>OW971869.1:2400000-3000000 GCA_943193625.1 Mucor piriformis | reverse complement strand
AACATGCCTTCAACAATGCAAATGCAATCCATCTCTGGAATTATAACACAGATACATTCAACAACCGAAGAAGTACCACCTGCTTTGGTTGGTGCCTCTGTCAATGTTATTGATGATAAAGTCTATGTTTTTGCGGGACGATTAGCTTCATCTCGTAAAATGACCAACTACTTGTATATTCTTGATCTTCATACACTCGTTTGGACTCGGCATATTCCACCACCTGATTCAGAAAAACCACCTATGGCCCGTTACTTTCACTCGGCCAGTGTTTATAAAAAACAAGTTGTTATTTTCGGTGGTATGGGATATTCAAGGCTCACAAACGATGGATTATGCGTTTTAGATGATATTGCTGTCTTAGATGTTGAAACAATGTGCTGGATCTCACCTACGATCCAGCCTTCGTTATATTCACCCCAATCTCGTTATGCTCATTTGTCCTCAGTGACTGAGGATAAACTTATTGTAGTGGGTGGTCAAGATTTAGATAATAACTATCTGGATGAAATGAACGTTTTAAATTTAAAGACGTGGGATTGGGAACAAGTAAAGACATTTGAAAAGCATGTGGGTGCTTATAGATCCATTGCTGTAACTGCACCACCTGGTACAAGAATCCCTTCCAACTCTCACATGATGAAAAACGAAGACAGTAATACAACCGCTGCAGAAGAAATAAATGACGCAGAGAATGATGCTTCTGCAATCAACAGTAATAATTTAAATGGTGCTAGTCACCGTACCTCAACTGTGCGACAATTCAGCTCTTCTTCTCTTCAAACTCCTGACGAACCAAATCCTGTTTATTTGTATACAAATTACAATTTTGCTGATGTCAAACGAGAATTACAATTGATATATGCCTCTGCTCAAATAGAAGACTGTTCGAGTTTTATGAATGGTTCGGTGATGCCTCCAGGATTAAGATTCCCTACAGGTCACACCCTCGGTAATCATTTGATTTTGGCTGGCACTTATTTATCACCTCAGTCCCAATCTTATACAATTTGGTCTCTTGATCTTGGTAAATTAACATGGTCTCGTATTGAAACCGGTACCGTATTTAATTCCGGCTCTTGGAATCGCGGTGTGTTGTATGAAAATGAAAACCGTTTTGTTGTATTTGGTAATTCAAATCGCAGCCTTTTAGATGATTATAACCATAGACAAGTCAATTTTGATCATATCGCCATGGTTGATCTGGAGGCATTTGGTGTCTATTCATTACCAAAAGTAACTTGCTCTTCTTTAGCTCAGGAAATGGGGCTTCGTCTATTAAATGAACCTGCTGTTTCCGATTTTCATATCATCACCCAAGATAACCTTAGCATTCCCGTAAATTCGGCTGTATTATGCCAACGTTGGCCTTATTTTGCTAATCTTATGAAGGATAATCATGAAAAGGTCAAGACTCAGTCTAATTCGAAACGTTTATCTCAACTTCTGCCAGAAACAGCTTCCGTCACCCCGATATCGGAAGTGATGGATGATACAATCAATGAGGACATGTCCATCACTTCTTCCTTATCCTCATTATCTTCTAGAGATGTTAAGGAAGATCAGCAACCGATGGAAGAGATTGCAACCGAACAAGAGGAAAAGAAGGAAGTAACACTAATCAGAAGCCATTACATGTCATTTCCTTACCCACACACTGTTGTGATTGCCTTACTTCAATTTATTTATACAGACAACTTATTAACAGCACAGCAATATCAACCTCATATTTTATCACAACTATTACTCTTGTCGGACATGTATGATATCCCCCGTCTTCGAGAATTATCAACACATGCATTACATCAGATGTTAAACATGTCTACTGCACCATTGATCTTTGAAACCGCTGCATTATCACATCAAACGAGTTTACAAATCCGAGCTTTGAAAATGATGATTGCTGCCAAGAAAATGATTCAGCAACAACAAAATCTACAACAGCAGCAACAAAATCTACAACAACAACAACAACAACAACAAGTGATTCGTTCTAGAGCAGTGTCTTCACCTAATGCAACACTAGGATCTAGTATGGATTCACCACCACCTATTTCACCCACAGCATCATTATCATCCTCTAGTTTCAATAATTCACTTGAACAATATGGATTATCTTCTTCCAGAGTATCATTAGCAGCTGCAGCTGCATCGAATTATGACTCGAACATAGCATCTCCTACTTTACAATCATTTAGATCCTCATCTGCATCCATAAGAAAACCTTCGCTCAGTGTAAATAATCGGTCCACTTATGGATCAACGCCTAGCAATAGAGCCTCCACATTCAGTGGTTCTAATATGTATTCGCCATCCAGAAGCACATATAGTCCACCCGCCACACCTCATCAACAAAGATCATATCCTACATCTGATAACATGAATCCCAGAAGATCTACAAGCCCACCTCCACCGCCCAAATCTTTGGATAAACCAACCAAAGAAAAGAAAAAGAAGAAGGCCTTTTTAGAAGCCTTTGGTAAATTCTCTTCATCTATATCATTCCAAAATAATAGTAATAGCAGTAATAATAGTAATAGTAATAATTAAAATAAATACATCCCGTTTCATCTTTATGAAACATACAGTTTATAGTTGTTGCACGTTTCGGATCCAATTGACACCGGCTGTTTCTACTTCCGGGAAGAGCACGAGTTGCCACTATTTTTAGTAAACAAATGTGTGTTGAACAAAATTTCTTCTAGAGATGTACATGGGGGGGGGTGTTTTATTGGCATATATATATTTACAAGAATGAAAAGTCTATTCGGAATTAAATGTACACCAACGCACTTCCTTTTTCTTTTTCAAAGGAGCTACTTTTTTATGCTGCAAAGCATTTAGCTCGAGTTGCATCGCATCTAGTCGTTGCTGCATTTCATGCAGAGCTTCTTCTTTTTCACGTTCAACTCTTTCCACTGTTTTCTTCAATTCTTCAATCATGTTATTCTTTGATAATAACTGTGTCTGTAAAGTGGTGTATATATCCGCATCATCGGGATGTGAGAAGAGTTCAAACTCCAATAATTGCTGTGCTGTAGGTCGATGATGTGGCCTTTCATCCATCATCCAAATAATCAATGCAGACACTTTAGGATACAACTCCAAAAATCCATCAGGAAATACACCGTACTTCAACTTCTCGATGCTATCTGCTCGCTCCATACCAGTTGAAAAGGGTTGGAATAGTTCAAAAAGAATGATGCCTAACGAATAAATATCTACCTTTTCATCGTAGGGCTGTACCGGAACTGCTAATTGTTCAGGCGAAGCATACTGGCCATAAAATAGGTTTAATAAAAAACGGATGATAAAAAAAGAATACATACTTACAGTTCGAGTACCTACACCTACTGTACGTGTACGTTTTGGCTTGGGTCTTTTTGGTCTGCCATCATGTATACTGGCCTTTCTCATCTTATCGACCAGGTAATCGTCTCTTGGTATTATTTTCGGGCTGGGTGGTGTCGACGACATGGGCGTAGGTACGAGTACCCCGTCCTCTTCATCCACAGCCTCTGCAGCTAAGCCAAAATCACCGATTTTAGGTACCCATGCCTCTTCCCACATACTCTCTTTCAACCCATTTTCCAAAGAGAAAGCGTCAAAAGATGAACGATGACCATCCAAAAAGGCATTACTCGCTCTTCTCCTTTTCCCGTCATGAGCTGATGGAATGCTGAGAAAGATGTTACTGGGTTTTAAATCGCGATGAATTAAACCTTGGTCATGGATATAGGATGTGCCTTGTAAGATTTGGGAGAATATTTCAATGTTGCGCTTCCTGTCTAAAAGGTCACCATACGTTGAATTTTCGGCATATTTTTTATTACGAAGTTTGATATAATCATGTAAAGTAGCTGTCAATGGTTAGTTAGACTGTACTTGATAGCACATCGGTTGTGTGACACTACTTACTTGGGCATAATTGCATTTGAATAAATAAAGTCCAACCGCTTTGAGAATAAGTTCTTGTACAAGACGGTACAACAGATGCGACACTTGAATGATCATCACCAAACTGGATTGACTTACTTTGGTCCATGGACTTCTTTTCAAGCTGGATCTGTGATATACCACTTTGATCGTACAAGGACTCATCTCCTCCAAATTGAATTTGGGACAAACCGCTTTGGTCAAGCGAAGGATCGTTTCCTTCAAATACACTAGAATCGTCTGTTGAAAAGAAACTTTTATGTCTTGATGTATCATCCTCCCAATCCGAAGTGTCTGTGGGCTCACCGGTATTTTCATCATATTCGAGCCAAGAGGAATAATATCGAATCACATTGACATGTTCTAATCTTGCTAGGTTCTTGATTTCTCGAAAGATTTTTTCGTATGGATTGCCTTCATGACTATTCTCCTCAATATCGTTTCCCAATCGAATTTTCTTGACAGCGTAATCAATACCATCCAATTTATTACGTGCTCTGAAGGCACTAGCAAAACCTCCTTTTCCCAGCAAACTAATCTCGACAAAATCATTATCGTATCGAGAGTTTTGAACACTAAGGTTTCCGCCATGAACAAACGAATTAAACTTGGCAGAGGAACTAGGTGGAGAGCTCGTAAACGTTGTGCCATCTGGTGAAGAGAAATAATCTTCAGGATGTTTTTTCGTAGGTTTTGGTATTTCCAGAGTCAAATTATCGTTGGGTGATTGTATCATTCTTGGCAAATGATCGTTGAAACGAACCAGGTCTTGATTGCGTACGGTTTGAACAGCAGTGAAAAACAGTTTATGAAATGCTTGTTGAAATGAAGAACGCACACTAGCCATTTCATCCATAAATTCCGCATCAATGATACCCAATGACCGCAGTGTTTGACAAATAAGAAAAAACACTTTTCGGTTGGCATCCGGGGTATCACCATACGCACGACAAAAATGCTCGATCAGTGAGGCCAACAACATTTTCGTTTGATACCTTTTCGTCGTGTTCGATGTTGAATTGAATATCGATAATGAACTATCTGTGTTGTCAGGCAGGGTATATTCATAGCTAGTAGCATCGTCTATATGCAAAAGAAAAAGCATGTCAGAGAGAAAGACTTCTTTTGGTTCTATTTTATTTGGCTTGCCTGATATGGCTGTAATAGTCGTAGAGCGTGAACTGGTCCCATTTACTTCAATCGATAGGACCTTGTTGATTTCACCTAGACTACTTGAATCCACTACATGTGTGCGTAATGTCATTTCAATTTAACAAAAAAAAAAAAGAGAAACTTGGGAAAAAAATGTGTGCCGTAGACTGTGTCAGTTTTTATTGGTGATTGGGTCAGCGCCCACAGCGGCGATTCAAGCTTAACTATGTGGGTGTAACTGAAAACAAAGACAGTCAATTATTGCTTTTATGCTCCATTGATTGTATATTATTTATTATTTGTATACATTTTCAAAGACATTTGATTGTATATGCTATTATTAAAGAACAAATATTGTTCCCAACCTTTAAATTATCAAAACACAGCTAACTACGTAATAGTCAAGCTTTCTGATTCAGATCAAAGACACCCAATCAGCAGACCGGATTTATCCGAGTCTTTGGAAACTTTCACCACATCTTGCCTTGCTTTTTGAATTTTAAGCACCTTTGTCCACAGCTAATTGAAACAAAGCAACCTTTCGCTTTTCTTTCATCCCGCAGAAGAGGTATCAATTCTTTGATCTCAGATGCCAAATAGAAAACAAGTCCTACATTTATATGACAACAAAAAGTCCTGCTTGGTTTTGATAAAATCAATGATGTATGGGAGTATATATCCATTGAGTACGAAATTCGTATTATTCCCACCAAAAATCACCTCAGCAATCCCTCGATCTCTTTTTGGCAGCCCACCTGCCCAATATTTTATCAAATCTAAAAGTTGCTTACGAACAAGATACAGTAGTTCCAACGCCAAAGGGCGGTCTTTTTAAAAAAAAGTGTGGCTAATAAATTTTCACGAAGGGCGGTTTTGATTCATCCAATAGGCGGTTTGATTTTACCCAAAAGGCAGTTTGATTTTCCCCAAAAGGCGGCTTTTATTTTTCAAAAGGTGGTTTTTTTTATTCCAAAAAGGTCAATATTAGAAAATATAGTGTTTTACTTGGTTTTCAGACTTTGTCCATTTTATTTTGGACAAGGTCATTTCTATTTTACTTTTTTTGGCTCCCTATTCATACCTGTGGTAGGACAGAATTTTCAAAAAAATTGACTCTTAACATACTATTTTTTTTATCTTACATATTATCAATGTCGTAAAAAAAAAAAAAATAATAAAATACTAAACCATATTTTGGTGTAAATCTTTAGAGTTTGTATTTAATTCGCATAATTAAGTTAAATAAAAGCTCAAAGGAACACTGATTCTTTAGTGTATAACTGTACAATTAATTTCAATATACTTAAAATGGACATATCATAAAAATTTTAATTGTTTGATTTGACTCTTCCTACTGTCTTCATTCCAGTGTTCTTTTTTCCAGCTTTGACTTTACTTGATGATACGTAATGGAAAGTGTT
This sequence comes from Mucor piriformis, assembly GCA_943193625.1. NCBI lineage: Eukaryota > Fungi > Mucoromycota > Mucoromycetes > Mucorales > Mucoraceae > Mucor > Mucor piriformis. Next base: position 2,993,491 of record OW971869.1, on the reverse strand, counting down.
CTAGCATCCTTGTAGTTGTTGTAGTGCCCGTTGGCACATCCTTCATTGAAACACTTTTTCCAGTCCATGCGTTTGTGGTCCTTCATCCAGGCCTTAACAAATTCATCAACTACATCCATATCACGTTTTTTTTCTTGTGGCTTGATTTGTTGCAGTACTTCAACCGTTTGCCTTCCGGCTGTTGGAGTCACTCCATCAGGAAGATCTGGAGGAGGAGGCAGGGCAGTTGCTGAAGTGCTTGAAGATTGCTGTTGGTACTTGTACAAACATGTATCCATGTACACCAAACCTGCACGAGCATAGTCTATCGCGCGTGTCGACGACGAGCCATCTTCATTCATAGCTTCAATTATTCTTTCGAATTGTGTTTTGATTTGAGTGCAAACATCCATGAAAACGTCAAAAGTGGCATCATGTATACGTATTTCCTGTTCGATTGTTTGTTTCGCGATGCTATATAATAACTTTACAGTGGGATCATCCCTGTACTCAAGACCAAGAAGAGAACATTGCTGCTCTGAGAACACATACTCCAGCGCAACCATGGGATGAAGAGGCTCGTGAAGATGGTTTGCAATGGTTGATGGAGTTAAAATAAGATGTTGCTGTGCCCAATACTGAGACGGTAATTGTTTGAAAAATTCACCTTTTTCAGTATCATAATAATCCTTTGTAAATACTTCTCTTATCGATTTCACGCAAATGGTCAGTGCAATTGGTTTAATATTATCAAAAGTTTCATAAACATGGTTACAGTATTTCTGAAGGCGGTGCATATACAACTCATCGACAACGTTTTGGACCTCTATAATAACTGGTGGTAGCAAATTTGATGGGGAAATCATTGGACCGTAAATCATATCAGCACGTTTACCATCGATTCACTCACAAGTGCGTGGCATATACAGACCCTTGGCGTGATTGCCTATTGATAAAAAATGTTTTAATATATAATGATAGGACGCTTTAAAACAGCACAATGATTACCGATGATTGATGTTAAAATCAAGTTCATTACATCATTATTTGCAAGCATCGCCTTCGACATTTGATCACTTCCGGGTTTATGTTTTTGAGGTATGATAGTGTTAAGAAGATTGTAGTTTTCTTTAGAAGAAGATTAGTGAGATTTTCCTTTTTATATTTTATTATAATTTTTTTTTTTTACCCATCACCGACGACATTGATAATATGAAACAAAACAAATTGTTAAGATAAAAAAAATAGTATGTTAAGATTAACAATCCATCTTAACATTTTTTTGCGCTCATCTTATCAAAAATTGAGGATATGATTGGATGACGTACCTTTAAATTAATTGGTCAATTTTTTTGAAAATTCTGTCCTACCACAGGTATGAATAGGGAGCCAAAAAAAAGTAAAATAGAAATGACCTTGTCCAAAATAAAATGGACAAAGTCTGAAAACCAAGTAAAACACTATATTTTCTAATATTAGCCGCACTTTTTTTTAAAAAGACCGCCCTTTGGCGTTGGAACTACTGTACTGGAGCAAGAAAATTCCAAAGAATAGTATCATGGTTACGTAATAGCGATGGAAAGTTCTACAAAACGACATCCGATGAAAATTCCACAAAGAGAAGAAATAAGAGGAAGCAAAGAGCTATTTGAACAGCCCTTTAGCTTTATAATACTAGTTTGCTAGTAGTCACCGGATAAATACAATCATTATTTTAACCAGGAAAAACGAAAGCTTTTTAAACTTGCGTCACTGCTATCTTTCATTTAGGTAAGTAGTGCGCTATCACCAACGTTTTTTCATGGTCACTAACGGGTTCCTACTTTACCTTGATCACATTGAACTGGAAGCATCATATGAGCAGTGATGCTTTTCACCCCGTACTACCATCGCATATTAAAACCTTTTTATTTTATTTTTGAAAGCAGTAATTGTTTACCCTTTCTTTTTCATCATGTCAAATGATAAATCGAGCGAGTCATTTTTAAGGATAGGGGATGAGCTATTTTTCTATGATCAAAATGATCACATTTTAGTGGCGGAAAATCCATTAGAAACACGAGTTTGCGTTCGACCATCTGTGAATAAATGTCTTTCATCGGATCATGCCATGGGGACAAGCATTTTCCGATTAGAACCACAGCAATCACATTCAGCACAACGAGAATTAGATTTATTTATAGGCGATGACCGAGATCTTGAAACAGTGTCTTGTGAAGCTTCTAAAGAAGACTTGCAGGAATTACAGCAACTTCAATATAAAGCAGCCAAAGAGGTAGCCCAGAATGAAACGGAGAGACGTCGGCTATTAGGAAAGCCTATACTATATGGCCAAGTCATTCAATTATTCAACCAACACTTCAAAAAATATCTAACTGTAACTGGAAAAACAAGAGTTACAGGAACAACTAATCATCATCTTTTACAAGTAAATCTTTCGACGGAATCGATCGGCTACTTCCGAATAATGCCAAGATATAGAATACGCTTTGTTGGTGATAAAATTAGAGTCGGTGAAACAATTGCTTTGCAATGCGTTAGACCTGAAGGTTACTTAAATGTTGACTATAATATCACGAACAATAATCGGCTCTATGGCGACTACTATGAAGTCTACTCTCATACTCGTATATCTTCTTGGACAATGAAACTTCATTATTCATCCATCTCAGATCAAGATACAAAAAACATTAAATATGCTAATTCTGGACAATATGTTCGATTTTATCATAAAGAAATGGAGTCATATCTTGAAGCACCTTCTCGTGTTCTAGGGTAACGTATATATACTGTGCTCAGCAGAATATCATGTCTAATTTGCCTATACAGAAGCGAGGTCATTTTAAAAAAACACATTATCAATCCTTTGGATCCAAAAGAAACCGATTCACCTCTGGCGTTTTGGGAGGTAAATATTTACAAGCACATCTACAACACTTACTTATATAAAATTAGATTGAAAATGTGGATTTGTCAAGAGGTTCAAAAGTGAGATGGAAGAGAACAATTCGTATTCGTCACGTAGCATCTCGAACCTATTTATCAATTGACCCAAGTCATGTCCGAATTGATGTTGGAACCGGAAAGCCAACATTTTCTCTCAAACTTCTAAAAAACCCAATATGTGCTATCGACTCTAGTCAAGACACAACATTGTTTCAGCTGATTCCTATATCTGCACCATCAATATCTGGTATTCCATATGGCTCATTTTTAAGAATTCAACACGTGTTGACAGGCTGCTGGATGCATTCGGCAAATGGCGAAGAGAAGGACGTAAATAGTATCCCACCACAATCTTCATTTGGGTATTCTACATCACCTTTTAGTACACCGCAAATGTTAGCACCGAAGTCTTTCAGGGATAATATTCCTCATTTATCGCTATCACAACATGGTGATTACAATCATTCACGCTTTAATTCATTCTCTACCTTGGTTGAAGACCAGCCCGAAGAAATCAAAACAAATGATGGTGCAAGTGTTCAGTATCGCATTACTGCTTCTCAAGAACTGTATTATCACGACTGCTTTTCAATTACAAATGTGGAACAAGAATTAAGCGATACATTTAATATCGCTAATGAAATGCTTCCATATCTTCAATGGTACCTTTGTCAAGATAGGAATGCACGAGATGATGATGATGTGTATCCGATCCAAGATGTTGAGCATGAGTCTATTATGAACATACTGGTAAACATTCTCTCTTTATTACAAAAAGGAATTGATTTTAACACTAGAAAAAATAGAAATCGTTAATCAATTTTTGCACGAAAAGCAAAGAAAAGAATATCGCCAAGCGTAAAGGATTACCGAACGAATGTATGTAAATTAGATTGGTCGGATGATAATCTTGATTAACCATTATTTTAGACCACCAAACTATATTGCGTGAAATTGGAATTATCGAAGTTGTTGTACAGATGATTATTGTCCCATTTGACCTTTCGAAAAGAAAACAAGTCAAAGAACAACTTTCTAAAAGCAACAAGTATCAGAAACTCAAAAAAACAAACGACAACGAAAAACCAGTACAAGTTATGCACGAAAAATTACGTTCCATCATCACCTTGTGTTATCATCTTCTGCGTGTATTTTTAATCAAGAGATCTCATTTTGAAGAGCCTACTTCCTTGGCACTGGATAATCAAAAGTATGTGCTAGGAGTAGCCGAAGAAGCGGGTATAGCGTTTTTTATAAACCACGTACCTTATGACATGGGTGCCACAGACGTCTTGATCAAACTATTGAATCACAAAGAACAAAACGTTTCATTCGTAGAAACATTGATAGAAAGAGCAAAAAATGAAACACAAATAATTGTCAATACAATTCGAGCTCAAATACGAGTGACTCAAGATAAACAAAAAGTGAGTTCTTTTCGATTGCTTTGTGCTGTATGTCATGATGCATCGACATCACGTCAAATTGCAGATAGTTTGTTTAACCCGGCAAACCCTGATTGCTTAATACTAACAAGAGTATCCAATGGAAAACAAGTTGAAATTAAATTAAGAAATGATGATGCATGGCATAATATTACAACGTTGACCGAAACACCTTCATGTTCATTGTATATGAATTATGTTTTGAAGTTGATTTGTAAATTATCAACTCACACTACCACAGTTAGTTTTATTAGTCGATGTGTTGACCGTCAAGTATGTTTTAATTCCATCAAAAACACCAAAATTCCAAGCATAATTCGGTCCAGATTCTGTGATATTTTAAGAGGTAATTTATATTGTTAAAATACGTACTAAGGATATAAGCAATAACTTTCATGTAATAGCTACTTTTGTAGATATCTCGGATCATAAAACTATAGCGCTAAACGATTTCACACTTGACTATGAAGAAATGAATAACCCTAAATTTTCATATCCTGAGGGGTCGCATACAATTTACTCTGAATTCTTTAAAAAAGTTATGAGGTGGTCTCTTCAGTTCTTAGAAGCTAGACGTAATGAGGTATGAAATAAGGGTTACATCCTAGATATGTCCTGGCTGATAACCTATTGTATAATAGTTTACAGAGAGAGGAGAGAAAGTTCGATTCTTAAATTCGATCTTGCAACTAGTTCAATCTCAATTGAAATTAGGTTTTTTCACCGAACCCAGAGATATGACTTTGTTATTTAGAGCTTTAGTTTATGTTCTGGATGGAAGAACAGATGCAAGGTAAACACAATTGTAGAGAATTATTGCGTATATTCAAACTAAAAAAAAAATACTTTCAGAAACGAGGAACATTTAAAACATATTTTTAAAGAAAACACATTTCGAGAATGGCATGAGAGATATCAGCTGACAGAAGAAAATCAACGAGTTATGAATACAAAAGTCCAAATTTTAAAAATATTTGACCTGATTTTTGATCTGAGACTTCACGTACGTGTTCGATATTTAGCTTTTATATGGTACAAGTAAGTATGCAGTCAAAATCTCATTTAGATATAGAGTATTTATCTGGTCAAATAGTAAAGTGGATGGTGATGATGAACGTTTTGAGCTTAGTCAATTATTAGCAACGTTTCAGGAGACTGAACTTCATCATCGGGAAAATAGCCTGATGCCTATTCTAAAAGATATGTTGAAATATGAATATGCGCCATTGAAACAAACTGCAGTCATAGTGATGCATCGCTTATTTGATGATAGCCAAGGTAGGCCGGTACACGAGTGATGCGTTTGAAACACTTTAGTAATCTTGATGTGCCTTTAGAATTATTTAAAAAGTTATCCAGTGTTGTAGTACTTGATAGTAAGCGCACAGATCATGGACTAGTGTATACCAGTATGATTAATCATTTGGAATTATTGAAATCATATGTTTTTATGGACAGTGACAAAGAAAACACCCTTCAACACCTCCACAAAACAAGAATGGTGATAGAAACACTAAAATTGTTACTTACCGGAACACATTCTACAGATGGTCTGTTTCTAGACACAAATCCAGTTCAAGAGACAAAAGCAGAAGAATACGAAAGCAATGGCGATAGACGCCTTGAAGACAGCAGCAAATTTTGTAGAATATTTAAAAGTTTAGACACAGATAGCCTCATGGTTGAATTATTAAGATCGCTTTTAAATATTCCAGCTGAATATTACCATGAATATATCGACACAGTACAAGTTTGTTTAGAACTACTGTGTATTGTTACTAAAAACGACAAAGAATTTCAGGTAAGCTTTCTAATAGTCTATAAAAGAATGATGTACTTACAGCAGTGTAGAATCGATTCGTGCTTCAGAATATTGATCTTTTGATTGACGTCACTTTGTTATCATCTAAACTTGCTATACTATTTGCAGGTCTTTTTTCAAACAACCTATTTATCAGTAGACATATAAAAGAAGAACACATCATACGTATCATAAGTACATCTGAAGGCTATCAAGGCGAATATTTACTTGTACTTCAAAATATTTTAAGAACACAAGGAAAATTGATCAAAAAGAATCAAGACATCATGATGAGATATATAATGGAGAACAGAAATGAATATATCCCCTTCGACAATAAGCGCACAATGGAAAACATACGTGACATGAACGACGATGCAATTTACTATTATATTAACTTGATTAGCGTACTAGCCATTTGTGGCCAAGGCGAAAATACTTTTGGACAATCTGTAAGATATCGAATAGCCGCCATATGCAACAAAACTAATGTATCTCTAGTTTGCGCGAACTATATTTTCTATTGGAGATATTTATGAAATCATCAAAGACGAAAGTGTATCGCTTTCTTTGAAAGCTGCCATGTTACAATTTCTAGCCTCGGTTTACATTGAAGATGTTGAATTACCTTTGGATGTCCCTATCAATGATAGCCAGAATGTATTAGAACTCATGATTATTTCAGAAGCCGCCTTGACACAATGTCTGTTCGAACAAGAACATTTATTGCCAAAATACTTTCATGATTATGTGTATTACGGTATTTTTGCATTTTTGCGATCCGTATTTGAATACCATGTTTCGATCGAAACCGTAGGCAACGATAAAGTGGAATTCTATACAAGATTAGTGGACCTGACGTTGCAAATATTACCAAAGACATATGACGATGAAAAGGCACTTCAAAGTTTGTTAACGTGCTTGGATAGTATGATTAACGTAGCTGGAATTAGAGGAAGTAGTAATCCGCTATTGTTGCGTGATTTACTGAAGGAAGCCACTATAAATTTAGAAAAACTGTACGCTAAAACCCATAGCCTCGATCACCAATCCAGCACCACGATAGATGCCATAGTACCTATTAAAGACTCGATGAATGAAGATTTCCAATCATATTTTAATCCTCTCCAAGCGAGCATGGCACTTAAACACTATCGAAATATTGAATTTGAGAAACTCTGTAAGTGTGTGAACACAACACTCAAATACTTGCTGATAAATCTTTTAAATAGGCTCGCACTTTAGTCTACATTGCGATGGAGGAAGTGATAGTATACAGTCGTTGATTTCGTACTTGGACACAATGACAACAGCTGAAGTTGATACGCGGATTGAGGAATATCAAGTTGCCTCTATTCAGCTGTTAGAGGATATTCCTATGCAATATATTCGTGAAAGAATGCATGTTGACCCATACACAGATCCTAATCGATACGATGAATTGGAATTGAAAAAAACCGAATCGCAAAATACGCTAAATGATTTGGGATGTACCTTGGTAGCGCAAAATTTACTTTCATCACCAACCAGGACGATTTTTGATGCAGCATTAAAGCTACTTATATCCTTGTTGGAAGGAGGAAATAAGAATGTTCAGGTGACTTTTTTTTTTTTTCAATACTGTCTATCAAATATACCCTATTTACTAAAGATTAAATTCAATAGGATAAACTTGAAGAATACTTTTATAGTATTAGAGAAGAACGGTTTTTTTATTCGTTCCATCAACGTTTACAAGACGGTATTGCTTCGTCAAAGGACTCTCAAACTTACTTGACTAGAAGGTTGTACAAAATTAATCGACAACAATACATGCTGGACAATATTCTTGTATCTCAAGAATCCAGCAAAAAAAGAAAGGTGCAACAACACAGGCGCAGTAAGTCCATTATGATTAATGTAGAAGATACATCCTCCGGTCTATCTAGTAGACGCAACAGTCAGCAAATATATATGATGGCTGGGAACAGATTTAATTCTACTCACGGTCTTCCGAGCAAACCTGTTGCAATAACCGAGAAATCCACCAAACTTTATCAGGAAATCTCCCAATTAACGGTGTCCAATAGCGAATCTACCTTTGAATTTGGTACTACAACGAAGGATTTTAAAGTGATGGAAGATACCATGAGAACTTTACAATTGATGGTTGAAGGACACAATTTACATTTGCAGGCTTACTTGGCTAAACAACCAGACAATATTAAAAGCTTTAATATAGTTTTAGATGTAGTAGACTATTTTCATGCTATTGCACCATTATGCAATGCTGATAATATTGAATTGATCATCCAAGTTCTTGATACAATTACAGAATTGGCGCAGGTAAAAAAAAATAGAGCGCGTAGTCCTATGTTTGTTTGCGTGTAACTAAGTTTATAAATAGGGTTGTTTAGAAAACCAAGTTACTATATTTAACAACAAGGTGATCAACCCAGTAAATATCATTCTCAGAGAATCTTACCGAGGATGTAGCCATAAACATGTGACGGAATTGAAGGTAAAACACGAATTATCATTGGTTTTTCCCTTTATCGTTAAAACTCCCTCAAATTAGTCCAAGGTGGTGATTTGTTTACTCAGTTTGTTGGAAGGAGGAATTGAAAACAGCGATACTATTTTTAGAGAAATGATTGACTCTCTCGATTTGGCAACTGTCAAGAATAATATGGAAATCATTTACAAGGAAAACTTCAACAGTCTAAAGTCAAAAAACGTTTTCTCCAAATTGGAATGTGGGTTCTTGTACTGTATTTTAATCATGACATTAACACCGGCATTAGACCAGGAACAGGTAATTGCTGTTAATGGCTACGATTATTTAATACTAATATGTAATTTCATATAGCGCACCATGTTCTTGGAAAACAATGACGCTTTTAAATATTTTCAAAGTCATACTGGACAAATAGAAATTGTGATGGATTACGGCGAGAAGCAATTGACACGTGTATTGTTCCCAATTCCTGAAATATGCCAATACCTTAGGGACGAGACAAAAGAAAGGTTTTTATGGAACGTCAAACGGTACGTGTAACAATCAGATAATTAGATGAAACTCATTGTACCCTATAGTGAATCACCGTCTGCAAAGATTGAAGACTTTGTACAACAGTCAGAAATGATCATTTATGAGTATAACACGCCGTCGATATAAAATGGAGGCAATTTACTAATTCTGCCTATATTCACGATAGGATTGAAAATCAGGCACATGTAACACACAGTAAGTATTTATCCTTTTTAACAGACTATAGTTCCTTTTGGTGGGAGTCTGCCTATGGTGTTTCCATTATACTCAATATCATGTTAATGGTGTATCCTAACTTGCTAATACCTGATGATAACCCAATTAAGATGCTGATTACTGTAGCAAGATACTTGTTTAGTCTAATCCATCTTGTACTATGGCTATTGTTGACTGCCGAGTTTTATTTTATTCAATTACCAGTTCTAATCAACCGTAGACTTCAAGAAGCCACATCCATCGATGATAGATTTGTATTATCTTTTGTCAAACAGAACTTCAAATCGTTTACTTTTCTATGGGCAACAGTGACCGAATCGCGATTTCTTTACCATGTGTTGATGGTTGTGTTTTCATTGACTGGGTTGATTTATAATCCTGGATTTTACTCTGTTCATTTACTGGATTTTGTGTTTCGCGATAGTATCTTGCAAGGAGTTATTTCCAGTATTACGTTAAATATACATTCTATCTCTCGAACAGTAAGTCATTTATATTCTCATCATCACATCATCCTACTAATTTGTTTGTGGTCAGGCTATTTTGGGTATTATTGTGATTTATATTCACAGTATCATTGCTTTCATGTACTTTCGTAAAGAGTTTGATGATTCAAAAGGACTGTTTTGTGGATCTTTGATGGAGTGTTTCATCACAGTGCTATCACATGGGTATACTATATTTATCATGTGTCATGCTTCGCTTGTGTCTAATCAAATATATTTAGTGTGCGATCGGGAGGTGGCATTGGTGATATCCTGGAACCAGACGAACTTCATAAGCCAAGTGGGTGGCGAACTGCGTTTGAGATGTCTTTTTATTTGGTCGTGGTTGTGTTTTTGTTGAATGCCATTTTTGGTATCATTTTCGACACGTTTGGGCATCTTCGAGATGGTAATGTCGTACAATGGATAGCTGTAGTTTTGTGACTAATATACACTTTTAGAGAGGTCATCTATTCACGAAGACATGAAAAATTGTAAGTAATCTGCAACTATGATAAACATTTACTGACACGATAAAAACATAGCGTGCTTCATTTGCAGTATTTCAGCAGTGGAGTTTCAACGTCACGCGAAAAAAGGGTTTGAAGATCATGTTAAAAACGACCACAATATCTGGTATGTTTTGTTTAGCTAAATAAAAGATTGCCACATTTTTTTTACTAATAATAAATTTAGGCAATATTTGTTCTTTCTCGTTCATTTGAGAAACAAGGATCCTACGGAATATACAGGGCCTGAATCATATGTTGCGGGATGTTTAAAAGACGTTGATTATAGCTTTTTCCCTATTAATAGAGCACTTGGGCTAGATAAGGAAGAAAACGATACGGAGAGACTTGATAAGCTTGAAGAATTGAATCAAAGTTTATTAGAAAAGCTTACAAAATTGCAAGAGAACATAGACAAGTTAAATGATCAACAATCTCGATCAAGGCAAAATAGTTTAATGCTCTCCCCAATGTAAATTTATTCTTATTTAAAAATAGATTTATTTTTAAAATAAACAATTTCTGAAATCTAATAAATACAGTTTTTGTACGATAGAAAACAACATTGGAAATACAAAATCATATCTCCACCAGGGTTATCCGTTTTGGTTTTCTTGTCCAGGTAAATTTCTGGGATTTATAGCGTAAATGCTGTAAATAACCACATCGTCTATTTATTTACCGGGCAAAGAAAAAAGGTTTCCCGCCCGTGATGAAAATCTAGACCAAACCTGAGACTAAATTATATTTGTAACCCATTTTATAATGTAATAAACGTGATATCAATAATACAGACAGTTGCAATGAACATTATTACAGAAAATTCGCATAATGCTGTATACCAAAAATGTTTATTAATAGTAACTTTCTTTGCCGGTCCAGTAAGCAGGCCAATCACATGGGGAGGTTGAACTATTGTTTTTTGTGCCTTGGTGCAATTTTTTCTATTAAAGGGAATCAAACCTATTTATTTTTTCTTTCCCTTCCTTTCTTTTAGTTTCCAAACCATATTTTTTTTTTTCATGTTTTCTTTCAAACACGCGTCTTCAGCTACAGGAAACATGCTGCATTCAAAAAAGTCAACAAACTCATTACTACATTCTACTGCTGCTATAACTAATGACAGTAAGATCTCGGTAGACTCAGATACAGGAACGGCTATTGCAGATACGAAGCCACCATTTACACTGCGAGTAATCAATCCAGACTTTTATGAAGAAGATAATGAGCCATCTATCCAGCCATATAAGCCTACACTTGTATCAAATAGCGTTTCTTCTACTCCTGAGTTAAGGCACGCTACTATTCAACAACAGCCACAATCGACTTCTGTTATTGTAGTACCATCGCCTATCAACCCACCAAACGCTTGGCAGAATAACAGCCAGTATTCTTTCTCCGATGTTGCATCGTCACCTCAGCAGCAACCAACAGTTGGTCGAAAGGCTTCCAAGATACTGGTGGAACATCCAGCCCCAAAAAATAATGTATTGGAATTATTGCCTCCTTTAGAATTACTTCCTCCGTTATTAACAATGAATGAATCTTACTTACTCTCTCCCTCAACCCCTTCAACACCCGTTAGTGGCGATTTGTCTTCAACTGCATTGAACCAAGTATCGCCATTGGAAGCATTATCTACTAAATCTAGCACATCATCAGCGCAACCACCTATGTTACCGCAGCACCACCCTGACTATTTTTCAAGTAAGGTTGCTCAGCAATCAATTAATGCAACAATTATTCCTACTGCCGAACTAACAGAATCACCTGACAACTTGAATGATACTCCTACTTTAACTACAAAAACCCAGGTTTCCAAATCAAATCATGAATTATTAAATGAAAATAGTCGCAGCCTTTCTCCTCCATTGGGAAGATTATCTACTCACCATTCTCGTACTCCGTCCATTGCACCTTCCTTCTCTGCATCCATGATGAATCAACAGCAGCAGCCATCCTCAAAATACAACAAGGCTTCTTACAGTCTTACAAACCATCCAGATGCCATTAAACTATACAGAACGATGGCTTTAAAAACTGGTGACCCAACTGTCCAGTTAACGTATGCTAAATATCTACTGGAAGTAGCTAGCTTGTATGACTCGAAAGAAAAAAGACAGCCATTCAAACCCAATTTGTCACTTTCTTTACCTCTACTCAAGCGACAGTCCGGTAGACCTAGTAGTATCGCAAGCAGTCGTCGTAGCAGCATAGATACAAATATAAGCTCTTATAGAAGAGATTCTTCTAATACCATGATGCAGCAACCTTCGACCGATGACGAAGAAATCACCAAGAGAAAGAAGAAGAAGATGTTGGAAGAAGAAGGCGTACGTTGGATCAAGAAGTTAGCAAAGCAACGTGTAGGAGAAGCTGCCTATTTGTTAGGGTTATGGTACGATAGAGGCATGTATGGTTTTAGAAAAAGTTCAAAGGCAATCAAGTTTTATGAGATTGCTGCCAATGACAAGGTACCCGAAGCCATGTTTGCAGTTGGTCAATACCATGAAAGAGAACAAGACTACATGACCTCTTTTCAGTTGTATGAAGATGCTGCAAGTTTAGGTTTGGTCGAAGCACTTTATGTAAGATTTAACCATGATAATGTTTTGTCATCATGTATTAACTTTTTTTTTTTTTTTTTTTTTTTTTTTTACAAATAGAGAATTGCCATGATTAATTTAAATGGCGAATTCGGTTCTAGACGCAATATTGCCGTGGCTATTCAATTATTAATGAAGGCATCTGAAAAATCAACAGGCACTTGTCCAGAAGCTCCGTATACATTGGGCTTACTTCTTACCAATGACTATCCATCTGTTAATATACCAAGGTAAAGCATTACTTCTTGGCACTATTTGATTATATTCTAATGTTTGCTATAGTGAATTAATCCAGGCATATGGTGGTACATTTGCAGCGACAACATATTTAGAATATGCAGCCGACATGGGCATGTCTGTAGCACAACATCGATTAGGTTGCATCTACGAAAAGGGCCTTTATGGTATCCGTGTCAATTTAGCCAAGGCATTCGGCTATTTTGAATTAGCAGCAACTACAAACAACAATGGTTATGCGATGTTGGAACTTTCAAAATTATATAACCAAGGTGTTAAAATCCCCCAAGAACAAATGGAAGAGCAGCTCTCTGTTTTTGAACAAGATGAGTCTGGATGGATGAAAACCCAACTCCGCGATGAGGATGCAGCATTTAGGTGGTGTCATTTAGCCGCAGATCAGAATATACCTGATGCATGTTACTTATTAGGGTAAGCAATATAACTATACTTGTAAAAAAAGTATTTATGCTGACCTTTATATTTATAGATGGTATTTTGAAACCGGAATTGGAATACCGAGAGATTTCTCACAAGCTCATCGCTACTATTCCAAAGCAGCAAAGAAAGGGATTCACAAGGCAGCTCAAGAAAGAGTTGATTTGTTAGAAAGCTTAGTCAAGCACCAAAAGAATGAAAAAAGACGCACAGTTACCCAAGAAAAAAGACGAATGAGTAATGCCAATATTTTGAAATCTAATAATAGTAAAGAATCGCAATGTACTATCATGTAAAAATATCATCAATAAAAAAAGTGTCGTAATAAAACACTTTATATACCTCCACATTTATAACCAGAATATTTTGGTCAAATGTTTGAAACTAAATAAAAGTCCGGCGTTTTAAATGTTCCCAAATATATGCATCAGAATAGTGTCCGTGCAATGTTGCTCTCTTTCACACTTTTTTTTATTTAACAAAGCCCACTTCTTAAAGACGTCTTTTATATTTAACATGTACCCACTTTAAAGTCAGGCCTTTTATCCAAAAATGAGAAAGACAAGTCAACGACTTCAGCCAAAAAGGGACATGATTAGAAGATAGGTCTCTCCGATTTGAAAACGAAGAAGGCTTTATCCTTTGGTCACGCTGAAACCAAAGGCAAAAATTCCGGTACGGTCAATCCTACGGGACTAAAGCTAAGGTACTCTGGCAATCCCGCTGGAGACACCTACGGTACGGTAGCAATCCCGCTAGATGTACCTAAGGTACTGTATTTCAAATGATGATAACAACGAAACTTTTATCATTGGAAAAGATGCTGTTTCGAACTTGAAAAAAAAAATGGTGAGTTTGGGAGAAATAGGTAGCCGACCGTCTTTTTTAGATAGAAAACAACAGATGACTAATCAAAAAGACGAAAGCAAACACCATTGAATGAAAATGCAAAATCAAATCTCCACTAGGGTTATCGCTTTGGTTTTCTTGTGCAGATTTCTGTATGCAAATAGAATATAATGATGTAATGAGTGTGACGGTCACAAACTACATGAAACTCAAAAAAAAAAAAAAAAAAAAAAAAAAGTAATTTTAATTTATTTTGTTTTCTTACTTGATAACAAAAAGAAGAAAATGTCAGAAGAAGCAGATAACAGTTACATGGCTATGTTAAATAACCCAGTTATTAACCCTGGACCAGCAGGACTGAATGTAAACGCTAAAAAAGAAAATACCCGGTTGAAGGCCAGTTCTACACCTCTGGTGCAAGAAGTCAAGGCCAAGTTAACAAGCGTGACCAAGAATTTATATCTTTCTTCGGAATCAGATGAGCCTTTTGAGTGGATCAATACTGTAACTGATCATCCAGAGTTACCTAAAACAGTAGAGGAATTATTCGAACTTGGGCTGATAGATGAAGAAGAAGAAGGCGCGCTCAAGATCAAAACCTTGGAGGAGTTCCTTAAACAGGATGAATATCAAGACATTGTAAATGCTTTCAAACAAGTCGAACAGGGAGAGAGCAAGGTTTATTTGGTAGGAGAGGAATCAATTACAGTACTGATCTTGTGTATTATTCAAGATAAACAGATTGTGGGATTGAAAAGTCTGTTGGTTCAAACGTAATAAAAAAAAACTTACGCGTACCTTCCAATAGAGGCGTCATGTGATGTATGCCATATCATTGGTTTAAAAAAACGAAGTCTATTTAAATTATCCCAATTTTTTCAAAGTAAAAATCAATTTTTTTGATAATTTTTCTTATATCTCTTTTGTATATTATAACTTACATAAAAATGGCCAAGGACAAGATCACAAAGAAGCAAGGTACAGTGTCTATTTTAAACGCGTCTTCATTAGGGCATGAAATTAATTGAGCAACACTTTTTAATCAGGTGCCAGAAAGGTCTCTGCTTATAACACTTTCATCAAGGTAAGGGGAATTTAAGGTGTGGAGATAAAACATGGGCCTAACTTTATAAATAAACAGACTGAAATCGCTAAGGTCAAGAAGGCTAACCCCACCATGGCTCACAAGGATGTAAGTTTACCATTTTCAATACTGTCTCAGTATCAGAAATTTAACGTTTTTGTCAATAGGTTTTCAAGAAGGCTGTAAGTTGATTATTCTTTTTTTTTTTTTTTTTTTTTTTCTACGTGAAAATGTGTATTTTTTTTTTCGCGAATCCAAACTAACAGAAAAAAAATTTTTCCCTCTTTTTTTTTTTTTTTTTTCCTCTTTGTTAAAAAAAAATATAGGCCAGCAATTGGGCTACCGCTGCCGAAAACCCCAAGAAGAAGAAGTAAATCTGTTCTCATTTTCATGGCGAAAAAAAATAATTATATCATTAATACCCACCAAGTATCTTTTTATATGTCTTTAAAAAAATAAAAAAAATAAATAGCTCTTTTTGATCGTTTGCTCTAAATCAGTTGCATAAAAAAAAAATCAATGTCTATTTATTGTACAAGTAGGTATCTAGAACGTGTTTCCTTTTTTGAAGAAAAAAAAGGAGGGGCCACGTAACGCTTTTCTTCATTACGCCCGTATATCGTTATTTTTATTGTTACTCTTTTGAGGGGGGATTCACACTAGAAACATTTTCAATAAAAGGTGATATTGCTTTTTTGTTATTGTTTATTGCAGTACAGGGCATATCCTACCATATGACGTGTTGCCCTTTTTTTTTTCGAATAAGTGCCACTTTTTTTTTTTTTTTTTTTATGCGCGGGGTTATTGCTCAGTTTGATTCAATTTGGTGGATCGATTTTTATTACTGTGAAGCTTCTTTTTGCTCCATATCTAGAAATTACAACCAATCTACGTAAAATATATACCTCCGCCCAATCAAGAGCTGCATATCATCCGCGAAGAATATTTAAAGTCCCTCAAGCTGTCACACTGAGGTGGTAGAGGATTCATTGATCTTGGCAGCATCAAGGCAAAAGGGAACGTATAAACAGAGACCTGCTTGCCAAGCAGCTTTTAAAATGAGCCATGTTATGTAGTAAGTGATACCAGATAATTTGTGCGGTAGTTAAGAGAAGGGTCAAAACTGAAGTGCATAGTTACCTATCATGAAAGGTAGTAGATGAAAGCAAACAAAAAAATTCACCGAGTTTAAGGTACGCAACGCGGTAGGTTGACTTGATTGGTAATATTCTCTTTGTCCAATCAAAAGCCTTGAAATACCAAAACTGGAGCATTTTATTGGGGGTCCCTTAAAAACTTAGTAACGATCATAACGGAATAGTGATGGAAAATACTAGTGGTAAAATAAAAAAATGTCCATATGAGAAAACAATGTTCTTATTAAGACCCATAGGCGCTTCCGTATGTGCACATTTGTGGTTCTTGAATAGATAATGCGATTTATTTGATTAATAATACAAGTGACACTTTAAGCTTAACCGATTGCCCCTCAAGGCACAACCTTATTCTCATTATTTTTAGTAAATATGCAGACATCAAGAGCTTTTATATGTGTGCTTACTGCTATTTCGTATACTGACGTGTACCTGTTGTCACTTTAATTTGTAGCTGTGCTGCAGAAATAGAGGCTTATGCTGGATATGTGCTTTGTCTAAAGAAATGGCTACACAGTGTAATTTGAATCGTATATAGACCACTTGTCATACACAATAAGTGCCTTAATACATGTTAGAATCTCCAAAATAATATCTGTGTGCATACAAACAAACAAAAAGGTATCAAACGAGTAGCCTTCGTTTAAGAGAGAAGAGCCTATCTTTGAGACGCACAAGCCCCAAATGACCAAGAAATTAGTCAACCTTGCATGATATTAATTTAAGGCTCCGGCTTACCATATGTCCACGTAAGATAAAAAAAAAACTGTATAAAAAGTCAATCAATTTCCTATCTATTCCTTATTATAACGTTAAAGAAAATGGCAACGTAAGTAATCAAAAAAATGGTATACCACTACAATTATTGACCTAGTTTTGCATGTATTTAGTGCAGATATTGGGTTAATCGGATTGGCTGTGATGGGACAAAATTTGATTTTGAACATGAACGATCATGGATTTGTTGTTTGTGCATATAACCGCACACATGAAAAAGTCGATCAATTTTTAGCCAATGAAGCGAAAGGTACCAATATCATTGGTGCTCACTCTATCGAGCACCTTTGTTCGAAACTCAAGCGACCCAGAAAGGTCATGATGTTGGTGAAAGCAGGTTCTGCTGTTGATAGTTTTATTGACCAGTTGTTGCCTTATTTGGAAGAAGGTGATATTGTTATTGATGGTGGTAACTCGCATTTCCCTGATTCTATTCGTCGTGCCAGTTATTTGGAAGAAAAGGGTATTTTGTTCGTAGGTTCTGGAGTCTCTGGTGGTGAGGAAGGAGCTCGCTTTGGTCCCTCTTTGATGCCCGGTGGAAACCCTAAAGCTTGGCCTTTCATCAAACCCATTTTTCAAGCTATTGCTGCAAAGGCTCCAGATGGCGCTCCCTGTTGTGATTGGGTTGGTGAGTCAGGTGCTGGACACTATGTCAAGATGGTTCACAACGGCATTGGTAAAAACCTAGACACTTTTTTTTGCGTTTTCATTGCTCATGGTACCCTTTTTTTTTTCAAATAGAATACGGTGATATGCAATTGATATGTGAGGTTTATCAGATTATGAAGGAAGGACTTGGTATGACTTCAGATGAAATGGCTGACACTTTTGAAACTTGGAACCAAGGAAAACTTGATTCTTTCTTGATTGGAATAACACGCGATATTCTTCGTTTTAAAGATGAAGATGGTATAGCAATTGTTGAAAAGATTCGTGATACTGCCGGTCAAAAGGGTACTGGTAAATGGACAGGCATTGATTCTCTTGATCGTGGTATCCCCGTATCCTTGATTGGTGAAGCTGTTTATGCTCGTTGCTTGTCTGCTCTAAAAGATGAACGTACACGTGCTTCCAAGATTCTATCTGGTCCTACCAAAGGAAAATATTCAGTCGAGAATAGAGCTGTCTTTTTAGAAGCGTTAGGTGAAGCACTTTATGCAGCCAAAATCGTCTCCTATACTCAAGGCTTCATGTTGATGCGTCAAGCAGCTGCTGAATACGACTGGAACTTGAATTTTGCTGGTATTGCATTAATGTGGCGTGGAGGTTGTATTATTCGATCTGCTTTTCTTGGTAAAATCAAGGATGCTTACACAAACAACCCCAGACTTGAAAACTTGTTATTCGATCCATTCTTTCAAGACGCTACTGCCACAGCTCAAAGTTCTTGGAGACAAGTTATTTCGATGGCCATCACACAAGGCATTCCTACACCTGCTCTTTCTACCTCGTTAAACTTTTATGACGGTCTTCGTCATGAAATATTGCCTGCTAATCTTCTTCAGGCTCAACGTGATTACTTTGGTGCTCACACCTATGAACTTTTATCGAACCCTGGTAAACACATCCATACCAATTGGACAGGCAAAGGAGGTAATGTCTCTTCAACCACTTACGACGCTTAAGTTGTACATATCTTTTGAAACAGGATGGCATAATACGAGGGCATGCCTCTTACGGGAAATATTTTCTATAACGGGACATTTCTGTATCACCTCTCTTTCAAATAAAAAAAAAAGTTTCATGCCACGCTCAATTATTTTTTCTTTATCTCTTATAATGGTTCGTTTAATTACTATCGCAGCTACTGTAGCCTTACTCCAATACTCTGCACATGCTTTAAATATTGGAGAAGTCACTCCAAAAGCCATTGATAACAATAAAGATAGTACTTTGTAAATATCATTTCCATACTTGTTCTTGTCACGTACTGAACACACCCTTTTTTTTTGTTACTAGATTTGTTGAATACTACAGCCCAGAGTGTCAACACTGTAGTGAATTTGGTAAAGTCATCATCCCCCCTTTTTAAAATGTATATTGCCTAACCATTTCTTCAGAGCCTAAATGGTTGCAACTTGGTAAAAGTCATCCTGGTGCTACATTTGCAAAGTTAAACTGTGACGATCATCACGACTACTGTAAAGAAAAGGGTATTGTACGTGTCCCTACTATTCAAAGCACTAGTGAAGGTGGTCAATGGAAAGAATACCAAGGCGATTTCTCTTTACAAGATGTTAATGACTACATTAAAGAAAACCAAGTTAAACGTAATCCTCAAGGAGAATCTGTCAATATTGTTTCTCCAAAGCAATTAAACAATATGATCCAAAGTAAAGAGCCTTGGTTTGTCAAGTTCTACGCTCCTTGGTGCGGTCACTGTAAACACCTTGCTCCTGTTTGGGAAGAATTGGCCAAGGAATTAAAAGACCAGGTCAATATTGCAGAGGTCAATTGTGAGACTCATAAAGGTATAAAGTAGAAAGGGAGGATAATTGTTCATGTTTCTAAATCTACTTATTTTAGCTATTTGTGAAGAACACAAGGTATCTGGTTTACCTACATTGACCTAGTAAGTTTGTCTCTTTTTATTTTAATTGCGCTCTATCATTAAACTGGAATCCCTTTTATAGCTTCGTTCATGGCTCATCATTACATTATAACGGTGAAAGAAGTTTAGAAAAGTTGAAGGATTATGCACTTGAAACGGCTGGGTCTCCTGTCCATGCTATTGAAACAGATGAAGATTTACAAGAACGCTTCAAGCAACGCGATGTCAACTTTGTCCATATTGTGGATCCCATTACAGGTCTTGATGAAGTCTCTATCTTGGAGTCCATTGCTCCTCAATTTATGGAGACCTTACCTTTCTACTCTACCAAAGATGAAAAGACAGCACTTCGATTCAACTTGAAACCAGCTGATCTTCCTGCCTCTGTCATTATCAAGGATGGTACCTTCCATGTGTTCAAATCTGATTTGAAAGATATTGCATCTTGGCTTATTAATGAAAGCAAACCTTTGGTTACACGTGTGGTACCTAATAACTCTAGAAAAATATTGAAGGGTGAACAGGTAGTCATTCTTGGTATCACGGATCCTGAAGATATCGAATCAGAAGGAAAATTGCGTGCCATTGCTAAAATCTATCGTGATGAAGAAGGAGGTAAAGAAGTTACTATTGCTCAATTGGATGGTAAGAAATGGGGAAAGTTCATTACAAGAGTGTATGGAATCCAAAGCAACAAATTACCTGCCCTGGTTGTCTTGGACCCTAAAGCAGAACTCTATTACGATCAAAAAAGCAGCGATACAAAGTTTTCACTCGATAACCCCAAGGAAATTCTGTCTGCCATCCAAGTCTTGGATACTTTAACCGGTCATTCAACTGCTCCTTCAAAGACGATGGGTAAAATCGAAAAATTCTTTGTGTTCTTTGGTGAACATTGGATGTTGGTTACACCAATCATTTTTGGTGCATTTGCAACCATCTTTTACTTCTTGACAAAAGAGGAACCCAAGACATTGACAAGAGAACAAGTGAAGAAAGCTGCAAAGAAAGCCGTTGAAGAAAACAAGGAAAAGAAGGCTGCTGAAAATAAGGCAGATTAAAACAATAGTAGTTGCATTTTAAATTTATTTTAAAAAAAAATAAAACGGGGAGAAAGTATTATATATAAACAATAAATCATTGTTCTGATTTTACAAAAGTATCACGAACGGATGAGATGTTAGTGGCAGTAGGCGGTGTTGAGCTTGTAATGGGTGATATGAGTGGATGAGATGGTAAATTAGTAGTAGGTATGCGTCCAATATTCGTATCAATAGGCGGTAAGATGGGTTTTGCTGAGCGTGGGGATGGCGTAGAAGGTTGCAAGTCTATCGCTGTCACGGCAGTGGGTTTCGGTAAGGTACGATGTCTTTTATTGTCACGAAATGCCGAACTAGGTGCCGTAGTGGCAAGTGGTGAATTGCTACCTCTTTGGATTTTGGCCTTTAATGCTTCCATCACCTTGTTATGACTTAACTTGTCTTCTTCTGTGATTGATACCGATCCTCTCCCTCTCTTTCTAAACTGTTCATAGTCATGATTAGGTGATATAGGTGTAGTAGGCTGTTGTTGTGATGTTGGTAGATGAAGATGGTGAGAATATTGACGTGGAGGGTTCAATCGATTATCAGGCACACTTAACGGATGAGCTGAATGAGGATATGCACCAGGGGAACGTGGATGGGCGGTGATACGTGCTAATACTTGTTGTTGTACTGGTGCCAAGCTGTAATGTGTTTGTGTAGGACGTACACCGTGAAGTCTGCCTTGTTCTCTCATGACCTCAAGATCCATTTGTCTTAAATGAATCCGTGTTAGCTCTGTTTTTAAAATATCTTGCGCTGTTTGTTTCTATTCCGTCTTTATTAACCACTAGTTTTTTTTTTTAAAAAAAAAAAAAATATCCTTTGACTTACTTTGTCTTCTTCTACTTTTGCCATCAAGGCATGTTTCAACAATTCCTTATCATTGGGATAATACTTTTCAAGAATTTCCTTTACAGAAATATCGGTTGGAGATTTAGGTGCTGGCCATTGAAAAGACCTTGATGGTGGTGAATGACTTGCCATGGTAAAAAAGTTTGTTTATATTTAGAAGCAAAGAGGGAAAAGGGAAGATATAAAAATAATATAAAATTATATATAAAAATAAAAAGGATAATTATAGTGCTCACACATACCCAATCTAGCACTAATATTTTCTGAAACGCCGATCGGATACACGCATTTTCCTGTCTTTTTGTTTCCAATTCTTTTTTTTTTCTGCAGGTACAAACACGCCATGTTTTCATTTTAAAATAGCCATTATTGTAATATTAAGTAGTGCCTTTTTGAGGTCTGCGTTTATATTGATTCTAGCAAAGAAAAGCTTATATTGCTAAAACAACGTGTTTCGTACCACCACGTATTAATTGTGCTTATACACAATGAGGGGGATGTATTCTGGTTGACCAAAATGAAAAGAAAAAAACGTGGTCCTATATGCACAAAGACAATCAAACCTATGTACACCAAGTAACTATCCCTATTACAATTATAGAAGTGTGTGTGTGTGTGTCAAATCTAAAGGTTTCTTTCTATACCGGGCTTCTCCCGAAAACGCTTAAATGAGAACAATGTTCATTCCTCTTTATATTCATTGTGCATCGTCTTGTAATTACTCCTTTTTAGGGGTTTGTTTTGTTTGTGTGTGAAAAAAGTGAGGAGTAATTTCATACAGAACCCCTCCAAGTGTTTGCTCAAAACAATGTGTGATCCAAGTCACCTTTCAAACTTTTCTATGCACATTGTGCAACAGCCCTTATGATGGCAAGTAACGTAATACATTATGAACCTTACTGAATTAAAAGTTGTGACGTTCCAAGGGGGAATAAGTAGGATAAGGACCGTGTTACGTGAATTAGCGTGCATCTATTTCATTGATGAAACATAAAAACAAGACTATTACTCCATGTGAGTTAGTTGGATAAGTTTGGCTAGAACAGTCTGCTGATTAGCCTATACTTATAAGCACAGAAATATATGTCAATTAAATAGTAAATAGTTTATTAATAAGGAAGTTTGTCGCTCGTATTTCTGGTAGAGTCATCTCTTACTAATTCTTTAGAAGGAGCTGCGGGGATGTCTTCATCATAATCCCCTGCTAATTCTTCAAGGGATTTGCCCTTAGTTTCGTTGATGAGCAAAGAGGAAAAGATACCAGTCAACATGAAGAAGGCGAAAAGTTGTAAAAGATGGTTGATCCAAGCATTCGAGCCACCAATATCTTTTAAAAGACCAAAGCCAACCTGAGCAACAATCGACCCCACTTTACCAGAGGCAGCAGAAATACCATGCGCAGTTGATCTGTAACGTGTAGGGAAACATTCTCCAGGCACAACAAAAGTGGTTGTGTTGGGTCCCCAGTTGAAAAAGATTTGTGTAATTGTGTACAAGACAATAAATAACGCAACAGAGGTTTCAATGATCTTATGGTAGCCAAATCCAAGAATACAGAACATAATAGTAAGCATGGTGAACCCCATGATCTGAATAGTCTTACGGCCCATTCTATCAATTGTAAAGACGGAAATCCAGTAACCCGGTACGGAACCGAGCAAATTGATAATTACATTACCGACACATGTTTTAAATACCGCACTAGAAAGCAACAATAGATTAGTATGTATTCCCTCTACCAATCTGTACAACTTACTCGTAGGCTGAGGGTCCACCAGCAAAACCGATGGTTTGAAGGATAATCGAGTTGTTTAAACCAAGACCGTACCAAGCAATATCAAGAGCAAACCAAGAATAGGCAGTACCAATCAAGACCTTTCCGTTCTTCCATTGTCCGAAATGTTGACAGAAATCAGCCCAAGAGGCTTTCACAGGGACATCATCTTGTTCCTCAGCACGAACAGTGACACCTTCCTCTTTAGCATAGTTACCCGCAGAGGAACCTTTTGTAATAAATGCTTTGGCGTCATTTATGCCTTGTTCAAACTTATTATCAATGTCAATAGTGTAACGAGGTGTTTCAGGGATAGTCAAACGATAGTAAAGAGCACAAACACCAGGCAAGGCACCAAGTCCAACAACAATACGCCAAACATAATCAAGATAGGCTTGATCATACTCAATAGCACTCTTGAAACCGGCAGTAACACACAAACCAACAATACCGGCAGTGACTTGACCAATACCTTGCATTGCAAAGACAGCAGACATCATGGCACCACGATGTTTTGTTGTAGCAAATTCTGCAGTGATGACGGACGACAAAGGGTAATCACCACCAATACCAATACCAGTAAACACACGCCAGAATGTGATGACAGCCCAAAAGGACGCAGCAGGTGCGTTACCAACCAAAGTCTGACCAAGTGTGCCGATAATAATAATCATGAGTTCAACACCATACATCTTCTTACGACCTAAACGATCTGCCAAGTAACCAAACAAGAGTTGACCCACCACGGTACCGACAGAACAAGATACTTTGATGGCTGTATCGACATTATAAGGTGTCTTGTTACCGCTTTCTTTCCAATACACATAGCCAATCATGGTAGATACTAAATTGATGGCAAAGATATCATAAGCATCCGTAAAGAAACCGATACCCGAGACAATACAAGCACGAATATGGAACCAGCCAAATTCAGCGTTATCAATCTATTGTAAAATAAGAAACGTATAAGTAGTTGTTATGATGGTATTTGATATATTTCTAACTTCATCTAAAGCCAAGCGACGGCGCTCTTTAACGGTTAATACATGATCAGTATTATAATCATTTAACCCAGGCAATCCTTCTTGTGACATTATTCTTCAAACAAGTTACAAATTTGTAGAAAATAGAAAGAAGAGAAATAGCAGAATATATTTATCCTTTTTATAACATATCCAGACAAATTAACTATTTCTATCGAAAAATGCACGATGCCATGTAGGCATGCACTCGAGATCAATCATAATTGGTCTGTTCGCAAGTATAGTTTTTTAAATGTTACACACACAGCCTTGGCCCTATCAACAAAGCCTTTTTTTACACATTATCAAGTCACAACACCTAATTAGAAAACAACAGGCGACTCCGAACTATTTTGTTTATCCGGGTGTAGTAAGAAAAAAGTTGCTTACGAAACCCTTCAAGCACACCTAATTGTGTCACAATGTAGAATACAACAATGTAGTGTTAAGCTCTACATATGCACGTTCCTGAATGTGTAACAAGGGCAATCTGTATCACTTGTAGGGATGTCACTTTTTATTATAGACATTCACTTTTGTGTATGAAAAAAAAAAAAAAAAGATATAGTGACGGGAGGTATTTGAAAATACGGGGCACCTTTACACGTGAAAGCAGATGTTTACCAAGAAAAAGATCAGACTTTCCCTTGTAGATTATCATCACTTTCCATCGATTAAGAGATCGTGGTGATAAAGCGGTGTATAACACGTCAGGTTTGGGGGAGAAACAAGTTGAAACTCAAACAATTTTTTTTTTTGGGTCTCAAGGGTATTTATTTTTAAAACAATGCGCAAGATTTTATTATATGAAAAATGATATAGATGTAATTTATTGACGAGCGAGAATGATCTCACCGAATTCGGGCTTAAGAGAAGCACCACCAACCTACAAACAGATTTATTAGTACGCGTGTATAATCAACCAACATGTCCAAACTTACCAAGAAACCATCAATATCGGGCTTACCACCAAGAGTCTTACAGTTACCACCGTTGACGGAACCACCATAAAGGATACGAGTCTCCTCAGCAGCCTTCTCAGAAACGTTCTCGGCTAACCATTGACGGAGGAACTCGTGGACATCTTGAGCTTGTTCAGGAGAAGCAACCTTACCGGTACCAATGGCCCAAACGGGCTCATAGGCAACAACAACATTTGTCCAGTCCTTGACTTCGGCAGCAATAGCCTTCATTTGACGAGCAACAACATCGTTGGTGATGTTGGCCTCACGTTCTTCAAGCTTCTCACCAATACAGGCAATAACAGAAAGACCAGCAGCAAGAGCGAAAGCAGTCTTTTGACCAACGAGCTCATCAGACTCGTGGAAGTATTCACGACGTTCAGAGTGACCGAGGATAACCCATTCAAGACCCAAATCCTTGAGCATTTGAGGAGAGATCTCACCAGTGTATGCTCCAGAGGCCTTAAGGTAGGTGTTTTGGGCAGCAACCTTGATCTCCTTCTTTAATCCTTGATGAACACGGTCAATGTAGAGAGCAGGAGGAGCAACAACAACCTCTGCACTTTCATGTTAATATACAATCTCTCTTTCTCTTTTTATCATCTTTCTTACCAGTGTTGGCAGGGACCTCGAAGCTGTTAAGCAACTCGACGAGTGACTTGGCCTCAGCGACAGAGCCATTCATCTTCCAGTTACCACCAATGAAAAAGTTACGAACCATTTTTTTTAATATATTTTTTCTTGTAAAAAAAGAGTAAAGAAAAAAGGAGTGAGAAAGTAAAAACGCGTTTCAATACATATGCAGAAAGAAATAACCACGTCACAGTTTTTTTTTTCTTTTTTTTTTGTAACTGGGGTTTTTCTGCTTTATTGTAACACGACAGCTCAAGATGAGGGTAACTTTTTAAGCAGGGAAAAAAAAGAGGCGGGAATCTGAACTTGAATAAAATGGTTCGATAAGATCAGAGATGATTGCTGAAAAAAATCTATTTTTAATTTTTCTCAACACAAACAATGTGTCTGTGTGTTCAAAAAAAAGGAACTTGCTGCATAAAAAAATCACTCTCATCGAATGACTATAACCTAGGTAAGGATGACGTTTCAAGGTGTGACACGGGAGATCGCCGCTGTTCCTACAAGCAGGAACAGAATTGGTCCAATCAAAATCATTTTTCTCACCAAGCGCATGACATGAGATCATTGCTTGCTGTTTATTTAGCGTAATACAATACGGCGTTTTCCAGATGTGCCTGAACAAACATACTAGTAAAACCTTTGCTAATACTTTTCCGGAATTAGTGCATGAGAAAAAAAGAAAAAAGGGTTTTAATTGACAAGATAACGAGTTTTAGGTGGGAAAAGATATGTACATGTTGAAAAAGAGTTATCAGAGTGGGAAAAAAAAGAAAAAAAAGAAGGGGGAACGATTGATAAATTCATTGGAATACATTTTGAGAGGCTAGATCTTTTAGAGAGTCGAAAAAGACAGTAGGTGAATGTCGGAATCTACCAAAACCCTCCAATGCTTCAAATTCGTCTTTTGTCAAGCAAATCGGGCCTATACTAGTAGGGTTACATAGATCAGCTATAGATAGTCTACGTCGACTGGTAGAAGGTGCTTCTTCTTCATCCGAGGAGGAGCAGGTCGAGTAAGAATATTCTCTCTTCTTTGTGCTGGTGGGGGATGGTGAACTGCTACTTTGTGGCGAGACGGGAGAGAACAGGCCAGATGATAACGAATGATGTGTTTGCATATTTATTGTTTTCGTAACAAGTTCTTCACACGATTCTCCTTTTTTGACTTGTGCTCTGGTAGAGCGTGTGTGTTGTCGTTCTTTTGAACCACTTGTATAGTTATTAGTACGGTGTGTTTGCGTATGTTGCATCATATTATCAAATCGACTGAATGATTTTGTGCAAAGAGGCACGACACAGACATAGGGTTTCTACGTAAAGATGTTAGTACAGCTAGCAGCTACGGATAGTCTGGACAGTACCTCTCCCGTATGCTTCCTATAAATGAAGTGTGAGTATAAGGTTCATCATGTGAATCCAATCCATTGTTTACCTTAGATGGCGTGCAAGATGTTCACTTCGAGTGAATATCATTTTACAATCTCCATAGCCAGTGCACTGGAAGACCTTGGGTCTAGCGTTTCTTGTTCTTTTTTGTTGCATGTTTGATTGATATATAAAAATTAAGAAGAGAAGAAAAAAGAGAAAGAAGGGAAATCTGGGTAAATATATAAATAAATAACAACGCCCATTTAGCCCAAAAGACACACAAAAAAAGGAGTCTATTTAATAAAAAAAGAGAGATAGGGCGTGAGTAGGCTATAAAGGAGAAAAATTCAATCCGAAAGACAGGTATGGACACAATAAAGGGCGGAAAATCAAAAACCGATTTCATTGGGTCAAATGACGTTTTTTCCGTGCTTACAACTCATACGCCTGTCAATCGTTCGTTTAAAGAACAAGGGCATCATGCGTCTGCGTGTTACTCTAATCATGATGAATTGAAGAGGGCCACGATAGAACCCTCTCTGTATTACTTACCTGCATGTTGACTATCGTGCACAGAGGGGTCTAACCAAGAAGAGGAACTTTTTTTTTTTTTTTTTGAAACGCACACTAATTCAAACCATGTGTGTATATTATGATTGACACAACCCCCCTCCCCCAGTTTAGCTTGAACCATTTTTCGCGATTACTTTTTTACCTTCTTTCTCTTTAGGAACCGGGTACGACTCACATGTAAAAAAAAAAAAAAAAAACGCCTCACTGTACACTCTTTACTTGCTTACAAAGCGTTTAATTTCTTTTTTTATTAACTATCATAAGAGTGGAACGATTTTTTTTAAAGAACAACTACTCCATGTCATCCATAGAAAACTCATCATGGTAACGTCTAATCACAAATAGATCAGAAACACTAGTTTATATGCCCGATATGAACTATTTCTTACCTCTCGATGTTATCATCGTCTTCAATGTCATCCTCAGCTGTAGGTGCATTCATACTGCAGGTAAACCATTGAATACATGTGTATTTTTTTTTGTATCTCTGTTTACCTTTCACTTTTGATAGAAAAGAAAATCATTCGTTTTAACTTTCTGTTGAAAAAAAAGTAATTGACTGACCAACTAATTAGGAAATAATGATGTCAGCCGGTGTTTGTAATTATTAGAACATTGATATGCTTACAGGTAACCCTCTTCCTCATTCATAGGATCATCATCCACATCAGGATTATAAGTATAAATATCACACTCGTTCAATTGAACAACATCATCCATAACATCCCATAACCTGACATCATGAATTAATACCTTTATAAATACAAGCTGCATAAAAATCCCTTAGTTTTTTTTACCTGTATCGATTCACAATCACATCGTTGCCCAAATTGAATAAGGTGGTATTTACTGAATTCATGACCATTTCTATAGAAGGAAGTTTCAAGAACTGATCAGGTCGTACATCCTCAAAGTCGTGTTCAGGAAAAGCAGCATTTAATGTAGCAAGCAAGTAGAAGAAGGTTTTACGTGGAGCCGATTCCGTTAATCTACCAAAGGGCGAGATGACTTGTAATTCATCTGGTGAGATGGAGCCAGGAGCTAATAAATCTGTGTTGTATCTATTCTCCAAGGTTTTATAGAGCTTCTTATCCGTTCCTGCAGATTTGCCTGTATTCAAAAGTTAGTCTTTCTCTCTCTCTTTTCTTTTACATGTTATATGCTTTACAAGAGTAGGCTTCAACACGTCCAGTTAGTATGCATTCAGATGTCTCCCATCCAAAGTCTGTGTTTATAATATCAAGTGAATCTACTTCGAGAAATTTCATTTTGTTGTGTTATATAGGTGTGAAAGAAAGAAGAGAAATTTAGAAGCGATTGCCCAAGTTTCAAGATGAAATAGATGCTTTCATTTTAGGGCCATTTCAACGATTGGCTACAGCATTTTCATCTGTTTTAGGTAAACCAATCAAGGACCACAATACTACAACAAAATATGCACAAATGCGTCTGGGTTTAAAACACAGAGGAAATAAGCATAAATCTCACTCACTGTCTTGATTAACACTTACGATAAGAAAACCACCGTTGTATGGTTTCAATTGACCAATTCTTTACAATGGTCTGTAGAGTAACCGTTAGTGGTTTTGGGCCCTAATAGTAACCGTGCCCTGTTCTTCATACCATTTTGGCAGATGGTAGACAATTTCTTTCAAGTTGCACAATGAAGCATCAAAGTTATACCTAGCAGGCAACTAGCTGTCACAATGAACACTCAATTTATTTTCTTGACAGGTTTGTAAAAGTATTTAATATATGCACGTATTAATAGAAAGACATATAACAACTACCGCATCTTATTTGGAGCGACTATTCAAATATTGCCTGCAACAAACCTGTCCACTACGCCATATAATTACATGAAGTCTTTACAATACATGAAACATTTTTTATTCATAGTTTGGTTCAATCGAAACATGGCTCATGACCATCAGAACTGCGCCAGCACGTCTGATCCCTAGACTGTAACCTAACTCCTCATCCATGTTTTTTTCGTGCAGATGTTGTTGAAATGCCGCCATAAGAGACTCATCGTCATCAAACACAGCATCCAAATCAACTTCATGGCGTTTATTGTCGTTGCTGTCATCAGCCACTACAGTGGTGTCTTCATTTTGACTATCAGGTAGAAGACGCTCTAAATCGTCTTGTCTCTTTATTTGAGATATATCCAAGTACTTATTTCTAATGGTCTGTAAGTTGAATTCTTGCGTTTGTTTTTCTTGCGTCATTGTGAGTGATAATGCTTCTTGCATTTGGATATCGATACCAGTATAATCCTCAAAATCGTCATAGTCTTCAAAACTACCATTGTCACTAAAGACACCACGTTTTAATTTTGTGTCGTTGAGTGGGTGTTGAGTATCCAAAAGTGTTTCAGATTCATTCATAAGCAATCCATTGTTTGGTCGTGTTTCAAAGTCGTCATCTATCACCGATATGTCATTGTCAAGAGCCATGGCTTCATCCGCAACAATATCATCTAACTGTAATTCCTCTTCCATGTCATCGGACTGCGATTCTATATCATCATCATCCATGTCTTCCTCGGACTCTACGGGTATAATTGGAGTATTCAACAAGGTGTTGATTTCTAACTTGTAAGGATCCCATGACTCAATCAGAACTATGGATGTCAGTGTGTCCTCTTTTGGTTGGGAAATCGATTTTTCCTTGATGATTTTATCATCCATTTTATCAGCCCGCCTCTTGACTGAACTTGGTGGACTTGGCGCTTTTGGCTGTTTCGTGGATTGGACATCTCGAATTTTCAACTCTTTGGTGCTTTCCATGTATCTTGATATAACTACTTCGACTTCCATATATCTGGCTGCTGGTTTAGTGTGAGTTTTTTCAGTATGGATCTGTTCAGCGTGGTTCTGTTCAGCGTGGATCTGTTTAGCGTGGATCTGTTCAGTATGCTGCTGCTTAGCGGGGTTCTGCTTAGGGTTCTGCTTGGTAAGGTTCTGATTAGTATGGCCCTGCTTAGGGTTCTGCTTAGTAAAGTTCTGCTTAGTAGGGCTCTGCTCAGTGTGATTCTGCATAACGTGGTTCTGCTTCGTGGGGTTCTGTTCAGTATCTATCTGATCGACGTGACCTTGCTTCTCGACGTGGGTCTGTTGCTCGATATTGTTGCCATGACGTTGTCCTATATGCTTGTGACTTTGGTTGCTGCTTTTGGACGCATGATGTGCTGAAGGTTGGAAATCATCTGGTGCTATGCTACCAATCCCTAAATCATAAACCATTTTGGCAGCTTGAGAAGAAATACAGAAGCCCTTTTTTTTACCCATTTTGACGGTAGCATCCTGACTTGACAATATATCAGCTAAAGAAGGCAAGGGTTTGACGGAAGGACGATGTGATATTTTTTTCTTGGGTTCGCGAGGAACCAAGTGTACAGTAACGACATGACTTGCACCAATTAAAGGAGGGTAACATTGTAGATCGATGGACCACGTCTTTATTAACTTCTCCATTTCTGCTTTCAATAACGGCTGATTCTCCATGTTTTTAAGCCAGGTGGCACCATGTTTAGGATGTACCTCAAGATTAGACAAGTACTTGGTAAAGGTACTGCTACGACCACGATATCGAACGTAGATCAAAAGTTCAGGCAATTCGATGGGAAAGGGGCTTTTAAGTCTAGTGCGGAGGGCATGGAGTTCGTATTCAGCACATTCAGAAGATATTTTTGCCATGGCTCTCAAAAAAAATTGTTTGAAAAAAAAAATTTATTTGAATACGATATCGTTTTATTCTACCCTGTCAGGGCCAAGTGGGCGGTGGCCAAATCATGTTTCTGATTGCAGCATATTCTTCGTCTTGAGCTCTTGCCTCTTCCTGGGACCTCTCTTCCTCTAGAAGCCTGCTTTTTTCTTTCTCTAAAAGCCTGCTTTTCTCTTTTTTGTCAATATTATGGCTACTAATATCCGGTGTATCAGGCTTAAAAGTCCTGCGTGGAGGATAGATGTGCTCTTCAATTTGACTCTCTGTAATATCGATTAAATCAGTAGTCATTGTACTCATTGCACCCTTCTTTCCACAGATCTCTTTTTCTTTTTTTTTTTTTTTTTTTTTTTTTTTTTCGAAATCAATTTCAATACCCGTTTCCCCATTTTCACAACAATAGCATAACTTACCCATAAGAAACGCAAGAAGCAGAGAAACAAAACAAACGTATCTATGGCAACCTTCTTTATTGGTTTTTTTATTGTCGTACACTCACGTTTTGTTTGTATCCATTGTGGCTGCACGCTTTTGAACCAAGGGGCTTTTTTAAACGAAAACGGTTTAATCAATATCGTGCATTTATATGTTGTACAGCATAACATGTTTATCGTGTCAACACAAAAGTGCGAAGCCCCACAACGTTTATATCATATGTACGTATGGCCAGTTTCCTGTATATGCAGTACAATGTTCAAGTGCGAAGATACAGTAGTACGCCGAGATGTCACAGCATGATCGCTACTAGGTTTGTCAGACAGAAAAAACATATTCCGTCATTGGCTGCAGTGTAAAATTCGATGTTGCAAAATTCGATGTTGCCTGTCTTGAAAGTGCGATCATATGCATCTGAGATTAATGGATACATTGAACTCGGTAAGCCAGCCAGGATTCGATTCTTGGGGGTCCATTCAACTCGATAAATAGGATTAGCGACATTTGAAACTGGGTTGGAAAAGAGGAATGGTGTCCCACGAATGTATCAACACTGTAGGCGATCCCATAACCGTTAATTTCTGATCTAGAGCCAACCTTCTTTAGTGAAACGTATTTCTCTCCTTTTTACAGCAGGCTGTAATTTACAGAATGTGTATTTTTAGAAATTTTTTGTAAAAACTCGGTGAGCCACGCAAAAAAAAAAAAAAAAAAAAAAAAGAAAAAAGAAAAGCTCATTTACAACAAAAGCTTGTTCTTGGCGTTTCAATCCTTTCTGCACTTAATATATTCAATTAGCTTGACCCGGTCAGTCTACTAGGCTTCCTTTACATGTATACTCTCTTACAAACTATGTGATCCGGGCGGGCTTCCAATGGGGTGTTCCAGATCTAGCTTATCATACAAAGGTCAATGCGGCTGATATTTTGAAGAGTCCAATGTACAATTGTTGGAATAACACAATTACTGAAACTTGCGTGATCACAAGACTTTTTTTTTGTATTATTTAATAAATGTATCGCTACTAATTTAGTGCAAATGTTTTGTTTTCAATATCCGAGATGCAAGCATCCAAGACATTTTTAGCGACGTCCGCCAAGATTCTATAAATACGCAACTTTAATAATTTATTCCCTTTTCCACTTTTTTTTTTAAACCATTTTTTTTTACATTTCAGCATGGACGTTACCGATGCAGTGATGGGATACTTCCATTACATCCCCGGTACATCACTCGCTATTATGGCTCTGGTTAACTTTGACTTTATTGCAATCTATTTAGCTACTCGTATTCATATGTCTAAAAGCGCCACTTATTTGTACATACTGCCGGTTATAGCTTTTGCAGAATCTTGTGGGTTTGTTTATAGAATGGCTTGCACTTCCGATCCAGTACTTTCCAAATTTATCATCATGTCATTGCTTCTTATCACACCAGGAAATGTAATATATCTGGTCAACTACATGACATTGGGAAAGATCATCAAAGCAACAAATGCTCAGACAGACCAATTTTACTTGAAACCTGGATTCGTAACCTGGTTCTTCTTTTCTGTCGACATTATGTTTTTCTGGGCACGAAAAATGACAGAGATAGAGCCTGTTATGATTGTTATCAACGTTGTAACCATGTCTATTCAAGCAGTACTATTCACCTGCTTTTTGTTTATCGCCATTTATATTCGTCAAAACCCAGATTACGTCCTCAATACTAAAAATCAACCATACGCAAAAGAAAACTTAATTTCAGTAATCATCGTAACATCTACACTGCAATTCATTCGCTCGATATATCATACCTGCTTGAACGCAACCGGGCTAGCTGGTCCTATTGATAGCTCTGAATGGGCATTCTATATGTTTGATGTCTTGATTCTTGCTTTGTGCTTTTCAATTTACAGTTTGTTCTTCATCGGTGATTATCTCCCAAAGCAAGTAAGCTCAAGATCTCAGTACTTTCCTGTATCTAGATTCGACAATTTGGATGAAGACGATGTTGATATGATTCCAGATACTAACAAACACATTGCCGTTTTCAACAATGTCCAAAGTGTCAACTACAGTATCGGATCAGATATGTGATCTTTTTTTTTTCTATATATATACCGTCTCCTTTTTTGCATCATGTACACACACACACCTTTCATTCGCCCTTCCTTGGACGTCGTCTTTTATCTCACAACCCCCATTTTTTTTATATATAAAGTATAGGATGCAAAATCTGTAAAAAATAAACGAGATCATCTGTATCTAATGCCTGCGATAAAAGGTCATTCGACTGAAACATGTTCCCTTGTGTATCATGTAAATAAATAAAAGAGAGATTACTCGTTATTCTACGGATAACTTCAACTTCACAGCCCAAAAAAAAACAGGTTATCACTGCAAATGTTTCTCCAATTATTAATCAAGCTTCAAACCGAGACATAGAACTAAACACGTACATACTACTCGTGTAACAGAGCGCTATCATATCCATATACATGAGAAACGTAGCCCCATTTTAAAGGCAAGTAGTCATCAATGTAAAGATGCCATTACAAACAACCCTTATTCTAGTTATATTGAATACATCTCTCTTGGTTTGAACTGGTCAACGACTAGTTGTCCGACCATTTGTTACGTATTAGGGGGGTTTTTTAACTTTTTTGACCAATGAAATTAACCTTTCCAACAAAAGTTCGAGACCCCCTACTATCAAGTGATAGAATAGTGACAATCAGCTCTCGATATCTGGCTTTGAAACACGGTGATAGCTAATAATGATGACGATTCTTTTTTTTGCCAAATGTAGCTCATTTATAAGCAATTTTTTTTTTTTTTTTGCTATATCTCGTAAGTGATCTGAGAATACACTATTTGCCAACACTATGATCCACTTCTATTCGCGTCATTTTTATATTCACAACTCACTAATGAAAAGGGGAAATGACAATGATTTATTTCTATACACAGTCCATTGATCACTAAATTATAAAAATACAGATACACGCAATGATTACACTAATATTACTCTTCTTTTTTTCTTATTTTTAGTTCTTGGCGATTTGCTCAGTAGTGAGATAGTTGTTCTTGACAAGATAATCCAAGATTTGTTGAACACCTTGCTCAACAGTACCTTCGTGAGTCTTGATGTGGATTTCAGCATTCTCGGGTGCCTCATAAGGAGCAGAGATACCGGTGAACTCCTTGATCTCACCAGCCTTGGCCTTCTTGTAGAGTCCCTTAGGATCACGTTCTTCGACAACAGAGAGAGGAGCATCAGCATACACTTCAATGAAGGGAATGTTGGAAGCTTGATGGAGAGCTCTGGCAGAATCACGATCAGCTCTGTAAGGACTGATGAAAGCAGTGATAGCAATGACAGTAGCGTCAGCAAACAACTTGGCAACCTAATTGTCTTGTGTTGGTAACTAGTTTCTTTTCTCTTTCTCGTTTGTACAATCTTACCTCTGAGATACGACGGATGTTCTCAGTACGGTCATCAGGACCGAAACCCAAGTTTTTGTTTAATCCAAAACGGATGTTGTCACCATCTAAACGATACGCATTGACACCAGCATGAAGCAAAGTTTGTTCTAAAGCAGAAGCCAAGGTAGATTTACCGGAAGCAGAAAGACCGGTGAACCAAAGAGTGAATCCCTTTTATTATTCCTGTCAGTTTCTCACATCTAAACTCACATGGATGTGTATGCCTTACCTTTTGGTTTAAAAGAGTTTGACGTTCAGCTAAAGGAACGCTACCTTCATGCCATGTAATATTAGTGGACATATTATTATATTGTAAATGTGTTGTAAAGAAACTGCTGAAAAAAAAAAAAAGATGATGGGATTTTTATTAAAAACGCGGAGATAAAAACCAGTGTCTAAAGGCATAGTTTTATTGGGCGGTTCCTGGGATTGCGCCATAAGGTAGTCCAATTCATACAAGATTGTCATTTAAAGATGATTTCGTAAACAAAAAAGTCCATCAAACAAGTCCCACAATGCGCTTGTTCAGAAACTGAGTAAAAAAAAATTCTACCAAAACAAAGACTGACATTATAAAAATTACACCTAGTGACATAATATTCGTAACATTAGACAATAATCATACCATCCACTAAATTCACTAGCTGGACAAGTGCAACTTCCATACTGATTCCAATACCCAACAAAATAGCGCATGGATAAACTAACATAAACACAAAAGGCACTCCAGATAAACGATAGCCACTCAATGGCGTAAAAAAAAAAAAAAAAAAAAAAGTAGAGTAATAAAACTCTTTGAAAAAACAAGTCTTTACCAGACCACTACATAAGGTGTTGTTATACAAAGTTGTGTCATAGTTCAACGTCTTATCTAATGCATGTACAGTGTCTGCGCTTGCTTGGAACCCAAATGAACCAATGACGTTAGACATTTGGAAAATGCGGAGAATAAACCGCCACTTGTTGGTGACCTTGGGAGCATGGGCTTCTACTAGTTTTTCGACCGAATCCACGGATGAAATTACGTATATTACTCTCAACCTCTTGTAGGCTAAAGGAACAGACTGGCTGATTTTGTTTCATAATAGGTGATAAATAAATCATAAAGACAAATGATATGAAGTGAGGTAATGAATAAATAAACACATTTATTTGATGTTTTGACGAACAACGATGGAGGTTATAAATTTCTGGTTGCCATAATTGGAAATAAAATTACCCCTATGATTTGATAGATAAATAAGATTGAATCACATTTAACTTTTCTTTTTCTTCTTTATTTTTTTGCTTTTTCTCTTGTCTGCAATGAGCAATTACAACTCCATTCCAACTGATCCTGAGAGATCTTCACCCAAACAAGTTCCAGCCTATGTAAAGTTCGCGACTGTTATCGCCCTTATTTTTTCTGACACTAACACTCTGTTTCATAGAAAAAGAAACTCAATCTTATTGTAGGTGCTTCTATTCTTGGTATAGCGGGTTCTGCAATCATCGCTTCTGCGATCTTTTTGGGCACTGCTATCGAACCAGGTAAATAAATCAACAAACCTAGATTTGGATTTAAATTTCTAACTCAATAATGAAAGTTCCCAAGAAAAATGTAATCATGATGATTAGTGATGGCTTTGGCCCTGCGTCTGAAACTTTTGCTAGGCAATATGACCAGTGGTTAAATGATAGAGAGATGAAATTTATGTTGCCATTGGATAAAATTCATATCGGTCATAGTCGCACGCAAAGTTCCTCTAGCTTGATTACGGATAGTGCTGCAGGGGCAACTGCATTTTCTTGTGCGAAAAAATCATACAATGGCGCTATTGGAGGTATTTATTTATTTTTAAAAAAAAAGCAAACAGACAGCGTCATGTAACATTAGATTATAGTTGACCCTCAAGAAATTCCTTGTGGTACAGTTTTAGAATCTGCAAAGATTCATAAGGATATGCTAACAGGTCTAGTCGTAACATCTCGTATTACCCACGCTACTCCGGCCGCATTCTCTTCTCATGTTCAATGGCGTGAGTCAGAAAACGAGATTGCCGAACAGCAGATCGGTCATAACCCATTAGGTCGCACAGTTGACTTAATGTTTGGTGGTGGCGTATGTGAGTTCCTCAGTAACACAACCCAGGACAGTTGTAGGTTGGATGGTCGCGACTTATTTGTGGAGGCTCAGGAACAGTTTGGCTGGCAAGTTATTTATGGCAAGGGAAGTAGACAAAAGTTTGATGCCATTGATATTGATGTCCAATTACCCGTGATGGCTTTATTCTCACCTGGCGTAAGCTCAACATATTCACACTTTTTTTTTTTTTTTTTAAAATGTGACCTAAATTTATTTAATAGCATATGGATTACGAAATGGATAGAAAGCCAACCGAGCAACCTGCTCTTCACGAAATGGCTGCAAAGGCTTTATCAATTTTGAAAAAACAATCAGAGAAACAAGACACTGGTTTCTTCTTGATGATTGAAGGTAGTCGTATTGATATGGGAGCTCATACAAATGATCCTGCCGCACATGTTCACGAAATTTTGGAATATCAAAAAACCATTGCATTGGTCACAAAATTCGTGGAAGAAAACCCTAATACTGTGGTTATCTCTACAAGCGATCACGAAACTGGTGGCTTTACTGCTGGTAGACAAGTTGGCGAGGAGTACCCTGAATATATCTGGTAAATATGGGTACGCGTCATTCTATTCTCAGAACTAATATCTATGTTAGGTATCCTGAAGTTGTCAAGCGTGTGCAAAACTCATCAGAAGCCTTGGCCTTGGCTTGGGATAGTGCACGCGTAGCTAAAACATCTACCCAAAGCTTCTTGCGCAATGTTTTGATTAAAGCAGGTTTGGGAATTGACGATATTGCAGATCATGAGGTCGCCAAAGTCAATGCTTGGGAACCAACTGAGAATATTACTACCATCCATTTAGCCAATATTTTTGCTGAAATGGTATCACGCCGTGCAGAAATCGGAGTAAGTATTCTTAGCTTTGTTTGTAGTTCGTAACTCTAACCTATTTTGCATGAACATAGTGGACCACTCATGGTCATACTGCTGTCGATGTGAATTTGTATGCAAAGGGTGATGGTACCGAAGTTTTGAGAGGAAGCCACGAGAACACAGAAATTGGCGACTTCATTGTAGATTATCTTGGTTTGGATATTGATGATATTACAAAGAGACTTGTTGAAAAGAGGTAAGGATCAGAGAGCTTGTGAGGCTATATACACGTAGATTAATCATATACATGTGTAGCGACAAGAAAGATACCAGTTTCCAAACGTTAGATCATAAACGACGTCCAGCAGTATACCACGGTTAAATTGCTTTGTATTTGATATTCACTTTGTATGATTGGTTTCAAATTGATTACTAAAATTTTATCCGTTTCTACAATAAAAAACGCGGCACTTGGCCTGATTCTGACATCATCATCAGTTTTCTAGCATTGTGTAACAGAATAACAAGATTAAATGTGGGGGGTTTTCTTACTGATTTGAAAATTTCTCTTTTCCTTTCGTTATATTTAAAAATGCTTTCAATCGCTGCCCGTTCTATCAAATCTTCTACTATCAAGTCAACCCTTCGTCCTTTGACTTTAGTCCGTACAAAGGTTACCTTACCCGAACTTCCTTACGAATATGATGTAAAATTAATTTATTACGCGACATAAGACCCATTATTGACCTTTCTTTTCTGTTAGGGTCTTGAGCCTTATATCAACACTGAAATCATGAAGCTTCATCACAGCAAGCATCATCAAGCTTATGTCAACGGTTTCAATTTAGCCGAAGAAAAGCTTCAAAGTGCTTTCAAGGCTAATGATTTAACTCAACAAATTGCTCTTCAAGGTGCTCTCAAGTTCAATGGTGGTGGTCATATCAACCACACTATCTTCTGGCAAAACTTGACCCCTAAGGCCAACGGTGGTGGATCCCTTCCCAAGGGTGCTTTATCTTCTGCTATCGCAAAGGAATTCGGTTCTTTCGAAGATTTCGTGAAGCAATTCAATGTTGCTGCTGCTGGTGTTCAAGGTATGTGACCCCTCAATGTATATTTTTTGTCAATTTAAATTAATCTAATTTTTTTTTTCAAGGTTCTGGATGGGCCTGGTTGGTACGTACAGAGTTTGTAGACAAGAGAAAACAGGAATATTCACACTACTTTTTTTTTTAAAAAATAGGGTTACAACAAGGCTTCCAAGCGCGTTGAGATTGCCACCACTCCTAACCAAGATCCTTTGCTTCGTGAGTTTATTTAGTATAAAATTTACGATGGGTGACTAATCCAACATATCTTATTTTATGCTATTTTAGATTTGACCCCTCTTTTAGGTATTGATGTTTGGGAGCATGTAAGTTGACACCGTGTTCAGTTATTTGATACTTTTGTTAAACATATATCCTTATTAGGCTTACTACTTGCAATACAAGAACGTCCGTCCTGATTACCTCAAGAACATTTGGGAAGTTGTTAACTGGACCACTGTTGCTGAACGTTTCGCTAAGGCCTCTTAATTTTTTAATAAAACGAAAAAATTAACATTGGCAAAATTAAAATTAATACTGTTTGCTGCTAAATTAACATGCACATCCACTAAAGTCTTTAGTGTTATCGCTATCGATGCGGATAGGATCGCTGATGTCACTGTAGAGTTCGACATCTGTTTCTTGTTGAAGAGCATTCCTTGCAATGGTCTGGAAAGCCTGTTCAACATTAATAGCTTCCTTTGCGGAAGTTTCAAAGTAGCTGACAAAATAATAAATATGCTGTGAAATTGGATATAGGACATATACTACTTACGGGATGTTACCCTTAGCTTGACAAAATGCCATAGCACGTTTTTGAGACACCTACGAATGATTTGTAAGTAAAAAAAAAAAGTGTAAGCGAACGAGCATGATCTTTCTTATGTTACCATGCGCTTGGATTCATCAACATCAACCTTATTACCTAATACGACAAAAGGGAAATTATCAGGATCACGCGGTGAAGCTTGAACTAAAAACTCATCATGCCATTGACCAAGTGATTCATAACTCTTATTATTATTCACATCATAGACCAAAACACAACAATCCGCACCACGATAAAATGCAACACCCAAGGATTGGAAACGTTCTTGGCCTGCTGTATCCCAAATCTTATTATAACGTATGAGCAAAAAGTATACTGCACCTTGCGTATGTATATTACCTGCATAGTGACTAACTTGTCATCAACCATGACTTCCTTTGTCAGAAAGTCTGCTCCAATGGTGGCTTTATACTGACCACTAAACTTATTGTTGACATACTGATTCATCAAGGAGGTCTTACCAACACTGGTCAATCACCAATTAGTTTCGAACGTGACATGTAACAAGACCACTTCCTTACCCACTATCTCCCAATATAATAACCTACATGAAATAAAAACAAATTAGTTGCAGCTTACAACCGAGGTTTATTCTCACTTCTTCACCTTCAATAAAACTTTTTTTCTTGTTGACATGTTGAGATGTTGTTTATCAATGAAAGAAAAAAAAATATATTTATACGGCAGTCTAATGCTAGACAAATAAGAATAAATGACAGCCAATCATTTTGGTAGCGAAACCCAGTGATTTAAATGTGTTGTGGCACAAAAAGCTGTACAATCAGATAACACTTCCATTTTTTTTTTTACTCTTCTCTACTGTTGTATATATTACCTTAGGGGCCTGTTTAATTATATAACAACTTGACTTTTATTAGTTTTAGCTTCTCATTTTTTTTCAATGCATTAACATATTTTACAGTTGGTTTTTATAGTTGTTGAGAATATTAAAGATTTGCACATAAAGATCTATCACATTTCATATAGAAAGTAAAGCCCTAATCATATATAATACTATTTCTCATTTTCTCAATTGCTATCATCTATCTTGTAGTATACTGTGCATATGGTTTATTCATATGTCGAGTTCAGTGCATGATATCTTTATCCACGTACAAGACTATCGGTTGTTGAATAACAAAAGGTCGAAGTACAGGATTTTAGCCTTGATTGGTACGGTTTGAATTTTAGCGATTTACTTTTAGAAATCAATATGGATAACATTAGTTATAAACCTCCAAGCGACTAAAACGGATTAGTGATGGTTATGTTTACCTTTTGCCGCTATAGATTGTAACAGGTTGTAAGAAGAAAAAAAAAAGAGTAAGTATAAAACATCATCGACTTTCTTATCCTTTTATATTTTCCTATTTTAGACCCACACTTATAAAAGCGTCAAAAGTTTATAATTAGATCAGGATTTACTAAAAGCAACCACGCCTATGGCCAAAGGGCCACTTACCATTTGGTCTATTCACATACCATATCATCATGCTCCTCTCTATGATTTAGATACTACTGATCAATAGAACCTAATTTATATATATGCATTTGTGCTTTAAAAAAAAAGATTTCCATTGATTAGCATCTGTTAATAAAACTCAAATCGATAATAATACCTTGGAAGCGTCTTATAGGTGACCAAGCGTCTTTCATAATATAGGCAAGTAGCGCTTTGACTATTGATGTTGCAGTGATAAATTCGTGGCTTAAAAGGGTAGTTCTTCGCTAAGACAGACATCCAAGAAGAGATTCGGTCTGCATGCACGGTGAGTCACTAAGTCCTGCTATCGTAGATCCCCCATCATATAAACTGTGGTATTTGATAAAATACTACAAGGTAAAAATAATAGATAAATGTATATTTTTTATTGTAGGTAAAAAATAGACTAAAGAACTCTGCTGTTATTATAAAATAATCAATTCTTTTATATTGAACAACTGCCCCTGGAAGTTAGTGAGTCAACCTTTTTTGGAATATATCTTTACTCAGTTTCCCGCCTTTTTGTTAAATAAATTCAACTCGTTAGAATTGACTTCAATTAACATCGTCCTAGATCAAAGGATTCGGGAACACTTCTTATTGTGTCTTTCGGAGTAGAAAGAACCAGTCAGATAATGTGTAACGGTTGCTATCAAAAAGAGCATAACATGTTTGTGGTTAATTGGCTTCGGCAGAACATATTTATAATGTTTGACCTCTTATTGATTCTAAGGGTTCTTTTCCCATCTGTGAATGAATGAGATATGATCCCAAATATAGAACGTGTAATCGATGTTTGTATGTTTGGTTGCAGAAAGTAGGCATCCATCTATTCATGCACTATTTCTATTATACACTTATCAGTCGTATAATTTGTATCAATATATAAATAAATGATCCATTGATAATGATAACAGTTCTATTCTCTCGATGGGTAGCTAATCCATAGAGGGAACTATCATAATTAGATTTCTTTTTTCTACATTCTTGATTTAATTGGAGTGGGTTTTTAGTTTTCCAATTTAGGTATAGTAACTCAGTTGTGTATTATTCTATATGCAACTTTCATTC
Organism: Mucor piriformis; assembly: GCA_943193625.1. Classification (NCBI taxonomy): domain Eukaryota; kingdom Fungi; phylum Mucoromycota; class Mucoromycetes; order Mucorales; family Mucoraceae; genus Mucor; species Mucor piriformis. Next base: position 2,950,058 of record OW971869.1, on the reverse strand, counting down.
CTATATCCATTTAAGCCAATCATGCCACCTTTTATATAGAAGTATGTACTCAAGGTAGAGGTAGTTGTGTAGTAGTATACATATGTATGCTATTACTCAACATTCAAAGATATTTTATTTTATAATTTATAGTTTATACGATTTATTTATTTTTAAATGAATTGTACTCAAATACGACATAAATAACACCTCTTGTGGTGATCCACATACTATCTTTACAATGACACCTCACAAATAGCATAACTACATACCTCATAATCACTGCAACACAACTATCCATATTAGATATTTGTTATTTTTATTGTTATCAACTCTCTCTAAAATGATTAATCAAAACAAGCCCCTTGATTTCGGAAATAGCCTTAAATCGAATTGTGCGGCATTTTTTTTTAATTTTAGCAGCCACACAGGTTAATAACACTGCACTAAGAAATACCAGAATTCGTCTTATATTGAACCAGCAAGGTGCTATTTGTGATAAGAGCAACTTTGATCCCTCTTTGAACCAAACAGGACTTGGTGAATGGGCACAACAAGAATTTAGTCTTAGAGAGCCAGTTTTGAGAAAGACTATGTCGAATATCTTGCGTAGATCTCAGGAAATCTACAAGGCTATTAAAGAAGCCAGTAGTAACGTAGTCGATGGGAAGAGTAGAAAGGTTTCTCGTTTTGCCGGTTTGAACGACGATATTGCGACATACATCAATGGCATGAACGCGCACTACTTGCCTGTCAACTGCGAAAGTGTCATGGCATATACCAAAATTACGGCTACTCAAAAGTATGCCATGAATGATCTTCCTAAAAAAGACAGATTGAATTTCTCCGATGGCTGGTTGACAAAACTTTTTCATCGTATAGGTGTCAAGTCTAGACACATGTACGGGGATAATGTATCTGTTGACCTTAGGACCGAGAACATTGTTCAGCAGTTGAGAATGATCGAAAAGTTGCTTGAGCCTTATGATCCAAAGGATATTATGAACTTTGACGAAACGGGTCTGTACTACGAACAAGGTCCTATGCTTTCCATCAGTAGTAAGCCTATGGGTAATTTAAAGAAGTCTAAGGAACGGATTACGGTCGGATTATTAACTAACTCGAATGGAACTTATAAAGGTCATCCAATTGTTATTGGCAAAAGGAAGACATCCAAGGGTGCAACTGCTAATCCTAGACAATATGCAAAATTGTCTATCGGTCAGACTCACTGTGTCGAGTATCACTACTCTCCAAGTGCATGGATGACTACTGAAATTTTTACAAAGTGTGTCAAGCACTTGAATGGATCATTTGCCTATGAAAATAGAAAGATCGCTCTTCTTCTTGACAATGCCTCAGTTCATAAGGTTAGTCAGGAATACAGCCACGCCAAATTGGTTTTCTTGCCTGCCAACACAACAAGCAAGTTACAGCCTCTTGAAGCAGGTAAGTGTAAATGTTTCTATTTTGTATAGCTCATTAAGGTTGTATTATTTTAAGGCATCATTGCAAACTTTAAGGCATACTTTCGCTGTCATCAGTACGGTCGTGCTGTAAGAAAGTACATAGCTGGATTGGAAGACGTTGGTAACTTTTCGATGAATGAGGTAGAAGTAGTGTGGTTCCTGGCCTACTCGTGGCTTAAAGTGAATGTATCCACTATAAAAAACTGCTAAGATCACACTAATATTATACAGTTCAAACATAGGGACTTGAGTAACGAAGCAGATGCTATCAATTGTGATTATGTAGCTCATCCTGAATCAGACTTGCTCATAGATGAGGATGTGGTCCATAGACTGAATAAGGTTGTTCCTAAGCTTACAGCTCTTCTTGACGGCGAAGGTACAACTTCAAGTGATGTTAATCAACTGGATTTGATTGTTACTCAACCTTGTGAGGCTGTAATTATTAGTAATGACACCCCTTCAAGTATTGATAGTGATATCCGGGAAGAAATTGATGATGATGAAGAAGGCTCTCATAAAGAGTTCAAGCACTTCAAGGATCTTCGTTCGAAGTTGAAGTTTGCGAACGAGATTTTGTTGGCTTACACGGTGCCCGATGTTGATACGGACGATCGATTCGTCAAGCATTTACGTAAAAACTTAGATAGTATCAGAGCTGAAGAAATTTCTGAAAAAAAAAACAGATTGATATTCGTCGCTATTTTTTTTAAAAAGCAATGATCAAATAAAATACTTCCAAAAAACAAAAATGAAGGCTAAATTTCCATAAAAAATAAGGCTGAATAAGACCACCAAAATTTTTTGGCACTCTGAAAAATAGAGTGGGTACTGTTAAAAAACTCTTGAATTCAGTTCGACTTTGGATCAAACAAAACAAAAATGTCCTAGCAAATAAAAAGTGTTGAGGTGATAGAAAAGTTTATACTTAGCAAGATGGAGGACCCACTGACTATTGCATTGCCTTCATGTCAATTTTGCTTGGAGGGCGTTTTTTAAACAGGATCGTCTCATTTAAAAGAAGCCGTTGATTGAAAAAGGTGAAGGATGATACAATAAAGCATGGTTAAATATCATGACAGGACTTACTCTTTACAACAACGTCCATAAAATTTAGTAAAAGACAAAAATAAAATAGGAAGAAAGGACCTAATAGTAATGCATAGCAGTTAGTTTCCCTCTATCTTAAAGCAATATAATTTATTGTAGAATTTAAAAAGTAAAAGTCTAAAATTTTGGGCTAACTGACCGCCTGTCAAATTAGTCAACTTGATTTTATCATTGATATTCTGTAAAGTGAGTATGTCCAGTAGTCTGAAATTCGTTAGTTAAGTTATTTAGTCAAATTGAAAAACATTAATTGAAAACTTACGACAGCATGGTCTTGTGCATCTAAACGTAAAAATAATCATTAGTTTTGATGTTGAAAATTAATCTTTTCGGAAATTACCTTTTTCACCTCTAAGACCAGCGTTACACTGCTCACATTTCAAAGTAAAATTGGCAATATCTGTAAACTTGTGTCTCTATTGTAGGAATATTGAATTTAGCAGTGTATCTTTTTCTCGTGCTTGAATTTACCATTCTCAACCCATAAACAAGTTCGGCAGAAGCTTTCAAAATATCTTCGTCGTTGACAGAAAATCGAGTCTGATCAAAAGCCATTGGACTATTGCTTGTAGGAGCCAGAGCCAATGCATCATAATCTATGAAAAAAATCAGTCCCTTGAAGTTCAGCTTGCCCCACACAGAACTTACGAATACCACTGTAAACCACTAAAACCCTTTCGGGGTAGTTTCCCTCGCCTTTTAAAATTAGTTAGCAGGCGATAAACATCGAAAGTCATGGTTGTTACCAAATTTATCAATTCGACCAGTTTGCACGTCTATGCTGTCGATTTCTATCAGTTCAACATTAAAACGATAACTTAGCATATTTTGGAATGAACAAGAATTTCAGCTAAATGATTACCTACGCCAAAGTGGGACGAAAATATAGCCAATTCTATAAGTCGATGTTAAAAACATGTCAATAGTGCGTGATATTTTTACCAATTGCCCCGCCCCAGGCATTAGGATTCTGAATCCAATCCATGTATTTGTCTTATTGGGTTCAAAATTTCATAAATATTAAAAGGTTTATTCCTTCGTAGTAAAATTTCAACATTACCTCTTGGTTGCCTATTAAGATAATTATTTCATCAATAATTTTTTGTTAAAACACGCAAATATATTTACCCCAAAGTCGCATCTGTGTATACGATTGAGTCAGACTTGATTCCTTCAACAATAACTAAAGTGTGATCAGCAAATTGTCAATTTTCATGATAAAAACATACCTTGACGAAGATTCTTCGAGATAGTAGTATCCCCTTTTAAAACGTAACTAGACATAGGTAATTAATAATAAAAGAAAGCATAAATGTAACAAAACAACTTTACCCTATTGAATAGTCAACTAAGCCAGTGTAATACGCTCTAATGTTAAGACTTACCAATAGATCTGAATAAGCATGAATTATCGTCATCCATCACCTTTTTAATTGACATTAGTTTTTCATTTGTATGGCAATATGTGAGTGTAAAATATTACTCGAAGGGTTAAAAATCCAGCCGGCGTTTTTACAATGCCTTCTTCTAAAAGCGGTGTAGCTTTTTCATTTTGTGAATGGGCAGGGATAATATCCAATATCTTGATAATTAAAGCATCGCCGTCCCGAAGACCAGCTTTTTGTAAGGAGATAGTGTTATCTACGATTAGTCTTGGTGGGTATCCTCCAGAAACTTCGGATTATTCAGTAATATATTCGAACCCATTACATTAAACTTACTTTCAATGTCTTGACTTGGTGCCAAGTTAATAGCCTTTGAAACGTGTCTTTTAAGTTCCGATACTGTCTGTTCTGCACTTAGGTCTGAAATTGTCGTCAAGCCTTTTGCATGTCGTATACGGAATCTCATTTTTGTAAAAGGCAAGGCATTCTGCTTGCGTGTGACAGACTCTGTTGATATCTCTTGAAATTGAAGTCACACATACATGCAATCAAATCATGACTTTCCAACAGCCACATTGTTTTACTGCTAACGTTTATGTTGTATCTTAGGTGTACGAAAGCTTACGAATCATAGAAGCAATAGAATTGTCAACACTGAATCTCAGAAGAAAAACTGTGAATCATGATGAGGGATGAACGAGTAAGATAATACAAGTTGAACAGATTCAAATTCAAATGGATAAAGTAATAATCATGATTCTAAGTTGTGTCGGTATTACAATTACCTATTGGTTTAGTAAACCAGTTCTACTAGCTAAACTTCTTGACTATAATAAAAAAATGTAAACTTAAATGATTCGCTATCTTTCAAAATTCAATTTTGGTGAAAAGGCTTATCTTCATTTCTTTTGTGTTTTGCTAATCTTTTATGATTAGTTATAGTATTACAATGTGTTATCTGATGTTAAGATTTCATAGTCTTCACGACCACTTTTGTTCTTATATTTTTTGTATTTTTCTTTTCATGCTAGTCACACATCACATCTAGAGGCAGCTTCTTATTGATAGTCTATACAGAGCTTATTCAAGGTTTAAATAAGACCACAATCAACGTTATAATAAAAGGGCATCATTACTTTGATTATTTATCTGACTTTAAACCAATAATTGATCTCACGATATTACAGCTACCAAAAACCTAAACGCATACAATTGTAAGAGGTCTTTAGGTTTAATTGAAGATCTGGATAACTTCTGGAGTTCATCAAAAATATTTATTATTTACAACTGTCATTTAATGATTCCAGTAATACGTTCATCGAAGTTACCGTATTAATAGTTAGGAATTTCACGGTTTTTAGAAAGGCAGTAGTTCTCTGTGATTTGAATCGCTTTTAACACCAATTCTTTATATTTAATAATTATTGGTATTAGCTCAAAGATATACGGACTTATTGCCTTGTCATGAAAAAGATAGAGTATTTGCTGACATTTTTCTTGCAGTAGTTACAATCAAATAATTACAATATAGGCAAAGATGACCGGGCGCTGCTTACCCTCCCTGTTTTCTCCTTTATGTCTGCTTTGACCTGGCGTGTCATTTTCTTCTAGAAAACGCTTTCGCTTCATCTTGAATTTGCTAGCGGGGAAAAAGGAGGTAGTGCCAACTTTTATACTTTTGTTCTATCTTCTACCTTCAAACCTAATTATATGAAAGTCATCTATCAAATCAGTGATGATAATTTATTGATAGTTAGATTTTATGAATGTGGGATATTTGGAGAATTGATTGTCTGCCATTTTTTAAAAAGACAAAGCAAAATTTGTCGTATTTAATCTTAAAGTCCCAGCTCTGCCCATTAATCTCGACACTCTGTTTATCCTCTTCACAAATTTTAAACGGACCATCACTGAATTTAAAATTAAACTCTTGATATAATCCATATCATATATATGGCTTTACTATATCTGTCAAAAAATGTTTTATAACTCTCGTATAAACCCTTTGGATTTCGTTGATTGAAATATTATCTACGTCTTCCAGTATTTTAAAAAGATCATATTTCAGTAAAAAAAAACCAGGTAGTCTGCACCTGTTGGCACAGTTCCAGTAGAAGTAGCAAATTTTATAGGAAGCCTAAGAAAAATGTTTTAGCAATTCCACATATCCTTTCTGTATGCTGACAATAAATAAGGAAGGAGAAGGGGGATGTATTCCAAAGCGGGATTGAAGTTTGGTTCTTATCACAGTTACAGTATTTCTACTTTGAATTTCGATGATATCAGTTTTATTTTTGGACAATTTGGTTACAAAGTGGAAATAAAATTGAGACAAAAAAAGTTGGTTTTGAGACTTGAGGAAATAATTATTTAGACTTTTTTTTTACCTGTAATAATCTAAATTCCTGATAGGAAAACCGTGTTTAATACGGCGATTTGTTATTTGCATAGAAGATAGGATTTAAGTTTCAGGTCTACCTAGACCTTTCCACATTGCGATAGAGATTTTCATTATATTTTTTGCATCATTGGTGTCGCGTTGCCATAGTTTACCACATATGTTGCAGACAAGTACACTATTGTCTTTGACACCGCTTACATCATTCAAAGAATCGGTCTCGCATACAACAATTTCTCGAAGTTTTGTATTCGTCAATTGGTATAACGAGAAGGTCACCAGCAGCCTCTCTTTTTTTTAAGCAACGCCACATCACGCCAGCGACGCCACAGCGTAAACCCTTCATTTTTACTATGTCCTTCCCGAACATACCATTTCCAAATACAACAAGCGAAACTTTTGTTTTGTCTTCTTAAAATTTTGAAGGTTTCCACTTGCCATTCCTATAAAGTGTAAGTGTAGTATCAAAGATAAGCATGTATTTTCATGCCTACCTTTCATGTTGCTTCTCTTTACCCTTCTTGATTTGCTTCTCTTTACCCTTCTCGATTTGCTTCTCGTCGCCTTTCTTAAGCTTCTTCTTGTCTCTCTTTTTCTTTCTGCTCCTCTTTTTTCTCTTTTTCTCTTTTCCTTTAAGTCTTTTATTTTTATTATATTTCGAGGTTCCATGCAGTAACATATTAACCATGATCTCAGGTGCCCTTTGTCGGCCTTGATACAAATTGAAATGTTCTTTGGCTGTATGTTTTTCATAGAAACTGAATAAAACATTGAGGTTTGTCAGCATATACTGGGCATATGTCTTCAAGTTTTTACTATTTGCTGTCTTTGATGAAGGGATTGCTGATTCGATCTGCGTAATACCTTGCGCATCTTTTCTTGTTCTCAGAAGTTTTGAATATACCGTGGAGCCTGTCAAGTGGTAATACTCTTTAATTGTACAGCGTCTTATCTCGTGTTGGTTGTTATGGAGACCAATGGCAGCAGTATATACTGTTTACCTACAGGGTCTAGGAAACTTGGTCTAAATGACTCTTCCACTTCTTCCAAGGTAAAATCTTTTACGCCCAACTCATGATTTACTATTGTGTTGCTATTGTTATTTTTATCAGACCTTCTATAAAAAAGAAGATCGACGCAAAAACCATCTGATCGAACAATGTTTCCAAATAATACGTTACTTTGGCCATCAGGTAATAAATTTTCAATACTATGGGTGTTTAAAACTAAGTTAGTATTTCATGCCATCAATTGTGTACCTAATTATATTCATACCTGTATCCTATTACTTTGAAACTGATTATTCTATTAAATAACAAAAGTTGATTCATATAACCTCTTGGTAAAGTTTCCTTGACGAAAGAAGATAAAGCATTCACGCTTATTGTTATAGAGTGCCAGTGCAATCGTGGGTTTGGTAAAATCAAAAAGAGTCTCGGAAGAGGTAGACGTCGAACATCAAATGGATGATATTGATCATGATCTTGTTCATATTGCTTTAATATGTATTCCAAGCATTTGTATACCTTTTCGGGAGCAGCTGACATTGAAATGAGAGTTACCCTATGATTAATTAAATTTTTCATTGTCTTGCACTCTTGTTCTACTGTATTCTTTAGCAGGTCTGTTGTCAAGCCTTCGGGTAATGAAATTTTGTTAGGCCACTTTGGATCACCTTGGCATACGTATTGATAGAAATAGTTTTTTGAAATAAGTTTAATCGAATTAGGATCCATAGCCTATAAAGTAAAATAATTGAATATTAATTTTGTATTCGTATAATATTTTTCTTTTAATAACCACGAATATGTTTCGTAAACGATAATAAAAATATCTGAGAAGACGATCCTCAAACGTTTCTACTATACAATTTTGGTAGCTTGTAGCCAATTCAGTACAAGCCTCAGCTAAACATTGGGAGGCACCTGCTTGAAGTTTTTTCTTAAATACAATATCCCCGTGATCAGTTTTGGATAGTCCCCAAACACTCAATATATCAGCTGGCATATTTGTACTAGTTGTTATTCTTTTAGCATTTATCAATTGGCAAACGGAATATCAAAACTGCTGTTTGAAAATACAATGAGGAATGTCATTACCTTGTTCAGATCGAAAGGATACATAATAATTCACAAAGAGTTTGGCACGGTATATAATTTCACGAATATCTCTGCTCGCTGATATAGTAGCTGATTTAAAAGAATTTCTGTACTGTTCATTGATACATTTATCCAGAGGTATTTTCCTAGTAAATGCACGAAAGCCTTGACCTAAGTTTTCTTTGAATACTTCTTGTTTTGATGCATTATGATACTGGCATTTAGGCGATCTCGCGGTCTTGTGCCCAGACTTATGGCATCTAGTACAAATATCTTCATCAGTAGATGTGCTTGATGAAATTTTCGACTTTTTGTTGATTTTTTTGTCGTTTTTGATACTTTCTGATTGCTTCCTTTTTTTGTTGGAGGTACCAACTATGATAATTAATGTCAGAAAAGAAAGGACCAAGCTATAAATAAAAACACTTACCATCACCAGCAGCTGGTGGGTTGAAAAATTTACATCTAAAATAGCTTCTAGATATGTGGCTGGTCTTACCACAATTTTTACAAATAATAGTAGTGAAAGACCCAACTTTTTAATAAATTTATTAGCTTACTTCATCTTGCAATCTTTTTTTAATAACACTACCTTTGTTTATCTCCTGCACAGACTGGATTTTGTTTAGGATTATTTGTTTGTACATTGTAAAATATTGGAAAGAGGAAGAAAAAAAAATCTCACAAAAAAAATTTGGGGGTGCTTACATACCTGCTAAACCAAGCAAAAATCTACATAATAAACTTTAGGGATTTAGATCACAAAACTAACTTTTTTTTGCCTCAATTTTATTTATCTTTGTCCAAAAAAGGTACTGGATTTCTCCTAGAAGTGACTGTAATTTTTCCACTAAATTGGCCTGAAATAACAAATCCCTTAATAATCTGATCCATAAAGGAATGATCGTATAAAAAAACAAATACATATCATCTCAAATAAAATTACAGATCGTCTAAAAAAAAAAAGGACATCGTCTAAATCTGTAATCAAATGAGTCTAAAAAAATTATGAATTCGTCTAGAAATAAATTTAATTGGTCTAAAAAAATTGAAATGTGTCTCAATTTCAAGTATTAATTTTGCTTTTTACCTTCTGAGGCTAACTCCACTACTGATGACGTATTTCCTAGGATATTTTCTTTTTTTTTTCTGCGCGAGAAGAATTACTCTTTCTCCCCTCAGTTTATGTAATGGAAAATATTGACGATCTCATTCTTTCTTTGACTGACAAAGAATCTGCAAAGAGACAAGCCGAGGCTTTGAAACAATCAGGCCAGGATCACGCGTCCAAAAAATCCATAAAAAAATCCAAAAAGTAGAATACATTTAGCCATCATTTAAATGTTTATCGAGCTAAATTGGCCTTATATAGTTTATCTGATTCTGAAGACGACGAAGGAGCTTATTCTGATGAAGATGACGTTGGGATTGACGATGACGATGACATGGAAGATATCGACGAATATGGCCCAGATTTATACAAAGACGACGACGATCGTAGAAGGTAAATTAAGTAGAAACCTTATGCATCTCAAAACTTATCGCATGCTGTGTTATACTTCAGACTTCAAGCACTTCCTGAAGTTGAAAGAGAAAGAATTTTGGCTGAACGTTCAGAGGAAAGACAGAGAAATCTGGAACGTCTTGAAGTTAGAAAATTATTGAAAGATGGCAGAAGAGAGGACGCCACTAGAAGTAAATAGTTGCTCAAAATAACTATGACCACAATCTCATTGTTTAAATACCTAGGATCAACACGTTCTAAAGGAAGCGGTACATCCCATGCACTTTCGGAATTGACGAGAAGAAGAGAAGAGAAGAATAAAGTCAGAAGTAAAAGACATCGTAGAGATTCTCCTAGCCCAGACAGGAAGAGACGTAGAAGATACGGTGACCAAAGCGATTATGAGTACAGTGGAGAAGATTATGACAATTCTGACGAAGAAAAAGAAAAAAAGGTAATTAGAAAATACAATCAGCTTGACTTTAGCTTTGTTGTATACCAACACTGTTATTTTGTAGGCCAAAAAAAGGACACCACAACTGGAAGAAATGCAAACTGTGACTATTACAAGAAATATGATTGAAAAGTGGATATACACGCCATTTTTTGAAAATACTGTCATTGGTAAGAAAAGAAATATTTCTTGAAGACGTACCGTTTGTTCATGCTTTTGATAATTAGGATGTTTTGTACGTTTATATATTGGGCCGGATCCTCAAAAGAAAGTACCCGTTTACAGACTGTGTCAAATTATTGATGTAGTGTCTTGGCATAAAACATACAAAGTAACAGACAATGCATGGAGCAACAAAGCCCTTAAAGTCAAGCATGGTAAAGCAGAAAAGGAATTCCCCATGGATATCGTTTCAAATTCGGGTCTAACTCAGGTAATACAATATTGTATCCTCCATACACAATACTCATAACCTTTTGGGAAATAGCAAGAATATTCTCGTTTCTTAGCAACTTTAGAGAGTGACAGAGTGCGCGTTCCATCAATTGATCAAATTGAGCAAAAGGCAGCCGACTTGAAGCAAGCTAGAGAATATGTATTAAACGACAAGGAGGTTAACGAAATGATTGAAAAGAAAAGAGTGGTAAAGGGCTCATCTGTAAATGCAGCTATGGAAAAAGCACAATTACTTGCACGTCTTGAGCATGCCAAGGGTTATAATGAGGTGGAAAAAGTCCTTAAGTTAACAAAGGAATTGAGAGAATTAGAGGAGAGAATTGCCAGTGCTGAAGGAAGTAATCAAAATGTCTGGGCTGATATTAATAGCAGAAACAGAGAAAGAGATAGAATCGAAGTTCATGAAGCTGAACTCCGTGTAACAGAAGCCAGAAGAAAGCAATTGTTGGAAAATACTAAAGCTCACACGGCTGCCCAGAAAGCTAGCGAAAATGCAGCGTAAGTTTAACGGCATAGTATATCAAAATTGAATAAACTAATTTGTTTTTTTTTAGTGCTACGGATTCATCCTTAATCCCAGCCGAGACATCAGGGAAACCCCTTGCTAAGCTTGTAACATTAAATAAGGATGCCTTGAACGTTGGTCAAGCTACTTCTTATCAGACAGATTACGAAAAGCTTGTAAGCAGAGTTGCTTTGGAGATACACATTGAACTTTTAGAAGACACTGAAAATTAATCAAATAATACCGACAAGTAAATAAAAATAAAACATGACATCCTGAAACGCATTATTTTAATACGTGATAATTGACATTTACGGCTATTGTGTTGATTTTCTGGCAAATGTTTGCTGCATTTTCCGAAAGCTGTTTATGAATATTGTCTATGAATAAACTGTTATAACATCAAGCAATAAGAACACTTAAAGTTCATGTATAAAATCAGTTGTAATGGTTAACCTTATTAATGTATTCTCTCAGGTCGACTTATCCGTATGAATAACTGTTGTTTCTTCAGCACCAATCATATTTCCCTCTTGAGAGAAAAAATGTGGTCGTTACATTGACTTGAATGAACTAAATGAGTTGTGTTGGTACTTACATGAATACACAGTAGTTACTGGTACATATAAATAAAATTGCTCTCGCTAGTGGTATTTTCACTAGACTATTCTCCACAATTTAGTTCGGAGGGAGACAATGATTTTAAATTCATTCAAAGCGATCTGTGATTTTTTTTCTGGCACTTTTTATACAGTGTTTTAGTCTAAAATAAGACGATTTAAAAAAATAAATTAGACACCGCAAAAAAAAAATTAGACACCGCATAAAATAAATTAGACACCGCATAAAATAAATGAGACGATCAAAGATTGTTTTTTTGTAGGCACAAGCCAAAACAATTTTTTAAAATAAATCACATAAAACAATGATATAAATAAAAGAAATGATGTCAATTCATTTTTTTTCTTCCTTTTCTTTATGGAACCTCCTCTAAAAATCATAGCAGTTAAAAGCTCAATCACTGGTATTGGGTGGAAGCCACAGTATGTTTCGCTACTCAGGACACTTGTATCCACTGTTCATACTATTGTAACGCATACATTTGCCTTTTTGAAGTACATCTTCATTCAAGAGCTGGGAAATGATCCTGGCTTTGCCCTTGAGGATTTTGCCAATGTTGACTTTTACAGAGAAGTCTTTCTATCACTTCTTCAAAGCTATAAACCAACTAGACAAACAAAGTCCACAAAGTCAGCCATCAACCGAGAACTTATCAACAAACATCGAGACTTATATTTTCAACATAGTTCTTATGAGCCAATCAACTTGAAATATGCACATCAAATAGCCTCGTATGAAGTAACAAAAATAAGTACAGCGTACCTGAACGGAATCTTTTTACAATTCGGAAACAAGCTACGTATGTTCTTAAACATACTTTTGAAAAAGAATGAACGAATAGAGACATCACAAGTTGAAATGAAGAAGAAAGGGAACTCGAAAAAAGAAGTGATGGAGGCAGTAAAGGCTATTGTTGATCAATGTAGTAAATCAAAACCATGATTTCTTCTGGAAAAATCGACGGCCTACCTAAAGAATTTTTATCTTCCCATGATGTCGATATGATTCGCAACCTCTTTAGCGCTTATCCTAAAGATTATCAGTTTACCAAAGACTCTATCTACTATGACTGTAAAGCAAACACCCTGAAGCATTTGAAAGCTTATTATAAACTTTCAAGTATGTGTGAAATCCTTCAAGGCAAATCTTTCAACTGCTTTCCGTTGAGAAGAACATTCATACCGTCCTATATGACAATCGATACTCTTATTTTAAACACCCAAATTTTGAAGAATCCTGTTATCAGTCATTTGGACAAAGAAATAGTATGGGGAACTGTCCTTGATTTTACAAAAAAAGCAATGAGGTTTAGAGGCATGCTATTTACTGATGGCGTTGGTGTGTCTATATTGAAGCAAAATCTTGACACAAAGAAAGGTGGTAGTGGTGGAGCTAATAGAAAAACAAAGGAAGTTGAAGAGGAATTCCAGTATGTTGATAAGTTAGAAAAAGAAGAGCTGTTGTCTAGTGTTGTCTAGTGTGTTTTGGTTGATCCTGGTCGTCGCGACATCCTCTATTGCATGCACGAGGAAAGTACTATGGAAAATAAAAGAACGTACAGATACACTAGTAACCAAAGAGCTATTGAAATTAAATCCCGGAAATTCAAGAAACTCCGTGAAAGATTAAAGCCCGATGAAGTTATAGCTGCCGAATTGTCGTTGTCGAATCATAAATCTTCAACAGCCAATGGAGATAAGTTTGTTCAATCCCTTCAGGAGAGAGCCAACGTCACACCGGTCTTGAGAAACTATTATTCAAATGAAGATGTACCTGCTGCAGAAAACCGGGAAAATAATTGTTTACCGTTCCGAAAAATGAAACTTTTAAGTTACATAAATCAGCAGCAATCAGACAAACGGCTAGCCAGAAATCTTCGATCCAAGTTTGGAGATGATACTGTGATAGTCGTTGGTAACTGGTCTGCCGTAAATGTGAAGTTCCATGAGCCCATTAAAGGTATCGGAATGAGAAGAATGCTAGCAAAAGAAGGCTTCCAGGTGTATTTAATTGACGAGTTCAAAACTTCTATTCTTTGTCCTGCCTGTGAGAACGGCGAGCTCGAAAAATTCAAAAAAGTACCGAACCCTAGACCTTTTCAAAGAGAAAAGTATCCCACTGTTACATGTCATGGCCTTTTAAGGTAAAAGTTTTTTTATGTGAAAATCAAAAAAAGAAAACTAAAAGTTTAATGGTTTTGATTTAGGTGCAAAAACCAAAAATGTTTAGAGTTCATGACCTCTGACAAGACTCTTTTTCATCGTGATATGGCTGATACATTGAATTTCCGACATATTCTTTTTGAGCTGCGCGAAAATGGCAAAAGACCAGAATGATTTTGCAGACTGAAGACAGCTCCCAAAAGAAAGGGGATTGCATTACCTAGTAGTAGCCGTCCCACTAAAAAACCAACACATCCTTTGTAACTACCGCTACATTAATCCACGATACAGGGTAAGTCTTTGTGTTTCCATCTACTTTTTTTTGGCTTGTGTCTACAAAAAAAAAGTACAGTTGTCTTTCATATTTTGTTCACTTGTCTCCAAAAAAATCTGTAATTATCTCATTTATTTTATGCAGTGTCTAATTTTTTTTTTAAATCGTCTCATTTTAAACTAAAACACTGTATTCCGGATCATACATACAATATTCGCACTTTAAATTCAGACAAATGATTTTCAGAGTAATTAATTATCATTTCAGACAACCGTGAAAACATATTCAGACAAATGGAAAAATAAATCAGACAAATAAAGATAAAAATTCGGACAAACAAACTAGTCTTCTTTATTTAGACATGTATCCCAGTAAGTCTCAGAGTGTGATATCCAACCACTGCAATCTTTTGTTGTAATAGTCTCACAAGCGGCCTTGACTCTGGGTGTTAGGGAAAGCGGATTTCTTTTGATCTTGGACCAGCACTCCTCAATTGGATAAAGAAATGATGAATAGGGCGACATGAGCAAAGGTTTATAACCTCTACTTTCGATGGATCCTTCACCAAGCAAGGTTCGAATATCTCCAATGATAGCCAAATTATGCTTTGCCCTCGTCATGACCACTAAAAAAATGATTGAGTTTGACATGTGGTGTACAGTATGATTGCTTGGTTACCATTTAATCGACGCTTTTAAGCCAAGAAACCAACTGCATCATTAGATGGGCCGCAAACCAAGACTTTCATGTATTATTTTCCACCAATTGTCTAATCACTTCAATAAGCTTATGCGTTTTTCCAGTCTATTTTTTTAAAAAAAGAAATCAAAACATGATTGGTGTTACCAAATGTTGCAGACAATAAAATTCTTTTTTCTTTGCTATTCTTAAAACTATGTGGTGACCTAGCAAGGTTATAGCCATATTAGAGCTAACAAAAGTATATCCGTGCAGATACCATTTGTGATATAAGCATAACACCAAATGTCATAGTAAGAACTATTAGGATATTACATCACAAGACTAATTTAGTACGTCTGAGAAATACTTAAGATTTAGTTTAAAGCAAAGAGAGTTAAGAAGACTTAACATTAGAACAAGTCTAAATTAGTGGCTATGTAAATCATATACATTTTTGGTTAATCAATGATAACTTCAAGATAGCACTAGAGATATGAACACAGCAGACAGTCTTTTATATAAACACTCTTATATTTCATTTATTAATAAAGACACCCTATAAACAGTCTCAAACTACTCCTATAGTCTTTTTATAATTTTACTTTACCTCAAAACATAACAAACTACTATGAGCTTAAAATTCTTTTAAGAAGATGGACAAGAAGGTATTTATAATGAGGATGGAAGTGAGGCAATGGATTTTGTTGATGAGGTTGAGAGCCTTAAAAGACAGTAATGTTGACCTCACTGGAGCAATGGCAGGCACGACGATCATCAATACATGATGAATTTACTTCCAGAGATATCGGGGAAGTTGACGTAGAAATGCAAGAAAATAATGGGTCGAAAAATGGTCTCAGACAGATATGGACTACTTGAGTAACTGTATCTTTGTGGATGATATCATCATGAGACCACCAACAGGTATATCGACTAAAGGAAACACAGTAGTAGTTGAAACACCAATTACCAGGGCTATAACTCGCACGATCTTGGGAGCAATATCTGCAATGGGCGTTGTGAATATTGAGATTCGAGTACCTGCCCCAAAGCCAAAAAAGATCAAGGTAGAACTCCTTTCTGCTGTTAACATAAACTGGGCTCATAGCAGAAACCCGCAGGGATTTTCTACATGTAATCAATTAATCTGAAACATTTTTTTTTTTGATTTTTCCACGCCATTTATCATAATTCGTCTTTGAAGTGTAAAAACTGTAATAGATACTTTTTTTTCTGAAGAGTATTTTTTTTTCTTCATTCTTTTTTCATTATAAACTATGAAAGGTAACGTACATGTATAATATTTGATTGAAATGCTACCAAAAAACTGATTCTATTATAAAAAGAACCTCAAAATGATAGCTCGGACGATGACTTTCAACCACCGATTTTGGGACGGAAGAGACGAAGTATGTTACATTGCCAAGTCTTATTTTGATAGAAAACTAATGTAATATTTGATTACCCTCCATTATAGGTCGGGAAAACACCCCGAATATTGGTTCCCAAAAGAAGTTTAAAGGGAAGGGCAAGGCAACCGAACTTGAACTTGATATTTCAAGTAACGTTGGTATTCACGATTCCATGGAAAATGTTGTCAGTGACAATTTGATAGATTATAGCAGTGACGATTTTTATGAGTCCCCGCCTGCAGTACATATATCAAGAAGTCGTGGTGGTTTCAAGCATGTATCCGAATTCATTGTTGCCGAGTCAAGTTCTGCAGCAAGTAAGCGACGTCCTGTTGCAAGTAAGCGAAGTCCTGCTGCTAGTGATGTTACCATGAAAAAAAACAACCACGTTTGAAGTACCCACAACAACATCAAAATCAAGTACCAGTGTCACCACGAAAGATCCAAAAAGAATAAGCAAGCGCGTTATTGCAGTTAAAACAACCGCGAAGAACATCTAAAAATCGTTATATTTACAGCCATTGTATGATTTGGTTAACACTACTAATTCGCTGGTTACAAACACCTTTGCCTTCACAAAATACATCTATTTGCAAGAATTGGCAGCAAACGAAACTTTTACTTTAAGAGACTTTGTTGAAAAAGATTTTTTTGTAGAAGTCTTTTTAAGTCTTACTCTCTTAAAGGCTCGAAACACAAGATTAAAGCCTATAACCAAAAAATATAGGCAATTGATAGCAAAGTATAAAGAGGCTTACTTTCAAGACGCTAATTATACTCCACCCAGCTTACCGAATGCTCAGCAAATAGCATTGTACGAGTGTACCAAAATACAAACGGCGTACCATAACAATATTAAAGCACATTTTGGAAATAGACTGCGCCATTTTATCAATATTATATTACAAAAGAAGGAACAAGCAAACAATCTTCGAAAAGAAATGAAAGAAAATGGATCAGATGACAAAGCAATAAAACAGCTATCCAAAACAAGATATACGGACCTTGTAATCAGATCAGTCGTGCCGTAGCAAAGAAAGAGATACCTGCAGTCAGTATTCTTGATGACCAGTCAAGAAAAGAATTAAACAGTATTTTTTCCTGCTACCCTAAAGACTACAATTTCCAAAAGGACTCCATTTACTATGATATTGCAGCTAAACCTGAAAATCATTTTGATGCGTTTTTTAAACTTGCCAAATTAGTTGAAGCTAGGACAGGAAAACTATTTATCTGCTTCCCGTTGCGCACCTCCTTCATTCCATGCTACATGACTTTGGATGCCAAAATAATTCACTTTCATATTCTCAAGAACAAAAGTCTTCTCCAAGCAGGAATTTTTTTTTGAAATTTGGGGTTCTGTCGTAAATTTTGAAAAGAAGGCGTTCAAGAATCAAGGGGTTGATAAGACTTTACGGTTCCAAGGAACACTTGAAACAGATGGTGTCGGCGTATCAATAATTAAACAAAACACAGATACAAGTAGAAAATTCTTTACAACCAGCGTTAAAACAGTAGTTGATGATCAAGAGCAGTATATAGAAGGGCTAAATCAAGCTGATTTAAAACGTACTGAAAACAAATGTGTTCTGATTGACCCTGGAAGACGTGGTTTATTGTATTGTATGAAAGAAACTAGTACAGTTGAAGAAAAGCAAACTTATAATTTTCACCAAAAATAATCGCACAAAATGCTCAAGACATTTCAGATATTTACGAAATCAAAACAAACCTTTGGTGGTCCAAGAAGCCGAAACAACGCTCTCCAAAACAGAATCCAAATCTTTAAATTTGATAAATTACATTCAGTACATAAAAGTCAGATCATCCGTAAATGACACGTTAACTGGCTACTATGGAAACGAGACATTAAAGCCTAAAGAAACCTATTTTCCACAGCCAGAGTTCTCATTCCGTGTTCATTATAAATGCAATCTGTACTATGGCAATCTGTTTATATCAAGAATTTGCGGTTTTTTCCCTCAACCTCAGAACTTTTCTAATGATAGGATTGTCAATCCTCAGTTTTATGCCGTATATTTACAAATGATGCTGTCACAAAAGCATATCTCACAAAGACTTGATGATGGTGAAAAAAGAAGAATTCTTGCGCTTGGTGTAGAGATTAATAGACTACCTAACCAAAGTGATCTTAACAGAAAAACTCTCAGTGCAGTATTAGAGAAATTACAGCTATTACCTTTTCGAAAAATGAAAATTTTTTCAAAGATGTTTTATGAACAAAATGATCAAAAATTGGTACAAAACTTAAAAAGAAAATTTGGTCCTGATGCTGTCTTAGTACTTGGAAATTGGTCAGCCCCGAACACAAAATTCCAGGAACCTACAAGGAATAAAGGGCTTATTCAAATGCTAAAAAAAATGGGTTGACTGTTTATCTGATTGATGAATTTAAAACTTCCTCTCGTTGTCCAGATTGTGGTGACGTTTTGGAGAAATTCAAGATGATTTCTAATCCTCGTCCATTTAGAAGAAATACAATGCCAATTGTCAAGTGTCATGGATTTTTAAGGTAATATAATAACAATTAAATTCGTTATGTTAATAATAACAAATTATCAGATGTCAAAATACTGCATGTGCCACTCAGGGCAGAAGAAAATTTTGGAATAGAGACCAAGCAGCTGTTCTAAACTTTAAACACATCCTATTCAATCTCAGGGAAGTAGGTGAGCGCCCTGCGCTCTTTTCTCGTAAAAACAAACAAACCCAGTAATTTTTCCGCCAAAGTTATCGCTTGGGCAATTTCATGCAGGTAAATGTCTGAACAATAATTTTCTATTCGTCCGAAAAAAAAAGCTCAATAGTCTGAACTTTTTTATTGGTCTGAATTTATTTTTGCATCTGTCCGAAATTAATTCCAATTTGTCTGAATTCATAGTGTAAATACTGTAGTAGATATGGATTATCACATCAAGAAAAGAAAATACAACTGTAGACACACAGAATACCCGTCTGCTGTCTATTTATTTGAGTAAACCTATGTGATTGAAGTCTAAATCGGTTTTCGTTAAATATATATGATAATTTGTAAAAAAAAATCGCTTGAAGACTATTTCTGTTGTGGTTACATTTCTAGTTACCTATAAAATTGATCTTGTTACAACGCAAGTCATTTTTATAAAGCGACCCATATTCATAAGTATTGGACTAATTATCGATATCCTTCTGTTGTCATTAAGAGATCTATGAGACTAACTTCTATTTACAGTTCTTAGCGTCATGCGTTAACACAATCCATTAAAAGGGTCAGTTTAGTAAGTTTAGTAAATATTCACCCCTTTGGAAGGTATATCGGCAGATCTATGATAAATTAAACAGCAGCCTTCTCATCAAAAAATGCGGATCAGATCTTTTTCAACAAACAACGCATGAGGATGGTTACGAACACCGCCTCAATTGTGACGTGGAAGAAATATTGCGATTTACTTTTTTCCCAATACTTAACAAATATACTGCATATTCTTTGTTTTAAATAGTAGCTAAATTTTATTATAGCGCCTAATATACCACTATATCGCTTTTGTGAGAATAATTTCTTGAATACAGAATAAAAATTTGACATAAGGTTATCATTAAACTTATAAATGGTAAGAACCGATCACGAGTCAATAATATGAAATGAAGAAACGCTGCTAATGAATCACTTGTTAAAAGGCTAAAATAAGTCAAGACATCAAGATATCATGTCATAATAGTGTAATCAAAGGTAATGGTGCGAAGTCAAACGACGGACATCCTTGGAGAAATTGGAAAATTACACTTGTTGCTATGGAGGGCGAAAAAGAAATCAAGGGCAAATTATCGATAATTTTAGATCATGTTTGTTACATTCTTCATCCGACATTTGAAGAACCACGAAGAGGTAAGTGGTCAAGACTTAAACTTGTTGATCTGTAGTTAACGATTCTGTGCTTTTTCAAGTTAAAACAGAAGAGCCATATGTTTTAGAAGAAAAAGGCTGGGGGGAATTTGACATGCGAATTGTATTATATTTCACAGACAACTTAACAGATCCTAAAGTCCTGACCTTTGATTTGAATTTTGCACAAAGCAATTATTCCAAAACTCACAAAGTGGAATTCCCCAATGCATCACCTGAGCTTATAAAATTATTAGCAAGAGATCCTTCAGTGAACACCTTTTCATCACGCAAAGGGGGAAAGCAACCAATATCTTCAAGTAACAGCAAAAGCAAAAGTAAAAGTAATAATGACAACAATAGTAATGATAATAGCAGCACTAGTAGTACTAGTGTTAGTAGGCAAACAGCAAAAAAGAGACCAGCGAGTAGTGCACCACATGCTAAAACTGCAAAAAAAGTGAAACCCGAAATTATTAAGCATGATCTAACAAAAACCAAACCAGAAAAGTATCCAAAGAAAATATCCTATTCACCTACATCACTTCCTCGATCTCCTTCATTCAACGATTTATCTCCAGCCCCTAATTCATTACCCAGTTCTTCACCTGCACATTCACATATAACTACGGCTACACCCGATTCCGCTGACGAAAAGATCATATCCTCTTCACCTTCAAATATAACGATCCACGACGAAAATACAGATCATGTATATACAATGAGTGATGTATATAACCTAGACCCGATTCACCGGGCAAAACTTGATGAGGAGACAAGGGAAAGATGGGGAATTCCCGAGGTAAAAAGAAGCGTATAGCACAAACAGTGAATGATTGCTAAACAAAGCATTTAGATAAATATGATGGAATTAGTGAAGAGAATTTATAGAATGTCTCCAGAACAATACCAAGAAATTCAAAAAATCATAGCCGATAACCAAACGAAGGAAATGCGATTAATTTCAGAAGAAGGTAGCAATAGATTTTGGGCGAAGTGAAAACATTTTGCATTCTGACGAATTACATAGATGGAGAAGTTGGTGTGGACTTATATTCCCTTGGACCCTCCTTACTAGAGAAACTATGGGATTATTCTGCTGATATGGCCTCCGATGACAATCAATCTTTCACCTCACAAGATCCTCACGCAAGCGATTTGGAATTAGATAGCGATATGGAACAGGGGGAATATAACAGCGACGATGACAGAGGAAATAGAATTTTATACGATGATCATCAAGTGACAGACGATGGCGAAATAGAAGACAGTGGTACAGAAAGAGAGGAGGGAGAAGAAAGTGATTATAACCGTTACGGGTCCGGTGCCTATGAGCCAACAGGGTACCGTGAAATAGGCGAATTTCATTATACTCCAGATCACAACAACATAATCCAGAACTCTGGTGCAGATGAACCAGGATTTCGTTTTAGTGATAGCGAAAGTAACAATGGCGACCACGTGAATCATGTCAATAATAATCGCGTGGCAAACGGGTATGGAAATCATCACTCAACAAATGGTGGGTATCATGATACTTCAGACATGGATATACAGGACGACGACGACTATTGATTTTTATCTTAGATAATAAAAAAAAACTGTATGAGAAAATTGAACATATTGTTAACTACCAACCTACAAATTTACGACGAATTAGAATATATTCTCGTATGGATCGGATTTTACCGCTAGTACCCGAAGAGGCATGTGTGCATGTATAAAATTTGGATAAATTAACAAATAAAATTTATCTATGCCGCTATAAGACATGGTCAGTCCCCTTCTGGTACAAGTGTATGGCATTTATCTGTAGCACTCAAACGAAGATGGAAATACAGCTTCATGACATTGATTACACGCTTCTGTTACAATTGAAAGTACATGTAGTACCACTGTGTGCGCTTGTAGCATACTTTTGGCATCTACAATAAAATTGAGCAATTGAAAATTTATTTAAAATAGTTCAGCAGATCTTATTGAGTCAGTAAGGAGCATAAAAAGATGCTGATTCTACTTCAAGCGAAACATTACATTTCTGATTGCTAGTATGCAAGAATACTCAAAGCTATCTTCTATAGTTACTAGAAAGTAAAATATGTCCGTCTTGTAAGTCCCCCTCCCCCCTCCCCCCTTAGTCAGTGGTGATTCAACGATGTAAATTCATTTCACTTTTTTAGAAACTAGGAGGTAATGCAGAATGTGATACTGATCCTCACACGTCTTGGGCCTAAGTATTCCAATTAATTCCCATTTCCTCTGTAAAGTTACGTGAAGTTGCCAGCCACTTTAAGCTAATGCTTACCCTGCTGATTTCAATCAATTTCCACCAAATTACAAACAAAAGGTGGGATTCATAATTTTAGAAAATGTTTATTGTATGTAACAAGTAGAGTTTGTTGGTAATTATACATTATTATTATTTCAGACGGTCACAACAATAAAGATAAATTGCTTTTTTTTGGATGTCGTTTTACCACGAAACGTTTTCAATAAATATACCACCGGATTGGGAATACGATGACACTTGCTTGATAGAAAGATATAAATACAAACAATTGTACACGGCTCCTGGCTCTATTTTACCTGTATGTTGATTGTTAAATTGTAAGATAGAATACCTAGAAACAAGTTTGGGTT
Organism: Mucor piriformis; assembly: GCA_943193625.1. Lineage (NCBI taxonomy): Eukaryota > Fungi > Mucoromycota > Mucoromycetes > Mucorales > Mucoraceae > Mucor > Mucor piriformis. The sequence goes on along the minus strand of OW971869.1, from coordinate 2,927,026 downwards.
AGCAATTTTTTTGCTGAGCTTTTATTTGCAGGTCATCATTGTTCTAATATTTGTACACTGCATTCATATAACATACAATGCGCAATTTTATTAACAGATATGTCATCCCTTAAAACTTTGCAGACTAGCGGTTCTTTGTGTACCGAATTCCCATAAATGACAAATACATATTAGAAAAGGGATTATTAGGAGAAGTATAGCTTGAATCAAGGGGAAACACATTTTACTATAAATACAACTTGATACAGGCTAAATTTTTTTTTTTTAGCTGTTTTGTGTACACCGAATTAATTTTGATATCATCAAAAATGAAATCTTCGTCGGGTAGATTACTTGTATTGATGATGGGAGTATTTAGCTTTCTTAATATAATTGAATCAGCAAATACGATACCCAAATCATTTATTGTCGAGTATGCTCAACAAGAAGGCATTCATGCTATAATCAATAAAGATCTAGCACATTACCAAGATCTGTATAATATTCATCATACATATTCATCACCTATTTTTCATGGCATGTCTTTTTCTCTGAAAGAGCCATCACAGTCCCAACCGCAACAATCCATCGTACCTGTAGCATATTCATCCACCAATAATCAGAAACACCCAGTATTTAAACATCTTGAAAACAATCCAGCAATAAAAAATATATATCCAATTTACGAAGTACCAAGACCACAATGGATGCCCAATTCGAAAACATTTAATGGCACGTTTCCTTATTCCAACAGCGATTCACAAATATATGACATCCATAAAGATTTGAAGATAACAGGAAAAGATATTCTTGTTGGTGTGTTAGACTCAGGTGAGTGAAAAAAAACAGTTCCTCCCTTTTAATATGACAGGAGCCTGAATGTTTTTAAAGGGTCATAGGGGAGGGCAATCTCTATCTCAAATTTTCATTGTTTTAACTCATCAATGTTTTTTAGGCGTCGATTATAATCACCCAGCACTAGGCGGTGGGTTTGGCGAAGGTTTTAAAGTGAGATATGGAAAAAATCTAGTCTCTTCTACAAATGACAAGGAAAACGGTATCAAACCACTTGGGGAAGACGACCCGTTTGATCCTTGTACACACAATGACGCTGGTATGTTCTATTATTGTTTAAATTTAATATGCATTCATATAAAATTTGTCAGGCCATGGTACGCATGTTTCAGGAATCATTGCTGGTTACGATAAAGAGAAGGTAATTATCCAATATATTTTCTTTGTCAAGTACTAGATATGCTAACAACACTTTAGAACTTTACCGGGATAGCGCCAAATGTAACCTTGGGGGTTTGGAGAATTTTTGGCTGTGAGGGTGGTGCTAGTGAAGATACGGTCATAAAAGCAATGGAAATGGCTTATAAAGCAGGTAGGCGAGGGGGTTACAACTATTTCACACTGTTCTAACTGAACCATCAATTAGGTTGTAAAATCATCAATCTTAGCTTAGGTGTTGAAAATGGCTGGCCAGAGAATGCGATGTCTGCTGTAGCCGAAAATCTTTCAAAAAAAGGCGTCATTGGTAACTACTCTACTTTTTTCATTGAACCTTACTAATCATTGTGTCAGTTGTTGGGGTTGTTGGTAATCAAGGCACAAATGGAATATTTTCCCAAAATGCTCCAGCAAGTGGACGAAGTGTGGTATCTGCCGCATCTGTTGATAACTCGTTTTACCCAACCAGAGTCATGGATATAAATATCATTGATGAGGAATATTTTCGTGAGTATAAACAACTAAATTGAAAAGCAGAACATATCATTAACATGAATCATATAGCTTACATGCTGTCATCGAACACAGTTCATTTCCCCAATGGTACTTTGTCTACGATGTTTATCAACAACACAATTCCTTACGGCTGCAATAATGACACAGCTTTTACGCCGGCAAATGCAAAAGACAAAATCTTGCTAGTGAAGCGTGGACAATGTACTTTTGATGAAAAACTGCTTTTAGCAAAGGAAGTGGGAGCTACAGGTGTTTTGTTTTATGACCCTGAAGCTACAAACAATAATCTTGTGGTTGCCAAAACAAAAAATGGCACGCTTCCCTGTGCTGGTATAGAAAAACGAGTGATTGATAAGATCATTGATTATTTCAAGATCCATGCAACAGCAGACATTCAAATAACATTCCCTGCTGAGGAAAAGATTGTGTTTCCTGATACAGCAGGTAGGATATCGGATTTCTCAAGTACAGGGCCTTCGTATGAACTGGATTTGAAGCCTACAATTGCTGGTATTGGAGGCGACGTTTATTCTACATTACCGCGTCATATCGATAAAGGATGGGGTGTGCGTTCAGGTACTTCTATGGCATCACCACATATAGCTGGGTGTGCAGCATTGTTGATTGATTATTATTCAAACAAGAAAATAAATGTCACGTTACCCTTTATTATCGAACACCTACAAAATCATGCAAAGTTGATCAATTCTAAATCTGGTGTTCCTGAGCACCCATTGGTTCAAGGAGCTGGGCTTATTCGACGTACGTAGTTATAGAATATACTTGATATAAAAACTAATAATATTTTCGATACATAGCTTACGATACTATCAAAAGTCAAATTCATGTCTCTCCATCACAAATAAGTTTTAACGACACCACATCACTTACGGAATACAAATCACATACGCTCAATATTCAAAACTTGAACTCTATACCCCTTTTAGTATCAATAGAGAACATCCAGTCTAATTCTATCCAGTCTTATGCCAACGATACATCATTTACAATAACGGAGCCTGCAATAACGAACGGAAGCATCAAAGTCGATCTGGAATTTACACCGACTGAGAACATTTTTTTCTTACCAGCCTTAACTACAACCACTCTTCAAGTTAAGGTTTTACTGCCCAACCCAGACGAGTCACTTTATCATTACCAAATGTATGGCGGGTTTATATCAGTGAAAAATATCGAGACAAGCCAATCGTTAGCGACCATTCCTTACTTTGGAGTTTTGGGGAGCATGCTCGATATACCCGTATTTGATAAAGGGTTTCCTTACTTGGCACCAGCAAGTGACACAGCGTACAAGGCATCACGTCAGACTACAAGTTATCGATACGACCTGAGCAGAAAAACAAAGACAAAACCCGCCATTGTTTTCAGACTGCTAACAGGATCGGCAAATATGGAAATTAAAGTCTACGATGAGAACCACAAGTACCTTGGTATTATTAGCGGAGGGCCGTGGAACTACAACCAAAGAAATTCGCTAGCAGAGGAGAATTTTCACAGCAGTATATCGTGGAGTGGGAAATTAATCCCCTTGGAAAACGAAAACGATGTTTATGACTATGAAGATCTCTATGGAAGTTCGGTGCAAGTTGAAGACGGTACATATTATCTACATCTAAGAGCCTTGAAGCATTTTGGTGATCCAAAAAATGATAAGGATTGGGAAGAATGGAAATCGGGCCCGATCATAGTGCAAAGTTAGAAATCGGAATTTACCAAAACTATAAACTTTGTTTCGAACTATCAATGTTTTCTTTTGATTCTAAATCCGAGGATTTTTTTTTATTAAATATGTAATTTCAAACCAGACCTCCTTTCATCCTTTTTTTTTTTCATAAAACTGCAATACAAAAATGAAATCATCACTATTAACTAGTGCAAGTTTATCTTTACTGTATTTCTTTTCAATCATTAAAGCAGCAGAAGAAGAATTCGATGAAGCACATCTCGAATCACTTTTAGCAGACCCCAAATACAAACCAAACGCACTAGGCAATGTTATTCCAGGACGATTTATTATAGAATTCGAACAAGACTTTCATGGATCCAGTCTCGATTTTGTAACGGATATCGAAGCTGATATTATTCAAACTGATCCCAGCACTAGTTCTCGCATCAAGATGAGTATCGCACATGATTTCAACACAGATTCAGCTATATTCCGTGGTATCTCTATTGCCCTTACAGAAGTAGACGATGCTCAATTCAATAAACGTCAAACAAAGGAAGAAAAAAACATTCATTCGCAAGCATTACAGAATATAGTATTACGGAAAATATTACAGCAAAATCGTGTCAAGCACATCTATCCTGTCACCGAGATACAAAGACCTAAAGTTGAAACTCTGCTTTCAACAAACACATACGCTTTTGATGAAAGTGATAACGTCGTTCCAAAGACACCCGATTTAGAGCTAACAAAAGATGGCCCATTATTGCCTTTTACCCATTCCATGACTCAAGTCAATCGTGTCAATGATGACCTCAAGTTCAAAGGAAAAGGAATTTTGGTCGGAATTATTGATTCAGGTAAAAAACACGCCACATTCATTAAAATATTTGACGTTCAACCAACTAATTTTTATTTGTTAAGGTATCGATTATCGTCATCCAGCATTAGGTGGTGGGTTTGGGCCAGGATATACAGTTCAATATGGCTATGATCTAGTTGGAAATGGATTTAATTCTAGAGATCCGTTTTCTAGAAAACAAAGTAACACCCCTCTTGATGATTGCTCTGAAGGAAATGGTAAAAAAAACCACCGTCCATAAGCTATGATGAATGACTAAAATTATAATTTAGGTCATGGAACTCATGTAGCAGGTATAATTGCTGCGAACGATGGACTCTTTGTAAGTCAAATGCAGTAAAAGAAAATATCCGGGATTTTTGAACATTCTATTTCATGTAGAATTTTACTGGTGTGGCACCAGAAGTTACCTTGGGAGCTTGGAGAGTATTTGGTTGTGACGGTGCTACTTCTAACGATTTAGTTATCAAGGCCCTTATCAGTGCATATGAAGCAGGTAATTGTTTTTCGGGAATGTGTCGCAGTAATATTAACCCCCCCCCCCTCTCAAATTAGGTTGTGACGTTATCAACCTTAGTTTAGGAAGCTCAAGTAATTGGGCTCAAGATCCAACTGCTCTTGTAGCAGGTAGAATTTCAAGTAAAGGAGCAATTGGTAAATAGACACGTCTTTGCATCTTTGTTTTATGACTAACATTTTTTTTAGTGATTGCTGCTGCTGGAAATGACGGCGCAGAAGGAGCATTCTATATTTCATCACCCGGTACTGGAATTGATAACATTGCTGTTGCATCTATTGATAATGTATACAATCTTCAACAAAGTGCTGTTTCGGAAAACGGAAGCGTATATCGTAAGATTTTGTAAAAAAAAAAAAGTCTTTCGATTCCCAAAGTAACAATTAATTTTTATGTTCAGCATATTTGCTATCAAGTAGTACAAAAAGCATCCCAAGCGGACACTTGATCAATTATTCCAAAGACCATCTTGATGCGGACGCATGTCTTGGTACAAGACCCGACATGAACATAAGAGGAAAGCTCGTACTTGTTCAAAGAGGTAAATGTACGTTTGATGAAAAGGCAGATGTTATTCAAAGCCATGGTGGTGCTGGTATCGTTGTGTATGATAACGTTGAAGAAGCTGTTTTCAAAGCCCAAGCATCCAAAACAAAGCTCCCTTTGACTTCAATGTCAATGAAAGCAGGGTATGAATTGAAAGAGGCGATCAATACTAAATATAAAAATGGTATCTACATCGAATTCAAGACCGCTCTGAGTCCACAGAAGGTAGTCAATGGAAATAAAATGTCCAAATTCTCAAGTGTGGGTCCATTATATGATATGAGCATGAAGCCTGATTTTGCAGGACCAGGTGGTTACATCTTTTCAACTTTGCCTATTGCTAACGGTGGTTATGGTATGCTTTCAGGAACTTCAATGGCAGCTCCTTACATCGCTGGTACTTATGCTTTATACCTTGAGGCACATGGCAAAGAGAAGGGTGTCACATATATAAGAGAGCACTTTCAAAATTATGCAAAACCTGCTTCACAAGGTTTGCACATCGAAAGTCCAGCTAGACAAGGAGCGGGTTTAATTCAAAGTAAGCCGTCCAATACATATTGATAGAAAGACAAAAGCTAACATTGACGTATAGTGTTTGATACCATCAGTCAATCCATGCACATCTCGCCTGGTTATATCAGTTTCAACGATACAGTCAATATGAAGGCCCAAAAATTAACCATTTCAAATCCTGGCAATGATACTGTGACTTACAAGATCAAACATAAACCAGCTTTAGCGGTCTCACCGTTCAATGTAACAAAGCAAGGTTATGCTCCTTTACAACCCCCTCACTATGCCTCTCAACGAGTTCAAGCGGTTTTGAAACTATCAGACGAATTTATCACAGTTGAGCCTGGACAATCCAAAGAGCTGAATTTAGAAGTGAGCAGTATTTTAGGTCTGGACCATGCGGAAGCCTATCCTATTTACGGAGGTTATGTTGAATTCGCTCCTGTCAATCAAAGTACAGTCAAATCAATGCACGTACCTTATATAGGTATCAGTGGATCTTTAGCTGAGTTACCCATTTTTGCCCCCCGATTTCCTCGTTTTGTCGTCACAAACACGACCAAGTTATTCGAATTAAAATATCAAGACGGGAGAAGTGCAAGAGGACTTGTGCTTGATCGATCCGTCCGACCCACATCTATAACAAGCATGTTTAGACTTCTCACTGGCTCGCCTCATATAAAGACAGAGATATTAAACAAGGAAAAAGAAATCATTGGACTGTACTCTGAAGAGCAATACTTGTCACGAAACACATTATCTGACTCAAGTCTGGTCTTTGCACAACGTTGGAACGGAACAATGATACCCACAGGTACTGATAATTTAGGTGATTTGGTGTCTGTGGAACCTGGGTTTTACCACTTGAAGTACACGGCGCAGAAGCTACTGTCAGATCCTAGCTTACCAGCAAGTTGGGAAACGATTATCTCCCCACCTGTGCTTGTTAAAAATTAATAATAATAAAAAAAAAAAACGAGATTCGGACTGTCAAAGCTGTCATAAAAAAAAAAAAGATTGAAAAACAATTCGATTCCCGTTCCATCTTTTTGCATCAAAGTCGGGGTGTGGGTCATAAAAAGGGGGGATCTAATATGCTAAACGAGATGACTTTGATTGATAACAGTGTGGGGCCAAGGTGTTGCTTTTTTTTCAACAAAAATCACACGACTCAGAAGCTCAAAGTTTTCTCTATTCATCATGATTGAAACCTGCATGACTTTTCAAAAAAAAATGTCTTACATCGTCTTTTTCATTTAGGTGGCTTAAAGATTTTTTTTTGATATGAGTCAGACTCAGACTTTCTCCTAAATGCAAATAAATCGCCCTCTCAGGATTTTTTTTTTTTACTTTTCTTCCTTGTTCCTATAACCTATTATATTTACACAACATAATGGCTTCTGGTAAAGCCCTCTATATAATTCATCCTGAAGTATTGTTTACTAACTCGTATTATAGAAAAGCTTAATATTCTCCTCGTCGGTGCTGGCGGTCGCGAACATGCTATCGCTTGGAGACTCTCCCAGTCTGACAAAGTCCAACACATCTTTGTTGCTCCTGGTAAAGTGACAGCATCATTTTTTTTTCTCGATTGAAAACAAAAAAAAACTAACACTAAAACACAGGTAACGGAGGTACTCTTGGATCTAAAATCACAAACGTCAATATTGGTGTTAGCGACTTCACAAAGTTGACCGAATTCGCTCTTGCAAACAAGGTAACAAACAATCCAACTATTTCTTTTTTTATAATTCGCGTTATTTACAACCGTAATAGATCGACCTTGTCATTCCCGGTCCTGAACAACCTATTGTTGAAGGTATCCAAGGTGTATTCAAGAAAGGTAAGCTTTTAGTGTGGCAAAATTTGGAAAGGGAAACCGATCCTAACCTATTCCTTATTTAGTTGGTATCCCTTGTTTCGGTCCTTCTCCTAAAGCCGCACAAATGGAAGGATCCAAAGCTTTCTCCAAAGATTTCATGAAGAAGCATAATATTCCCACTGCTGCATATGAGGTATTTAAAAAAACAACAATGGCGGAAGTTTAAAACATTTTGACTGAACAGCAAATTTTAGAACTTCACTGATTATGAAAAGGCAAAGGCTTATGTCGAATCTGTTGACTATAAGGTGGTTTTAAAGGCCTCTGGTTTAGCTGCCGGTAAAGGTGTCTTGATGCCCGAAAACAAGCAAGAAGCTCTTGAAGGTCTCAAGACCATCATGGTTGACAAGGAGTTTGGTGATGCCGGTGCCGAGGTTGTTATTGAAGAATGTCTTGAAGGTGAGGAGTTATCCTTCTTGGCCTTTGCTGATGGTTACACTATTATTCCTATGCCTCCTGCTCAAGATCATAAACGTGCTCTTGATGGTGATTTAGGTCCCAACACCGGTGGTATGGGTTGTTATGCTCCTACTCCCATTGGTACCAAGTCTTTGATCGAAGAAGTGAAGCGTACTATCTTACAACCTACCATTGACGGTATGCGTAGAGATGGCTTCCCCTTTGTCGGTTTGCTTTTCACTGGTATCATGTTGACCGCTTCTGGTCCCAAGGTACTCGAATACAACGTTCGCTTCGGTGACCCAGAGACCGAAGTTGTCTTGCCTCTTTTAAGTGACGAGACTGATTTAGCTGAGATCTTGATGTCTTGTGTTGAAGGTCGTCTTGATTCTGTTGCCATCACCATCAAGAATGCTTTTGCTGCCACTGTCATCATCGCATCAGGTGGATACCCTGCAAGTTATACCAAGGGAAAGGTCATTACTCTTCCTGAAGTTTCCAACGGTAAGTTTTTTTTTCTAAAGAAGGGTTTGAAAGAGGTTGTGTCTTATTGAACTTTGGTTTGTAGATGTCACTATCTTCCATGCCGGTACTTCTATCAAGGAGAACCAACTTGTCACCGATGGTGGTCGTGTACTTGCTGTCTCTGCTGTTGCCAGTACTTTACGCGAGGCTGTTGATAAGGCTTATGCTGGTGTTAAATCCGTCAAATTTGACGGTATGTATTACCGTAACGATATTGCTCACAGGTAAGAAAGAAAGTTTTTATAAAAATAGGGGATTAGAATACTGACAAGTGTCCATCTGTAGAGCTTTCAAGTACGCTGATCAAGACGCCCAAAAGCAAGGACTTTCATATGCCGATGCTGGTGTCTCTATTGACGCTGGTAACTTGCTTGTACAAAAGATCAAGCCTCTTGTTAAATCCACCAAGCGTGTTGGCGCTGATTCCGATATTGGAGGTTTCGGTGGCATTTTCGATTTGAAGGCAGCAGGATTCAGAGACCCTATCTTAGTTTCTGCTACTGACGGTATTGGAACCAAGCTTAAGATTGCTCAAGACTGTAACATTCATGATACTGTCGGTATTGATTTGGTCGCCATGAACGTCAACGATTTGATTGTCCAAGGTGCTGAACCCTTATTCTTCTTGGATTACTTTGCTTGTGGTAAGCTCGAGGTTGAGGTTGGTAAAGATTTTGTTGCTGGTGTTGTGGAAGGTTGTCTTCAATCCGGCTGTGCACTTGTGGGTGGTGAGACTGCTGAGATGCCTGGTCTTTACGCTTTGGGAGACTATGATGGTGCTGGATTCACTGTTGGTGCTGTGGAGCGTGAAAAGATCTTGCCTCGTATGGATCTTATGAAGTCTGGCGATGTTGTGCTTGGTTTAGCTTCCTCTGGTGTTCATTCTAACGGTTTCTCTCTTGTGCGTAAGATCGTTGAATCACAACCTGGATTAAACTACCATTCTCCTTGTCCCTGGAATAAGGAAAAGACTCTCGGTCAAGGCCTCTTGGTACCTACCCGTATCTACGTTAAACAATTATTACCTGTTGTTCAAAAGGATTTGATCAAGGGTATGGCACATATTACCGGTGGTGGTTTCCTTGAGAATATTCCTCGTGTGATGCCTGAACATCTTGCAGTCATTGTCGATGCCAAGTCTTATGACTTGCCTCCTATCTTCAAGTGGCTCAAGCAAGCCGGTGGACTCTCTGCCCACGAAATGTCTCGTACTTTCAATTGTGGTATTGGTATGATCATCGTTGCTGACCGTGAAAACGTTGCCGAAATCACTCGTTTATTAGAAGCCGCTAACGAGACTGTCTATGAACTTGGTTCTGTCACTACAAAGGAAGCTTTGGGAGGTAAAGAAGTTGAAGTTCGTAACACTGAAGTCTGGTAGTTTTACAGAGAAAAAAAGAGGTTTTTTCTTTTTGTTGTACATAATATTATTTTTTTCTTTTTTAATTAAAAAAAAACTTTTTTTACAAGATACATATACACACAAAAAAACTCACTGATAAAATATGTACAAGGTATATTATTTTTTAGCTTTTTTAACAGCCGTGGGCTTTTTAACATCTTTGGGGATACTCATTTTTCTTTTACGTAATTTATCGTCAATAGGCGGTGTTTGTAAGATATCCTTCGTAAAAGGTTGCTGTAATCGTTGCATTGCTTGCCTTTGCTGCATCTGCAACGCTTGTTGTTGGTGTTGCATCCGAATATTTTGCTGTTGGTAATAACGCTGTAAAGCCGCTTGTTGCATAAATTGTGTAGATTGCGAGTGCATTCCTTGTGGTTGCAAGTTCATGTTGCTGATCACTTGCGCATGTAGCGGTTGTGACACCATGTTCTGTGCTAAGGATTGTGGGTCCATATTACTAAGTGGGCTGACGTGCATCAATGGTGTGCTCATATTTGCTGTGTCCATGTTTGATGCATTCATAATAGATGTCATATTTGGTGCAGTCATGTTGGGTGTCATATTTGGTGTGTATATGTTGGGTGTAGTCATGTTAGACGTATTCATAGTAGATGTGTTCATAGTAGGTGCGTTCATATTGTGTGTGCTTATGATGGGTGTAGTTTTTGGGTTCATATTGGGTGTGTTCATAATGGGTGTTGTGTGGGAGTTCATATTGGGTGTGCTCATATTGGGTGTGCTTATATTGGGAGTGCTCATGTTGGGAGTGTTCATATTGGGAGTGCTTATGTTTGGTGTCTGAGGAAAGTTGAGAGGGATAGTGGGGTGTTGAGCCATGTTGTTTGGAATGTTATGCGAGGGAGTCTGTGTCATGTGAGACACCATGTTACTGGGTAGATTCGAGCTTATGTTTAAAGGAGAGCTGATAGTAGGGGAGTTCATCGATGGCGGAATGGTAGGTGTGGGTGTGGGTGTGGGTGTGGTGGATGGTAATATAAAAGGACTATCTACAGGCGGCAATAAGTTCAGGATATCAGTGGTGAGTAATGGTGAGATGTCCTGTGCTTCTACATGAATAGCAATCAATATTAACAACGATCTTATGATTATTTCTATTTTTATACCTTCTGGGTATGAGCCAGTCATTTTTTGATGGATTGCAAATGACATGGCGGTTAAAGCATCTGAAAAAAAAAGGTTAATTTTTGTTGTTATAGTGATGGTTGCACAGTTGTATTACCATTAGGGGTTTGACCTGTTACAAGCGAAAAGAAGGCAACTTCACCCAAACGAGTCGAAGTGTCTATGATCTAATGTATTTTTCAATAAGTTTTTTACAAGAATAAACGATGGACAAATTTCAATATTATTTACACGTAATAGCTCGTATATCCTCTGTGGTAAACCCCAATTATTCACAAGAGAATGAGGTGTATGAAAAGTAGGAGTTTTGGGGGATTTTAACTTTTTCTTTGAAGCGGCGTTCGCATCCACCGGGACTAATTTGGAACGTGCAATGTACTCATCATGTTGATTACAAGAGAACTTCCACTGATGGATCTTCAATATGCCATCGTTCGGATCCATATTAAATAGTACCGATAATTCACCTGACAGAATGACCTGTTATTGAAAAAAAAGATAAGTACACTTTATATTTCCCAGTGCTGTTGCTATAATACCAGCGTCCCGTTGTTATAACGATGGATAACGCTAGATCGGGGACATTCAAGCATCATACCCGTAGGTAAAAAGTATTCCATCGTTTGATCTGTCGTCAGTTGGATAGACTCTAATTCACATTGATAGTGAGTGTGAAAGAATCTTGCAATTAAGCTTTGTGTGATTTCTAAATATATCTTTTTTTAATAAACAGCAAAAAAGTCTATTTCTTCATATGTACCAAACTCATTTGTAAGTAGTGTCGTATTATCTAATAGAGTAAATTTCATAATCGCATTAGTAGTGAAGAAGTCGTCAACAAAACCTCTCCAAAACGACACATCTTTAGCCTGCAGAGAGTATAATGAATATCAACATTATACACATTTATATATGTTAGTACCTGGTCACCTGGGCTAAGCTGATCACGGAACTGCAAGAGGCGAAGAACCGCTTGTCCCATTGAAGGTGCTCTAAATATTTGCGTATCATTAAAAACTTGTTTTTGTTTATGTGCGGGTTCCCTTTGTTTACCTCTGGGTTGTTGTAGTAGCTGTAGGCGTAATAATCGATTTATTGGGTAACGGTATTTGGCTCTGAGCTTGAGCCACTTGACCAAATGCGGGTGAACCCTGACTGGATAAAGTAGGCGTTGGCGGTAAAGTGCGTTGTTGTTGTTGTTGTTGTAATTGCCGTTGACGAAATAAAAATTGCGCTTGTTGTTGTTGCATTCTATGACTGTGACTTAATCCTTCATGTACTAAGCTCGGATTACTTTCTCTTGACATGAAAGCACTTTTTTCTTTCCCAATCCGCTTTAAAGAAAAAAAAAAAAGAAAAACCTGTGGAAAAAGTTAAAGCGGATCAGCTTGCGGGGGATTTTTTCCCAATCCTATGTGACCTTTTTTTGTCCAAACCATCCCATAAAGAAATACGTCATCGTTCATAGGAGTGCTTCACTTCTTTCCAAGGATTACTTTCTTATGGGGGAGACATACTTCGTTATCCTCTTTTTTTTTCATAGCTCACAGGAATGTTTATGGCTTTCGGGTGTATCCTATTTCCACAGGTGTACACCAATGATCATAGAAATAATCCCATCATTATCAAAGCATTGCTCAACTGTATGCTCTGTCAGAGACTTCAACGACACACTTTATCTCTACGCACTTGGTTTTCAGACGCCGACCGTAAAAAAAATTATGCTGTTTCATACACCATGCTGGTCATTTTTATCAAGAAGTGAGCGCTTTATGTCTAAATCGTCATGATCATACTGGCATGATTTATAACTACTTCTTTCATAGCATACAATTTGTGACTTGCTACTAGATGTTACAACAAAATCATTGATCCTCAAACACAGCATGCAGCCCTTCAACTTCGATGGTCTATTCTATTGGTTACAACCTTTACAATTGCTGTTCCTAATTGTCAATCAAGCTTATCAATTGCTATATCGTGAATACAGCTCTATATCCATTCCTTAATCGTCTTAAGTGTCGACATCCATGGAATTTAATTCTACCTTTCATTTGACAACTGATAATGAGCACCATATATATCAACTTTGTTCTAACTCCCGCGACAATGTTCGATTTGCTTAAAATTTTCAGGGCTGTCAAAATCTTATAGGTGAAAGACGTCTTCTTTTACGACCTGTTTTTCGTTAATATACTCCTTCCTCTTGAGAGTATGCTAGTTAAATGCTTCATTTGTTTGCCTTATCGAGACATTTCATATATACGTCTATCAAGCCGATCTATACCACCTCATAAACAGATCTTACATCTCTGAAGCGAAATACTTGAATCATGTGATATATTATATTTTTAATGGACCGTATAACCATGTTTGAACCATTTTTGAAAAAATCATTTAATTGACTAGAATTTTTTGGAGTTTTCCTTCTGTTTTGGTTTATCTTAGAGACAGTTTGTTTCTTACATGATTTTATTATGTACTACAAAATAAACCCCCCAAGGAAAATACATTTTTTAAAAAAAAGATCGCATTAGATGTCTTTGGAGTTTTGATAAGCGTGTTCCAGTCTGTTCCAGTCTATTCTAATACTTAACAGATAGCTATCAACTAGCGCCTTATCTTGATCACAAACATAAATAATGTCACGGAAGCGTCGCATAAAGTCCTTGTGCATGCCGTGTGATTTGTTTAATTTGATCATATCCATTAAATGGAAACCATCTTTTAAGACTCGTAAGTGAACAAAGGCTTGGCCAATGGGCACTTCAGATCCAGTGCTACCATTCTTCTGGACTACATCGTATCAGCATCTCATAGGTATCCAAAAGCAGCGACAGAAGATTAGGCCATATTTTTTAAATGAATAGCAACAAATGGTCCTACTCTTGGGTTTCCTGAGACCTTGGCGTTGTCTTTCTATGAAACAAGCTTTCCAATTCATTTTATCATCTCCAAGGCTTTGTATATAATTATCAATAAACAGTGTAAATAAAGTATAAACAAGTTTAAATCTTTAAAAAACTGGGTCTTTATTCAATGCAAAAATACAAGAAAAACTGTTTCAAGAACATGATTACCTTGGTGCTTCTCCTAGTTCCCAACAAAAAGTTGGGTTAACAGGTCAGACCACGAGAAGGTGGAAGCACATCCTGACCCAAAAAAATGAATGATATATATAAACGCTATCCACCAAGCACAGGAAAACCTGGCGAACTTGCCTATTGCCTAACCCACAATACACACTAGACAAGCACACCAGGACCAAATACCCCCGATTCTATGTTAGGGATGGAGATTTTTACCCTAGCGCCAGAACCATAGCAGACACAGTTGGACGAACAAATGGCTTTAAGGCTAAATATCCCGTGTAGATAAGGTAAATAGTCAACCAAGAGGATAGCGACCTATGGCTGCCTATATGGACTGTAATATCTCTAGCTAAACGTAAACAATCCAGGCAAAGCTCTTACAAGATCATTCGAGTACTAAACTGGTTATCTATGCCTAAGAAGTGAGGAGGATGGACCATCAACTAGCACAAATTAAACCAAGAGCGGTTTTGCGAGTTTACAAGCCATGACCCTTCCATCAAACCTTGCTCTCGAATCCACCTCTTGAGGGATGTGTTACTAGTTTTGATAAGAGTTACTGGGACTAGGGCTACAAACCCAAATCAGAGTGTAAACAAACTATGTGCATTTCAAAGAAGAGTGTAAGCCTTGAAATGACAAACGACATTGACAACCAATGGTCACTTTGGTGCAAGTTTTTAGGTTTACACGGCCTTTGCGATATCGCCCAATTTAATAGGCACTTGAAGGATAGGTTTATATATAATGGAAACGATACAGAGAATAAGAAGAACTTCTCCCTTCATTTTAGGGCGCCCTATTTATACCTCTCTCAGATTTTTTTTGTTTTTGTTTATATTGGATGTGAATGATGTGGGAAGTGTAGTTTTTATTCACTACTCTTGCAGTACGGTTAAAAACCATTGAATCATCAATAGATCCATGTGCATAACATGGTATATTATACAGTGTACGTCAAGATAACAAGCATTTAAAAACCAAGTCGACATGAATATTTATTATGTAAAGTAAACGAAACAGGAGATCCTCAATGATCAAAAAAAACTTTTTATAGATCTGGATTTATTATGAGTACTTACACTATTTCCAAAAATTATTAGTTTACTTTTCGAAAAAAAATTGGCTCATAGTTTACAAATAATTTGGCTTACAATGTAAAAAAAATTAGGCTCATAAAGTAAATAAAAAGAAATGGATCAAAATAAAAATGGCTGTAACAAAGTCCTCTTTAGCGACTTAGAAGATAGTAGCTATCCGGTCTGAAGAACAAAATAAAAAAGAGAGTGGACTATTTTCATGCCAATTATTAATCTTTTTAATAGCCACTTATTTCATGATTTACAAACCAATCTTAATTTACTTTTGTGCCTATTTTTTTTCACTTTTTGATCGGGAAACAGTGTCTAACAAAAAATACTTATATTCTTTTTTTTTTTTATTACCAGCAAGAAGCCGGACGGTATGCTGAAGTACCTGACTCGAACGAAGCTTGAATAAAATGATGTAAATAGTGACATGCATACCATTTTAGTTATTATTGAATTGGTGTGAGTATGAATAATTTCAATGCACTTCAATCAACTCTAAGTTTTATGTTGATGGGATCAAAACACCAAACATTGGACAAGCACAAGTCTGAAAATACTGGTCGGGGTTAAAACCACGATGATATCTAACGGTTTTAATATTTCGGATATCTTGTCAACTATCGAGCTACTTTGCTCCTCGCCGCCTTGAATTACAACACGTGCCAGAGTATGCACGGTTTTCTGGGGGAGTCTTCACTAGTTGATTTATACATTGCAACTACGGTAGTCTTTGTTTGATTCTTGGCGAAACTCCCAATGCCCGGTTTATGAGTCTTAATTTTTTTCTCCATAGGCATTCTGAAAAGAGAGACCGATACCATTTTGGGCTATATGCTCCTGGTTTTTTGCTTGTTGTCACAAACTCACTAAATGATGGGTGCCTTTGTTGACTGTTCGTAACAAGAGCCCTGTACCTGTTTTTTTTAGGATTTAGCCAAGTTCTGTTGGTTGAGAGAGGGCGAGTTAACCTTTTTTGTAAACCTAGTTTTAATCCAATAACCTAGCATAGCCGTCCTTCGTTGTCATCTTCTTCTTGCGCTATATAGCCAGCGAAGTCTTGTACTAAATTACCAGCATTTTCCAGAAAAAAGGTGCAAAGGGTGGACTCATCTAAACTCTTTACAGCGTCCATATAGCCAAGACGCAAGGCGCTGTCCTCTTGTTCCACCTACAGCAGAGACCCAGAGACAGGTCTAAGCAGAACCGGCCCTGTTGATACTTTTGAATGTATTAAAAGTCACTCCAGACCCGATTTGACACCATTATCATGTTGGAAATCCGGATCGGATTTTGCAGTAGCTTTGTACGTCTAGCACCACAGCCGTAAAGGATGAAGGAAGTTTAAATACCACCACTCGGTCAGGAACCATAGCTAAAGACTCATTGTAAGAGATTTTCAAACCATTATGGGGTTAGTTAGCTCTTGTACGTGGCACGCGAAATTAAATAAACTGTGCGTAAACTATTTTATTAGATGACTTTAGCACCTGAATAGAAAATGATTTCAAGTGATCTTACTAAGTCTTCCGTAGAGCTTGTGTATATAATGAAAGGTTTTACCTGCTGTAAAGAGGACAGAATAGGGAGCATGCTGTCTTATTTTTTATTTTCTGAAATGTTTTGAAATGAATGTTGGTCAAGCTTTTCAATTATGGTTTCATACATGGCTCATGATTTTCATACATGTTTCTATAACTGGTGGTGTTCAAGTTTGGGACTTTTTTTTTATTCATGGTGTTGTTCAAACTTGAGACTTTTCTTGCAACAAGTCGATTGTTACGAAGTGCGGAAGGCGCAAAATTTCCTTTTTCAAACAGGTCACATCTTTTTTCTTTGTTCTTGAGGAAAGTCTTTTTTTTTACAAACGTGTCCCTTTTTTCCTTTACCCTTTTTTTCTACATGAGCAAGTACAATACGAATCAAAACGCACAACGTTTCACCAATTATGCCACTTCAGGAGCCAACGGTAAATAACAGCAGTAAAGAAACACCCTCTTTCCGATTTAACCAAACGCTTTCAAATAGCTTCTACTGACATTCCTCAGACATTGCGATGTGTCTTTTGTAAAGCTGTAAGCTATATGCGTGTGTGATCATCCATTCCAACTCCACACTTATTTTCTTTTTCATTGTAGGACAAGCCTATTGACGCTTTCTCTGCTACTCAAATTCAAAAGGCTACCTTCAACCGTAAGTGTTTTCTTTGATTGAGAGATATGAAACAGACGTATAATTATGATCCTTTCCATTACAGCTTATGCACCTCCTTCCCACAACAACAAAGCAAAGACCATTTGTTGTAAGAAATGTTCTCCTACTCAGCAAACTCACTTGACTTGTATGATCTGTAGTAAGACACAACCATTGGACAAGTTTGCAAAGGTACCTTTTTCTTTTTTGACAATGATAGATTTTGACATGATATGAATTTTTTTTTTTCAAATTTTAGTCGCAACGTCGAAATGCAGAGAAAGCGCGTTGCATTAAATGTATCAAGAAGCGTGAAGAGGAAGATGTTTGGGCCAGTGATCCTGATAGCGATAGTGATGATGAGTATGGAGACTTCTTGTAAAAATAATACAAATAAAAAATAGTTGTGAAAGGGGCAGAAAAAGCTTTTTATTTGTTTTATTTTCCACCTAGCCAACTAGATGAAAAGTTGACAGCAGGATCCGAAGGTATAGGCCTAATGGAAGCAGGACCAATGCCTTCGTAATCGATTGGCATACGAAGAGAAGAACGTTTATTTCGAATAGGAATAGAAGGTGAAGATCTACTTGTTCCGTTACTATTTGATGTAGTCATTTGTGAGGACGCATAGTGCGGGATTTGACGTCGCAAGGGCCTTGTCCGTGATTTATTATTATTATTATTATCTTTGCGTAACTCATCTTCATCCCCATAGATTAACGTGGATGAATTTGTTATAGACTTACTCAATTCTTCCTCTCCCTCCTGACTCTTAGAAAATAGATTGCTGATCCACGATGTCAGCACCTTTCTTTCCGCCACTGCTGGTTGTTGCTTCTTTAATCGCTTGTTGAGAATCTCTTGTTCTACCCTCACTTCGCTTTCCTGTACCTTCTTTACATATTCCACTTGAAGTTCGTTCATCGTGGTCCTTAGCACCCCCAGTTCCTTTAGCATGTCTTTCAATACTTCTAACAACGGAAAGAACCCATTTAAATGCAAATCGTCTCGATGGTTGCTGTTGATCCATAGAAACCGGCTTTCCAATGTCTCTATGTCTATCAGAATATTATCAATGACTGAATTACTCATACTGCTCAGTTCGATAATATCAAATGCCCGCTTTAATCTTCGGTTCAATGCTCGGATATCAGATCCTCTTAACCTCTCCAGCACTTGTGTGACATGCTCTTGGAGTAACACGTACGGTGATTGGATAACATTCGCTGCATTGGTTAACGTGCCATCTTTGATCGTCATCACGGATGATGTAGAAGGCGATATCACAAGTTCTCGACCGTTATGTTGTAATCCCATATCCATCGCAGCCGCCGTATAGATATCGTTCTAATATATATATTTAAGTACGTTTTCATCATCACGGTTCAATGATCTAATCGTACCTTGTCGGTGTCACAGCAGTCCAGCATAAAGTCACTACTATGATCGTTGCTGCTATTGCTCCCCACTTCATCCTGGACACCTTTTCCCTTCTTTACATGGTAATGATAATGATGGTGAACAATTGCCCCTGCTGGCGAGCTAGAGATAGAGGCCGTGGTGGGCATAGAAGAAGAGACGGTGGGTAGCGGTTGTACATCTGTTTTACTCTTTATAGGCAGAGGCGGGACTCTTTTGGAGAGGAGTTTTTTTTCCTTGACACTTGTAGCTCGTTTTGCGGGTTTCCGGAATATCTCAGTATACAAATCGACGGTCTTTGAGCTTGTGGATTTCTTCATATCTTCTTGTAAACACAAAACTTTATCTTGAGAACACCTTTCGATATCATCCATTTTTTGCAGTAATGCAGTTACTTCACCTCGTGCTTCTGACAGCTGGTCTCTGCAGCTCATTAGGTCTGATTTTAGTTTAGTGTTGGCCGAAGATAACTCTTTGATTAAATGGATGAGATCCTCCGTGTTATTATTGCTAGATGACACAAGCTATATATAACCAAAGTCATGTGGGTATTCTTGTGTATTTTTTTTATTTATTATTTCACGGGAGGATGACTATACCTTGATTGGATCCACACTGATGGTGGGTATGGCTGCAGCATCCATCTTATCTTCTACATCTCTTGCTAGTTGTTCATGCGATTTGTAGAGTGATTCTGTAATTTGTTTAAAATAGAGTTTTACAAGCAAGAAAAAAAAACGTACCATATCTCATTTTTAGCTTTTTAATCTTGGATTCTAGCACTAGTTCGTTCCGTCTACATAATGCCAGTTCCTGGTTGGTATCTTCTAGCTACAACATGATTAGGGATCCGTAGGAAATGGTTTCTTTCAGATATATGTCCCTCTCTCACCTTGGATATCAAGGACTCCTCTCTTGTCTCTGCGTGGCGAACCATAAACTTGAATATCCTTAGTTTCTCAAGCTCTGCAGTTTTGGTATCCATGTCGACTGATATTTGATTGTACTTTTCATTTGCTATTTCTAGATCCGATACCGTTTCATCCATAATCTATTACAAGTTTTTATTGAGTTTCCTGACCATGTTTTTTTTTTTTACCGTATCTCACCTTTTGTCGTTTCTGATACTCCCAAAACCAACGATTCTTCTCCTTTAGAATCGAGTCCTTTTGATTCTCCACTTCATCTAACGATTGTTCTAAACCCGTAATTCTTTTGTGGCACTCTTCCAACTTTTATATACGAGTTACACAAAAATGGCACAAATAACAATGCAAATAATAAGTTTTTTTTACCTGTTTTTCTAATTGTGTCTTTTGTTGATTGGATTCTGTTACAAATGTTTCGTGTTTATGAAGCAAGCCCTGACCGATTTCTAGCAACACATACAAAAATTCAATACATGGATCGATAAATGTCTGTGATTTTTACCTGCAGCTAACCTAGTGTCAGATTCTAATTTCTTTATGTTCCTGTTGAAATATTCAAGACTATCACAGTCCTGTCGTCCACAGCACCGACAGGTATCAAACAAACTGCTACTTGACACGGAAGACGGTGTGCCCATTTGACTATTGTTCCAATCTTCTTCCAGTAAAGAAAGTGTGTGTTGGTATTCTAAATTCGTCCGTTCAGTCGAGCCTTGCAACACTCGAGATTCCATGTTGACACCACTTGAATGTCGCATTCTTTATTAAAAAAAAGTTTTTTTTACAAAAAAAAAAAAAAAAAAAAAAAAAAAAAAAAAAAGAGAGAGAGGGTTTTCTATTGTTTCAAATAAGAAAGCATATTAAAATAAAACAATAAAAATGAAAAAGAGCCGATGGGGTATGTTGAAGGGCATTTATGGGCGGAGCACTTTTTATTAGCAGGCCCAATCACCAGACGCATGACCAGGGCTGTATCACTTTGGCGCCGCATTTTTTTACTCATCAGCTCTCTTGATTTTGCACGTTGTGTGAATAATTGACGCACTTTATTTTCGGGGTATTTTCCATTGTCCTTGTACGTAAAATGACGTAGCAGTATAATTTTATCACCTGCTTAGTAGCCCAGGATTCTTACTCATTATATCCTATTGTCACAATAACTGGTCCCCAAGGGTGTCGACATAAAGTGACCCACTTCATTCCAAATAGGCGTGCTTTAAATAACCGATGAATAAAACGTGCTTTCTACTGTCACATATATTGCCTCGCCCACGTCAAATTACAGAAATTAATTTACTTTCTGTAACAGTACAAGATAACCTAAAAGAACGTGGGTTGATTTTTTTGCTGTGTATCTACAGGTGAAATGGATCATGTTATTAATACAACCATCACTGCCTAACACATACGCTATCAAGGCTTACAAGTTGCACAGACTTATTTCTCTCAATGTTACACAGGTAAACCCACGCACTTTTTTACTTTATAAAACTGTAGTCCGTATAGTGATTTTTTATTTCCTTAGACTGTGGAGATATCTCTACCCCAAATAGCACATTTAGACCAATCTATACTAAGGTTTAATCTTGTTCGCATACTGACTTGCTCGCTCCAGTAGACACTACGCCATAAATACAAAGCCCAGAGTCCACCAACCATTTGATACCCCCATTTGAAGTCGCCCACTGCCGTATTTCCCAAATAAGCCAGTGTTCCAAGATGACTATAGCGGAAAGGTCCCACCGCGTTCTTAGTGGACACTTCATTCAGCTCGCTATTAGCCAACTTGTTTAAATACTTTGCCAAGTATTGTCCCTGCTGACTTGCAACCTGTGCAGTCTAAAAAAGAAGCGAATTAAATAATCAATAGAATTCTATTAGCTACTTTTACTTACAGCGGGCAAATTGGTCATGTTTTTATCAATGTCTTTCAACATGACACTCATCTCCTGTACATCTAAATAGCCATCATGATTCGTATCATACTTTTCAAACATACTTTTAAGACTGGTCAAATGCTGTTCCGTTAAAGGAAATCTTGAACGCATTGTTTCACAAAGAGTAAGAAATTCTTTATACTGAATTCGTCCGTCATTATCACTAAAAAGAAAAATTAATAAAAAGACTGAGTTTCTTGTCTTGTTCACGAGTCATCTACTTTACGTGTCTGCATTTTGGATAAATTCAGTAATATGTTCCATTAACTTGGGGTTCTCGATCGTTGCACAATCGCCTAATGCGTACACATCGTCTAATCCATGAAGGTTCAAGTAACCGTCGGTAGTTAATACGCGTTTATGCGCTTGCGTTGGTATCTTGTCGGTCAGGTTTTTAGCAAATGAGGTCATAGCTACATCATTTATATTTAGTTTAGTCTGTGCGTTTCCTTATGGTTTCAATTATTCCCCTTACCTATACCAGTGGACCAAAGACATAACCCGTACGGTAAAGATTTCGTCACTGGCTCACTTCCATCCACTGACTTGAGCTTGTAAACAACGTTCTCACCATCAATACTCTCGACACGAGCATTGGTAATTACGTTCACACGTTCGCGATCAAACTTCTTTTCCGCATAATCACTAATCTTTCTATCAAACGTGTTCAAAATATGATCTCGAGATTGGATGATATGAATCGAGATATCTTCTCGAATGATTTTAGGAAACTAGATATACAGCATATGAGTTCTCTACATGTATAAAAATAACCACTTCTTTTTGCATACCCATTTTACCAAATCCTCGTTTATCCAATCCGACATTTCAGCAGCAAATTCAACGCCTGTAGGCCCTCCACCACACACAACAAACGATAATAACCGTTTACGATCCTCAGGCGAGGTAGTTGGCAAACACGCCTTCTCCACATTCTCGGTCACTTTGCGTCGAATATTCATAGCATCTCGAATTGTCTTTAATCGCATGGTATTTTCAATTCCTTGCACACCATGCGTCATACTAGTAGCTCCCACCGCGACAATCAATTTATCATACGGTACGTAGAAATTCTCACCTTCATTACACCCTTCTACCTCCAATAACTTATTTTCTATATCAATATCTAATGCTTTACCTTCCAAGAAATGACCTTGGATTCTCTCGGCAATCTTTCGCACCGATTCGATTAACGATCTTAATTCAAGTGTGCCCACAGTAGCACTGGGCAATAAAGGTGTAAACAAAAAGTAGTTGTTTTCACTGACAATGGTGACATTGTACTTGTCTTTATCCAGGTTCTTCAAGACAGAAACAGCGCCCCAGCCAGACCCAATGATAACGAGACGTGACTTGGTATTCTCTTGCCCGATAGAGTCATCGAGATAATGCGTGGTGATGGGAAGTTGCTTTGCTCCGCCTCGGTTAGGATGAATCGCTAAAGGAGGGACTTGGTCTCGAGCTCCGAGCATATCTACCATACGGTCTTGGTCTGTCGATAAGTAATAGAGACTGCCTCCCGTCACTGCAGTACCGCTCGAGTACACTAAGGCCTTTTTCAATTTAGGTCCTAACCAAGCATTTTGTGTACTGCTGGTTGCAAAAAAAGCCTTTTGCTGTGCAGCAATCTTTTTAAAAACTGGTCGAGAAAACATAATTATAGAAGAAAAAAAGGGGGAAAATAAAAAGATAAGTTTCGCATTTATTACATCATTGATTGTACGACCCTGCAAGGGCAGTTTACCCGTAAAATGAGACCAAAAAAAATGTTTTACAGTCAAAGATTTTTTTTTTAATTCATGCTAGCTATTTCTTTTCTATCTTTTACAACAATGTATCATGGCATATAGTCAACATGAAAACAAGTCTAGATTTAAAGAGCATTTTGAAAGGTGCATGACTGAATCGCCGGAAATTGAGAAGACGTGCACTTTAAAACGAAGAAATCATATCCGAAGAAAGAAGAGATATACACAATCATCTAACACCCACACCGAAATTATTGGCGCACTATTTGACAGTAATGATTTCTGTAAATAGTGTATCAAACGTCATTTATCAAAAGAAAGTGCAGAAAAATTACAAGACAGCTCAGTATAATAAAAGCCGCTTTTTCATTTTTCTACTTTACACGTTGCAATTTCTTTAGGGATGGAATATATATGTGTTCGGATGGATAAACATTTCAAAATGATGGATAATCTTCCTCCCATTTTTAATAAATTCCTTGCAAACTATCTTACATTAACAAGCCTTACCCATTAGTAAACCTAGAGTATATACAATCCTTTCTCGATCGCCCTTTGGTTGACAACTGTTGTCAAGTGCAGACGAAGATATCTGCCATTAACGAAACTTTGAGTTTTTAACCTTGCATGAAACATATATGTTAATCACCATATTTGTTCTTTATTAGGATTGAACTTGTGAGGAGAAAATATTGTCACAGATCAACCCAAGAGAGTTCTCTTTAAACATAATAAGGAGCGTCTTTGTATGCTTTTACTGTAGCTCCAGTTCACATATCTTCACTAGATAAAATGCGAAATCTTTCACCCGATATTAAACTAAGCCTTAATTATTTATGCCATATTTGGTTTTCAAAAAAGTCATAGGATACGATTATTTTTCATTGAGTTTCAGTAATCATTCAATGATCGGAGTTGACAGTTTTCACAAGGCGTGCAATTCATGTCAAGAAGGTCAGCCAGGGAAGAAAAGCAAAATACAAGACAGCATGTACCGATGTGCGATAAACAACTCAACACCTAGTCCGCAACTATGTCGTGCACATAAAAATTTAGCTATCTGAAAATTCAAATTACCACTTATTGCATAGAAATGATCCATGTTTGGTACATGTGCTATTCGACAAAACCACTATACAGGGATGTCTGACATATCATCACCAATAATTCACCTACGGTAAGATTGGAATTGATACAAGCAAATGTAATTTACTAAATGCTGCTGACAGAATCGATGCTTTTTGGTGTATTTATTTACGTTAAAAGACTTATTTGACAATTTAGATTTGAGTAAAATAGTAAAAAACTTTAAAATGAATTTGTTACACGCGATCAGCAGAATGGATTTGGTGGTGCTTATAGTTAGAAGTCAAAACTTGACATGTGATTTTGATAAATGAAGAATAATGATATACACTATTTCCCGGACATGAAAATAGACTATCTTGTAAGGACTTTGTTACAGCCATTTTTTATTCGAAGATTAAATAATGTCTTCTTAAAGGGCCCCTCTCTTTTTTATATACACACCCTACATGTCATATATAAGTGTAACACTCAACTATCTTGTTATAAGCTTAAACATGCTTCATATTGCTTGCTCCCTTCGTGCCCAGAATGGTATCCCTCCAAGGTTCCAACATGGTAGTATTCCTTGACAACGTAGAAGAGCAAGATCTCAAAAAAGTGACCAAGATAATGCACGAAACGTCAGACAACGACGCTAATAAACTCTTCAGGCCTGTTATCGTAGCTCAACCATAGATACGCTCAAGTCGTAAGTTAAAAGATTTATTTATTTATTTTTTTGAGCCATTTTTCTTTCTGACTTTGTGAGTCTAATTTTATTCACTTGATGAGCCTAGTTTTTTTTTTACATTGCAAGTGTTGTTAATAATAACAACTTCAAAATTACCGCAGTATTTGATCTTGAGTTCTAATCATTAAATTAAACTGTGAGCCAAAAAATTTTTGAAAAGTAAACTATTAAATTCTGGAAATAGTGTACATATTATTTAATGAGTGTGATAATGACTATCGAGTGGGAGAATGAGTACCAAGACGAAGAGTAAGGACAGGGTTAAAAGAGGAGGTCTTCTAATATAGTTATTCATTTGATAAATAATTATAGCGAAAGAAAAATTTGAGATTTATTGGGTGCTATTTGTGTTCATATGTTAGCAACACTGATTAATTCATTATCAAGCAAATATTGTTTCACAAGACAAAGACAATCTAAATAGTACAAATATATTATAGCTTTGTTAGGTGAACATACATTGTTTATTTGATTGAAAGTTTGAATGTGACATTTTTTCTTTGCGATAGCCCCACATCTACGATAAGTCAATTAAATACAATACTGTGATTTACTGTGACAGATATACGTAATATTGTCATAGTGCGTACTATTTATGGGGTTATCATGAGCTATGATTTCCAAGTTGATGATAACCCACTTACGCAGTGGGGTTTTTGATGATAATCCATTTTCACAGCAACTTTACAGTTATTATTTGGCTCGTATTTTGATGAAACTAACAAACTCACAGGCTGCACATAAAGTGAAAAAATTAACAATGAACCTTAAATGTTTTTATTGTTGACTCATTCTGTCGGTACTGTTTGTTCTCACTTAATCTGGAGAAGGTTGCATGTTAAGTATCACATTGCCACTGGTAAATCTTGAACGCTTTATAAAAAAAATAATGTGATGTAGGTTTTAAATTCGACTTAATAGAAAAAAAAACCCCCCGCTTTGTTTTTAAGAAAGAGGCTGTTAAAACGCGTGCTCTTAATCAATCGCCTGGGTAAAATAGTAAAATGACATTTTTAAACATCCTTTTATCTACATAAAAAGAGGTTTGAATCATCAACGAGATAATATAGGACTATGATAATACCATAAAAAAGGCCAGCATTGCGATTTCGAATAAGCTGTGAACTCCTTTTTGCGTACTCACAAAAAATATAAATTTGAAAAAAAACTTTATATCGAACACAATTTGTTGCATATGCGTCCTTGCTAATTGGTAAACAAAAGCTTACCATTTATCCTCCCTACTATTTCTTTCACCGATAAAGATCATGATAATACATAAAAGCAGACGCTTGACGTAATACACACACACACACACACACACACACACACACACACACACACACACACACACACACACACACACACACACACACACACATACATACATACATACATACATACATACATACATACATACATACATACATACATACATACATACATACATACATACAAGAGCAAATCAAGTAAGACAAAAAATATGTTTATTTATTTTTTAAAGTTGTTTTTCTGTAGAACTATTCGTATATAGTAGGAAGCGTGCTTGGTCGAGGTTTAGGAGAAGGCTTTTCAACAGGTCGAGGTCTCTTGGTATAATTCATTTTATGATGTGATGGTAACGATAAAGAGAAGAATACGAGACTTCTTGCTGGTATTTATACCTATCTGTTGGCAACACTCAAAGGTTGACTCAAATTATAATATAATGGTCCAATTAATATTGTCAAGCATGTTAACTCTGATCACAAAGCGCATAATAATAAAGAAAACGTATACCATAAATGTTGGTGATATTATAATACACATTAATTGTTTGCCAATTTTATTTGTGTCACAAATAGCAGCAACGGTATATCGCATACTTTTGTGCACTATGGTTGAATAAATAGCCGTGATTTTGTTGCGAATCAATTGTGAGAAACTCCAGGGCCATCATGTATACTCTTATGTGGTTACAAGATATATTGACTACCCTTGCCATTTTTACTCATTGTCCAAAAAAAAATAGTTAATTCAATGAACAAATACAATATACGTTATTAAGGTTATTAATAGCAAAAAACAAAGACATTTAAAATAAAGCACAAAGTCTATACATTCAATAGCTTTTTATCTGGAACGACAAAAAAAGCTGTTTACAAAGAGTAATGTTATTCAACACAATAAAATAAATCTAGGTAATGTATTCATTGCTTATCTATATTACTGTGAGACGACCAAGATCATTAACTGTATTTAAGGCCAACATCTAGGAGGCAGCAAAAGGAGTTGTAACTGGCCATTGGTTTAAATTTCTAATTATCAATATGGATACCATAAGTAGATATAAACAGTTTAAGGGGCATTATTTGATCATGGAAAATAGTCCAATCCACAAAAATACTGATACTAGAAGTATATCGAAAGCAGAATTTATTGAGGCGTATAATCACCTGAAAGTTAGCTGAAAAGAGTTCCCCTTTAGGATGAAGAGTCCTTATTGGCCACTGTGACCAAAATCCGTATATGATGATTTTTAGATATCTCTTGTCGAGCTTTACTAATTGTATTGATCTTAAGCCAGTTTTAGATAAATGGTGTTATGCACATTTTGGCAATCAGTGTGTACATGATTGTCGCGCTTTTTATTTTTGGCGCACCAGATTTTTTAAATTTCAGCCATAACGTAGTTTATTTGTTTCGAATTCTGTCTGATAGTTTAAGTCTAGGTCGGTTCTTTTGGTTAAGTTATAAGATATTCGCTTTAATGACAAGTATGTGAGATTTTAAATGATTTTTTTAAAAAAAAAAAAGATTAATTCAATTTGCATTTATGAAGGCCAAAGAATAATACATAGTCAAACTATGTAATTATGGTTGAACATTACCCCGATTCAGTATTACAGATTACATGAAATGTAAATGTAACTGTCACTTTCCTTAATTGAAATACGACCGAAAAATATACGATTGCTTTTTTGCCGTAGACTATTCTGGGAAGAACATAAATCATTGTTTATTCTAGCATGTACGTGACACGCAAATTAATAGAGTTGTGTGACCCATTTATCATGCATCTTATTTGTTGTTAAAGTTGATGCATTTCCCATTCGTGAAAATAAAAAATATATAAAGCAGGTTTTCAATGATTTTTTTCTTCTCTACTAACTATGACTCTTCCTACTTATGACCAGCTTCCAATTAACCCAAAGTATCCCAAGGGTACCGCATGGGGTGTCTGGGGCGAAGATGATAACATTGGAACATTGAATCTTTTGACAGCTGAAAGAGTTGCCAATGTAAGTGTATATGATAAACAGCGCGTCTTTTTTTTTATACTCACGTTCAATTAGGCAGCCAAATGTATCAAGACAGGAAAGCGATTTCCATTGAACTGGGGTCTTGAATTTCCCAACCCTAAATTCTTCCAACGCGAGACTTTGGAACATCATATTAAGGAGTTGCACGGTGGTGTTTATTTTGATGATTATTATGACAAGTTCAATACCCAGTCATCTTCTCAATGGGATGGACTTCGTCATTTCTCTCATACCCCGGTCAATAAGTTTTATAACGGTATTACACCTGATAATATCCGTCAGGGTACACCAACTACTAATGATCGACTAGGCATCCACAATGTTGCCGAGGTTGGTATTGTAGGACGTGCCGTGTTATTGGATTATGGTAGATGGGCCGAAATCCACAACCCAAGCTTCGATCCTTTTGATAGTTATTCAATTACCATGGATGAATTGGAACAAGTGATCAAGTTTCAGAATGTAACTATTGAAATTGGAGATATTTTGTTACTTCGTACAGGCTGGACTGCTCGTTTTGAAAAGGGTGGACCTGAAATCCAATCACTCTCAGAGATGGATTTCCCTAATTGTGCTGGTGTGAAGGCCTGTGAAGGGACATACCGTTGGTTTTGGGATCATCATATCTCAGCTGTTGCTTCTGATGCAATTCCTGTCGAAGCACTTCCTTTCAACATTGATGATTGCTGTCGTAAGTACAAATGTACGGGCTGATATGCTCACTTACTAACACTTGTGTATAGACTCTGTTTTCATTGGAGGCTTTGGTATGATGTTGGGAGAATTGTTTTATTTGGAAAAATTGGCCGCAGATTCTTTTGAGGACAAGGTGTATGAATACTTTTTCTCAAGTGCACCTCTCAATAAGAGAGGTGGTATTGCGTCTCCCCCTAATGCCATTTGCATTAAATAGTTTTTTGTTGAATAAAATATGATTGGCCAATAAGATGACTTTGCTTTTTGGGCGACCGATTTTGGATACCTGCTCCTTTTTAATTTGGAAAAAAAAATTCTTTTTTCGACACAACAGATCTAAGAAAAAAATTATAAATTATGGATTCAAAGAAGAGATCAAGACCCGTGGAAGAAATGACCGAAGCTCAAATTGCAAAGAAACAGATCTTGGATACAGTTGCTTCTGCTAATTCACTTTTACCCAGTGCTGCCTTAATGAATGTCCAAGAGGATTTTAGAATTGTCGTCGGTACTTATGAACGTCTTTTGTATGGTATTAATGCTCTTTGGAACGAAGACGTAAGTCGTTTATTTAAACATGTCCCGAATGTCTACTGATTCTGTTTGTAGAAAACTAAAGTCAGTCTTCAACCTGTGTTCATTATTCCTGCTCATACCGGTTGTATTCGTACCGTAGCTATTGGTGGTCACTTTTTAGCTTCAGGCAGTACCGATGAAATTATCAGACTCTACGATATTAAGAAGCGTAAGGAATATGGTTCTTTAGGTGGTCACCATTCTGGAGATATTACTGATATCCAGTTCCACGGTAAGTACATGTTATCAGCCAGTGATGATCATTCCATCAATTTATGGAGAACAAAGGATTGGGAATTTTTGAAGAACCTCAAGTCTCACAAGTAAGTATCTGTAAAAGAAAAAAGTACAGCACGGTATTTACGTATTATTATAATAGGGGGAGAGTAAACTCTATTGCTATCCATCCTACTGGTAAAATTGCTTTGTCTGTCGCCATTGACAGAACTGCTATTGTCTGGAATTTGATGACAGGTCGTAAAGCTAGTGTTAACAAATTAGGCAGAGGTTAGTGATTCATGTAAAAAAAAATCAAGTGGCTTATGCGTATTATTAGATGAGCCTATGTTGGTATTATGGAACTCTACTGGTGATAAATACGCCATTATGTTTGACAAGTCTATTAACATTTACAGTGTCGCTGTAAGTATGATATGTGTCAATTTTTGGACTGTCGGAATTTAATGCTAATGTTATTTTAATAGGACGCCAAAGCTGCTACCACTATTACACATACATCCAGATTCCATACCATGCAATATTTCCACTCCAAAAAGAACGGCAAAGATTATATTGTTACCGGAAGTGAAGATAAAACAATCCGTATTTGGGATGTTGAGAGTGGAGAATGTGTCAGAGAAATCGTGGGACATAAACTTCGTGTCAAGGCAGTTACTGTTGTTGAATGTGATGATAGAATTGTTCTTGTCTCTGTTTCATCTGATGGACTTATCAAGTGTTGGGATTTAGAGGAAGCTCTTGCTACAGAAGGAGAGGTTGAATCTTTAGGTGAATATAATACAAAGTGCCGTGCAACATGTATCACATCTCATGTTGGATTTGCAAAGACCGAGGCTATTGCCGCTGAAGAGGCAGCTGCTGATGCCATTGTTGCGAA
The DNA here is from genome assembly GCA_943193625.1 of Mucor piriformis. Taxonomy (NCBI): domain Eukaryota; kingdom Fungi; phylum Mucoromycota; class Mucoromycetes; order Mucorales; family Mucoraceae; genus Mucor; species Mucor piriformis. The sequence continues at coordinate 2,895,900 of OW971869.1, read as the reverse complement.
AGAAGAAAAGGCTGCTAAAAAGGCAAAGACAGCTGCTAAACAAGCTGCTTTAGAAGAAGCTAAAAAGGCAGAAGAGAAAGCCGCTGCACCACAACAGAAGAAGAAGCAACAAAAGAAGAAGGTTGCAAAGAAATAATTGTACAATAAACTAGAAACCATGCTCTTAAATTTCCCTTCATTGTGACACGACCAAAATAATTTTTTTTTCAACCCAAAATAATGGGTGCTAGTAGTCTTAGGCTTTACCCCCTCTACCCCCTTATTTATTTTTTTAGAAGCTTGTATTATAACTATGCTTAAATGGAATCACCAGTAACTAAGACACCCTTAAATAGACGGTCAAGTATCTCGAGCGATAATTCCAAAAAGAAATCTTCTAGAGCGTGTGCACCATGTCGAAAACGCAAGGTGAAATGCAATGGACTACAGCCTTGTGATCGATGCACCAAGGCAGAAGCAGCTTGTATTTATGATAAACCACAACAGAAAAAAGATATACCTAAACCGATGTCTGAAAATCATGAACCGAGATTAAGGGCGTTGGAACAGTTTTTGAAACAATTTTCGATTTTTCTAGATAAGAATGAGCCAGAACCAACACTGTTCTCAAGTCAAATGGAAAGTCGAGAAGACCCTAAACCACACAAAATGTCTATTAATACTACCGGAAAAGGGTTTTATGTACCTGACAAGTACCTTCGCACCGACAGAATACCCGATCTATATAAACCCGGGATGAGCGATTGGAGTCCAGTCATTCAAGAACTCATGCCTACCCTAGAAACAGGTATTCCGCCAGAACCTATACGAGAAAACCTGATCAACATATACTTTCAGTTCGTTGATCCAGTCATACCAATTTTGCACAAATCATCCTTTTTACAACATTTAAGAAGCCGTCAACCTATTAGTAGCCTGTTATTAAATGCTATTTATTGTGTATCGTCAAGGTGGGATTTGGGTGCTCCTGCGATCGGTGAAGAGCCGCGTGGATGGGGTTTCTATCAAAACGCAGTCAACTTATTAGACCAGCAGCAACAAGTTAGATTATCAACAGTACAGGCTTTATTTCTACTACTAAAGTATAACGAACACGTCAGAAGGCCCGGATTTATTTGGAGAACAAGATACTACTTTCAAATGATTGTACGCATGTGTAAAGACTTGGGTCTCCCACGTGATATAGCCTCCACATCTTCCAATATCTTTGTAGAAATCGAGAAACGAAAAAGGATATTTTGGGCCGTCTATTGTTATGACGTGATGATGAGGTACAGTCAAAAAAGACTAGTCAAATAACCCCAGAACTAATCTTGTTATAGTATCGAAAATGGTACTCGTCCTAATTTTAGTATTGTACATTGCTCACTTGATATTCCTCATGTCTTAGCAGACGAAGCACAAGAACACGAAAAAATCATGCATTTTATTCTCTTGACAAAGATTATGCGTAACCAATCCGATATTGTGGATTTTCTGCATAGGAAATATAATGTTCAAGAAGGAAAATCATTCGAGCAGCTTACTGGTGAACTTAAAACTACAATTAGTCTCATCACTTCTACCACCAAATTTCCTCAAAAAGAAAGTATGTGCTACACAACTTGTTTTCTGTATTTAGCTTCCTGCTTTGCCACGATTCTTTTGCATCGTCCTTTTGCATTTTTTCAACAGCAACAAGATACTATATCCCCCGTAACAAGATCACATCAAAGTCATTGTACAGAAGCCGCAATCAGAATCAAACTCATCACTGAACTTATATTAGAATGCAATGCATTCGAAGACATGTATTGTTCAATAAGAGGCATCCAGCAAATAATCCATTATCTTTCGGCGGCCGTCACCATTTTTAAAGAAGGTCATTTTGAACAAGATCTTCAAATGACGATCCGGCTTACACAGACATTGGCTTCAATATCTCCTGCAACAGAAGTAGTTGGGAATATAAGTAGACCGCCTCCTAGACCATCTATGTCAGCACCTATGACGACCACTTTATTATCGCCTAGTATAAAACGCCCCAAGCATAGAGTATCAGAGCCAGTAACCAAACGTAAAAGTTTGCATTTGCCAGACTCACAACAATATCCAAATCAATTTAACGAAAATATGACTTATTCCCAAGAACCACAAAATATGAATACCTATGATAAAACTATCTACAATACCACAAATAATACTATGAGTCTAAATTCAGCAACGCTTCCGAATATACCTAACCATCAATCTTTATTGGGGTTATTATATAACGAAGATGAGAATAGTACACGTAATAATATACCAACGTAAAAAATAAATAAAAACCATTGAATCTGCAATTTAGTCTTTCCAATCTTTATATTCTTGCATATAAGCGTTGATGAGCTCTCTTTGGATCTAAATGCAAAATTTAGACAGCCTATAATTTGTGACACTATAGTAACTCACCTCTGTTGGTGTAATCATCTTCATCTTTATACGATATTGTTTTCTTCTTCTTTTATCCAACTGTTGTTGATCCTCATGTGCTTTCTTTTTCTTCTTCTTTTGCTTTTCAAACACACGACGATCAATTTCGGATGTGGCTAGTTGATGGCGACGACTCTCTTGCCGTAATTGATTAGATCGCTGGATTACTTGATCATATGCTTGACATTTCTCGGTGCTGCTCGGTATTGGCTCTAATTCCTCCACATAATAATTTTGTTGCGGTGGTAAAGCCTCAACGATATTCTTGTGAGTCTCAGCTACTTTTATTTGCGGATCAATAAACGAAACAATCGAAGGTGCTTCTTGATAAAAAAATAAAGAGCTGGGAGGTCGAACTTCCTAAAATTTTAAATGGTTGAACAAAAATACAAGAAAAGAATGACACGAATTTACTTTAAATATTTTGGCATTTCTGCTTTTGTATAAGCAACGTCTATAATGTTCTTTCATAGCCGTTGGTGGCACTTGATGTCGCTTGTCAAATGGGCAAGTCATTAATTTCTTTTGCACCTATTTGATCTGTTAATATACTTCTTTCATTTCAACATTATTGAACTTACATTTTGCCAATGCTTTAGCTCACTACGTGTCCAGCCTAATTTCTCTAGAATTTCATTGATCTTGTCATTGGCCTTCTCAACCCGTTTCGATATCAATACTAATTGACTGTGTCTTGTGTCCATATCCTGTTTTGGGGTATAAAAAAAAGGTGGAGTTGCAATAGACTCGCCCTTTTTACTTTATTTTTCCAAAAAGCCGCCAGCTGATTGATTTTGCAATTAAATCAAGACATACTTTTTAAAGAACAGAGGTATGTTCAGTGTGGTTACCATAAAACATTCAATGAAAGAGCCATGTATGCGATTGATATTCTAAGGCTCTTCTGCCTCTGCAATCAATATCAAAAGCATTTACCATTTAAGAGGTGTCTTTTTACTTGACTTTACAAAAAGGGGGAACTATCCTAAGTTAAATCCAAAAATAAATCAGTATTTTGCTAATTGCTAATGCCGTGAGTCTTGACATCTTACCCCCCCCCCTCCAAATGAAGTATCAGTCTCGTTTATCATTTGTTAAATATTCACAATCAATTAGCGACATATGTTAAATTAACAAAAAAAAAGTACTTTATTAATTGAAAAAAGTATTGATGGTTTTAATCAATATTCTCAATGTTAATAAAGATCATTTGTCGAATATTAAAAACTTGTCGTTAACTATTAGCATTATTAGCTTCGCCGTCATTTAATTTCTGCTCGTTATTAGCGGCCGGTTGCTGTTAGTAAGCTGCTACATAAACATTGACGTTGGCAGTAGGCAAATAAGTTACATCAAGGTGGTCATTTATACCGCTCATTATATCGTCTAATCCAAGTCTGTCGCGTGCATCATTCGCACGGTTAAGTAACTTATCAAGTCTATCGTCTACAACATCTAAACGGTCAAGTCTGTTATGTGCATCAACTACGAAGTTATGTATCTTATTTATTTCAGTCAAGCGTTTAATTCTATAAGTTAATCTTTTATTTATTGTAAGACCTTTTATCTCTCTTCTTTTTTTTTTTGGAAAGACTCGGTCATTGCTAAAACCATTGGCTGGTTGATCAGTATTTATATCGTCTGCACTCCTTGGATTACCATCATCATTTTTATCGCCGTCGCCATATGCTTATGCACCGTTGATACAGTCACCATCTGTATCGTTACTACTTTTATCGGCATTCATATCGACAGGGTTATAATCTATAACAAAAGACAAAAGAGTCTCATAGGCATCATTATTGCTCAAGCTAGACTTACAGCTATTTGTCGGTGATGATGCAATTTTGGAAACACAATTAAATTTGTCTTCTTGGTCTTAGTGGTACGGTTGTTGTTAGAAAATGGCTTTCTTTGATATTTTCCATGATTAATATATTTTTAATTTTTATATCTTTATGAAAATCTAATTGTTAAAATTGGTAACCACATTAATAGCTTTCGGTTTGGTGTCTAAAGTTGAAAAATCACCGACTAAATTCATTATGAATCTGTGAATAATAAATGTTATAGGGAGTCAAGACTATAGACTTGTATATTCTCAAAACTTGTTTCTCATTGGATAAAAGCCAGGCTCATGTCACCTTGAAATTATATGCATTGTCATGCACAAATCTATGTAAGAAAAACGCTAATAAATCATTATTGGCTATGAATATCTGCAATAGTTATCTTGTACATATTCTCTGTTGTATGTTTCACATCATGTATTTGAAATCTTATTAATTCAAGTTATATGCCTTGGAATCTAATTTTTTTAAGTTTATTCTGTATCCAGCAAAGCAGTCTATACATCTATAGTTGATGGTGCTATTGTATCTCTACTGGACAAAAAGACTGATGTTTACATAAAATTAATAATATAACAGCGAGTCTTTTTTTTGAACACCTATGTACCATTCTCTTTTTGACATTCTCCCCACGCCAATTGTATAAACAAAACACGCTAAACTATTTACGTACACTTTCATATTCCCTCACTTTGACGCGATTGGGACAGACAGTGGTATTATGATTGATTCAAGCAAAACACCTTATCAATAAACTTAATGCCGGTGTGTATTTCTATTGTATGCTATACTTTATCAAATATTGTTGCATAAGCAACAAAAAAAAGCTTGTTCTCGGGTTTAATTTAACGTAACGCCTGCATAACTCCATGTTTTGTCCCAAAAATTGAAACAAAGCAAAATTCTTTTTTGGATACTTATGGCTTTTAATGAAGTTGCATTGACAAACATTATGTAAAGCAACAAACCCTTAATGGTTGATTCGCCTGTCTTATGGTGATTACATCATGGTGACATACAATTGGCACAGTTTTTAAACTTAGATATTTGCGGGCCGTAGCCAATTGGGTACGTCAGTTACATCATTGTGGTACAGAAATACCCAAACGTATTTTCTGCATGACGTTGAAACGCAGACTCGAAATCTTTGACGCCTTCGGTTTTGTTGTGGACAAATTAGGGCAAGTTTTCTATCGTCATTTCAATTATATCATTGTTATAAAAAATAGGTATATAAAGGGCTCATTCAATAACAGTTTTCAATTATTATTCTTTACAACAAACAATATATTAAACATGAAATTCACTCTTGCCTCCATCTCAGCTGCTCTTTTAGCTGTCTCCACCGTTTCTGGTGCCTCTATTAAAAGACAAGACGCTTCTCAAAACGAAACTGCCTCTCAAGACCAAATAACATCTCAATATTCTTCTGCTATTGATATTGGTTCTCTTAACGGAACTTGTAAGTTTTATAGTTAACCATTCGTAATTTGGCTTTTTTATCTAACATTTACCATCAAAGGGTTCTTGACTGGTGTCACACAAAATGTCTGGAGTCTTTATTCCATCGCTCAAAAAACTATGCGAATTGATGTTAATTGTCTCCAAATGGATGTCTCTCAATCCTCAAACACATCTTTTGACGCATTCGGTTCTACTTTCTTAACACACACTGGTAGTGATGTTGGTGTCAATGCAACTGCTGCTTCTGCCTTCTTCTTACAACAACCTGACAGCTCTGTCAATCTTACCGACAGCGAGTATCTCTGGACTGCTTATGCTTCTCAAATATTTGTTAATGATGCTCAATGGAATAATTTCACTTCTAACGGTCAAAGCAAAAACAATAGCACTGAAAGTGGTAGTAAGGCAGTTCCCGGTAGCAAGCCTGTCGAAGCTACTATCTATAGTAAACTGATTGACTCCAATGCTAATCCTGGAAGCAACACTACTGCAAATATTGACACTATCTTCCTCTGGGGTTCCAAGGCTAAGTTCATCGAAAATTCCGACTCTGCTCAAAAGAGAGCTGAAGAAGTCTATGGTGTTATTTTATCAAAGTCCTCATCAGTTGCTGAAGATGTATTTAACAAGACCCTTGCTCTCTTGCCTTCTCAAATCGCCGCTAACAACGTCACCCTTGTCTTATTAGCTGATTCTTGTCAATCCAACAGCACCAATGGAAACTAAATCTTTTATTGTAAATCTTGTGAATGCACATTTCATCAAAATTCATATTTTTCCATGTGCAAACTCCTATATCAATACTCTACACTATCATTTTACCACCTTAATCTAAACTAAATAAATGAACTTTTCGTTATTTATAAATGCTTTTAGTTTTTTTTCTATGATTGATAAACATTAAAATAGAATCTAGACTATAAAGAAGGTTTGAAATCTGCATAAAAACCAGCTTAGATAAACTAGGCATAGTAGTGTTATATGAATAATCGCCAAGACATGGTATAGATATGTATGTCTCATGATGACGGTTTTATATTATTTGCGTATGCAAACCGATTAACTTCAGCGAATTTGTTTGATTGCCCGATTTTCCAACAGCTAACCATAATCTTATGACTAATGGGCTAGCAATGACGAGCGCAAATAACTTGCATTTGTTGTACCATTTTTTCATTATTGATTTTATAACATGCCATAACAGAAGACTTAAGTATGAATAGGTCTTCGATAATCTAAACTTACTTCATATTTTAACATAAGAAAGCGATTTCAAATAGTAAAGGAAAACATAATATGAACTGCCTGTAATTTACTCTAACGAGTAAAAAAAAAGCTACCAGTGCCGAACGGCATTGTACATAGCGATTCGTTTACAACTACATCATTATACATAATTTTACATTCTTTCAACTACACCTTTTACCGTTTTTCCCAATAAAAAACTATCGACGTCCCCTTTCTTCAAATCATCAAATTCTTCTTTCTTCATCTCAAATCATCTTATATATAATAATTTCTTGAATGAAGACCTTGTTTGTCAATACAGAAACCCTTGCAATGCGTGTGTTTTTCATCAGTATATTTATGCTCTTTTGGCAAGGTCTTATTCAGCTGGATGCAGTACCTATCTACAATAATCTAAATTTTACGATTTACGCCATATACTATGAACTATCTCGATAAACGCTACTAAACATTGTAACTTAGGTAACGGTAAATCAGAATCTAGACATCATATTACTTTCTTTCAGATCACCGCGAGTGAAAAACCTTCGTTTGAAACTTTTTTTTAATTTTCATTCATGCATGAATAATACAGGTCCATATTGTCAAAAGTGTGAACGAAAAATACTTTTGAGTAAGACATATCATTTACATGCAAGTTGAATTGTTTAAAAGAATGCGATTACAGTTTAGCGAAGACATGTTTGTTGGCTCCTCTTTATCTAGCGGCTTCATCAAATTGCGGATATGATGTAGAAAAAAGTCAATTTTTAAAAAACTATGACAAAGACCAGCCTTCAGTTTGAAAGCAAGCTGTATATGAATTAAGAAGGGGTAATGTTACAGAAAAGCATGTGAGATCTTAAAGTAGCAACACTGATAGAATGTAAAATGTTTTTTTTTCTATCCTTTTTTTTTTTATTCGAAAATATACATTTTTTATTATATACAAGTGATCCAATGTTTATTCTTAAACAAAATTTAATTTTCTCGGAATTTTGGCAGCGTCGTTACTAATATCTTCCTTTGCTTTGCGCTTTAAACCAGAGATATAATCCGATGAGCCTTCGCTAGGACCATTACTGTGTTTTACCTTCATTTGGGGCAATTTCTCTGGTGCTGTTGCCAATGGCGTATTTCTGAAATAAGAGTGACCTAAACATTCTTCAGCTGTCCATCTACGACTTGGATCAAAAACTAACATTTGTTCCAGTAAGCTCAAAGCATCAGTTCCCGCCGCAGTAAAATATTGGCGTAATGGCACTTTAGGGAATGTTTTAAATTGAATAAAATCAGGTAAAGAGCTCATACCAGGCCAATCAATCTCACTTGGTGTGCCTAAAGCGTGGAAAATCTTTGTTAATTGATCCATATCGGTATCGCCGGCAACGTAAGGTGTTCTCAACATGAGTTCTGCAAATATACATCCAACAGCCCAGATATCTACAGCAAAAGAATATTCTTTGGCTCCAAATAACAATTCAGGCGATCTGTACCATCGAGTTACGACCTGTGATGTCATTTGATTTCCTGGATCTCCCCAATCTCTTGCTAAACCAAAATCTGCAATCTTAAGTATACCACCACTAGTTAAAAGTAAATTGTTTGGCTTCATATCCTATTTTCTATAACATTAGGTATTATCCATTACACATGTTCAACTTTACTTACTCTATGCAAGATAAAATGACGATGACAATGGTCAAGACCTCTCAACATCATTAATAACCAAGACTTGATATCTGCTGGCATAAATAGAATACTTTTGTCTTTAATGACCTGCTCAAGATCCGAATCCAAATACTCTAGAACTAAATTTAGGTTGGTCTTGTGAGAAAAGACATCAATCAACTAAAGTTATAGTGTTAGAAACGATTTTAGAACGTCAAATTTTTTTTTTAATTTACTTCAATAACATTAGGATGTCGCAGTTCTTGAAGGTATTTGACTTCACGAATAGCTGTTAAGTCAAGCCCGTCTTTAAATTGTCCCATTTTGATTTTTTTAATAGCAACTTTACGCCCTGTGGTCACCGATCTACCTAATCATACCCCTTTATTTAATAACAATTGTTTTTTTTACAGGTTCAAATAGAACTTACCACTATATACGACGGCATAGGTACCTTCACCTACTTTGGCGTCTTTTACATACTTGTTCTCGACATGAACATTGACCTCTTCTGCGTCATCAGAATCCATTGTATTAATTGAGAAAAGAAGGACCGATTCGCATTCTTCAAATGAAGCTGAAATAAAAGTATAAAATGCGGCCAATAGCACGGCTGCAAAAATCCGTTCACAATGATCGTAATTTTGTTTATTGTTTACAGCACGAGACATAGGGATTTGGGACTTCAATTGTAGACAATCTCACTATTTTACACTATTTCCAGTTCGCAATAAGAAAAGGAAAATTCTTGATATCTACCTAGTACCCTTTAAAGACGACGCTGTTGTCGGTACCGTGAAAACCAACCACCACGTTTCCTCCCTTCTGGATTTTTCCCTGGATATGTAGAAGCTAATCCGCAATCAAGCTCGCTGCTTCGATGAATACGAAGCTTGTTTTTCAGCAATGGAACAGATTCTACCAGATAATGTTGCTTTGAAAGCCAAAGCCTCTGTTCTTGAAACTATCATTCGTGAACAAGCAGTCACCATCGCCGCCCTCTTCAGTTGCTATGTTCATGTATATCGAAGACCGTCTCTCCTCTCATAGTATCTGGGCTAAGGCACCTGACACCACTACCACCGTCGCTACTTTACTATAATACAAAAAAAAAATTGTTAACTTTTATACACACTCGATACAGGTTTGTCAATAAGGCTACCAACTGTCGCGTGTAACATGTTTATCAATTAACTACTCAGAGATATAAGGAATTTGCTGTGGCAGAGAATATTTGTTCAATTGATTTATGGGTAAATTTAAAGGAATTCTCAATGTAATCACTTGAGCAATTATATTTAACTATCCCAAGTCTTGGAATGATTTATTATATTACGTGAGGGTACAAAGAAAAAAAAAAATAAGTATTAACCAGTAGCAGCCGTTGACTCGTCTTCTTCCTCCTCTTCCTCGATTGTCTGATTTGCCTCTATTTCATCTTCTTCACCATCATTATTATTTGATTTTTTGATATTTGATTTTGGATCATCTGAGCCTTCTACGTTCAAAGTTGTACCTGATTGTTTGGACCTTTTTCTTCGTTGAATGAATCCTTCGTAATTAACGATAGGCATAATGATATTATTACTGCTACTGGTACTGCTTGTATTTGTAAGTAATGCGGTTGCGGATTCCACATTTGCTTGCCGTAACAGTTGATTTTCGGCAGACATGAGTTTCTTCAAGTTTTCTTCGACTGTACGTGATTGTTCTGAATTCAGTTCTCGGACTTTTTGAGGATCGTCAGGCCTTTGGATATATATCTTTGATTGTGGGATTAGTAAAATAGGGGCGTTTTTTTTATATCATAAGAACACTTACGGGTGTTTGTCTAAATGAATGTTTGCTTGGAAACGAAGGAAGATGACGCGGTACATAAGTGGGTACACCTCCTTCCTCTTCCTCTTCATCTGATTGTTCATTTTCCGAGGGTAAAAACTCAGGTATTTCTTCCAGAGTTGATTTATTTGATTTGACAGTCTTGAAGAACTTGCTCGTCTTTGTAGCTATAACAAGAATTTTAGTTTTTTTTTTTTCGCATAAGTCAAGTAAATAGAACAAACCTGTCTCGTTGTCGTTAAGGTGTGTAGTTAAATATTCTTGAAATGTGCTTAATTGAACTCCTACGTTTTCTAAAGATCTCGTAATATCGTGAATATTGGGTTTGGCTCTGTTGCCTAGTTCTGCGTATAAATGTGCTGAGGTCAACATTTTCTCAATATCTAGATTGGACAAATAAGAATGAGAAAAAAAAATAGTTATATACGTGTCATTGTGCATTTTACAAGAGCCTAGAATATTGGACAGGGAATCAAGGGCTTGTGGTTGAATACCCTGAAACCCAGTCTCTTTTGCAATGATGGATACCACCTTTTCGTTGATGTCTGATGTAAAAGCATCACCTAACGATCGTTTGCCGTTCATGTTTAGTAAGTAACAAATAGCGAAACCTGAAAAAAAAAAATTGGGTTATGTGAGGTTTTAGCGTAGTCACAAACGAGTGCTGTTGTTTGTTTTTGCTCTTGCTCCCTGTAGACCTCAAACAGAGAATCAGCAGAACGATACCGATGCGATAAAAGACGTGTAACCGCACTTTTGAAGATAACAAACATTGTTCTAATACAAAAGAAGATATAGATAACAGACATTGTGTTGTCTTGTTGGTAGTGCAAAAGAAACTTTTGTCACATCTCTAGTATGCATGTATTCTCGTGACTATGACTTTGCATGATGTTGTTTAGGGAGCGGTGATTTGCAATAATAATGACGAAGACTACGGGAAAGCCTAATCAAGAATGACCGTCATTTTGTGATGCGTACAGGGACAAAAAAAAAATTCTGGACAGTGTAGATTATCTTTAAAATATTTCTTAAAAAAGAGACAGCGAACGAGGCTATTGCAGAAAGACCCACAATGTTTAATAAATAAGCAGCTATTACATTAAGCATTTTCGGAGATCGTCCCGAAATGATTGGCCCTGTGTGTTTTAATTTAATTCTAAATCTGTCAGCTGCGTGATTCCAATGGTAAGCATTTGTAATGTATACATAGAGAGTACAGACATTTGTGTGTGTGTGCGTGTGTGCGAGTTTATTTATAGAGAGCGTAGAAAGAAATTAATAGATTGTGACGTTAAAAAAAGAAATAAATTAAAGGGTAATGTTGGGAAAGCCAAGAGAATAATATACAGGGTATTTTCTAATAAAGGAATTTTTTTCCTACTTATTATTTAAACGTTGTTTAGCTCTAGCAGCTTTCCTCTCAGCTGGTGGAACGACCGATCCTTCTGGGGTGAACCAAAAATGAGTAGCAAACTTGAGTTTTAATTCAGTGACTAATAAAGAAATTCCTTCTTTTTCAGTCAGATCATCTTCATCATGACTCCAATCAATGGTTTCGTCCCAAAGTCCTTGGCTAAGTCCCCCAATAAACTCGTCCCACTCGTTGTTTGTAAAAGTTAAGTGCAATTTGGAACCGCTTAATTCCTTGGTCATCAGCAAGATGCCTTGTCCCACAACTTTAGTTAACTGCATGATTCTTTCGCCTACCATAATATTTCTCCGAAATGCAGCCCAATTTGTTTCTGTCAAGAACGGTTCAATCCAGCCTCGGTACGCCTTCATATTAGCATTCCGCTCTCTGTCTTTATCTCGTTCTGCCATTGATCCCGGGGAAGAAATCTCGTCACCCACATTGTTACTGGAGATCTTGATCACCTCATTTGGAAAGATTTCCGCAAAAATAGTTTGGAATTGGACAAACGCCAGGTAGAGCCTGAAATAATCGTTATTGTAGTAGATGCCGTTTTGGTTCATACCGTTATCCAGATGGGGTTTCATGTTGGAGTGCAGTGTCAGAATGCCTAACGCGGGTGCCAGTAAATCACTGGTTTCTTCCGGACTCAAAGTGTCAAAATTTACGTTGCTAGGTAACTCGACTTTTTCAATGCCAAGTGTAAAGTGGCTTGGTAACCGCTGTGCCTTTTGCTCCAAATCAGCCATCATGATAGTTCGCATCCGACTAATGATATCGTCGCCTTTACAAAAAAAAAAAAAATTAATAAAAGGATATGCAAATTTTTGATTAAACTCACGTCTTTGCTTGAATTCACCGTGTCGATGTGGGATTTTAGGCTTTTTCACTTGAGAAGGCATATCAAATGGAAATTCGTTATCGACCTTCTTTCTTTTTCGCATCAAGGAAGCATGTGTTAATACGCCTTGTTCGGCAAATTTTTGTAAAGACGCTGGCTCTCTTGTGATTCTTCCATCTTGATAATAGAAACCGCGTTGCTTGGGCTCCATTACCACCTCGCTGCCGTTCATTAATGTGTTCAAGTGTGGATATCGGTTGGGTTGATCGTCTGTGGGAGACCAAGGAACTGGTGGAAATGTCGTGGATGTAAATAAGGGTCTTATATTGGTGTAAGGTCGAACTGAGTACTGATCTGTAGAGATATCTTCTCTTGACATGATTTGCGGTAATGGTTGTTGTGGGCTGGTAGCAGCGGGAGTTGGATTTGTCAAGTATGATACAGATAGTAATCTCTGTGGTACGGGTGGTATGGCAGGTGAACTTGTGGTGGAGGAAGAAGAGGGAGGGGTGGTGATACTGTTCTGACAACAGGAAACTGAGCTTGGGAGTTGAACGTCGGCTGTGACTACGGGACCTCCAATGTTGGACTCGTCTCTGAAAACAATGCAGTCGCTATGAATGGGCTTATAGAAATGGTACAAGTCGCCCATGGCATAAACAAGACAAAAGAAGAGTTTGGCGATTCTTTCGGCATCTGGTTTCTTTCGAATGATTTGTTTGACGATTCGAAATAATTCAAGCAAGTCTTCGTCTGTCAAAATATCTTCTGCTTGTGGCTGAAAATGTGGCATGTCGCTTGTTGTTTGCAGTAGACAGGGTATTGGGTGACTTTGACTCATTTTTTTTTTTTTTTTTGGGTGAAAAGAAAGAGAGAAAGAGAGATAAAAGGAAAAATGTTCAGTTTATTTAAAAAAAAAAAACTCACACGGCAAAAAAGGCAAGTGAATACAAATTTATTTATTCCGCCTTATCATGAAAAAAAAAAAAAAAAAAAAAAAAAAAAAAGAATGACAATAAGTTTGGTTGGGATTGACAAGACTATGAAAATTTATTTAATCAATCTGTGTCACGAAATGAAGAAAATCCAAGATGTAATATATATTACTTGTGAAAAGACAGAATAAGGAAGTTTACGTTACATCAATGATAACATAGCAATTATTCCATGTGACTATAATTGTGTCTGATCACAAGTATCTTGTATATATTTTACAATTTATAGTTTCTGATGCATTGAGAGTCTTAAATATAGCAACTATTCACGTTCCTTTATCATCACGTACATCCACGGCTTGATCGTATACATTTTATATTGCTATTATTATCTCTATTAGTGCATAATACTGATAACCATGCATTTCGTCACACAAGAATTGGCCCACGTACGAGTTTTTCTGGGTTCATTATACTTGCTATTTCATACCTCATTTATATGCAAGCCAAAACTTAATCCCGATCTCACATGCAACCCAGATATGCAACCATTTATTAGCTTGCCAATGTCAGATATCATGACTAATATGCACGCTATGCCAATATTCTACAGTGGAAACAATGTGCGTGTAACATACACAGCTTTAAATAGGCCCTTCTGAAATGAATGCCACTTATTACTTTGGCTCCCGATATTGTATGGAAAAAAGGCTATTTATTTTTATGTCAATCCAAGTGGCACTATCCTTAAAACAATTAGATTGCCGGTACGCAGATCCTGTGTTCCATGTCAGAAAATAAACTTTGTTACCGAAACGTCATAAGATCATGTTTCTTTCAATTTTGCCTCCCCGCCTATTAAAAAAATACTGTAATTCCCGCTCTAAAAAAATATCCAAGACTTTTTATTTGCTATATTTAGCCAGAATACCTTGTTATTTGTAAATGGAAGGCCTACATAAAAATACCTATCTTTAGTGACGGACGTTTAATTTAAATCCACGATCCCCGGACGTGCATAAAATTTCTCACAAAGGTCTTAGGTAATCATCCTATATTAATGAGGTTTTAATATATTGCTCATCGGCTATGCTGCTTCGTCTTCTTCCCACGCTGTCAGCTTCTTGCTTTTAAAAGCACTCTAAATACAGCAACCCTACCTGCCAAGTTTTTCATTGTCTATATCATACAAAGTAGTGCGAGAATAGGGCCTGTAGGTGTATGCAGTGTAACAGCAAAAAAAAAAATTACCTGGGTCTAAGGATTGAGCTTCTTGAAAGCTTGGATCGCTTCATCAAACAGCTATATCGCTTCATTTCATCTTCCATGCTATCTGATTGGTTAATACCGAAACATCAGAATATACTAAACACCCAAGTTTAGTATTCATCTCTTGGCTTTAATGTATATGTTTCTATTTTTACCATTTCCCACGCATAGTGATCTTCTTTTCGTACTTCATTTACTAAAAAGCGTTTTCCTTGGCTAATAATTAATTTAACTGGCCATCCCAAGACTTGTTTGTTCCTCGGATTCGGTAAAAAAAAATCTTCGCATGATTTGAGAGACAGACAGCTCATAAAAGCAGTAATACCTAATTGTCTTTGTAACCAGGCTCACTGTAAACGCGGCTTCAGAATGATATTTGTGAGGAAAGACTCGGTCAGTAAAAGAATGTGCAAATCTTGTATATTACAAAGCTTCATTAGAAATCTGCTTTTATTGGTAATACACAACAATATATAGATACAGCCCTTTGTCATCTCGTTCTCCCTATCGACCTTGCTTCTCGTCATCAACCTCACTATTCCAAATATAGATGCCCCTCACTACTATCCCTATTATCACAATTGTTGTTATAAAAACAACACTACTAAGCTCAACAAGAATTTGTTCCTTTTGTACTTTCTGCACTTGTTGGTTCTCCTCCAGAGAACTGTTAAACTAGACAACAGAACCATCATGACTTGAACCTTTAGAATATTACAGCACCATTAGATTTCGTTGTTGATGGTAGTAATAATTAGTCTAATGTACACGAACTGACAATTAGCTATAAACAATTGTAAATTGATTCTTGATGCCAAGGGGCACTGCACCTTATACAAAACTCTTGCCATCAGGAACACCGTTTGATAACCTGGTTGTATTTGCTTCAGCAAAATCAACAGGAGTGGTAACTTCTTCGTTATTGCTGGGGCCAAGATATCGAACGGCTTCTTTGATAGAACTTATTCTTGTAAACTTTCATAGGATTGTCTGTATCCATAATTACAGCCGTACAGCGTGATCAAGCATGTTTCACACCTAGATGTAGACTAGGTGTGTATCATTTATTGTCTAACCAAGTTGTTGAGTATCATATCATACGCAGTGGACTGATCGATAGTGCTCTATTGGGGGTTTACCATCCAGTTTAGCTTACTAAACCATCAAAAAGAGTGTTTAACGATAACCCCTACATTGACCATGGTCTATACTCTCTTAACTATTGTTTTAGTCATAAATTGACGGCAAGATTATGATAGACACCGTAGCGAAGCCTATAACAGCAAAAAAAATCCCGCGTTGCATCTGTAGTTTTTAATCCAGGGCTAAATATGAATGGATTGGGGGGGGGGGTGATTCTCATGATCCAAATGGTTCTAAGGCGGTATTTATTATAAATACTTTACACCCTGCAACGGTGGGAGCGCAACGACTATGGTGGAGGCCAAGATTTTCTCTTGAAACCTCCTTAATCTTAAATAAATGCGAGAAGGGTAGTGCACAGATACAAACCGCTCCTGAAAACATTCTTAATAGCAAATGGTTAATGTGTATCTTATTTTTTTTATTTTATTTTTCATGTCATGAAACTTGTTTCAGCAAATGTGGATGTGAACATATACTCCTACCCTCGTTTTAGCAAGAGTTAGAGTAAAAACGCAATCCTATTGAGTAGCAAATCTGATTTCATAATTAAATAAAAAATGACGTTCCTAAATTAATGCCAGCGACTTTTTTACTTCATGAAAAGATTTTTAAAACCACTCAATAAAAACTATCTTTCATATTAATTATAGTAGGGTTTGTGTATTCATACTCTTTTTATGAATCATGTCTACCACACACTTATTCGAAGAAAGTTCTTAATGGGTTACAAAAACCATGATTCTCCTTTCTACCAGCGATACGAGAACAGGCTTTATTTTTAGACAATAAAAATAGTTATTTATCGTCAAACAGTAGATTGACACTCGGCTGTCCACCCTAAGACCAGAGATTACTTATGCCTTTGTTGTGAAAAAAAAAAAGAAATCTTTCTCACCGGACCAATTCTACTAAATAATACAGTTTCAAAGATATTTTCTAAAGGGTTTTCTTTATGAATCGAGTGCTGTTAGGCGCTCAATTTTTTCACAGTTCGAGCTTAACAAGATCAAGTCTCTAAAACTTCGTTATTGGGTAAACTTTGGTGCTAAAGAATAACTTTATGGCAAGGTTATTTCCATAATTCTACATAATACGTCGCAAAAGCTCTGAGGCAGACATGAAAAGGTCAGTGCTGGATAGAATATAACAATTTAATATTCATTCCTTGTGCAAACTCAAGTGTTTCTAACAATAATGTTTCCTGCTACCAAAAAAGCAAGTTGATGAAGGTGCAATGTTGTGATGAGTTTTGTTTAAATATGTGTTCAATTCAATTGCGGTTGAAGCTAAAAAAGAAAAAAATAAAAAAAAAAACGCTGGTTTATCTTTTTCTCAACCTGGATCAGGATGTCTAAAATCGACATCTTCATTTTTGACTACAAGGTAAATTCGTTCTATATTACCATTCTTCTAAAATAATGTGTAATAAAAAAGACATAGAATGTTATTTCGCATTTTGTGATATTATTTTGAGATTTTGTTAATATGAGAAAAATATACTTGCTCTAGGAGCGACTGATTTTCAGTCTTTACCCCGCATGTCATACATTTTTATAATCAATCATTTATGAAACTTGAATCATATGATAGAGCATTAGATTCAGCATGAAATTTGCATATGTGTATCTTGGGGAAATATGGCTTTCAATTAAGCAGTTTTTTTTCAAATTTCTGATTTTTGCGAAAACGGCAAGAGGTCTCACCTTTCCTTCTGGATGATTTTGACCTTTGTTTTGATCTTTTGAAAATTGACAGTTTTATGATCCTGCATGATTAATTATCTGGATAATTGATTTTGAACATTTTTTTCGCTTGGAAGGGAGTTCAAAAATGATATTTTCATATATCGCATAAGTGATTTAAATCTTACTATTGATCCAGTTTACTTTTGGTAAATCTTAAATCCTCATTTGTTGATTGTATATTTGATTGTACATAAACATATACTGCTGATCTAAATCATATAACAATATACCACGGGAGGTTTTCAAAAGCTGATGCGTTATACTGAAGATTATCAATGATAGAAAAAGTGAAAGCAGAAGACAGTTGGTCATTCATTCCAAGTTGGTGTTCACCGTCCCCAATCATAAAGGCCTTTATGAATGCAAGATTCAGCTTGGTGTTCTTTTTACTTTCTCAGCGAAAAAGAGTTATTACAATCATAAAAAGAATTATAATGCCGATGGGTGGTGTCGCTCGTTTTTTACGCGAACTTTCTGATTTTTGAAGTGCTTATTGTATAGACCTTTCAAGGAAAGTTTTCCTTTGACAGTGACAAAGGGGGAGTTTCTGTTTCTTGGTATTATCAATAAAGCCCTTGGAAACAAACTTAAATAAAAGGCATTCTATTGTCCCCAGAATCAACTTTGTTGCAACTTTAAATGAAAAAGGACATCTTTTATGGCGGAGGTTTAATTAAAAATATGCATAAAAAATTATAGGTAATCATGTAATATCTAATATAATCTATTGCTCTTCTTCTTCTTCATCATCCTCTTCCTCGTCTTCAAAGTCTTCTTCATCTAAACCCTCCAAGTCTTCAGCTTCTTGCTCTTGGAGTGCTTCAAACATAGCGACCATACCAGCAAGTTTTTCATTGTCTACAATGTTCAAAATAATGTTAAAGGAGCCTGTATACAGTACTATAACAGATCGAAATTACCTGGGTCTAAGGCTTGAGCCTTCTTGAAAGCTTCAATGGCTTCATCAAACAATTCGATAGCTTCATCCTCATTTTCCGTGTTATTTGATTGGTTAATACGAAGCATAGCGTACTAAAGAAGAGGTTAGGTATTTCCCATGGTTCAATACATGATTTCCTATTACCATTTCCCACACATAGTGATTTTCCTTGTCGTGCTTGATTAAATATAAAGCATTTGCCTTGGCCAATAATTGATCGATCTTATCATCCAAGACTTTTAATTCTTCTAAATCGACCACGAATTTTTCTTGATGTAAGAGACAAGCAGCCCACAATAACAATAACTCATAATCGTCTTCATAATCAGGTAATTTTTGGAGCAATTCAGTGACGGTATTAAGCACAGCATCTGCATGTTCTTTGAGGAAAGGCTCTGCCAATAAAAGAGCGTATGTTTTCAACTCAAACAAGACCTGTTGTGCCTCTTTATAAAGGGACTCATTTAATCTACTAAAAGCATCTCTTGTATGATCCAAAGCCTCTTTATAAAGTTTCATTTCTTGTTTACCCACATCCTGTTTTGCCAAAAGTTCTCCTTTTGCTACCTCATCTTCTTCATCGATTTCCTTTTCTTGTTTCTCGTAATAAGCATCTTGTTCTTTACGAATAAATGTAGCCAAAGAAATAGCAGCACCAGCTAATTTTAAAGCGACGTGTTCTGTATTGTTCTTTTTTAATTCACCACGCAAAATTTCAAGTCCTTCACTGATACTCTCTTGAACAGAGATGGCTTTTCCAAGTTCAACAAGACAAGTAGCATAGCCGATACGGTTCTCAGGTTCATCCTTTTGGTATTTTTCAATCGCCATATCGAATAAACGACGAGCCATACCGTTGTTTTCATCATCGTTGTCGTTTTGGGTGTCACGGCTGGCTTCATCTATAGCCATAGCAAGGAGCTCAGAAGCGTCAGGCTCGGTATCGATAGGTTGACCTTGCGCGTCTTTACGAACAAAGGAGATCTCTACTTGACCTACATCACACCCTTCACAACTGGTGTCGGTACAGTCAGAAGCATGAGCGTCTTTACGTGTACGTTTACTTTCGGGGACAATAGGATCTTGGTTAGCGCGTTTTGACATTTTTTTTTTTTTAGTAAGTGTGAATAAAGAAGGGAAAAAAAAATGTGTATTGGGGTAATTACGCATAAATACAAGACTTTGTTTCATGTGGCTTAGGAAATAAGGGATGTACATTTGGGGGGGAACATGATTTTTTTGAACTGTCTATTTATATTTTCACCTCTCCACTATGTTACAGACACGTATTGTTCCTTGGATTGACTACACCGAGTTTGATACTGTGTATCAGTGGCTCTTTGCTGATAGAAAATTACAAATTGACACAGTACAAAAAGGACTTGATAGAGTAAAAAAAAGCTGAAAAAAAAAACATTCCAAGAAAAACTGAACCCCCTCCCCCCAATAGGTGCAAACATGGATTAACAGAGGACAAATCCCTTCTGCTGTAGAAATGACGGCTGCATTTATCGAAATTATCATGTGCGATGAACGTAACCCCACCATGTCTCATAAAGAAATGCGACTCATGTATGCCATGGCTATCATTCGATTTGTCAACGGTCTTGTCGATCGTGAACAAAAGGGAAAATTTGCCAAATCAATCAATACGTTAGCCAGAAATATGGGATTACCTTCTTGGTTTGTCGATCTTCGTCATGCAAGTACTCATGAACGTTTACCTAGTTTAACCGTGTTACGTTCGGGAGCTTTACAAGCTGTTGCTTGGCTTCATGATAATTATTGGATTCGAAACCTCAAGAACGAAAACGAGAAAAAGAGTTTATTAGAGAACCCAGAGATCAAGTTGAAATTAAATCTGTACAAGGAGTGTAGAAAACAATACATCAAGGAGAAATACACCGGTACTAAAGCAGATCCTACTACCTATGTGGCTGCTATCGAGACATTGATTGGTATCATTGACGACGATGTGATTCAACATGATATTATCCCGCTTTTGTTGGGCGTCGGAGGGCTGGTTCCCACAGGTAAAAAGAAGCGTGCTTCGGCTGAGGATATGTCCATCTCTAAAGGTTTGATTGAGCTTTGGACACCGTTGATGCAAGGTTTGGATGTAGGTTTTCCTAACTTTGGAAGTCAGTTGGTGTTCTCCATGATTGAAAAATTAAACACAAACTACGGTAAAAAAAAAAAAAAAAAAAAAAAAAATTCATGCAAAAATATTTAAAAAAAAACTAGACTTTGTCGTGAATGAAAGTATACTTAATCCTTATACAGCATTTGCTGTAAAGAATGTTGAAGATCCCACAAAAGCACCAAGCTACTTGTTGACTCTTAGTAAGTTACTTTTTTTGTTGTTGATCTACAAGTAACTAATACACATGAAAAATTCAATCAGCGTGTTGGTTAAGGCATTTCGTCAGCGAGTTTGGAACTTTGCCTCACAATCGTACATTAAGCCACCTATCGATGGACGATATCTTGGAAGGCTGTCTCCGAGACCCCAACTACTAGTATGTAATTTTAAATAAAATGGGATAGAAAACTAATCTAATCACCCGGTAGCACACGATCCGTTCTTCAAAGTATCGCCACCGTCGACCCCGAACTGGGACAATCCATCAAACCCTTTACAAGATACATTGATCAAATTATCATGAAATCCATCATCGACAAAAAAGCTCATGTACCTCAAGATATCCAGCAAGAGGAACAATTGGAACTCGAATTGACCGAATTAGAAACTCAACTTGAACAGATCAAGGCCAGTCAAAGCGTTTCCACACCCTTTAAAAAATCAGTACAGATGATGGATGTTGATCAATCATGGAAATTATATCAGGATTGGAAACCTTGTCCTATGGGTACACTTCCTAACGGTAAAGTACCTTGTCTTGACATGCCTACTTTTGTATAAGCCACCTGTTCTCCCGCTCCTGCCCCTTTATTTTTTTAATGCAAAAAAAAAAAAAAAAAAAAAAAAGAAAAAATAATAAAATTACGTGACTCGTTTTACGTGACTATTAACTTTTTTGCGTTTCTTTTTTTTTTTTCAAAGCCGAATTTTTACAAAAAAAAAAAAATTGACACATACCTTTTACTTTAAACATAAAAAAATATGGGACACAAGGCAAAGAACAAGCAAGGAGCTCCCGAGCCCATTGAAAAGCCCAAGTTTGAAGGACTTTCCAAGAGAGCTAAGGCTAGATTGAACAAGACAAAAGCCGCTGCTGCCGAAAAAATCAGCAACAAGCGTCAGTTAGAAGAGTCCGTTGGTAAAAAGAGTAGTAAAAAGGCAAAGACGGTTGAGACTACCGAAGGCGATCTTTGGGATAACCTCGAAGTAGCTACCGATGATGAAAACAGTGACGACTTGGACGACGAGTTTGATATGAGCGATTATGCCAACTCCAACGACGAAGTCGAGGAAGAGGAGGAGGAAGAGGAAGAAGACGCTGAAGAGCAAGATGTCTTCCCTCAAGCCGAAGGTGGTTTCCTTGGTTCTGATTCTGAAGAAGAAATGGAATTAGATCAAGAAGAGGAACTTGAAGAATCTGAATTTGAGGAAGAAGATGAACATACCGAGGTAAGCTTTCATAAAAACTTTTTTTTTTTTTTTTTTTTTTTTTTTTAGATCTCAAAATTAACTTTTTTTATTAATTAAGGGTCAAGCTCTTGATGAACGCAAGTCTCGTCAAATTGAAGCTCGTGCTGCTCGTGAAGCAGCCGATGCCGAAGCTGAATTAGTCGAACAAGCCAACCAAGACAGTGAACTTGAGGAAGATGAACGTTACGTGCTTCCCGAAGGCGATGATGATGAATTAGTAGCCGATGTCACTCAAGTCAGTCAACGTCTCAAGGACATTGTCAATGTCTTGAACGATTTCAGAAAACTTCGTGACCCTACCAAGGATCGTCAAGACTATGTCGATCGTCTTGTCAAAGATATTGCTAGTTATTACGGTTACTCTCAATTCTTGGCCGAGAAGCTTTTCAACTTGTTTACGGTATCCGAAGCAATCGAATTCTTCGAGGCAAATGAAGTCCCTCGTCCTGTCACTATCCGTACCAACACCTTGAAAACACGTCGTCGTGATCTTGCTCAAGCTTTGATCAACCGTGGTGTCAACTTGGAACCTATCGGTAAATGGAGTAAAGTTGGTCTTCAAGTCTTTGATTCCTCCGTACCTATCGGTGCCACCCCTGAATACCTTGCTGGTCATTATATGCTCCAAGCCGCTTCTTCTTTCTTGCCCGTTATGGCTTTAGCCCCTCAACCCAACGAGCGTGTGCTCGATATGGCTTCTGCTCCCGGTGGTAAGACCACTTACATTGCTGCTTTGCAAAAGAACACGGGTATGGTGTTCGCTAACGATGCTACCAAGGACCGTTTAAAGTCTTTGATTGCCAATATTCATCGTATGGGTGTCAAGAACGCTATTGTGTGTAACTACGATGGTCGTGAGTTCCCTAAAGTTGTGGGTGGTTTCGATCGTGTTTTATTAGATGCACCTTGTTCAGGTACCGGTGTTATTTCCAAGGATCCTAGTGTCAAATTGAACAAGACCGAGAAGGATTTCATCGACATTCCTTTCCTTCAAAAGCAATTGATTTTAGCTGCTATTGACTCTGTCGATGCCAAGTCCAAGACGGGTGGATATATCGTGTACTCTACCTGTTCTGTTACAGTGGAGGAGAATGAGGCAGTTGTGAATTACGCTTTATTAAAGCGCCCTAATGTCAAGTTAGTGCCTACGACACTTGATTTTGGTCGTGAAGGGTTCGTATCATACCGTGGAAAGAACTTCCACCCTAGCGTGAAATTAACACGTCGTTTCTATCCTCATGTTCACAACATGGATGGTTTCTATGTTGCCAAGTTCAAAAAGATGGACAACAAGTTCCCCGCTCCTACCAAGGAAGATAGAGAGCCTAGTGAACGTGTTACACAATACGATGACGAGGAAGAGAAGCCCAAGAAGAAGGAAGAAATCACATTTAATGATGAAGAAGATGCTAAATATATTGAAGAGACCAAGATCACTCAAAGAAAGAGAAAGGGACTTCAAAAGAACAAAACTACTGTATAAAAGGATAATAAAATAAATAAAAAAAAAAGATATATAGATTATTTTAAAAAAAAATTAATGAATCAATGGCGTTGCTGAGACAACAAGTTTGTTAAAAAGACCGCCTTCTCATTCTTGCATGCACGATCTAGTTCTGCTTCCAGGTTGGGTATACGTTCATAATGTTTGCTTTGGTCTCTTGTAGGTATTTCAGTCTTCTCTGCTAATGGCTGTGTGAAATCAAATAGGGGGCAGTCTTGTGGCAAGGGTTTCCTCCAAAGTAGCCTCTTTTTAGAGACTGTGGCTGGTGTAGGCACCTGTTCTTGCTGTTGTTCTTGTTCGTCTTCTTGTACAATGTTGGCTGACATGCATGTGTTGAAGTGGAATCCACTGATCTGTTGACTGAGTCTGTTTTTCCAATAGCGTCTTTTTGTTTCCTCTGCCATTTTGATAATGAGAAAAAGGGGGGAGAGAGAAAAAGTAGAAAATTAAAAATTAAATTTTTTTTATACGAAAATCTAAGAATAACTTTTTGCCCAGAGGTTGTTCTTATTTTCTCAATTCTGTAAACAATAGATTTTTTTTTTGCTCTTGTTGTCAAAATAAGCACTCAAAATTACTGTGTTACCTACACACAGCTTTCGTCAAGTGATTTTATCATCCGACAAGAGAGTCGAAAAAAAGAGAAAGTCAATGTTTCTTCCATCTTCTCGTTGTTCCCCCCTTCTTTTTTTTGAAGAAAAGACCGCCTAACCATTTCCCACATGTCATTTCCACTGTTGGTAAAAAAAAAAAAAGTATACTTTTTTTTTGTCGCGTGCGCAATCTATTTTTATCGCCGATTCCCAACCCCGCAAGGTCCCCCTTTTTACGATAGAGCCATCTTTTTGTTCTGTTACTGTCAAACAAAGTACAACGTACTACCAACTTTAAAAAAGGGTTTTTTAATCAAAAGAATGATCATTCACTGCTCTTCTTTTTTGTTTATCTAACCTTTTTGTTTCTTTTTTTTTTTTTTTTTTTTTTCTCTTTTCGTTTTTGAATGTTTTTGTAAATAAAAAAAGAAAAAAAAAATAAAAATAATATTAAAAATGGGAATCAATCATTCTCGACAAAATGCTTCGCCAAGTGTTCGTAAGGAAAGCTTGCGTACAAACACACAGTCGTCTTCTGTTTCGAATTCTACGACCTCAGTTATGATTGAAGGTCGCCAATATCACAAGTCAGATACAGCTACATACTGTTTACCCAGTGATGAAGTAGAACAAGATCGTCTTAACTCTGTAAGATTCACCATGGGCCCTTTTTTTTTTTCTTTTTTTCCTGTTCTTATTAATTCCTCGTTGTAGCAACATTTTTCTTTGAAGGCACTCTTGGGAGGGTAACAATTTCAAATTAACTACTACTATCAACACTAATAAAAATGACTAATTCCCATTTTTTTTTTAGCAATGTTTTGCCTTCTATAGCCACCATGACACCACGCAAAGCCAAAGTCCTGGATGTCGGTTGTGGCTCTGGATGTTGGGTCATGGTAAGACACTATTTAAGCTTTTTTTTTTTTAATTTCTCACACAACACCGGTAGGAAATGGCGATTGACCACCCAGAATACGATATAACAGGCATTGATATGGCCGACATGTTTCCTACCACCATTCGACCCGAGAACGTTACATTTATTTTGCGCGATGTCATTGAAGGCGGTTTACCTTATCCCGATAACACCTTTGACTTTATTCATCTACGACTAATGATTGTTGCTTTTCGAGCCACTGAATGGCCCGTTATGTTGGCCGAGATATTTCGTGTGCTTAAACCCGGCGGACTTCTAGGTCTCGTGGAATCCGATTTTACTGTAAGTCACTTCTCTTTATCGCACCATCTTTTTTTTTTTCTTTTACTGATTATAAATATATAGGAGAAAACAACAGATCCCGATGTCGAGTTTTTTAATGGTGAATGTAACGTATATATTTATATCTTGTGTTTCCTAATCCTCACCCGTGTGTCTAGTTTTCAAGGCGATGCAGGCCAATGGCCAAGACCCCGAAATCGGTATTAAATTAAACACGATTTTACAGGACCTCCAATTTGACATTGTCGAGGTGCAGGAATTATTCCTGAGCTACGGTGAGTCACAGCCGCATATCATACACATCGGAAACAGACATTAATCATTGATTGTTAGGTATGCCTTTAAACCCAATTGCAAAAGAAATGCTGTTTAATTGGAAAAGTGCCTTAATTTCATTAAAACCCATGTTGGTATCTCGAGTCACGACGGACCCTGAATTGTACGCTGGCGTTGTGGATCGATATCTTCAAAGCATTACCCGAGTAGGGTGGCGAGTGAAAGTATGGGCCTACTGTGCACAAAAACCACACTTGCCCGACCAAAAATAAAAACAATTAAAAAAATAAAAAATAGATTAATGTCACACACAAATAGGCTCAATTTATTTAGTATTTTTAAATCATGTAGCCTTCGAACTCTTCCGTTCCAAGAATATCTCGATTTCCAGACCTATACCGTATCATCCATTTTCCGTTGGGTAGTTTGACATAAAAGTTGGAATATGGAAATTCGTTTTTTTTACAATAGGTAGGGCTGAACGGAGGGGGGACTAAATGCGTCGCTTCTAACGGCAAGACATGCTCTTTTCTCGCCCTCTTTTTTCGTCGTCTTGGGTTCATCTCCACCGACGATTCGCTGCTGCTACTGAAAGAAAGTCTGTGCTTGTCATGTGTATGAAAGTGGGATAACACTCGATGCCACATTGTCTTTAGTGTGGAGTCGTCGGAACATATAGAGTTTTGATCGCGTTTTGTCATGGTATTGTATTAAAATAATTTTTATTGAAGAAGTGTTGTAAAAAAAGAAAAAAAAAAACCAGTGTGCTGTTCTATTTTATACACTCTTGAAACTCCCTTTTGGTAAATCAATGCAACCAATCAAGGTCCTAAAACCATGGAACACTTGACATCACCCAACGCTACAAAAAAGGGAATATAAGCTACTTCGCCCCCCCCCCTTTCTATTAATAAGTAGGTCTCCTTTTTGTTTGGACTAAATAAAAACTCTCCTCCCCAAGGGTGGTTTATACTGCTTGTCAAAAAAAAAAAAGAAAAAAAAAAAGCTTGGTTGATGTGGGTCTTGCATTTTTTTTTTAATGTTGGATTTCAAATACACCCAACCAAAGACAACCCGTTTCTCTTCATCTTCGTATAGAGACATACTTGGGTATTACCAAAATACTATATTTGCTTACCGGGTAATACAACAATAATAAAAAAAGGGTCGATTTTCTTCATATATTTTGCACAGTCTCACATTTTTGTTTGGCCTCCTGCGATCGGCGGCAAATCCCCCTTATTTGGGACTCACAATGCGTGACCTTATGATGACGAGATTGAAAGCGATCAAACCAAATCCAATAAATAGCTTTCTGTTGTGAACCCTGATGACCCAAAAATGAAAACCCTGCAAACTTATCTAATCCAACTGAAACACAATGTGTGAGGGGGGAAAAGAATTTATTTTTTCATTAAAAAAAAAATTTAATAGAAAGTGGTAGGACGCTTGGCGACAAAGAGAGCACGATGCTTCTTCTCGACGTTGGCAAGACGATGAGGCAAGGGGAAAGCAAGCTTGGGAGTCAAGAGTTGCTTGATGTATGCACGACGAACATCGGCAGCATTGACTTCAGCAACACGGATGATCTGGACAGATCTGAAACGAGCACGATGACGAGAAGCCATATCTTGGTCTATTTTAATGTTATATTAGTATCCATGACAACCTCGCAATCATTCACTCAAATACGTACAACAGTGTTCGACAGCTTCACAACGAGACATCTCACGGTATTCCTTGTACATGTTGTGGGTACCGGAGCGAGAATCGTAACGGATCCAGACACCAAAGTTCTTGACTTGTTCAGGACGCTTCTCGGAGATCTAAAAAATGCATGCGTTTAGCCAAGCACATCGACATCTTCCTTTATAAATCACTTACTTGGTTAATGGAAACGATCTCACCGGCGGCCTTCTTGACCTTACGGAGCTTCTTTAAGAAGTACCAGAAACGAGACTTGGCAACAACGTCGTTAGGAGCAAAGATTCTCATACGGAAGAGCTTGGGGGCAACTTCTTGAGCTGAGGGGAGCTTACGGCCAACCACCTAAGCTTACATATTAGTTTCCAAGGTCCATCTCTCTTATTTCATCACTTTTTTTTTTTTTACCTGATATTCGTTTAACTAATGGCACACACAAAGAGAGATTTGATTAGTACATGGACTCAAAAGTGTGGGGGACATTCGATTCAACATGCAGGAAAAAAAAAAAAAAAAGAGGACTGAATGTCTGTCCTATTTTTTTTTTGCATCCAAAGCATCCATCCTATTCCCTCTTTTTTTTCCTTTCCATGACCTTGTTGAATCCATCCAATTCTTCTATTCTTACTCTGCAAACCATGTTGTCCTTCCGTTCAAACTATAAAGAGAAAGATTTCACCATGGTTTACTTGAACACCTTGGATTAACCATTGGTGTCCGGCCAGCCGCCGCGCTCCCAAAAAATATCCAAAGACAGTCACTTTTTTTTCTTTTTTTAGTCAGTGTATCCGACTCTCCTCTTTTACTCAAAGTAACCATGTCAAGCTCGGCTCTCATTGCTGCAAAAAAGAGACTTGAAACAAGTTTAAAAAAATACCATATACCCACCACAGACCAACCTTCCACCATCAACTCATGTCCCAGGTAAAGAAAAAAAAAAAAAAAAGAAGAATAAATAGATTCAATGCATAAATTGTTCTTGACACCTTTTTTTTTTTATCCCAAGTGGTGTACTCTTATTATCTTTACTCCAATCCCGTCTTCATTGGACAAGTTCTGTTTTCCCACGTTATAAAGCAGACCCTTTGCAACAACCTAAACGAACCAACAATTCTCGTAAAAAATGGCCCAATATGAAATATCTAGGTACAGGTAATTTGGAATTAGGTCCTCATTGGTTTCCAGGTACTTCTTTTTATGAGGTAAAGAGAGTAGTTCCTTGGTCAGCAATCGCAAAAGCGCAAGAGTTAAACGAGGATGATATCATGGATACTTTGGAGTTTGTAAATATCGTGTTCGAGTTGAGCGAGATACCCAATGAAAGATTCATCTTTCCTAAAGAGGCGCTTGTCAGTTTATCTGTGGAGAACGGGCCAATTGAGGTATGAAACAGTTCGTTTAAGGCAAGACGATATATTAACACAGGAAAATAGCTTCATGCTTCGTTTGCATTGCCTCTAGATACAACAGATGGCTTCTTTGAAAGCCCTTTGGATCAACTTTTAAAGTGGGGCGACACATCCACCTCACCCATCATACAAGATTTTCACCGTACAAACCAACCCGAGAATAAAACACAAGTCATCGTCTACGAACCCGCCAATATTCGCATCACTTTACTTAACCAAACCACCATGGACGCGATTGAAGACAATGTGTACACGCCCGACCAAGTCAAAGACCGTTTATCCATCAAAGTAAGTTAGACTCTGCACGAATTTTCTTTCTTGTACTCAACCCTACTCTCTAGATGAAATCATTTCAAAAAAAGAAATTCATAAAATACGATTTATCTCAAGACCCAATAGACAATACAGATGTACAGGATCTATTAAAACGTGCCATGACAGTCCCCGATATCACTACAGGTCCCATTATGGCAGAAAAGAAACGAAATGAAATTTTGAACGCTATTCGACTAGGTAAGCGACCCAGAGACCAGAAATTCGAATCCGAGTGTAAGTTCCTTTTTTTGTAAATCACACGCGGTATCATTAACACACTTATAGTACCAAAGAACAAGTATCAGAACAACGTGGCAAAAGAAGACGGTTTATTAAAATGCGCTTACTGTAGCACTCGCTACACCGCCATGTGGCGTCCCGGTCCAGGCGGTCATGGCACACTCTGTAACAGTTGTGGTATCCAATGGAAACGAGGCGAGATTTTAAAGGGGGCTCCCGTCATTAGCGTACAAGATGAAAAACGTTTATTACGAGAGAAAAAAGAGCGTGAGAAACTCTCCGAGTTACTCGAACTTGAAAAGAAACCCACCAAGAAATCAGAAGAGGTTGTAGTAGTAGCTAAAAAAGCCGTTGTTCCCAAGAAATCCGTAGTGAAACCACCTCCCCCTCCCGAGATCAAGAAAATCGTGCCTGAAGTACCTCCTGCAACACTAGCAGCTCCAGCACCGGTAGCGGCGGCACCGACTGAAGCAAATAATAATAATTCCTTTTTCTTGTATAGTCAAGGAGGTATCCCATTACCCACACTCTCTATAGAATTTGGCAAGGTCGTAACGTTCTCTCATCCTAACTGTGCTGTCACGTTATTAGACGGTCATTTTCATATTCGATTATGTAGTACAGGGGAACAAAGTATTATCAACCTCGAGAAAAGTGACTTGGTCAATGCCATATTTGAAATCTCGACGCAGGGAGATGCGACTGCTCCACGCGAAATACTCACCATGACTTTAACCCCGTTGCAAACTATCCAAATTGGACAATTAACGTTTCCTCCACAACCCATTACGATCCAATTTTTAGAGAAAATCGATCCTAGTGGTGGTGCAGTGGTGAAACGTATCCTACAACGATGGCTCGTTACGATTCCTCAATAAATAGGATTCTTTTTTTTTTAAAAAAAAAAAAAAAAGTAGTATGGGGGTTTATTTAAAAAAAAATTTTGTACACGCGCAAATACACATCAGTTTATTTGGCTTCTTCGACAACCTTGGCTTCCTCAACCTTGGCCTCTTCAGCAACCTTGGCTTCCTCAACCTTGGGCTCTTCCTCAACCTTGGTCTTCTTGGGTTCAGCCTTAGCAAAACCAGAGTTC
This sequence comes from Mucor piriformis, assembly GCA_943193625.1. Classification (NCBI taxonomy): domain Eukaryota; kingdom Fungi; phylum Mucoromycota; class Mucoromycetes; order Mucorales; family Mucoraceae; genus Mucor; species Mucor piriformis. Next base: position 2,865,136 of record OW971869.1, on the reverse strand, counting down.
TTTCTCTTGGTACCGGCCTTGTGATCGATTTGAGGTTTGAAAGCGTTGAAAGAGAAGTTTCTGGGAGTGTGTCTGGTAGAAACATCCTTATATTCAGCAGCCTTCAATTCGTGATAGACAGGCTTATATAAAATCTCGAGCTTCTTTCCATCAAATTCGATTTCCTTTAATTCAGCAACCTTCTTGGCATCCTCAACAGATTCAAACTCGATATAAGCACTTCCCTACATGACATGCTAGTTAATAAAAAAAAGAAGAGACAACTCATATATACTCTTCAAGTTACCTTGAACTTCTTGGGACGATCGTTGGTCTTCTTGAAACGAACACAGAGAACCTTGGCGTGTTGAGAAAAGAGATCATCGATTTTATCTTGAAGAAGGAAAAGTTCGGCAACGGGATCCTTAGCATCGATATCAACTAAAGGAAGACCCTTGATGTAAATAGAACGAATGGTATGGTCTTGTTGAACAACCTCGGACTTTCTTCTAATGTTCTTGGCTTCAGCATCAAGTTCGTAAATCTCACTCTCGTGTTCCTTCAAGGCCTTGACAATAGACTCTAAATCCTCAGAGATCATCTTCATCTTTTTGAAACTGGCAATGGTCTCAACGGGAATCCCTGCACACAGAGTCGCGTTAGTTTTCATGTATATTTATCAGCATGTATATCTCTTATATTTACAGCCTTCGGGTGTGTTGGCACGGAGAGTCCATAAAAATTTATCATAGGGCAAGTTGGAGTCAGAAAAATAGAATTCGACTTGCTTGCAAATCTTTTGGGCATCAGTAGCAGCAACCATTGTATTTGAAATTGAATAGAGTGAAAAAAAAAAGGAAAAAAAAAAAGGCTTATTTTTGAATTTTTTTTTTTTTTTACGTGATAGAACCAGTCACGGTGACTGTTTATTTGGGGGATTTTTTTTTTTTTGCATGAAAAAAGAAAAAAAAGTTTATTTTTTATGAAGCTTGGGTCTTCCTCTCGGTTTATGTTGAACATCTTTACAGCCAGTTTTACCGGTAGCTACACATCGACGACATGGTCTCATGTCGTCACATCTTAAATGAGAGCGTTTACAATGGTTACACGCTTTATCCACATTACGGCCCTTCTTAGTGGGTATCTGATGATGAGGTGCGTTCGCTGACCGGATTTGATATTCATCATCATCTTCCTCCTCCTCTTCTTCTTCTTCTTCATCCGATGAATGTTTAGATAGGAAGTTCATGCTATCAGATACTCGCATAGACCGTTGCAAACTATTGGATAACGACGTCAACGAGGACGATGAATGTAAACTATGGTTTGTTAATCGATGAGGAGCACTCCCACGTCGTTTCCCATCGACCAACTTATTCTTTTTGCCTCCTCCTCCCACATGACTATTTAGAAAAATGCTCGACATGGATTTTCTATACTTGTTTCGGTAAACCGAGGCTTTGCTTTTAGGTGATATTAACCACTGCTCACCTCCATACGTAGGAGGTGTAGGCTTTTTTATCTTGATCATGAGTTTTTGCTGCTTGTTAGTGGCGTCAAATGAAGGCCAACGTAGCTCGTTCTCGCTGTCAGAGTAGTCGTCTTCGCTGTCTTCGTTGGTGGTGGATTCAGAAGATGAAAAATCGGTTCGACCGGTGAAATCGTTGGGTACTTGTAAAGAATGCTTAGAATCTGCTTTTGCCACAAACGAATTGACGTCCTGTGAGAGAGTGTTAGATTCATGACGTGTGATTTATCTATATATACACACTAAAGCTACTTACGCTAAGACTGACATAGCCTCGAGACATGCCTCCTTGCACGGTAGTAATGTCATCGATATGGTCCGACATGATGGAGTCCAATTGACTCATTTGACCCAAGGTATCATCATTAAATAGATTATGTTGTGTAGGTAAATAATTAGTGGTATCGATTGGATCATAAAGCCAATTATATTGCTTTTCATCTGTTAAAGTAGTAGGCGAAGTGGTATTAAAGTAATCATAGTCAGCTAAATCTATAGTAGGAGGTTGCTGTTGAGGAGGTGGTAATAAGAGCATTTGTTGAGAAGCAGTATCATAGTAAAACTCGTTGTGATTATTTTGCAAGTACTGCAAGTAAGAAGAATTCTGTTGATGAAGCGACGAAGCATAATCTAGTTTTTTGTTGTTGGTATCCAGGTAATTATCACTGAGGTTGAGGCCACCAAAGAGATCCGTATCAAAGTTGGTGTCGTCAAATAGTTGAGGATAAGTGTAACTGGTATCCATTTTGATGATGAAAAGGAAAGGAATGGGGAAGAGGAGGGGTCGAATCTGAAACGGTTTCTTTGCGACCAGAATATATATAGGGGATTCCCAAAATTAGCATTCTTTAGATTCTCTTTTTTTCGAATATTGCAAATGTTATCACAGCCATTGTCCATCATTTCGCATCACTTTTCGTGCCATATCGCATCACTTTTAACTTTTTTTTTTTTTTTTTTTTTTCAATTCAAAATCCACCTTTTGTTGCACTCATTCATTGTCTGCACACAGTGTAAAACAAGGAAATCTTGGTTTACCAAGAATTAAAATAGACAGACATAAAAAGAATTATAATACAAAAAATGAAAGAATGCATACCTCGTCCAATAACAAATGCATCCATGTTATTATTGTTTATTGATGCTCTTCCAACTTTCTTCTGAGCTGACGTTGACGGCCCCCTTTTTTTCATTCCATTCGAGAATTTAGTCATGATAGCGAATGATTACATTCTGACTCGATTGAACGATATACTTTTTTAAAGTGGCGCACGCATACACTTTTTTTTTTGCCGCCAAAAAATTGCATTCTTAAAATTTTCCGTCATGATACATAACATCCACATTTCTTGTTTGATCGTCCCCTCCCCCCGCCTCTAAAACAACAAAGAAAAAAAAAGGTGGTCCAATCACAATGTTTTATTCTAATAAAAGAAAAAAGGTATCAAGATCAATCACTGTCACTGATATCGCCATAATCAGCTAACAGAGACAACGATGTCTTTTGCTTCTTCTCCACTTCCTCTTCCGAATCACTTTCGTGTTTCCTCTTTTTAACAAATAAGGCCCCCTTCAATGATTTTTTCGTCTTGACGCTCTGTTGTTTAGGTTTAGCTACAGGTGGAGTCATGACAACCACAGCAGGACCCGAGGGGCCAGCTCTTGACTCCACAGCTTGTCGATACTCAGCCAATTCCAACTCCTCCTTGATCTTTCGATCATGATCTAATTTTTCCTTTTCGTCCGATAAAGTTCGAAAAAACTCGGCTTCTTCTGCATCCACGCGTTTAATTTGATTCGCTAGTCTCGATTCCTCTGCAAATTTCTCTTCTTTCAAGGTACGTTGTTCTTGAAGACGTTCAAATAAAGTACGTGGATCGTATTGTTCTTGAATGACGACTAATCTTTATGCGTTTGAATGATCAATGAAGGAGAGGAACGGAAAAAAAGGAAGCTATATACCTTCATCAGATTCTTTTTCTCCTTGCGTATCTACTTGTTTATCATCTTCTACAATTGCACGCGAAACAAACGAGTTTTTAATGTTGAACGACATGGTGTTGAAAAAGAGTCAACCCGAAAAAAAAAACAAAAATGAAAGATATAAACATTGTAAAAACCAGTCACTGTGACGTAGTTGTGCAAAAACGTTTTACTTATTTCCCTCAGAATAAGCTAAGTTCTAATTATACGAGCCTAGTCATAAGTCTTAAATTAAGAATTTGTTTACAGTCATAACAAGAGTTTCTCAAATTATGGTATCACTGGTAATAACAGGAGGAGGCTGGTGAATGTTTGAAAACGTAAGGTAAAAAGGTACTAATAAATGTAAAGTTAGCAAAAAAGTCTACGACTTCAGTAGTATTCATGTTTAGCTTGATATAAATTGAGATTGGGAAGAGCACGCTTCAACAAATACATGTGATTGCACGCAATAATATTCCATTCAAATTTTGGACAGCTACAGGATACCATATCAAGAGTTTCAATAACAATTTTCTAATTGATACCCTCTGTTGATAATGATGGTACTGTATATGTGCATTTTTTTATTTATAATAGTGGGTAAATTAGACGCCATGCTCATTAGGGACGCGGTATTAATAGCCTCTGCTTCCATTTCCCTTCTTCTACGACGTCTTTCTTTAAATTCTTTCTCTCACCGTTCACGTTGGATTTTCTTGTAAATATTGTACACCTTACTGGCATGAATTATGACATTTTGGTGTACTTTATCGCCAGCATGTACAACATCTCTAACAAAAGATGACAAGCTTCTTTAAATGGTTGCTCTTGTCTCACTTTTGCGATAATCTCCCTAAAGACGCTGTTCCACTAAATTTCTTATAGAAATGGTAAATCTCCTTTACTACCAACTGTATGGGTTTGAATTATTGAATGTTTAATCGATGCAAAAGATGGATCCTCCTTCATGGATCACCTTTAATGTAGCTGAACAATCGATCTTTTTGATCTTCTTTTGCGGATCATGAACTTTACCGGAAGCATCACCTTTGATCAACTCAGTACGTTCTCTTAGTACCTGTACGACGTAATCCATAATAGACAATGAAAATGGTGTTTTCAACACCCGCTGGTTGGTAAGTTGTTTAGTTCGTTATAAGGAGCATCTACACGTTTGCTCTTGACCGTGTTATAAAATTGATGCTTGAATGGCATTTACCTAGCTAAAAAAAATATTGCAACGTGGAACTAGCCTTAAATGCCGATCGACATTTTTATTCAAGTAACAAGGTAGCTTCCAAAACAGGAAGATAATAAGCAATCAGGAATGTGAATACGCCGAAAGCTTAATTACAGACATTGTGATTAGATTCTATATAATTTTTTAATATCATTAAAAATAAAATCTGCTGATTGATACTAAAAATTAAAAGCCTAGATCCGCTTTTATTCAAATGGACAATGCAATGTTGCATCTGTCTCTTTTTTTTTTCATATAGATTCTATCTGTTTCTATCTGTAATCTGTCATTTTAAGATTTTAGTACCAGACCTTTAAATCCGGGATAATAAATCTGATGCATTGTTTATCACTTTTCCCCTTTTTTAACTAAATATAATAATACATCAAAGGAAATATGAGGACGGTGAGTACAAAACTTGACGTTACAGTTATTACAACTGCTCCGTAATTAATGAATTCATAACAACCGGGTCTATGATTTTTTTGGGGGGCTATCTCGTGCCCCTGATGAGCATCTTAAACGAACAAATGTTTATTTTATATTTTGCAAGCCCCTTCCAGAAAATATACGGCTTTAAACGCCAAACATGACAAGTAAGTTTGTCACTAAAATTAATGACATAGTGTTGCCTAATACGTCGGTATATTATTAGCGAAAAGAAAAAGAAAAATCGTTTAAGTGGGAAGCTCGAAGGTCCCAAGAAGAAATTCTCCTCACCACCAGCATAGCCTGAAGAAGTTGAAGAACAAATATATAATGTATACTATAACCGTAAATGCAAACTTGGGTCCGTTCTCCGCAATAACTAACCGGTAACCGGTTATGCAAAAAAAGCATAATCGGTTAACCTGTTATGAAAAAAAAGCATTACCGGTTATGAAAAATAAGCATAACCGGTTATGAAAAAAAAGCATAACCGGTTATGAAAAAAAAGCACGGTTCACTAATTTAAAAAAAGCATTACCGGTTATGAAAAATAAGCATAACCGGTTATGAAAAGGTAGCATAACCGGATATGAAAAAAAAACATAACCGGTTATGAGAAAAAAGCATGGTATTCACGTCACCCGATTAAAAAAAACATAACCGGTTATAAAAAAAAAGCATAACCGGTTATGAAAAAAAAACATTACCGGTTATGAAAACTGCATTGTTCTTTCACAAAAAATAAATGGAACCTGTTGGTAAGTCTACAAGATAGGTTGTGATTGCCAGGATTAACTCTTTCATTCATAGAAATAAATGATGATTACTCTCCGTTGCCTTTAAAATTCAAGCCTGGAACAGATTTGAGTTCAAAGCTTCTATTAAATAATACAGAAATTATAAATCTCATTGTTAATTCTTTACTTGGTAAATATACCTTCTTGCCCCAGAAAGAAACTGGCTTATTTAAAATATATCCTTTGATGTAGATGAACGTACCCCCAGTAATCTCTATTATTCAGCACAAACAGAATGGTCTGATGGAAGCAATTCTGACATACTTTATGTACCAAAATCTGAAGTAACCAACGCGTCGCCTCCTATACTGATTGGAATACAAAACCGCGTAGATCAAAGTTTCATGTCAAGACTAATTCGATATTGCACTTACGTATTTGATCGTTACAATGCTTTGCCCGTTGTGCTTGTTGTTGTAGTCAAAGGATTTTCAAGTATTTCATTTGAAGAACAATTTACCGCTAATATCAATCATATGCATTTATTGGAAATGAAATGTCAATGCTGGGCCAGATCTTGTCACTTTATTTCTGCTAAATCAATCAAAGTACACTTGAACAAAAATCCAATGGATCCACTTGTGGCTTTAGCATATTATATGACATCTCAATCACTGTCTTTAGAATCCCTTACTTTCAATACTGATCCAACTGTGAAGTTGCTTTACGCCATTACAAATAAGATGGTCACGAAGGGGGACGCAAATATTGAAAAAACAGCCATGATGAATGAGTTTCTTGAAGACACCGAATCAAAATTACAAGAATTAATTGGATTGGAGGATGTAGAGCCTGATGTTATAATCGAAAAGAGCAATATGTATATTAAAGAGGTTTTGGACAGCATAAAAACACAAAAAAGAAAGCTCAAAGACAATGATTCTGAACTGATTCATAGCACAAAAAAATACAGTTCTGATGATTATTTGTTTATTGAAACCATTTCTAAACCAGGGAAAAACAAAAACTGGAAAACAATATATGATCAAGGAAAATCTAAAGGCCACTTTCAATCATATACCTCGTCAAATACACTGAAAAGCTCCTATTATCAAGCAAAACAGCGAATTAATAAAAATAAATAGTTAGATTTATTTTTTAATTACATCACATTTATTATTTTGTCTGAATAAAATTATTTGGGAAGCAACAAGTCCTTGTATTATTGTTGTTTTAAAAACCATACGGCTGTGGCTTCATCTGGATTAATGATAACATGTATTATATATTGGTTTTGATTATTATTTCATATTAACGATATAACATTCAAACGTTATTTTTAACTTCGGCGCCACAAATCAAATTAAGGATTTGACGTTCAGCATTGAACGAAAAAGAGAGTACTTTGTTCGGATTAGATATATATTGACATAATGCGATAAGCGCATTCGCAGATTTGTTATTGAGAGTTGTGTTAATTGAATCAGCAAGAAACAACAAGCATTCTCGAGCCCAAAAATCGGATTTGATTGGTTTGAAAGATGAATCCACATTCATATCTATAACTAAATCAACCCTTTGGTCTAATCTAGAGCTACTAGAGATAATCAAAACAGTTGGCAGGAGGTTGTATTTTTCATAAACGAACGTACAGTATCGAATAATTTTTAACATTGAAGTTTGACTAATTTCCTTTTGAACAGTAACAACCACTGGCGCGTATCTTTCATCATTTTCATTCTGTGAGGAATAATATGTAATAAATAGCCCTTCAGCATCAGCCCGTTCAATAGGGGCTACTGTATAAAAGTTTTCTGGAACATGTCTGCCTGTGAAAGATTACATAATTAGATAAAAACAACATAAACATGCTAAAAACCAAACATAAATACCAAGTAGAGATTGAACAATCAGATTTAGGATTTCTTTGTCATTTAATAGAAACTTGCTCACAAGATCGGCATCTGACTTCCAGTTCAAAGGTAGAGTAAAGGCCTCCAATTGTTCATCTGTAAATGAATAAGCTATATAAATTGAGTAGAGCTAAAACAAAATTGTAAAATTACCATTGGCCTCTTCGAGCATTTTTGTGAAAAAGAGAAAAAAAATATGGGTTTTTTTCTGTTTGAACTGCCGGTGATTATAACCGTGTTTTTTTTTCATAACCGGTTATGCTTTTCGTTATCTTTCCTTAATTTGTGGTGTCCCAGTACGTGTATTTTTTTTAATGCATAAACCATTACCACTCCGTTATGACATTGATAGCCAATTTAACGATATATTCCAAGTTTCAACGTGATTAAAAAGATAAAATATTCCTACTATCAATGTTGATATCCAAGTATCAAGCAACCAACATACCAATTATGCAGTTTAAGCCAGCGTACCAATTAAGACTAAAATCCTGTACTTAACTTGTCTGACTGCTAAAGTTAAACAATTAAAATGCTGCAAAATTCGATTTAAGGCCACGATTTTGTCCAAAATTTTGTGGCCTTAACCAAGTTTTTTCTATTACTCAGCAACACGCTTTTCCTCTATTCATTTTGCAATCGTTATGAAGGGCCCTACTAGATTTCATGTCAATAATGATTTTTCTTTCAGCAAAGATGACTACCATAAGCACGACCTCCTAATTTTTTTCATATCTTTAAAAGCCTCATCCTGGTTAGAGGAAGAAAAAATGGCAAGAAAAATCGTACACTCAGAACTCAGCTCCATTATCCAAGGATTTAAAAATTCAAAAGACGCAAAAGAACTTCCGGTATCTTTAATAGATTTTGCAAAGCATGTGCTGTCCCATTATAAAAGACCGGCAACAAAACAACGTTTTCAAAATCATCTTAAAACTGCCCTTGACAGACATTCAGTAGAAAACGCAAGGGAACAAGCCACAAACAATATATTGAAAGAAAGCTACAGAATACATGATAATTTAAGTATAGTAACTGCGGACAATATTATTGAAAGTGCTACATCATCCAAAGGAAAATATATTGAAGAGGGATATGAATCTGATAGTAGCTACAAACCAGAAGATTATCACCCAAGAAGGACGAGAAATTATTCAGTTGATACAGTATGCGAAGAGCGGAGTGGACCAACGGATTTGTAGGGCTTGATGTTGAACTTTGGGGTCAATAATACCTAGTCCCCCTTCACCAACGGGTCTTTTCATATGTTGTATGGAAAAACGACCAATTTTCTTGGAGCAAGAGAGGAAGGTGCCCAGTTTACTATCTAGTTTGTTAAAGAAATCAGCCGAAGGGTTGAGCAACCTTAAAGAGTACCATAGTTTAGAAAGGATCAGCGAATTGATGATGGTAGCACTACGCTGCTAATTGTTCAACACTGTTGACGCTTCCATCGTGACGAAGTCTTTTCAAAGTTACAGCAAGTTAAATATAAACTTCCCTTTGAGGGAAATGACTGTTGGTATGGAAAACAGGATTGTTTTCGATAAGACCAACAAGCTTCTGGAACCGAATCTTATCCATTGGGCAGATCTTCGTCTTTCCACTCCAAAATATAGTCTTGAAATTGAGTAAGTTTGGAGATGCGCTCGCCGGTGTTAAGTACTCTAGTTACTTCCATTTCCCAGAGTTTCGTCTAAATCCGTGGCATCTGCTTCTTCACCATCGCGTACATTGTCTCGAACCAATGTTCTAATTTCCTTCCTTTTCTTTTGTCGGTTGGAAACTTTTGGCATTTTGGAATGTTAAACAATATGATTGTGTAAAGAAGAAAAATAAAGTTGTTGTTCCAAATCTGGACCATGGGAATTCATTTTACAGGCAATCAATCACCAAATTTATCACACAATTCCCTAAATTTTTAAAAAGTTGAGGTTTCATGAGGAGGTAACGGTTTGAGGTAATAATTTGAGGTAACAATTTTGCTAAGCATAAGAATTCCTTTGGGAGGGAATTTTGACTAAATGAATGAATATAAAACTAAACTGATGATAATATAAACTAAGTGATTCTTGCTAAAAGTGTCTTCGGTACCAAGGGCAGGTTTGTATCATTTCTTCATCCTTCGCTTTGGCAACTGCTGTATTGTATGTCGTACCTAACACAATCCTTGTTGCCTTTGCTTCATGCTCCGAAGTGGTATTGTTCTCCGTAATATAAATTGAATTTTGCACCTCAGTACTGTTGTATTTACACTGGCTGTTTGTAATAGTCTTTTTCGAATGTATCTGAATCCAAACTCCAGTTTGTATGCTCCTTTACTTGACGGATAGGAATCCCTTGTATTGCTGCCTTCATACTTGCTACTGACCTGATTGAGTGGGGTTTGTAGTCCTCATCAGTACCTGCCTTGATCATATGTTCCTTGGGCCAGGAGGTCACCGTTGCTAGTTGGGTACTGTTTATTTTCTTGAAGTCTTCCTGGTTCAAAGCTTTTAACAACAAAGTATAGTCCACAGACAGGTGTTCTCGTATCTCCATTGTCCTCTGTAAGAAAAAGACTAACGAAGTTACCACACACACCTCCTTATTGTCTTGCTGTATATAGCCTAACTTGACATGTTTTGCCTGAGACTCTTTCGGTTCACGTACTTGAATAGTTACTCCCTCGACTTCCCCCATGATAAGAAGAGTCATGTATTTGCTTCCGTATTCACCAGAGTTGAACGTAATCTAAAACTTTTGGGCTATTGTAAAAAGAAAAATGAAGCGCGAGAACCTAATGACAGAGGACACTTTAACTCAGAGGATCGTTGATGCTTGCAATAATGTACGCGTTAGTGACCTCCGCGGATTCTTCGGTCATTCTAAGCGTCATAATCAATCGCCAAGTCTTATATTGTGCTAAAAACTCGTTTATTTTATTGGAAAAAATAAGGGGTGTCGATACGTTGGCCAGAATTGTCACACTATCAAAAAAAAGCATACGTGAAATGTTTTGATGAAAAAAACCATGTTCTACACCGAACAAGTGCAAGACAGAAGCCGCCTCTCCAGTAAGTATTTTATATTATCATTGGCAAATTAAGCCCATAATGGCATTTCTCTCTTGGAACAACAACGTTTGATTTATCCTTTGAAACTGTGCACTTTTGGTCCAGTGGGTAACAAGGGAAATGTTTTGGTATGAATATTAAACTTTAGAAACAAACTTGTATGTTTGCTTTATTGGCACTGGAACGCTGCTGCCAACATTCGTCCCGTTTTCTAGAGGCACATGACACAAGAGTTTAATCTAGATTCAAGAAACTTAAAAATATTTTATTAGCCGCTTAGGGTTTAAGGTAAGAAGCTCCTTTTTAAAAAAAATTAGCTGCTGATGTCATCATTTTTCTGGAAAAAAAAAAAAAAAAAAAAAGAAAACTAAAAAAACTTCTTTTGTCTGAATTCTTGAATAAAAAAAACCCTTTACAAAAAAAAAAAATCATGGCAAATACGCAGTTACCAGCAGATTTGAAAGACTTTGTGAGTAAAGAAGTTGCGTCACTGTAAGTTTGTTCTTCTTCTCTTGTGTATAGATACTAACGTGTTTTCTTATAGTTGTGATGCTGATCCTACTGTCTTGGCTCAATATATTATTGCGCTTATTGGTGATGAGGATTTAGACGATCGTTTAAAATCCAGTCTTGAAGAAAAGCTTCATGAATTCTTTGACGACCGTAAGTTTTTATTTCTTCTGTTAAATCAAAAAAGATTGTCTTTTTTACTAAATCTCCTCCTCCGTATAGAAACCATGCCTTTTATCAATCGTTTATTTGCAAAGATTAACGGTCAAGGTACTGCTTCACAAACTGCCCTTCCTCCTACCACGGACCGATTCAATGATTTTTCGGATGACGAAGACGACGGCGATCGTAATTTCAAACATAGACGTCAACGATCCGAGTCTCAAGAAGAACAAGATCGTTCAACGAAACGTAGAATCGTAGACGATACCAACTCACAAAACAAATTTTACCGCGAAAGACCTAATCCTAATAATATACCGGTCACTCATCCTGGCTCCTTTAATGGTCATTTTGATAACAATAGAGGTAGAGGTCGCGGTGGAAGAATGCACAACATGAATCGTCCCAGACCTCAATGCAGAGATTATAATGGTATGTTGCAAACTGATATACGGTTCTTATTACTAATATTATTTCCAAAACAGAAAAAGGTTTCTGTATGAGAGGTGATATGTGCCCTTATGACCACGGCATGGACAGAATCATCGTTGATGAAGGCGCCGCTGGTGCCTATCCTGGTCCTTTCCCTCCCGGTGGCCCTATCCCTCCCATGGGCGTACGTACCGTCCCTCCCCAACCTTTCTACGGTATGCCCGACGCCTACGACCCTGAGCGTTCCGGTATGCCCAACAACGGTGGTCTGAACGATATGGGTTATCCCAACGACATGATGATGATGCGCGGTAACGGTATGCGTCGTGGTGGTGGACGTGGTGGACGTGGAGGTCGTGGAGGCAGTGGCTATAACGGTGGACATCGTCATCAACACAACAACCCTCAAAATACCACATTAAACGTTGAAAAAATTCCTGCCGAATTCTGTCAAATCGCTACCGTTAATGACTTCTTTGCCAAGTTCGGTACGATTACTAATATCAGTGTTCAACCTCATGCTCAAAAGGCCGTGATTCAATACAGTACGCGTGCAGAGGCTGAAAACGCTTATAATTCGCCTGACGCTATCTTTGATAACCGATTCGTTAAAGTCTATTGGCATAAAGATGAAGCACCTAATCCTGCTGCGCCTGTCGTTACTCCTGTTGAGCCTCAACCCGTGCCTAAATCAAATGAACCTGATCCAGAATTGGTAGCTGCGCGTGCTGCTGAACTCGCTAAAGAGAGAGAGGAAAAGCAAAAGAAGCATCAAGAACATATGAAGTCCATCTTGGAGATCCAAAAGAAGAGAGAAAATCAGCTTCAACAACAGATTGATGAACAAAAGAGATTATTAAATCAACTTACAAACAGTACTGGTTTAACTCAAGCTGAAAAGGGCGATCTTTTGAAGGCACTTAAGGCTATTCAAAACGATATTGATACCACAAAAACCGCTGCTACTCAACCTACGGCTGCACCTGTTGCTGCTGTTGCTGCACCTGCTGCTGGTACAGAAAGTACTGGTGAAACAGAAGGTGCTGAAACTACCGAGGATCTTAAAAAGAAACTTGCTCGTTTAGAAGCTGAGGCATCCCATCTTGGTATTCACGGGTCTGGTTTCCGTGGAGGACGTGGAGGATACTATGGTAGAGGACGTGGTAGTTGGCCTCGTATGAGAGGCGGTATGACTAGAATGAGTTTAGATAACCGACCCACCAAGATTGTCGTGAAAGATATTCCTCAAGAATCCAATGAAACCGAATTGCGTCAGCATTTTGATGTGAGTTATTAAAAAAAAAATGTTGGATGGGTGTGTGTTACTAATATATATATTTTTTTTCTCTCGAAAAGCAATTCGGTACAATCACATCGTTTGAACAAAAGGAGTCTGAAGTGTTGGTTCAATATGGTCAGAGATTCGAAGCTGAAAGGGCCATGACAGCTGGTCCCAATTATCCCAAGGGAACTCTTCAACTTGCATGGATCTCGGAAACCACCACAGAAGAATCTTGAGATAATTGAAAAAAAAAGGGCTTTTCATGTACATATATTTCAAAGGATATCATCTCACCAAAACTATAAAACCAGAAAAAAAAAAAAACTACAATTCTCTCTTTTTAGAAACCTACCCCCTCATTTATTATATTTACTTTTTTTTTTTCTCTCACTCTTTTTTTTGAATACTTTTTTAACTTTTTTTAATTTCTTTTTTCTTTTTTCTTCTTTTTCTTGTTTCAATAAAAAACTATATTTTTATGCAGCAAATTCAAGGATTTCTTTAGGCTTAATAAAGGCTAACCAATCAGATGCAGTGTTAGGCAATAAACCCATTGCATTGACCTTGTAAACACCTAAACAAATTGTAACAATATGAAGTCCAATATAGGCTAATTTCACCATTAATAAATCAGCTCCAGGTTGATATCTTGCAGGCCCTGTGGATTCAAAACGACTGAAAGCTGTTTTTCAATTTATGTCAGTCTATCTTGAAAAGTCACTGCGTCTCATTCACACTTACTTTGTTGCACTTGCATAATCGCCTTGATAGGATTGAAAAATAACATGGCTGTAACTACCACCGTGAAAATCTGAAGTCCTGTACCTGACATGTAAATCATGATGGCATTCATCGGTATACTTTTAGCTGGTGCCATGGCCACATCCCAAGCTCTCTATCACTTTCTATCAGGGACTTGTTCCATTTTTTTTTTTTTTTTGCCATCATCTTACCTTGACTTTAATAGCTACTTGATGGTGATCATCTCGGTCTGAGCCTACTTGACGTTGTGATTTCTGCTAGTTACAACTATAATTAAATATCTGTTTCTCCTCCATTTGTATTGAAGACTGACCTCGGATTTACCAAGTCTTTGTAACGAAGATGCTTCAAAGCCAACAGGGTTGGATACTTTTACACTACAAAATCGACATTAGTCTTTTGATGTAATAAAGCTCTTCTTTCTCACCTTCCATTAAGTGACGCGTAATCGACAGACCAGTTTGACATTGTACGGATGATCTATGAAGAAAGGATAAATGAAAAAAAATAAATCTTGGAAGGGGGGATACAACATATTTCCCTTTTCGTGCCAATTGGGACTGCTTGTGCTCACACTCAAGATAAGACCACCATGGTGTTTACGTTTGCTTATGTTCCGGTAGAAGCATCGTACACTTGATTCATACATGTGAAGGGATATTTCGTATAGTTGAATATAAATGAGACGTGGTCATACGCATTTTTAATTAAGGGCCCCTTCTTTGTATCACACACGTCCTGGTATAACTTTCCCGTAGGTTTGTTTGAAGCCTTGAAATTAATGATACTAACTTTGCATTAATTGCTGCATACAAATCAAGTCCTGATTCCGCATGGGGGCTCGGGTATGTCATGATGTAATATAAAATGTCAAATATCTGTCCAAGCTCAAACTGAAAATAAAGCCATGCTGGGCTTGTGCTTAATATTACACCATCTTTTTTTTGCATCATCTAAAAGTGTAAGGTATGCCACGCTAGAGCGTCCGATGAAACATAGGTTGATTACCACATCATCGGAGCATTATGACACTGCCCCCAGACCATGACATCAGTTAGTGTTCCAGTTAAAGTTCCGTATGCATACAATCAGAAAATGGCAAAACGGCAAAGTATAGGCTTATACAAAACACGTTTTCCCTTTTTAAATAAAGTATTTCAACGTCAAGTTTTTTTTTAATTAAGTATTAAGAGGTAATTATTAAGTATTAAATTATTATTTTTATCCGCAAGGTGTCTAGTAATTATAATCATATGCATTAGTAGCATCGCCACTACCATAGAAACCGTTCGCATAAGCAAGACCTGCAATAGCCAAACCAAGTGCGTAAAAGGTAAGAGAGTAAACAAGGCGAAGATAACGGTGTTCATAAGAAGCCTCAACGATAAAGTAAATAAATGCGAAAGCAACATAACTACATACAACATGTTTAGTATACTACTTGATAACAGTACATTTGTCCAACCACTTACATCCAAGTAACAATCATGACACCACGAAGAGAGGCACGAGCAAAAGTGTTCAGTGTAAGGACACTAAGTAACATGAGAACGAGATCACGAAGCATATCATGAGCACGATTAAGACGATTCTAAATACAATAAAAATGAGTATCCCATGGTTACTACAAAAGAAAGGACATGACTTACAAAGACATTGACAGACCAAGCGGGAGCAGCAAGAAGTTGTTTATGGCCTTGCGTAGTAGTAGCGCCTGTTTCAGGATCTGTGACACCATTGTTATTATAACGAGGATCTGAAGCGATTTGTGCACTTGATTGAATCGTGGAATTCGAATCACCACCAAAAGCATTACGAATGAACCAAGAGAAGCCCCAGAGTACCCAGAGTGTGAGGAACCCAATCCAAGTGACACGGGTATGCCAATCAGTTAAAAATGTAGTAATAGGTAATACGTTTTGGACAATTTGGGGAGATGCTTCCATTTTTTCTTTAAATTGCTGCTTGTTGATAAAGAAGATATTTTTTTTTTTATAAAAATGTTGTTTGTTGAGGCTTTTTATATATTTCATTGAACCCTTACATTCATTTGGAACAAAAAAAAAATTTGAGACTGTCGATCTGTTTTAACTTTTTGCATGAATTATGTTAAAAAAAAATACACTTCAAGTAAACACGTAGTGAAGATGTGCACAGATACACCGCTTTCAAGAAACATGTTTACATCAATTTACTATTATTTTTAAAAAAGAGCACTCATTTTATTTTATTTTTGCTAGTGAGTGAGTGAGTGAACACAAACTAAGGATGAGAGTTAACTGACGTCGAAACATAACACCCAGAAAAAAAAGTAAGACACTACTCTACTATTTATCTCCTCGCATAGCGCATAACACAATCAAGGCTCCTTTTTTAGAACAGACTTGGTTATGTTCTGAGCATCTAGCCAGATGAACACCTGTATAAAACCCTTGTTTAGTGTGGTGGTTTCTAGTAAAAAAAAAAAATTCACCTACATGATGGACATCCCTCCTCACACTCACAATCACGTATTTGTTGAATACATGTTTCAATTAATTGCTCAAAATGGCGATAAGCTTGTTTAATGACTCCGCTGGGTAATGTCTCATACAATGCGACCCTATATTTTGTGATTCATCAGTTTCAAAAAAAAAAAAAAAAAAAAAAAAAATGGGTAATATTTATTCAAAGACATTACCTGCAAGGTCTTGGACGTGTTGCGTTTGGGTTTTTACATTCTGTTCGAACCGTATCTGGCGAAATAGAAAACCGAGGCAATAAAGATATCAAACAATGCGCTGTTTTTTTAAAAAAAAAAACCAGTGTGAGTATCAGTTAGGGTTTATGATGTATAACTTACACGCTGCATGAATGGCGGCCATTGGATCTATGTCCAACGCTTGTAATTTAGCTGAAGTAGTGCCTGGTACATCGACCCATAAACCAGTAGAATGTGTGATGATAGGGTCCATATAAACGTCATGTGCATCCATGATTCGTTTTTTCTTATCTAGTCTGTAATAACCAAATACAATCGTTGTCACTAAGACATGTTTCAGTATCATCTTTGGGTTTAGAGTGTTTGTCTTTTTACCTTTCACTTGACCAATGCATACAAAGTTTTTAGTGCTGTATATATGTCTTGTTTCATCTGTACTCTCTGCATCTACATCTGTGTAATCTCTTTGAACCGTAGTCCAATCCACGTTTGTTAAATGCACTTTGGCATATCGCTTATCTATATTACACTCTTGCACAAAATACGTTCTTCCTTGATGGATAAAAATAGCACCTTCGTAAATCTCAAAAGGGGCACGATGAACCTCGATTTCTTCCAAAATGGTGCCTTCACCCAGGATCACCGCAAAGGTATCACGTTGAATATTTCGAATATTGACAAACTTGGATGGATAGGGCCTGAATTGTTTATCCGGTCTGTACAACTAGAATGTTTATATTTGTTAATGTGTACAAAAAAAATAATATTTCAGTTACAACTTTACTCCATGGTCAATCTTTACAAGATGATCAAGACATATTTGGTTGAGTTTGGGACCGAAATAGATTTGGTCTTGGGTTGGATCAATAGGAAGTTCTTCTGCAGCACATTGAAGATGGCTTTCCAAAACTATCAAGTTTTCTAAGTCGATAGATAGCACGTCGGGGGTTTTCTCGAATAGAACGGAGGGATGGTGCTACAACAATTAAACATGAGTACAAGGTCAAAGGATTGAAAAAAAAAAAAAAAAAGAACCATGGGTTTGTTTTACAGCGTAGTATTGGTCCATAGGATTATTATCACAGACGACCAGAGTCAAAGAATCTTTGTTTCTTCGACCGGCTCTACCAGATTGCTGCCACTACACACACGTGTATCAGTAACAAGATAAATACAAAGATAACAACAAACTTTACTAATGCAGAGATAGACCAAGGCACACCGACCATCAATACAGCATCTATTTGAATGTTAACTTTTTTTTTTTCCAAAAAAGAGGTATGTGGAATATACCTAAAGCTCCAATGTCGATACCTAATTCCAATGCATTTGTTGCAATAATACCCAAGAGTTCACCATGAAACATTTGCGACTCAATCTTTCTACGATCCTGAGGAGTATACCCACCACGATAACTCATTACCTTTTGTAATAAATTCTGTTTCTTTTGGCCTAGATTTTCTCGCAGCTGTTTCATTAATAATTCGCACGTCTTTCTTACTTTACAGAAGACAATGGTTCTTGTACCATTCTCTAATAGAAACTCCATTAGTGTTGCGGTTTCTGTGACACTGTCTTTTCTTTCTTTGGAGAATGGGTGGAGTAAAGGCGGGTTCCAAATAACACATTGTTTTTCTCCGTGAGGAGCACCATCTTGAGAAACCAGTTTAATTTGATCAATGCCAAATAAGGTTTGCATATGCTATGTATGAGATTTTAGAATCAGGCGATATATAAAAAGAATTAAATATATACCTTGTCAGGATGCTCAATTGTTGCACTGCATGAAATGAATTTAATGTTTTCATTGTTGTAGTAACGACATAATCTTGTTAATCGACGCATGATGAAGGCAACATGGGTACCAAAAAGTCCGTTATAAACGTGTAATTCTAAGTATATAAACAGGCAGTGAATAACAATACATTGTTGCTACAGTTTCTTTATATATATATATATATATATATATATATATACCATCGACAACAACATGGGTTAAATGAGAAAGAAATGAACTCCATGATTTGGAATGAGGCAAGATGGCATGATGGAGCATATCCGGGTTAGTAAAAATGACGCTTGCATTTGCCTTAATCAATGCCCTCTGTTCTGTTGGCGTATCCCCATCAAATGTTGATATCTGATTATAATAATTTTTTTTTTTTTAATCAAATGATATTAAGGTTTGTAAAACATACCATGACATGTTCTAAATGAGGTATTTGGTGCATGATGGATTCTAGTGCTCTTTTTTGATCTTGCGCTAAGGCCTTTGTGGGAAATATATACATGGCTTTTGCGTGCTTGTCCTTTAATAAAGTTTCCAATACAGGTATTTGATAGATTAACGATTTCCCACTTGTTTACATATTAGTACTATCGTGTCTTTTTTTATAAGGAGACACTTTACCTTGCGGTGGAGGTCGAAACAATGACATGTTGATTATTCAATAAACCCTTTAACGCCTCAGTTTGATGAATATACAATTGATGAATACCCTTCTCCTTCAGGGCAAGATCGACCTCAGGGGACAGTTTAAGATCATCATAGACGGCGGGCCTGCTTGGCAAAGTCAAAATATTCTCAGCCTCATCAAGCTGACCATCGTAACCATCTTGTGATTTTAGGCTTTCGATTATTTGGGACATTGATTTCTTCTGCGCAAGCGGTTGATCTTGAAACAAATCACTATCGTCCACAAAAAATGGACATGGCATATATCTTTCTCTTTGGTCAATCAAGTGGTCTTTTGGGTCTACGTTCTGTATGTACTATGATTATTAAAAGGAACATGTATACTTTGAAATGAAATACCTTTTCTTGACATGTTTGGAGATACTTTTGTAGGGCATCTCTGAACAGAGCATTTTGTTGTTCAATCGATTTTTTTATAACGTCAGGTTTGATCATCACCTTTTTGCTAACAGACCAATCATCACCGCGGTTACGCAAAGCTTGACCATGTTTGTCTCTGGATGTTTTTTTACTCACAGGAGTCCCAAATTCGATCTGTAACGTTTCGGTAGAAACCGAATTAAACTTTACAAGGTTGGGCAGCATGACGTTCATGGCTGCAAGGTCTTGACAAGTGAGGTCAGGCACGGCTTTTTGTAAGGCTTGCAAAGTTACACTGGATGTTAAGCGTGCATTACAGAACGAACAATAGATGTTTACCGCTTCAAAAGTGGACTGTAACTGTTGCAAGTAGGGCGGTAAGTCTATCTTTTTCTTTTTGGAAGTGGTATTTTCGTTTTTTTCTGAGTTTCTTTTGGACATAGTGAGAAAAAGGTGTGTTCCCCCAAAAAAATACGACAGTGTCCCAATTTGTTTATATATTGCATCATCTGATTGGTTTATCCCAAACCAAGAATGGGTTTTTTTTTTATCAGAAAACGATATTCAAAGTAAATAGGGAGTAGATCATTCTTATTCAACAAATTTCGATTTATTGACGCAAGAATAGGAGAAAAAGAAGAATGCACGAATAAACGTGGTAGACCATGTGTGAATATGATACGGAAATAGAAAAAGAAGACTTATTTTTGTGTAGCATACAAAAGTGTATAAATACTGGGTCTTTTTTTCTTTGGTTCGTTCTTTTTTTTCATTTCCCCCAAAAAAACTTTTTTTACTCCACCAAAAAAATGAATTACAACCATCGTCTTTCTCTTATTCCTGATAACCAGGACCAAAGCTCTTTGGAATCTGCTGTCCAATACCTTTCAGCTGCTTGTATCGCGCAATGGGTTCAACAAAGACCAAGTGCAAAAGCCATGTTGACTTTGGATGGTGGAGATACGGTTAATTTACCGGTTTATGCTCTTAGACGCCGAAATGCAGTGGTTGCCAACTTACCTGATGCTCCTCTTTATGGAATTACTGCATAATCCCTCCCCTCTCCTCATACACTCACCCAACACATATACATATCCACACACTTACACTCACACTCATTATAGATGTTTATACCTTAGATTGCATTTTGTTTCCTGTTTCTCTTTTTTATTAAAAAATAAAATAAAATTCTTTTTTTTAATAACTTAATCGATAATCAGTGACTCATCACGGCGTTCTCGATCCTATTGTTGGTATTATTAGAACATAATCAGATAGAATCAGATAATCAGCCGTACCTTCTTCTTCTTCTTTTTCTTTTTATGATCTCCGTGCGTATGTTCTTCATCCTCATGACCATGCTTTCTCTTCTTCTTCTATATTCGAATTTAAGTTCTCTGCTATGTATCATGAAAAAGCATAAAAACAAGGGGGAGGGTTAGGTTTAAAAAGAAAGTTTACCTTTTTCTTGTGCTTTTTCTCGCCGTCTACTTCGTTTGTAATATATTGATGTTTATCCAGCATGTAATGATTAGAATTCGAAGACGAACCGTTACCATTGCCTCCATCATCAGTTCCTAAAACAGAAGCATCAAACTGAAAAAAAATACCACGAGTTAAATGTAAAGGTTCTATAAAAAAAATATAATTAAACGTACTCCCGGTACTGGTCCTTCTTTTAAAGAGAACGCGTCTTTGAGTGTCTCGGCATCTAAAGGTCGAATCTCTGGTCCTGTTTCAATAGCTTGTGGATCTCGTAATAAATTAAGTAGATAACCATCGTGCTCAACATCGGTTCTACCTTTTTTTTTTTTTTTTTAGGCAAGTATTAGCAAATAAAGGCACTGTACCCAAACAAGTGATATTTTACCAGGTAAATCGGAAATGTATGGAAACAAGGAATGATCTAAACCGGCTGCTCTATCGGGTGGTGGAAAAGGTTTGACAACTTTATTGTAAATGGGTATAAGATTGAAATACGTCAACAGATCTTGACTTCCTGTCAAGGTCGGTGCTTTTCTTTCCGTTGTGGCCATGAGTGTGGTTTTTTTTTTAAAAAAAAAAGGCAAGAAAGAAAACAAATAGAAAGAAAAAAATACTAGTAACCCACACTAAAAAGAAGGAGATCTTGACCAATCAAATTTCATTGTTGTGCTTTGATTATGATTTCATCAAGAAATAGCTGTTGGAATAATGAACATAATTTTACTTAATTAAGCGAATAAAAGAGAGGTCCGTAATATAAGTACATGCAACTGATTCCTCGCTTTGAGGGAGATCATTAAAACAAGAACCATGGTGGCCTTCAAATATCTCTTACCTCTTCTTCTTGTACAAAAAATTCAATCTTTCTGTATCTACAACTCTCTCGGCGATGATACCTCCGTAGAAATATACCAAGCACATGCCAGGGTTCAGTCTGGAAGGTAAACTACCTTGACTCTTCTTTTTACAAGCCATTCCATTGTTAACCTTGTATTTATGATAGTGGGTTTGCCAAGACGATAGAAAGAGGTGGGAAAGAATGCTGTTCTTACACTAATTTTGATTGTTCTTACCGTGGTTCAAATTCTGATCCTGCTGATTTTGATGTAAAAAATCCTATCACTATGTGTACATGTAACTAAATTCCTATATCATGTTCACTAGGTTTTCTTCAATTGGCCTCGTCACAAGAGTCTCCGGTATCTGATACAATGTACAACTGGTAGTGCTATAAACATTTTTGGTACCGAACAAGACTTCTATGCTGTATGCGTGGAGGCCGATGGTTCTAGCAACAGAGTTCGTATCATTCCTTACGCCGTCACATCATAGCTAATGATCCCTGCTTGACAATATCTACTGCTTTCTAATTTAAATAAACCCTCCCATCCAGTTAATATTTAAACATTGTCTTAATAATTGTATACATGTTTATACAAGCTGCAGTAAACCGTGATCAACAAAAAAGACAAGAAATTTGCATAACACTGCTTCTATAAAAAGCACAAATGAACAAAAAAAAAATGGCTCCTTAAACATTCCTTCCACGCAAAATAAAGTTGTTAACGTGGCGAGATGGATCGGCAGGATCATCATTAGTATCTCGCCATAAACTGACAATAGACAAAAACCGTTGTTACGCTACGATCCCCAGTGTTACCAAGTATCTATTTGTTTACAAATGACACATGAAACATGACGCACTTTTTTCTCAAGCAATGGTGGGTATTTTTTAATTTTAGACTTTCTGTATACATCCCCACTACAAGACCTGAAATTTTAATAGCGCCAAATACTTTGATGAGCAACAGTTATAACCAACTAGAATCATGCAACTGTTGCTCAATCTAACAATAATTACATGAACCGTATTTCCAGCTACCTTAAAAAGTTCAATGTCGCGATTTATTAGATTTATCAGTTTACAATCTTTTGCAAGCAATACAAGTTTGATCCACTTTATGGTGGTAATCTACCTTGGATTTCATCAGACAAAAAAAAGCAGGGGCCTACTTAGGGGGGTATGTGTGCGTGTAGAAGCATAAAGTCACTCAAGAGAGAGAGAGAGAAACAATACATAACGAAATGTGTGTATTAAACTGCTGCCGTAATAGGTCCAATCTACACTATTGAGCCTAAATGAGATACTATGCAAGACATACATAATTAAATAAATCGATAGACGACATGCTTATCCTATACATCATTTATTTGATATGTATATGAAAAAAAAAAAAAAAAAAAAAAAAAAAGAGGGGAAGGGGACTAGTGATTCGCGTGTGCTGTTTGCTTTGGATTCTCCTCCTCTTTGGAAGTATGTAGAGTGTGATTGTCACCATGTAGAGTGTTAATATAAGGGTAAAGATCGTGTAAAGTCATGATTTGCTTGGAGCGATGGGACTGTATTTTGCTATCTGCAAGCATTGCAGGCGAAAAGTCTTCATAGGACAGTTTTGCTAATTAGAATAGTATGAATATCAAAAGATGCCAATTAGAAACTGAAATACTTTACTTCTTTCCAATAGTACTGAATGCCAACCAGCATGTAAAGCGCCGAAATAGTCCCTATAAAGATACACTTGTATAAGAGTGCTATTTTTTTTTCTGGGTGTTATGTACATTATCGAACACTTACTTGTCTACATCATCACCCACATGCAAAGAGTCTTGTGCACGTACATTATTACCAGCTAATTTTAGAGCCTGCTCATAGATTAATTTGTTGGGTTTCTCAGATCCTGCTAATGAACTCGCCAGAACAAAATCGAAATATGTGTCCAGCTTTAAGTTTTCAATGACTTTAACTAATAAGAATTACTTTTTTAATATGACTAGATTGCATGTTGCATCCCCCTCCCCCCCAATATAAACTTACCCACTCGTTCGTCTGAGTTACTAATTACCCCCATTTGAAATCCATGCATTTTTAATTCTTTCAAGGTGCCTAATACGTCAGGAAAAACGGAATATGCCTCGGCGGTTGTGAACCTTGTATAAAGTGCATGATAGAGTTCATCAAATTTAGGATCCAAGTCTATTCTATATGTGTCAAAGGGGTTTCATGTAGTGATAAATTAGGAGTTACCTTTAGGCCGGATACCAGCTTGTATAAAAGTAGTATAAACGAGCTAATAAATAAACATTAATGATTTTGTTACTTGCCTTCGTTTTTTTAAAAAAGTTTCAGCTTGCCTCTTTCCACCAACTCTGAGGTGTCATGCCGTGATTAAGACCATAGAAGGGAGCCTTTAGCAACTGACGCTTATAAGACTGTCCGAAATGCAGATTGATTTGTTCTCGAGTTACTTTGATTCCATACTTTGATGCTTCGTCAACCTAATTAGAATGGGCTTAATAACGAATTTCCCATTGAAATTTATATTTACATATTGCGCTGCAAGACTTCCTTTCGGCTTGAATAAAGTGTTATAAGCATCAAAAGTGACGAGTTTAATTCTGTTCAAGTTTGGCATAATAGTCGTCTACAAGGAATAAATAAATAAAAAAAGAGCGTCTTATTACTATCAAAGGATCATTTATGCGGGGTAAGCATTGTACAGTCACGGCAAAGATAAGGGAAGCATACTTACAATGTTGGGAATAAAAGGAAAGACAACGAGAAGAAAGACAAGTAAATGGATAGCATAAGTGTTGAACACCCATCATGTGACTCTCAAGATTATAAGTACATGTGAATTCATGTTTTAAATCAGCGGAACAAGTTTCAAACAATGGATATTTTTATTTGGGGGAGATTAAATAAATTCTTTAAACTGCTTCTCTACAGCCTGCCAATCTTCGGTTGGGACAGGTGTGATGTGTCTTTCGAAATGTGTTTCTATTTCTCTCATTTGTTCCCAAGCCTTCTTGTTGTCAACCAAGATGATGCTGACACCAGTACGACCAAAACGACCGGTACGACCAATTCTATGAAGGTAAGCCTCAAAGTCAATTTGGCCACGTTGATCAAGAGGAAGATCATAGTTGATAACCAAAGAGACTTGAGAAATATCGATACCACGGGCAAGCACATTGGTTGTAATCAAAACCTTGAATTTGCCACTACGGAAATCGTCCATGGCTTGATCACGTTCTTCGGGCGACATCTTACCGTGAAGAGATATAACAGAGTGTCCCTGTGCTTTCATACGTCTGGAAATTTCATCGGCTGAGTCTCGACGTTTACAAAAAATAATACTTTGACTCACAGTCAATAAATCGTAAATGTTGCAGAGGGTTTCGTATTTATGCTCTTCATTGTCGCAATCCATATAAAATTGCTTGATCGCATCTACACTTAAATCTTCTCGCTTGAGTGAGATCTCGTTTGCTTCGGGGGCAAAACGGGTGGCAAATTTACGGACGTGTTCAGGGAAAGTGGCAGAAAACAACACAATTTGAGGGTTTCCTTTAAGCATGCTATATGGTACTCGCAATTAATGATCCACTATCTCCAGATACATGCAAATAAAACTTACTTCTTGATACGGATACTTTGATCACCTAAACCGTCTTGATCCAACATATTATCAGCTTCATCCAACACAAAGATCTTGACAGCTTGCACAGGTAATTGTCTTCTCTTGATCACATCAGCAACTGTACCTGGTGTGCCCACAACAATTTGGGCTTGAACAGGCTCGTTTCTTTGAAGCGAGTCTTTAACAACTAACTTGGTGGTAATGTCGGTGTACTTGCACATGGATTCAACTACATCCATGATTTGACGTGCGAGTTCACGAGAAGGGGCGAGACAAATAGCCTACATTTGCATAAGTATCTATTCTCTATCTAACTCTCTTGATCACTTACCTGAGGAACCTTCAAGCCCATGTTTAATCTGACAAGCATAGCAAGCACAAATGCAGCAGTCTTACCAGTACCACTTTGGGATTGTCCAATCATGTTACGAGGACTACAAAGAAAACAAAAGAGTTGGTATACATTTTCTTGACATCCCCTATCAACCTACGTACGGGTTACTAATTAACAAGGGAAGGGCGCGTTCTTGAATTTTTGATGGCTTGGAGAAATTCATGGCGTATACGCCTTTCAAAATTTCAGGGCTCCTATTATATGTGTTATTACTATCTCTCTGCAGTTCTTGATTCCCACTTACAATCCTAATTGATCAAAGGATTTGACAGAGTACAATGGTGAATTGGGATCAGCTTGTTGATCAGCTAATTTCACTTGAACACTGTGGGTGCTTTTAATCAAGTTATCTTCTACAAGTGTTGATATGGTTAGTGAATACATCCAAACTAGTCACTAGGAGTTTATTTACCTTGTACAGGTGCAGAAGGTTGGACAGCTACAAGTATTTTAATATTTAGTCAACTAATATTCGTTATTCGAAGCTTTTTTTTTTCTTTTTACCAGCAACAACAGGTGCATCTGAAGCTATACAAATAAACAATTAGAATAAATGGATATTTCAAGAAGGCGTGACATTCTTACTTTGGGGAGTGATGAGATCACCGAGTCTCAAGGTGATATTGTCGATAGGATCTAAATGGTTTATCAAATAAGTTTATTTTAAAGAAGAAAAAAAATATTCTCGAGTTTATGAACGCGGTACTCCATTCTTCGTGGTTTACAGTCCCTATTCGACGAGGTACGTACCAGCCATGATTCGATAGCAAAAAGAGTTGAAAGCAGTGACACGAAAAAGAGGGGGAGAGAATGAAAAAAAAAAAAAAAAAAAAAAAAAAAAAAAAAAGTTCAAACAACGAATTTGCTGACGTCAGCACAACAGATTTTTGACATGTTTCAATCAGAACGGATCCTCTCGCCCCCCCCTTTCTTTGTGTTTACCAACACGTATGGAAATGTAAGTCTTGATTGGTTAAAGTAGTATGAGCAAATTTGTTATGGCCGCCTCCTTTAAAAATAGATGGCGCCTCTGACGACCGCATAAATAAAAAGAAAGCCGCTGTATTATTAAAAGGCGGACACAAAAAAAATAGGCAAACTCCTAAGCACTGCAAGGAACCGCATGACATGATATTTATTCATAGAAAGGCAAGAGAAAAAAAACAGGAGGGCGTTCTATGAGCAACCAGCAAAAGACACGATATCTATGTCCCCCCAAAGGAGAATTGGGTACACACTCCAATGCAGGTTGAATCATTAACCAATCTGGGGTCTTTAAGCTTATTATAGCAAAATAGCAGCACTCTCCGATTTTAAGGGGGGAGGGTCAAAATACATGTATAATAAAAGGTCCAAAAAAAAATAAAAACTATTCAATCTTTTTTCCCTCTTCAACCATGTATTATTC
The DNA here is from genome assembly GCA_943193625.1 of Mucor piriformis. NCBI lineage: Eukaryota > Fungi > Mucoromycota > Mucoromycetes > Mucorales > Mucoraceae > Mucor > Mucor piriformis. The sequence continues at coordinate 2,837,836 of OW971869.1, read as the reverse complement.
ATTTGATTTTGCTGCCAATATCACACATCTCTGCATAGATGAAATACGTTCTAGAGGTATGGTCATCCCCCCTCTCCTTAAGAAAACTACTAACACTACATAGGCTTACAGGAACGCAAGATTTTTAAAAAAAACTTACCCAACAGTGGATTATTAATAAAGGTCTTTAGCAAAAAGACCTTTACAAGCGAGGACCTTTGCCATGTTCATATTCACTCGGTGGCCACTCTTATGCAAGCCGCTCTTTGGAGTACTCATGATCGCATTATATCTAGAAAAGCATGGAGAACAATAAATTATCAAAGTAAGATATACAAGTCTTAAAAAATCAGATGTAGCTATACTAAACTACCATTTTTAAAGCTTGCACATTATCTAGTCTATCATCTGTGATTACTAGCAAAGCAGAGCAGTTATTGATCGACATATTGGATTTTCTTGTGGAACTCATGCAGCACAAAAGTTTAAATTTGATGGATGCCTATAACTTGGGCGACGCTCTTGGAAAAGTGGTGCTGGGACCAGCCGATTGTGGGCCTATCATTCAAGAGAAAGCAGGCCATTTTCTAACACGGATGATTATTGAGCACGCAAAGATCTATCATCAAAAGCATTCCCAACAAGTAATTCGTCGTATTGATTCTGGCTTTGGTTATTCTTCTTCTTGCTATATAGAGCATAAACCATTGTGCAAGACTCAAGGTACCCAGGCAAGAGCTAAATTCTACAATCGAGTAGTATCAAGAACACGAGGCTTTGATTGGATAGACAATACCATCGGAGTGCAGAAATTATTGGATAACGATTACGATTCTACCCCTGACCCACCTGAAAAGCCTTGGATCTCTATATTCACATCGACAGATTTACTTTTAAACCCTCACAAGGACATGTTGGCTTCTCCAATACTATATCGAATTCTTCGAGAAGCAGCAAAACCTCCCGTCATTGTCTCGTCGGATCCCTTTGCTGCTTCTTATTTGTTCAATGCAGCAAAGATATTTTGGGCTGAACGGCAGATACGTGATGCATTTACTGAGTTTATTCCACATCAGATAAATACAAATCATTTGTCTTTACAAGACAATAGATCAAACCCGTTAAAAAAAATCAATCACTCCATCTCGCACCTTAAATTAAATATCAGAAAATACAGATCGAAACATGACCTGTTGGAAGATAGCTTCATCAGTGAAGATACCGTCGTCGAACCAAACACAAATAATATGAAGAACGTCATGAAAAAAATGATCAAACTGGGTGGCGTCCAAGGCAAGGAGCGCAAAAATAAAGTCGTTGCTTAATTAGGCATCAGTGTGTGTGTAACCAAACATTTTTAATTTTAAATAAAATTCCGTTTTTAATAATGCATATAAACATTCGCGCCAATTGTACCAAAAGTTGCCTAAATAATAGTTGAATATGAACCTGTACATATAAATAAACAAGCCTTTCTATTTTAAGCTTTGAAAACAAAATGAGAAGCCAAAAGGTTATTGTTAATTGATGACACATGGAATAGATTATCTTTCAACTGGTCAAGTATAAATACGTCTTGGATCCTTCAGGTAACCTCGACCGGATACTTCTGATAGGGTCAAAGCAGTTGACTTATATACCCTTCAATTCCATGATATAAAGGCATTGAATTGGACCCAGTTTTGCAATTATAATACAATCTAAGCTTCAATCTTGAATAAACATTCCGTTATATGCGTGGCCTTGTAGCGTAAACATCTGCCACAAGAACCATACCGCCTTTACTCATCTATATTAAGTGTTTGTTCACTTAATTCTATCTTTTAATTATTTTATTTTCATTTTATCTCATCTGAATATATCGTTAAACTAAGGCTGATCATCCTAAATATTAACTCTGTCGTAATAAACTCCGCAGAATTCCCATTTTATACCATTTTATAACAGTAGGCGCTGCTTAACTATGTTATATGCGGGGTTACGCTATCAATCGAATCTATATTATAACGTCTGTTGGACTTGATAAGCTAAATTGAAAAGCACACATCTTTATGTTCAATTGGATGTGTTCTAGGAGTTATAAACATAGTTTATGGGTGCCCAATCAATCAGAGACCACACTAAAGTTACTGCGGCCTGTAGCTATGACTAATCATTAGACAGATCCCTATTACATGGACGTGGGGGTCAATCAAAACAATTATGGCAGTCCTGACAATAAGTGGGTTTTAATCACAAACTTTCTATCCTGTCCGTTATTCGCAGCCTTAACATTTACAATAGGGACCACGTTTACCGATGCAGTAATTACACTAAATATTTGAACAGAATTCTATTCCCGAAGTAGAAAATCAAGTGATTGACAATTTTTTTTTTTTATTCAAGCGTGGTATAAAAAGGGAACATACACATTTAAGGATCTCTTTTTTTCCCCCTTTTTCTTTTATCTTTCTCCCACTTCCTTTTTCAGGATACAAGAGGTAAATAAACCTGCAAGTGACGAGAACAATGAGAAAAATTACGCCGAGGATGTCAGAATAAAAACACATACATGGAAATAACACCTTCAATTATTCCTATAAAGGCATAATAACAAAAAAAAAATGTATTTTGGATAAGCTAACGAAATGAATCAACAACGCGTTCACCTTATATCTTGATTGTTTTTTTTTTGGCTCTCACTGAAAAAAAAACATGGGTTTTTTTTTTTTTTTTTTTTTTTCTGATGGGGGTGTGGAGTGCCAATAAATTAAAAGAAAAATAATACCCTCTTATTTCTTTGGATTAAAAGCATCTAGGTCTTTCTCAAGAACATTCATAGAAGGAATCTTTGTCGGAAGAAGAATCCAAGGAGGTAGAGCATCAAATTTCGGTACTGTGTTGATAAAAAAGAAAAAAAAAAAGGTTTGAGTAAATACAAATAGAGAAGAAAAGTTTGCCAATTACCTTTTTCTATAGTTTGGTCATCTTCAGTTGGTTCGTTTAACAACAATTCACTACTGCTGTTGGTACTATTATCATTATAAGTATGATGAGGATGTGGTTGTTGGTAGTTTCTACTGCTTTCAGCCACAGGGTTCATTCTATTGCTTGTACTTGCCCCGCCAACATCATTGACACCATCTAATAGCGTTAAATCGGCCGTCATTAAATGTTTATTTTCAGATTCAAGTAGAGGTTGTAAGATTCTACGACGAGCATTGATAAACCAATTACTGATTTGATTCACCATTAATCCAGTTTCATCGGCCATTTTTTGCTTCTCTCGTTCAGTCGGATATGGATGTTTTTTGTGTAAAATAAGCCATCGCCTCAAAAACTCGGTCACTTTTTTTGGAAGGTTTCCTCTACGACGCTTTCTGGATATATTGGGTTGATAGGTTGGATGAAACTGTGGTTCAGTGATAAACGTGGTGGTATTTGTGTGACATTCATCCTCGCCGTCGAAGTAATCGTCTTCGTCCGATTTGCCTATAATATTACTACTACGGCGACTATTTGAAGGTGATGGAGAGGTCTCCTCTAATGTAAACACTTCGTGGCTATATAATTGAAGCTCGCTCGAGTTTATAGCAGGCGTTAATTTTATTGTTTTGGGGAATTCATGTCTTGTTGGATGACTAGATATAGCTCGGCCCGTATCTGATACAGAGCTGTGTACGTTTTTTTGATCAGGTGATGGTGTTGCTAAATGATATATATTGTGTATTAGATGAGATGTGGTACGGAAAAATAGAAAAAAATTACCTAATGAAGCTTCGCTTTCCCACAACCTTGCGTTATGATTTAGCATGTCTCTTGTCTTGACTCTATGTTCCTCGATAAGTGTTTGCTGATACAACAGTTCTGTTTCAGAAACTGTATCAGGTGTGTTTGAAGAATCATAAATCACTATTGGTTTGAATGTTTTCATCTGCAAAAAGATGGGTCACTATTAGTTTTTGTTATAAATAAAGTAAGCTTTTTGATTGTGCATAGCCAAATAGTGTATATTACTTTGTAAGTCAGGGTATACTTAAATTTTAATAGAGAACAACTTTTCTCGACCGAAAAAAATAAAAAAATTTTATGATAAAAAAACAAAAGAAAAGAGATTCAAAAAGTCTAAATTTTTTTTTTTTTTTTTTTTTTTTGCGCGTTATATAATTTAAAGAAATTAAAACTGGGGAGAGCTGTTAAATATTAAATATGAGCCCCCAAGATTTTTTTTACATTTTTTTTTTTGTAAGCTTGCAAATCAGGTTAAATCGTTTCAAATAACTAATTCCATTGTAAATTTCCTTCATTTACTGTATATACTTTTAGGTGTGTAATACCTCAAAGACACTTTAAGAATTGCTTATTCCAGCATCACACCAGAAGGTACGATCCATGGGTAATCCTTGATCACCATTTTTTTTATTTTTTTATTTTTTACTTTTTTTTACACACAAAATGAAAAACTTTGCCTTGGATTGATTTCATTGTGTCTGTTAATAGCTCTCCTTGATCAAAAAAAGAAGTATGGTATCATTTATGGCTACGTAAAAAGGAAAGGTCCTGAATTAAAAGTTGGTAAAACATCGTGGTAAATTTCTCCTTTCTTAGGTTCCAATTTGTATTTCATTATGTACCGTAATGCTTCATTTTCTTTACATGGTCGTCATTGCCTGTATTTGCAAGCCTATATCTAGTAATTTAATGTATCACAATCTCGAGTTTTTTTCTTTTACTTTGCCAATAAATTTCATTAGTAAATACGACGGCGATCAATCTCACCTCATCTTACTAAAAAAAAAAAGATTCTAAAAGCATTCTATAGAAAGAAAAAAAATTCTTACCTCAAAGTTTCTGTGCACAGACCATCGTTTATATTCTCGCGAAGCACTCTTTTTTTTTTGTTGCTTTCGAAATCTTATTTATTCGATCATGCTAACGTATGTCTTTGTCGCTCAAATATAGGGGAGAATTTACGATTGGCATCTCTTGGCTTTCTGCTATTCCGTCAAAGTGGGTTTTTTTTTGCTCGGCACATTCTGAAATTAGGTTATGTGTAGCTTTACGTGTAACCTGCGTTATACGGCACAAAGGGTAGATAACAACTTGTAAGAATTAATACACACCGATGAAAGTACTAGGCTGAAATAATAGGACCCGTATAATCAACCTTACCAAAGCATCTACTGAAAGTAGGTTACCACTCTCGCAAATATCTCAGTATTTATTCTGTATTATGCTTGTTCTACTTAAACTGACCATCATGGATGTACAAGTTTATTTTATGCTTCGCTAGTTCAGCTCCGATCATGATCGAAAAATAACAGCCTTACCTCTGTTTCAAGAAGAAGCCAAAATGATGTATCGTACAGTAAGGGAGTACAAATAAAATGGTGGATAGAAAAGGAGAGGAAGAGATTATGAGAAACTCTATCCTAAATAAAGAAGTGCTTAATATAGATTAAATATGTGCATGTACATTTGTGTCTCAGGTCAGCTATATTACTTGATAATAATAATATCCATCTTACGAAAACGTAAATGTAGTATTAGCAGCTCTAAAAATACACTGCTTATTTATTCTGACTTGTTTAAACAAATGGCAAGGTGTGTCATTGCTTAAAAACACGTCACATTGTTGTGGATCAAGAACGCGTTTGAAGGGCCATGTTACACATATTGTTCAACAATTCTCAGATTTATACCACTTTCCTGGGTCCTTAATGCGTACTTGAAAATATACTTGCATATTTTTAGAATATCACCTTTAAACTTCCCCTTGCAAAATGTCAGATGATGGCTATCTGGATTTATTTAAAGTTCCCCCGAGTGATAGGTCATCGAGTCGGTTTTTTGCTACTCTAAAAACTGATTTAGTTATTTCAACCGGGTATTGTTTACACAACGCGGATGCACGTAGATTGTATTGTCTTTTAGGTTTTGACGTGAGAGACGTGTTATTTTTCTTTGATGAATTAACTTTTTGTTTCGGGAAACGGGGGGAAGCCCAGCATTTATTCTAGATGATTTGTTCTCCATCGATTCGACGTTACACAAACCCGGTAAATTATCATGATGGGGGACTGTAGGTAACCTTTTTTTTGTTATCAAACATAATACAACTAAAAAATGGTTTCAACGAGGATAACAACATAGAGTATCCGTTTAAACCGTTGTTATTATTTATATTAGACACGTCATTTTTGGACATACTTTGCGCGCTGATATCTTACAGCGGAGAGCATTATTTTAAAAAAACTACTGAAATACCGCTTTTGATTACTTATATAAAAACCGGCTAATCAGGGACCCGTGTGCCCCCAAAAAATACGGGAACGGTATACACGAACGCGCACTATATGAATCTTTCGGATAGTTGACTTACTAATAAAATCTCTGATCTTTAATTGATCAAAGCCATTAGACTATTTCATGTAGAACTACGAAATCCGGTCTCTCTCTTTTTTTTTTTTTTTTCCTCTTTTTTTTTTTTTCGTATCTACAGCATAAAAAGATTTGCGGTAAATTATTCTAGTTTATTGTGATACAAATGATACCATCTTGGATAAGATGTCTCCTTTAATACTTTGTGCTACAAAGGTGGTTATATATTCTTACGCACAAATGATTACAATCAAGACGCGAACAAGCGTTTAAGAACACTTTGTGTAGAATGGGAAACATATGTGTGATATTCAGTAATACCCCTTATTTTTTTACACAACATACCTTACGCTACAGAAGCCAAATCGAAGTCTTGACTTATGACAACTCTAGAATAAATCATTACCTACTAATCTTGAGTGACTCGATGGATTAGATAAAAACAAGCTACCATTGCCAAGTTCTAATAAGTGTTTATAGTTACAAAAGGCCACTATATGGAGTGTTGACAAACTAGATGCTATAAAGAAGACGTTTGATGCAAGACAAAAAGTTGTATCAGCCAAGTCACTTCTGACTTAATATTGAGATGCCACGGGTAATAAAACATTCAAATTGAACCATCATTTATTCTGAGAATGACTCATTTTACATGCACAAGAGTGTATATAACGAAAACAGCATTGTTGATTTGTTGTAAAATACAATGTTATTTATTTTGACAAACAAATATTTTAATATCCTAGTGTAATGACCTTAATGTAAACCACAATCTTTTTTCTGTGCACATCCGAGACATTTACTAAAAATGACTATTTGTAGAATTTTTATGAAATCACCAGCGAATTGGTTAAATGCAATACAATTGGTTATATATTAAATGATGAAACGGTCTTAATGTTTTAGGGCAAATATAGACAACCTAGTCTTGTTAGTGCTTTATTTTATTACACACATTCTTTTGAGTTTCAAGATTCTGCGTGTATTACTTTATCTCATGTGAGTGGTAACACTTCGGAAAACCCTAAAGCATCGGTCTCTCAATCATCCTGCGTATACCACAAGAGCTTTCATTTTCAATTTATTCTGTAAATAAAAGATAGAATATGGACGGCAAAGATTATTTACACTTCTACCTTGAGCTATTTTACTATTGGTATTTATGTATCATGCTAAACTCGCGTTTTTTCCCGCCACGTCTATTCTCCAAACGCTGGTGTTTCTGCACTAAATATTTCGGACAAGTTTGTTTGTAATTAGCCGATATACCATCTCATAAAGATGCACCACCAGGTTGTTATTTTGGTGCGCGTGACAAACAAGATTTTAATCCAAAAAGCTGTGTTATCCTTTAAATCGTTAAATGCTGAATACATCTTACAAGATTTATTACTAATCTAATTACATTTATTTTTTTCTAAAAAAAACACGTTAATTACTCAAGTTTGAGATATATATCAAAACTTACATTTTGTACAAGAGATACTGCATGTTCTGATCGTTCTTTTTCTTGGTTCCATTTTCTAGTTTAAAGGGTTGATAATCACGGATAAATTTTTTTGGTAAAAAATAAATAAATTAAAAAACGCGTATTACTTACCTTTTTATCGTGTAAAGCACCCATTTTAACTACAGTGTCAAAATATTAAACCTCACATATGTTGAGTAAAATACGTGTCTAGATATACACTATTTTGCGAAATTATTGGGGGCACAAAAAGAAAACTAAGCTTGGCTTACAAACCGTCTCATAAAAAGATATTCTGCAGATCAAATAATCTCTTCTTAAAGGGTCACTCTCTTTGTTGTATACGCACCCATATGGCATATATAGGTGTGACACTCAATTATCTTGTTATAAGTCTAAACATGCTCCATATTGTCCGCTCCCTTCATGCCCAGAATGGTATCCCTCCAAGGTTCCAACATGATGGGACTCCTCAACAGCGTAAACCGAGAGCAAGATCCCAAGATGACCAACATAATGCACGAAACGTCAGACAACAACGCCGATAATCCCCCAGGCCTGTTATTGCAGGCCGACTATAGATACGCGTAAGTGGTAAGTTCAAAGATTTATTTATTTTTTATTTCAAAACATTTTCGAAAAGTAAACTAATAATTTCTGGAAATAGTGTAGCACGTATGTCTTGGCATAGTCTAAATAAATAAAAATTATAAGACAGTAGTAGAGTAGTTTGAGATTGTTTCTAATATTTATATAAAAGACTGTCTGCTATGCTATCGCTTTTAGTGTTCTTTTTATTCCTTACCAAATATGGATATTGGTATCGTTTGCTGCTTCGCTAATTCGTGCGTAACCAGTGACTTCATGTTATTTGAGCTATAGTCTATTAGCAAGGGATTAAAGGCTTTTTCTAACTTAGCTCCATCTGATAATGGCAGTGTTTCCTTATACAGCGGTATTCTGGTACTAACGTAGTATTTATGACATAATATCTCTTCAGTGTCAACTGTCTATTTTGGGTATGATTATCAAATCATGAATGGCGTATACAATATAGATATGGATAGTAATATGAGTATAGCCTAGCCAGATCCTATTCCGTTAATCTAAAATAAAAGCTTGTCTCTACTAATTCCAAAATGGTGTTCATGGTACTCGTAGTAAGTATATTCAGAAGCTCTGAGTTTCATCATTTTAAGGGTGTACTTGATCTAGCCACAAAAACCAGGCAATATTTATTTAGTTAGCATCAATTAAATAGGTTTGGTGGCTTAATGTAAAAAAAGAGTGTAACTTTGATCGCCGATAATCTAGATTAAGAACATTGCCATTTATAGAAATGTAAAACGGAAACATTTTTTTTATTGGTTTCCAGGTATTTGGGTGCGGGGAAATAAAATACAATTAAGATACATGATTATTATTGCGTATCCAATAATGCCTTTCTTTCTTTCTTTTCATTAGTTTCAAGTTGGATTTTCATGGCGTCCATTTTTAACATTAGTTCTTCAATTTCTATATCAGTAACAGAAATACTGTTGCCTTCCATTCGCTTTTTGCACGTGTTAAGGGAAATTTCAGCAATCTTAAATTTGTTTTCTAGCGCATAAATCAAAGTCTTGTGTGTTTTTAAGTCTTGATTGGCTATATAGAGTCTAGTTTGGAGTGCATGACGATTCTTTTCGTATTGGCTAACTATGTCGGGTCCAGAGGGTAGCACGGTTTCATGTTGTTCTTCGCTTGTGATGACATTTGTAGACTTATTGTTACTGAAATTAGTAGGAGGTCGAAGAAATGAGTTTCTGATGGATGGTGATGTTGGTACGGACGAGCCATTGCTATGAGCACTGCTACTGCTATAGACGCTATTGCCATGATCGATGGTGTTGGGCGACATCATGCTGTCTGATGAATTAGCTGTGTTTGATTCTCTTGCTTTAATTAGCCCCAAGTCATTTTCTAGTCCGCTATTAAGAGATATCATGTCCAGAACATCGTTTGAGAATCGTTTTGCTTCCACCTTAATTTTTTCGTACTGGTCAATGAGTTGTTTATCTAACCCGACCACACTCTTCATGATGATTTTGTGTTCGGGATTATTGGTGACATTATTAGCAGTAGGGTTAGCAGCAGCAGCAGCGAAATATTTTGTTTCGCTGGCTTTAAGTCTTTTAAGTTCTTTAAGAACTCTTGTAAGATTTTTCAACTCTCGTTTATAGGAAATAAGGAGAGTTTCGTATTTTCCATGGATGTCCACCATAGTGACAGTTTCATTCGACAGTGATTCATTAGCTTCATCAGCATCATGGATCATGATAGCTTGCTGTATTTGCACTTCGCTTTTTAAATTTTGGTACTTTTTTTGCAAGGCATTCAGATTGTGCAAGATAAACTCGTGGTCTGCTTGTTTCATCGTGTCTTCATCATCAGGCCCAGATATTTCAAGTGTCTTTAAGGTTTTTTCTACCTCAGCTGACTCTTGATGTTCCTCGGACATTTGTCTGAAGATATTCTCTCGCTTAGACGACATTTCTAGTTCATACTCCAAATGTTGAATAGATTCGCGCAGTAATTGGAGCTCTTCTTCTGAGCTGTTGTTCTTGTTATTTGGTTGAAGCGCATCTACATTTTCGAGCGCTTCCTGGTATCTTAGTAAAACTTCATCTAATTCTCTCAAAGTCTCTTGATGTTCATTCTCCAAGCTGGCAAGGTTTAATTCCAGCTCTTCAATACGTTCCACCTTGTCGTCCTTTTTCTTTTCATCAATTGAGGCCGATACCGAGTCAATTGTTGGATTCCCTTCAATATTTTTGTCTTTCAGCTCGAGTAATAATTGGTTTACTTGATCTTGAAGCCTTTGTCGTTCCATTTCTGACAATGCGTGCTTTTCATGAAGTGCTGTAAACTCTTTGTCAGCAATTTGCTTTTCTTCGCTATTCTCAGTCGTCTCTTCTTTGTTTGTTTCAACCACTTGGTTCAGATTTTCCTTTAATGCAGTACGTTCAGCTTCGCTGGCTGTCAATCTAGCTTCTAGATCATGAATGTAATGCTCTGTATTCTCATCCACTTCCTTTAATTTCAATATTTTTCCTCTTAGTTCACTTAGCATTTCTCTATCATGGACCGTTTCTTCTACAGTTGTCATAAGTTTCTTTTCCAGTTCAGTTACATACGTTTCATCTTTCAGCTGCCTTTCCAATAATTTCCCAACTCGTCTTCGAAGTTCATGAATGGTCTTTTCTTGACTGTCTATCACAATTTCGCATTGCTCAATTTTGGCTTGTTGTTCTTCAAAGCCTTGATCCGAATGACTAAGGGCAGCACGAATCATAGCCAGCTGTGACTCTAAACCAGATATACTCTTTTCGTATTCTTCAATGACGGGTTCTACCAAATGTTGAAAATCGAATTCGGATGGATTATTGCGTTCCTGATGCAATCGGACCAATTCATTTTCGACCATCACATTGCGTTCTTTTATAAATTCAGCCGCACCTTGTAATTCTTCCACTTGTTGTTGTAAATCTGCAATCATGACATGCTGGCCATGAAACACATCGTCAAAATCTGGATTAGCGACAGGACTACTTGTGGAAGAAAAATCGTCACTGAAATCTGACAAAATCCGATTATTGATTGGGGTTTCTATTTTTGAGACTGTGGTTGATTTTGCAAGACGAAGTTCAGTTTTTAATTTAGATATGGTGGTTCTTAATAGCTCTAAATTGTCCGTCGTCATCCATTCCTCCATTTCATTCTTTTCCATCTTATTCTTGATATTTCGTGCACGATTTGCATATTGTAAAGTGTTCAAGGTTTCTGATAAATTGGATTCCGCCGGACTCACACATGCAATCATCAAAGTCATGGCACTACCACCCAATGAATCCTGTAATAGTCTTGTCAATTTGGAGTCACGGTAGGGTACGTGTGTACTTTTTTTAGAAGGATCACCAAGTGCTGAAATGACATTGCCCAATGCTAACAAGCCAGCATTAATATTGATACCTTCTTTTCTTCGATCTCCTTCCGCTGCCGTTCTTTTAAGCTATAGACAGTATCAGTGAACCAAGATCTAATTCGACTTTTTTTTACTGATAACACTTACTCTTTCACTGCCCGCCAAATCAACAAAATGGAATTTAGAGTTTGTGATCACCCAATCACCATCGTCGCTAGGGTTACTGGTAGATCGAGTTGCGGTTGATAGTCGTTGTTGCTTTGAGTGTTGTTGTTTATTGGGTAAGGGGCTAGCTGCTCGACTCGACTGAGGCGATGACGGCACCCATTTCTCTTGTTTTAGAGTGACTGAAAAGATCGCATGAGATCTTGAGGATACATCATTCATGTCTGTGGAACCTGTTGCACGATTTTCGGTACCTTGTTGAAGAAAACTTGAAAAAAAAAATGAATAATCCGAGTATGTTTTTTTTTCAAAAAAAAAAATGATCAAGGCTTACCATAAAACATCGTTTGTATTGTTAACAACCATTTCCTTTACACCAGTCCAATAAATGTGTCCCTTTGTATCCTCTCTAATAGTGACGGGTGGTTTTTCAGAAGGATGTGCCGAGTTGAGTAAATCGATCAGCTCTTCGTTATAGATTTCTACAAATGAGACTTTGACTGAATACCGATATGTTGATTTCTGTTGTGTGGGTTGGTGGTGTATTTGTGACACAGGTCGTAGACTACGTTGGTTTCTTGAAGCATTGTCATTGTTCACTGATGACGATGCTGATGTGATGATATCATTTTGTTGTTGTTGTTGTAATAAATCAAATAACAGAGCCATGGCTCTAGGTACAATACCTTCTTGCTCGGGATCTGGTTTTCCTGTATGCAGCGCTGTACCCATTGTATATGTTTTTCCTGAAGACGTTTGACCCTAGAAGAGAAATTATCAATATTTTACCCAATGAAAGTTAAAATTCTTGATTTTTTTTTTTTTTACATAAGCAAGCATAGTGACATTATAACCTAGGAGGGATATAAAAGTTAAAAAAAAAAAGGAGGGGACAACTGAGAATCGTCTCACCTTCTACGAACTTTTGCACAGGCCTTTCACCTAAAGCAGTAAAGATATCGCCTTGATGGGTATCATTACCAAACACATGATCATAAGTAAAATGTTTATTCTGGGACACAATCTGAACATGCTTGTCTTGAGCTCGTAAAACTTCGCCAGCATATCTTGGTTGCGCCCGATCTCGTTCTGTCAAAGGTCTGATACGAATAGCTAATCATTCAAAAGAGCGTGTTACTAAATCAGTAGATGAGGGAGAAGCAAACAGTTACATGCCTACTTGAATAGCCGCCATCTGCGCTTGACTGTCTTTCATCATTAAAAATAAGGGTAGTTTTTATTAACAATGAAGTTCTTTTTAAAAAGGTTTAAATAATAAAAATCTAAAAAGGAAGGAGAAAAAAAGAAGAAAAACAGGTATGTTGCAATTCTGCGTAACTACAAAAATAAATATTTTTTTTTACAGTGTAATCTGTAATTTAATGTTTGATTAAATTGACAAGCGAATGGTGACACCCTATGTGAATTTAAGGAGTAAAAGAAAACAAAACAAAACAAATATTAATTATTATTTTTTTATTAGCGCTTTACAAAATAGATTTAAGCAGAACGGAGAGTTTCCAAGAACTTCTTGGAAGCAGCAGTAGAGGTACCACGCTTCTTTTGGACCTTGGTAACCTTACCAGCGGCGGCCTTCTCAGTCTTGACGAGTTCAGCACGACGGAGGACTTGGGCATAAGGGTTAAGACGGTTCATAACACCTTGGTTCTTAAGAGGGTTCTTCTTTTGAGTGAAAGGACGCTTGTGGTGCTTGTTACCAGCAGGACGAACAACAGATTGGATTTCGTCAGAGTTGATAAGACGAGCAACATCAGGGTTGGTCATGATGTGAGCGGGTAAGACGTAGTCCTTCTTTAAGGTAGCAGGAGCCTCATAAGTACCATAGAGCTCATCGAGAAGAGCAATAGCAGATTGAGTCCAGATGATGAAACGACCTAAATGTCCACCAGGAGCGAGTTGCAAAAGGTTGAGACGACGGACGTTAACGAGCTCGAGACCGGGCAAGTTACGGAAAGCCTTGACAAGACCGTTATCCTCGTTATAGATGACAAGAGGACCACGACGTTGTCTGTGACGACGGTTACGGAGCTTACCTTGACCAGCACGGAGTTTACGAGAGTTAGAGACCTTGACAACATCAGAGTATGCGTTGATGGACTTTAAGAGAGCAACAGCATCCTTAGTCTTGGTTAACTTTTCAACAGAGTCAGCAACAACAAGAGGAACCTCCTCAATTTTCTCAACACGATGACCACGAGCCATAACCAAAGAGGGGAGAGCAGAAGCAGCTAAAGCAGAAGCAGTAGCGAAACGCTTTTGGTTAAGGTTAGTCTTAACATGCCACTTTCTCCAGGTCTTGGTAGGAGCGAACATACGACCACCACGACACATGTTACCGAAAGCAGCTTGACCAGCACGGTGAGTACCGGAACCGTTAACACGAGGAATACGAGCGACAGCACGACCAGTACCCCAAGACTCAGCAGAGGTTTGCTCACCAGCGTTCTTGGCAACAGAGTAAGCTTGACGCTTGTTCTTGGCCATGTTGGTGTGAACAAATCCGACAACATCAGGACGGATGGGAGCCTTGAAGACGGCAGGGAGAGGGACGGTAGCAGAAACGGTCTTACCGCACTCGGCGTAGACATTGAGAACAGGTCTGGCAGCGGACTATTGTTGAAATGTTTGTTAGTTTCGATTCTTAATATCTATTTTTTTTTTTTTTTTTTTTTTTGCTTCATGTCTAAATCATCAATCACTCAATCAACTTAATTAATCAATGAATCTCAAAATGCATAAAAATGAGCTGAATACTGCGAAAATTTTAAACTGGTTGAGCTGAATGATTGAATGGATGATTGATGACTTGGTGATGCATGTTGTTTGTATTTACCATCTTTGTTATATGAGATGAAAAAAAGAAAAGGATTCAAACGTCTATACCCTTTGGCCACTGCAGGTTTGAATATATCCCTTTCCATGGTTTGCCCCAGGCCTGGGTCCGGGACGTGCCATTTTCGACTCGGAAATTAACGCCGGAAAGACGGTCTCATTTTATTTAGGTGCCACCAAGATGGTATTAAAGACCAGTTTAAAGGGCTGAAATGAGGTTGAATTGCCTTGATCAAGCTTATGTCCCCTCCTATGAGGATCAACAAAGTTTATTACCAACAATGTGAAGTAAGTAAAAAAAGAACCATCTAGCTATTTATCGACAAGACATAAGATTTGCTTTGACGTTAATTCATACACTCGAAGAGTGTGGCAGAATTAAACACCACCTGTTTCGAATAGTTGTAACGGGATATTTCGTACCTATTATATCAATAACTACTTATAACCAAACTAATTCTTGACTATAATAAACAAATCCTAAATCACTAGGGAAGTTTTATCAAATGCAAAACGTCAGGTAAAAAGGCTGCATTTTATTTAAATTCGTATTTGTTATGGTGCAGTATTTCTACTTTGAAGTTATATGATATCAGTTTTTTTCTAGACGAATCAAATTTACTTTTGGACAATTTGGTTACAAAAAAAGTTAGTTTTGAGACTTAAGGAAATATAGAAAAACCGTGTTTAATATGGCGATTTGTTATTTGCATAGAAGATAGGATTTAAATCCTGGAATAAGTTTCAGGTCTACCTAGACCTTTCCACATCGCGATAGAGATTTTCATCATGTTTTTTGCAGCATTGGTGTCGCGTTGCCATAGTTTACCACATATGTTGCAGACAAGTACACTATTGCCTTTGACACCGCTTACATCATTCAAAGAATCGGTCTCGCATACACAACAATTTCTCGAAGTTTTGTATTCGTCAATTAGTATAACGAGAAGGTCATCAGCAGCCTCTCTTTTTTTTAAGCAACGCCACATCACGCCAGCGACGCCACAGCGTAAACCCTCCATTTTTACTATGTCCTTCCCGAACATACCATTTCCAAATACAACAAGCGGAACTTTTGTTTTGTCTTCTTCTTGAAATTTTGAAGGTTTCCACTTGCCATTCCTATAAAGTGTAAGTGTCATATTAAAGATAAGCATGTATTTTCATGCCTACCTTTCATGTTGCTTCTCTTTACCCTTCTTGATTTGCTTCTCTTTACCCTTCTCGATTTGCTTCTCGTCGCCTTTCTTAAGCTTCTTCTTGTCTCTCTTTTTCTTTCTGCTCCTCTTTTTTCTTTATGTCTCTTTTCCTTTAAGTCTTTTATTTTTATTATATTTCGAGGTTCCATGCAGTAACATATTAACCATGATCTCAGGTGCCCTTTGTCGGCCTTGATACAAATTAAAATGTTCTTTGGCTGTATGTTTTTCATAAAAATTGAATAAAACATTGAGATTTGTCAGCATATACTGGGCATATGTTTTCAAGTTGTTACTATTTGCTGTCTTTGATGAAGGGATTGCTGACTCGATCTGCGTAATACCTTGCGCATCTTTTCTTGTTCTCAGAAGTTTTGAATATACCGTGGAACCTGTCAAGTGGTAATACTCTTTAGTTGTACAGCGTCTTATCTCGTGTTGGTTGTTATGGAGACCAATAGCAGCAGTATATACTGTTTTCCTACAGGGTCTAGGAAACTTGGTCTAAATGACTCTTCCACTTCTTCCAAGGTAAAATCTTTTACGCCCAACTCATGATTTACTATTGTGTTGCTATTGTTATTTTTATCAGACCTTCTATAAATAAGAAGATCGACGCAAGAACCATCTGATCGAACAATGTTTCCAAATAATACGTTACTTTGGCCATCAGGTAATAAATCTTCAATACTATGGGTGTTTAAAACTAAGTTAGTATTTCATGCCATCAATTATGTACCTAATTATATTCATACCTGTATCCTATTACTTTGAAATTGATTATTCTATTAAATAACAAAAGTTGATTCATATAACCTCTTGGTAAAGTTTCCTTGACGAAAGAAGATAAAGCATTCACGCTTATTGTTATAGAGTGCCAGTGTGGTGAAATACACACATAACAATATAAAATATAATTAATATTGGCTCACAGCCAATAATACAAAACACATAAACTTGCATATCAATACCATACAACCAATAAGAAATTCAATATCATAAAAGATAAGGACATCACTGTATAAATATCCTTATCCCTCTATCCATTAGTCATAACCGAACACAAAGTACCAGATTACATATAATCACTCCCATATTAAGAATGAAAGAAATAATAATTTGTGTTACACACAAATCCAAGCTTATCAGAAATATACCTCATATATAGACTGTGAACTCAGGCTATAACCACAGATCAATCAATCATCACATACGTGGATAAGGATGTAGCAATCAAACCCTTATCACTCTGTGACCTACTTTTATAAATAATTCTCCTCAACTAACTAATATAAATAGAGATCCTGGAAGAACCCAAGATATCTCTTCAGTCTATTTTACTTTGATTAAGAATAAACCCTTTGCAGGACCTTTAACTTAATCCCTTGTTTTATTTTTATTCTTTTTTTATTTTCAGTGTGAAACCCTCTAGTTTCTCCACAGCCAGTGCAATCGTGGGTTTGGTAAAATCAAAAAGAGTCTCGGAAGAGGTAGACGTCGAACATCAAATGGATGATATTGATCATGATCTTGTTCATATTGCTTTAATATGTATTCCAAGCATTTGTATACCTTTTCGGGAGCAGCTGACATTGAAATGAGAGATCCCTATGATTAATTAAATTTTTCATTGTCTTGCACTCTTGTTCTACTGTATTCTTTAGCAGGTCTGTTGTCAAGCCTTCGGGTAATGAAATTTTGTTAGGCCACTTTGGATCACCTTGGCATACGTATTGATAGCAATACTCTTTTGAAATAAGTTTAATGGAATTAGGATCCATAGCCTATAAAGTAAAATAATTGAATATTAATTTTGTATTCATATGGTATTTTTCTTTTACTAACCACGAATATGTTTTGTAAACGATAATAAAAATATCTGAGAAGACGATCCTTAAACGTTTCTACTATACAATTTTGGTAGCTTGTAGCCAATTCAGTACAAGCCTCAGCTAAACATTGGGAGGCACCTGCTTGAAGTTTTTTCTTAAATACAATATCCCCGTGATCAGTTTTGAATGGTCCCCAAACACTCAATATATCAGCTGGCATATTTGTACTAGTTGTTATTCTTTTAGCATTTATCAGTTGGCAAACGGAATACCAAAACTGCTGTTTGAAAAGACAATGAGGAATGTCATTGCCTTGTACAGATCGAAAGGATACATAATAATTCACAAAGAGTTTGGCACGGTATATAATTTCACGAATATCTCTGCTCGCTGATATAGTAGCTGATTTAAAAGAATTTCTGTACTGTTCATTGATATATTTATCGAGAGGTATTTTCCTAGTAAATGCACGAAAGCCTTGACCTAAGTTTTCTTTGAATACTTCTTGTTTTGATGCATTATGATACTGGCTTTTAGGCGATCTCGCGGTCTTGTGCCCAGACTTATGGCATCCAGTACAAATATCTTCATCAGTAGATGTGCTTGATGAAATTTTCGACTTTTTGGCGATTTTTTTGTCGTTTTTGATACTCTCTGATTGCTTCCTTTTTTTGTTGGAGGTACCAACTATGGTAATTAATGTCAGAAAAAGAAAGGACTAAGCTATAAATAAAAACACTTACGATCACCAGCAGTTGGTGGGTTGAAAAATTTACATCTAAAATAGCTTCTAGATATGTGGCCGGTCTTACCACAATCTTTACAAATAATAGTAGTGAAAGACCCAACTTTTTAATAAATTTATTTTAGCTTACTTCATCTTGCAATATTTTTTTAATAACACTACCTTTGTTTATCTCCTGCACAGACTGTATTTTGTTTAGGATTATTTGTTTGTACATTGCAAAATATTGAAAAGAGGAAGAAAAAAAATCTCACAAAAAAAATTTGGGGGTGCTTACATACCTGCCAAACCAAGGAAAAATCTACATAATAAACTTTAGGGATTTAGATCACAAAACTAACTTTTTTTTGCCTCAATTTTATTTATCTCTGTCCAAAAAAGGTACTGGATTTCTCCAAGAAGTGACTGTAATTTTCCACTAAATTGGCCTGAAATAACAAATCCCTTGATAATCTGATCCATAAAGGAATGATCGTATAAAAAAAAAATACATATCATCTCAAATAAAATTACAGATCGTCTAAAAAAAAAAGGACATCGTCTAAATCTGTAATCAAATGAGTCTAAAAAAAATTATGAATTCGTCTAGAAATAAATTTAATTGGTCTAAAGAAAATTGGAATGTGTCTCAATTTCAAGTGAAAATTCTGTATTACAGGGTGATGCTACTGAATGCCTAAATGTTCATAATCGATTATACTTGCCCCACTCAATAGATGATCCAATCTCATTCCTCCTCAATCTGCTACCATTACATCCACCTCGTCCTACTGATTGTCGTAGCTGGTCCACTCTCTGGCCTATATTATGTACAATTCTACATGAGCTGGACTACTATTTTCATGATGAAATTCCTCCTCCTCCTATAGATCCTGGTCTCAAGCTGTTGAATTGGTTACCCAAGTAATAGTGTGGATTTTCCTGGTACTTGATCTGGTTTATATTAAATTTTTGTTTCTATTTACTTTTTCTTTCCTCCTCCTCCTCCTATATTTATTCCTATTTCAAATAATTTGCTCTTTTCTTTTTCCTTTACTCTCTCCTTTTTTCCCCTCTTGTCCCCTAAGAATCTTTTTATTCTCTTACATTTATAACTGGCTCGGGCAACATTGCACCCTTCGTTGCTACATGCTCATTGCCATAAAATCTCAAAAAAAAATAAAACCCAGAATTTGATAGTATTACAGGATGTTATGTTAGGAAGTCACTACCATTTTAGGACGCCGCATAGCAGGATATCTTATACACGAAAAAAAAAAAAAGATTTAAGCTTTTTGTTATCCTACATTTATTAAAAGATGGCAAAGGAACCAAAGTCACCTGCAGATCTTGCAAAGCTAGCTTCCATATCAGTGGATCCTAACATTTCTATACGACTTTATTTTCGCTCAGCAGATTTATTATTTAAACAAGCATGCATTTATAAATTGGAACATGACTGGGAGCATGCGTATGTGCTTTACATGAAATACACAAAGTAAGCACATCAATTTTCTCTTAAATAACAAACTTTAATCTCAAATTGAATCAAAGCTTGGGTTTAAGTGAATTACCTAAACATCCATCCTACAAGAATGTAGAGAACAAAAAAAGCTTAAAGCATTTAAATAAAGTAAATACCTCACGGCAGAAAAAAAAAAAAAAAAAACCCCTTGGCACGAATTTTAACGTGGTCATTTTGTTAGAATTGTTTGGAGGCTTTAGGGGCATTGGAGATGATGAAACCGGTGTTAGTCGAAGCACATAATTCTTATTTAAAAAAGACGGAGGAAGCAGAAGAAACAAAAAAAGCTTCGTCTATTTCCAGCCAGACTACACAATGGCAATCGCAACAGCGTTTGGTCGAAATATCTTCAAAAGACTGGAATATACAGGACGCTTTAAAGGGTGTTGTGGGCGTGGGAACGACGTACAGTGAAGAAGAAAAGTAAAGATTATTCTAATACCCAACTTTTCCTAGATTTTAACTATATATTAGGTCTATAAGCGCAGGCTATCAAAAGGCCGACTATCCAAGTTTGTCATTACAAAATCAGAGTGATGGGTATAGTTGCATATTTATCATTGGTTTTTCTATATTGATTTTTTTATTAGATTTGTTTATCAGGCTCAACTTCCTTCCTCAGTACAATATCCACCGCAGCTTCCACCAAAAATCCGTCAGCAACCTACTTTACCGCCAAAAATACCTATTAGTAGAGATATCAAGTCACCAGAATTACCGCCTAAAATTAAATTACATGATGACAAGGAAACGCATAGATCAGGACCTACTACAGATGGTAACAGATAGATACTCTTGATGTGCATACGAGGTTGCTAATTTTTGTTCAAAATAGCTTCGACGGAAAGAGGCGAACCACTTCGAAAGCTTCTGCTACCAAAGGGGTTACATTCAAAGTTTATCGGTATTGCTGATCGCAATACTCGCAACAAGATTGAAACCTGTGGAATTTTAGCTGGAACATTGGTAAAAGCAATGTTTGTTTCAACAGTAGACACATACTAATCTTTTTGTGAATCAGAAAAACAATATACTGAAGATTACAACATTGATTATACCCAAACAGATAGGCACTCCAGATACATGTACTACAGAGAATGAGGAGGATTTGTTTGATATCCAAGACAAGCATGATCTACTTACTTTTGGTTGGATTCATGTAAGTTTTTTTTTTACTGATTTATAGGGAACATTTTTTTAAAGCTCTTCTTAGACACATCCTACACAATCTTGTTTCTTGAGTTCGGTTGATTTGCATACACATTGCTCTTATCAGCTCATGCTGCCAGAAGCAATTGCAATTGTTTGCGCTCCTTCACAAACCCCCAAGTAAAGAAACAGAATTTTGTTTAATGACAATGAGCTAATGGTTACATTATAGTTTTGGTATTTTTAGATTGACAGATCCTCCCGGACTCGATGTTATCAGCAACTGTAAAGCGACACCAGCATTCCATCCTCATCCTGATTTGCCTATTTATACAGTAAGTCTTTACGCTATATCTCTTTTTGTTTGTAGGACTAATTGTATTCTTTCTATAGGCTGCTGAAGAAAATGGTCATGTCGGAATAGCAGACTATGATTTTATTGTTCTGGACTTGCGAGATAATAAATAAACATACAACAATTAGATTGTAACAGTTATTCTCCATAATATTTCTTTTTTGAAGTTTTTGTGTGTGTGTGTGTGTGTGTGTGTGTGTGTGTGTGTGTGTGTGTGTGTGTGTTTGTTTGCTGAATAATACACGACCAGCGCAAGAAACTAATAATCTCTCAATCGACAAAATGTTGAGAAAGTTCTGTTTTATTTGTATATTACACATGAAATTTATGCCCACCAATTTAACTCAGTTTAATGCTTACCTTTACCACTAAGTATTATGAAATCTACTTCAGGTACTAAAAGAAGTCGAAATTTCGGCTCTTTACGGAACCCAAATGCCAAGAACTCCTCGACCAAATCAACCAAGGCAACGAGGAGAGCAACTATTCCGCTAGAAGAGACATTGTACGAAAGACAGAATGATAACCTTCAACAGTATACCAAAAAAATGTGTTCAGCAACAATACTTTGGCGTTCTCCATATTTCCTATTTCTAAAAGTCAGCAAGCGATAATTGTTTATGATTCACCACTCTTCAGTTGTTTTTTAGCGTTGTAATAAAACCCCAAGTTTTTGAATTAGATACAAAAAAAGGTGTGGGTCTTTGTATTACTGTGTTCCTTCATTGAAGTATTATATTCATGTTGTCCTTTAAAATAGGAATTAACCGTGCCGATAGCTACCTTTACTGCTTCACTTTTTTTTTCAAACATTAATCGCATTCAAAAAGGTGTACTACCATCTTGATAAAGTATTTTAGCGAAAAAATATCTAGACAGTGAATTTATTTTTAAACTTATCTGGTTTAACTATATTCAACAAAAATTGAGACAGGAATAGTAATATTATTGAATAAACCTCTCAAAATTAAAGTGTTAAATCGTGTCTAGAGTATCGTCCTTTGTTTACAAAATTAGTACCACCATTTTGTGTCATCTATGTACAACAATAGATACTTTGATGGTGACACAGTAGTTTGCATCTTCTGGCACTGGACAGGTGAGAGAATTTAATCGTGTGAATCTGATTACTGCATCCGAATATAACTATCATAGTGATTTAGTGCAGATTTTTAAGAGTAACACGTATTCGGTTAATGATTAGTCAAGTATCTGCACAAATAGAAACTTTAAGATGACTTGTTGTATTCTAATGATGGTTCTGGGTTTATCGAAATCGTGTGAAACATCCCCATTGATATAAATAGCGCTTCCGCTTCGTCCATTTCTTTCTTCTTTTTTCTTTTTATTTTATACCTCACATTGATTAAAAGCAAAATGTCCCCACCAAAGTAAATATACTGTATATCTTTCCATCAAGTTTTTTTTATCTAACCCAAGCATTGTAGTACCGATGCTGAAACTGAGCCTTCAGTTGGTAGCTCTGCCATTTTTCTTCGATCCAAGCGAAAGATTGTGCTGACAGGTTCTGAAACAGAAGAGGAGGCCAGATTAGCTGAACAAATGCCTATATTTCTCCCTGCAATTCCTGTCTTTACAGACTTTCACAGTCAGCGCATTCATATGAAGCAAAAATTAGCCGCTGGCTTCAGAATACTTGCCAAGTTCGGTTGGGATGAAGGTAAAAGGATAGACTAAACTACCACATTGAAAATTCAATTCATAATATAAATAGGTGTTGCCGGACATATGACATTCAGAGACCCTGAATATCCTGATCTTTTCTGGTATGCCCAAGTAAAAGAGAAAAAAAAATATATATGTGATGACTCATTCGCTAATTAGGGTAAATGCATTTGGACAATATTTCGGTCATATTAAGGCTAGCGATCTTGTTTTGGTCGATCATACAGGATCCATTGTGCGTGGTAATTATACAGTCAACAAAGCTGCATTTGTTATTCATGCGGCTATACATGAAGCACGTCCCGATGTCATTTGTGCTGTCCACACGTGAGTTTTAAAGTACGATATTTTCACAGCCAATTAATTTCTTTTGTCAGCCATTCAATCTACGGCAGAACATTCTCCACGTTAGGACGTAAACTTTTACCAATTTCTCAAGATGCTTGTGCCTTTTTCGATACGCATAGTGTTTACGAAGACTTTGGAGGCGTCGTTTTTGACAAAGAGGAGGGTGAGAGACTCGTAAAAGCGTTGGGACCCACTAACAAGGTAATATCACTTAATTGTATCCACTTGGTTTAATTAACAGTAGAAAAAATAGTGTCTTATATTGCAGAATCATGGTTTGCTTACCACGGGTAAGACAATTGACGAAGCTATTTGGGCCTTTGTTACAATGGAACGATCCTGTCATTCTCAATTGATGGCGGAAGCGGCTCATCCTAATGGTTATAAGGACCTTTTAATTATTCCCGACCATGTTGCAAAAGCAACTTTTAAAAACATTGGCGGTGCTCGTGCAGGATATGCTCAATTTCAACCAATGTATAATATGATTATTAAGGAACAACCTGATTGTCTTGAATAAATATGGTTTTATTGGATATTGTTTACATGGATGTATAGCGAATGATACAAAATATTAAGATAGTGTATATATTTTACATGGATATATTGGTTGTTGAAGATTAATACTTCAGGATAATGTAGAACGCATGAACTATTTTTTTTTTAAAAAGTAAATTAATAATTAGAGAGAAAAAAAAAATCTCCTTTCACTTACTAATTCCGGGAATATAACCAAGACAAGTCAATGCAATGTTGATTAAGAGATCGCAACAACAACCTCGTTCAAGGAAGACACCAAGAGGGGGAAGGATGATAGCTATTATTGGACAATAAGTAAACGTGTGTCAATCACAAGTACATTAGACTTACCGAAGAGGAATTTAAAGATATCAGAACAAGTGAGAGCCATTTTTTATAAAATTATAGTAATAATGAAGAAAAAAAGATAGAAGCAAAGCACTCTCTCTTTTATAGAAAAAAAATAATATTTGAACGTCATTAAAATGTTTCCTATATTTGGCTTAGAGGTGATACGAGAATGACAACATTTTTAAAAATAGATTTTTTTTAATTTAGGCAGACAAAGACGTCCAAGCGCTTAATCGCCAAGGAGCCGAGATAACTGATCTCTGGGCAAATTTCTTGGAAGCAGGTATGTTGTCTTTCTCTGCTAAAGCAGCATTTTGATATGCTTCTGATTGAGCATCTGCTGTACGTGACTTGTTGGAAGAAATCACAAGTGCACTCGATGTCGTGATCTTGGCGGACTCATTAGATGACTTTACAAGCTGTGTGCTTAAACGGGCCCAAACAGCAGCCAACCAGGGTGTTTGATGTACACTTTTGACTAGTGCACGAGCTGCTTGGGTTGCATTACCCTACGTCATATACTCACTAATTAGTATTCTACCTTATCACATGTGTTTTATTTATTTTACCTGGATTTCGTAAAACTTGGAAAACAAGAAAGAAATATGATGTTCCTTGTCTGAATCATCTGTTAAAAATGGTTGGTTCTTTTTTTTAAAAAAAAAATTCACCACACTTACAAGCAATATGAATTGAAACTTTAGCTAATTCTTGTAATGCAGCGGCAGTAAGCGTTTCATCATCTTGAAGCATACCCATGGCACACAATGAAAAAATTGCAGGTAAGTAATTTGGGTTATCTGTGATACTTTACTAAAGATTTTAGTAATAATTTCATCATACGGGCTGGTGCTTTTTTTTTTCTTACCTGGAAAATAATTGATCCTTTGCCACAGATCTTTGTTCTTCACCACCCAAAGCCCACAAGACTTTACTCAACAAGACAATGACATCTTGACGCAAGTCGATATCATCCTGTGTGGCTTCCAATGCCAGCTCGAATAAAGCCAGAGACTCTGGTAATTTATCTTCAAAATAATAAGCAATACCTGCATTCAATTGTGCATACACTGTTTGTGCATCTGTCGCATGATAACTAGCAATTGCTCCTTCAAAATCTCCGCTGGCACAAAGTGTACGACCTAAATTGGAATGGATCTTTGAAAGTCGTGTGTTACCTTCCTCCTCACTGATTCGGGATTCTTCAATTTGAGCTTCTACCGCTAAAATTGCCGATGCAAAGGCTTCGGCTGCTCTGCCATATTGTCCTAGCCTTTCTAACAGAAGACCTAAAAGGTTGAAGGCGAGAGCATCGTTTAGTTTTTGTTCGGTTAGTTTTTCAAGCGCAAAGACTGGCGTGATTACGGCTGAGGTAGGTGTATCGTGAGAGGATAATCCATTAAACACAGTGTCTGCATAACCATAACTAGCATCCATCTATAGTAAACAAGCATGAGTTCTCTACCATCCAAAGTAGTATGTGTAACTTACTGCAGACCCATTGCTAGATTCAAATGCATGCTCAAAAATAGCCGCTGCGCCAGTCCCCCAAAGTGAAGCAACATACGCCTGACCCACCCAAGCTGAGATCCATTCAGGATCTAACGAATGTGCCATTTCAAAAGCCTGGTTGGCCAATTCATAATCCTTGAGCGATAAACAGAGGAAACCATAGTTGGACCAAGGGATCGCACTTCTATTGTTGAACTCCATGGCCTTGATAAAAGCATATTGAGAAATCTTTGGCAGGTCAGCAGTGGTCATGGCAATAACACCTAAGGTATTCCAATACATGTATTGCGTGGGCTCCAACTTTAAAGCTACTTTGGCGCACTTAATGGCTGTCATGGCTTCGTCATTAGAATTTAAGCTGATATGATAGTAGACAATAGCAAGGTCATGCCAAAATGCAGGAGCAATTGCTTGATGGTTTCCACAAAGTACGAGCGCTTGTTTATAAGCATTGGCCCCACATGATAATATAACATCTAATGCGGTCTTGTGGGGCAGACTAAACTCGCCACTAGCCAATTCATCTTGATCCAGGGCCAAGAATTCCCCTACCCAATGGCTGGTGGTATCAGACGAGAATTTTAACTGTTCATGAGCTTTTCCATGACTGATACTCATAACAGACTGTAAAGTAGCATAGTCGCAGTTGTTGAGGTATTTTGGAATTTGACGATAGAACGCACAAGCATCACCAACAAATTTCCAAAGAGAAATGATAGATGGGTCTTGTTGTAATCCCAAGAATGATGTTTTAATAGCCGAGTTGCAACGATCTGAAGCACGCCCAAAAAAGCCTTGTTGAAAGTCTTCCTTGGCATGTTCCAAGTATGTTTCCGCAAGTCCTGCCAATGCAGGGATATAGTTTTCTTTGCCTTGTTCCTTGGCTAATTCTAAAGTCTTTTTAAAGCCAGTGATCGCATCGTCTAATAATCCAACCTTTTGTTGCACGTAAGCTTGTTCGTTGCTGGCATGCACTGAAGTAGGATCAAGATTTGTGGCTCTTCCGAAAGCTTTTAACGCGGCCACGAATCTACCTGCTCTGGAATAGGCTTCGGCAAGACCTTCCCAACAGCGGACATCACTGGTGTCTGTGCGTAAGGCCTTTTGGAAGCAAATAATGGCATCGTTGTAGGAATTGGTTCTCTTCAGAGAAAAAAAAAAGGTTGGTTATGTAAAATAGATACGATCGATTTAAATTACCATGTTGACGTAACCCATACGTCTCCAAGCCCAACCAACCTTGGGACTTGATTCAGAGACTTGACGGAAAATGGCTTCAGCCTCATCCAGTTCATTGTCAGAAATAAAGTAGTCAGACAGACAAAGCGCTGCATCTGTATCCAAAGAGTTAAGAACGTAAGCCTTTTGGTAACACTTTTTGGCGCGACTTTGGTCCTTTTTGATCTCTCGATAATAATGGCCAAGGAATGTAAATCCACTAGAGAAATAAGGGTCCAATTTTACAGATTGCATAAAATACTTGAATGCACTTGTTGAATCTATTCGCAGTATAAAGAGCTTAAGTTTCCATTGTCTAGATTGATGTCATAAACTTTTACCTTCCATAAACCAATAGACTCGTCCGAGACGATAATAATAATCTGCTACATCCTCTCCTGCAATTTCAAGTGCTCTTTGAATACACTCAATTGCAGTTTCATAATTTTTCTGCTCACAATAAATCCAACCGATTTCAGCAACAGATTTATGGTTCTTTGGATCCAATTCTTGAACTTTTTTAAAATATTCGA
Organism: Mucor piriformis; assembly: GCA_943193625.1. Lineage (NCBI taxonomy): Eukaryota > Fungi > Mucoromycota > Mucoromycetes > Mucorales > Mucoraceae > Mucor > Mucor piriformis. The sequence continues at coordinate 2,810,099 of OW971869.1, read as the reverse complement.
GAGCTTCGTCAAATCGCTTTTCTTGAATCAAAATGAGACCCACGCCTTCTAATGCGCTGGTTTGTTCGGGGTAGTGCTGAAGAATAGTCTTGTACAACGCAATAGCATCAATGTGATATTTTTTGTCTAATAGGCGGTAACAATGTGCCATACAGATTTCAAATGAGAGTAAAACACTAATATCATGTTGGCATTATATTCACAAATACAATACAAAACAACTTACTTGCTCATGGAAATACCAGTTTCGACTTTAACCTTTCCGACTAAATCTTTACCCTTTGTAGCGTATTCTAAACCAGTTTCGTATTCTTTTGATTCGTAATATATCCAGCTCAAACACTGGTAGCCAAATAAGCTGTTGGGACATTCCTCTAAACCTTCCTGTAAGTCGCAATGAGTACAAGGATGAGACATGTATATGTAATTAACTTACGCCAAACAAATCAAAGGCGCCATCCAAGTCACCCTCCTTACTTAGTTGATATCCTTTTCCTAGTTTAGCTAAACCTGTATCAGGAAATCGGCTGATGAGCTCATTGAAAAGGGCCCAGTCGTACTTTTCAGGTGAGTCGACATTGACAGACTCGATTAAAAGTTGAAGAGGAAAAGGATCATCTGCAGAGATCAATTCCTTGGCTAAATCCATCACTTTCTGATACAACTATAACAGTATTGATAAGATACTGCATTTATTGATTGGTATATGTACTAACCTCGACTTTGTCTTTTGTGCCCATCAGTCTTTTGGCGTAGAATTTGAGCAGTTTAAGGCTCCAATACTGTTGTTGATCTGTATCGTCTTTTGGTACCAAGCCCAATACTGTTTCATACATAATGCCTAGCTTCGATACTCCAAAGACCTCTGCCTCGACTTGATCTCTTACTTGAGCAGGTGTACCAGCGCTTACTCTAAATCTTCTTGAAGCAACTTCGCTATCGATCTTTTGTGCCTGTTCCTTATCCAACTTCTCAATGATGAGTTTCCAGATATCAATCTGAGGTGGTAAATCTGGTTGGTCCTTGATTAATTCGTAGTATTGACTTCCAGGCAAGAAATATTTCAAGGTCTCAAAGTGTTTATCAGGTTCGGATTCTTTATACACTTGCAGCAATTTCTTTAGATATTCAGCTAGCTTTGCACCATCGCCACTAATTGAGCAAGCTCTTTTTAGTCCTAGTAATTTGATTACATGATTGTGTGTTTACCTCTGGACGATGCGTGGTAGTAGTTCTTGAATGGTCTTTGCGAGTTCCACCTTTTTGTTCCTCTTTTCGTAAAAACTGACAAGGCCATGCCAACCAAGCATGTTGTCAGGATTGATTTCGATGGCTCGTTTGTATGAATTCTCGGCCTCCTCGTCGTCTTCAAGTCCTGTGTAAGCTACACCTAAAAAAACCCAACTTTTGGAAAAGTTAAGTTCATCAATGAAATTATTGCATAGATCCTTTTTTTTGTTACGCGTTGTAGTTCTCTCCTTCCCATAATAAGACACGTTTACAAGCCTTAACAGCATCGCCAAAATTCTTTGCACCAATGGCTTCTCTAGCAGCTTTCAGGTCTGCTTTTGAATTCATGTTGTTTAAAATGGAGAAGCCCAGAAGATTGCTTCCTTTTTATTTATTTATAAATACCGTCAAACGTCACATTTTCTTGTTTACTTCTCTTTCTTTACTTAACATGAAGTATTTTGCCTTATTCTTGACAGTATTGTTTGCTGTGTTCGCTTGCAGTCAAGCTAATGTAGTTCAATTGACAGACAAAAACTTTGATGAGCTTGTTTCCGAAAAAGATGAATGGTTAATTGACTTGTAAGTGTATGCCTGAATGTGGCAAACGTTTTGCTGACACCTTTGTCTAGCTATGCTGATTGGTGTGGATACTGTAAACGTCTCGAACCTAAATTCTATGCTGCCGATCGTCTTTTGAGTATGAGCTCTTATAGTCATACCAAAATGGGTATAGTTAATGTCCAAACCAACCCTGGGTTAGCTGCACGTTTCTTTGTTTCACGTTTGCCTACAGTTGTTCATATTGTAAACAAAGAAGGTAAGCTAATTGATCCATACACAAGGCCTTTATTTTAATTATTGTATAAAAGTTCGCGAGGTACAGAATAAGCAAAGAGAAAATGATATTGTTTCTTTTGTCACATTGGAAGAATGGCGTGACGTGAAACCAAAGTCTAGCTTGATTTCTCCCTTCAGTTTATTGTAAGTCCATGAAAAAAAAAAAAAAAAAAAAAAAAAACCATTTACTGACTTAAGATAGTGGTAGAATTGTTGGTTTGATTGGTAAAAGCATCAAGAAGTTATCTTCCTTTTCTCCTTGGGTCTTAATCTATGCGTTGGTCAGTTTTTTGATGACTGCTGCTGGTTTATATGTTTATAGTAGCAAAGCTTCAGACATTGAGGATACAAAGAAAACTGATACAGCCAGTGAAACAAATCAAGTCAAGAATGTCAAATCACCCAAATTGCGTGAAAGAAAGTCAAAGCGTATTGATTAAGTAAATGATATATTTTAAGATGAAAAAAGTGTGTGTATAATAATAATAATAAAAAATTGGATGGTTACATACTTACCGTTTAACCAAAGCATCTCATTCCATAATAAAACTAATTAATATCACACACCCTTCCCCTTTTAAATAAATGAAAACCACTCCAAAAAATTCCAGATGTCTACTCTACTCTACTCTGCCAGGGTGTGGTTGAGTAAGTTCCTCTACATGCTTCCAACGAATTAATTTTATAGATTTTAGTGTCTTTTCCACTGTAATTTTTTTTAATGTATAATTTCCAAGCTACTTTTCATCAATCAAATTTTAAATCGACGCGTAAAAAAGGTAAAAATTTTTTTTTTTTGTGCGTATGAAAATTCAGCATCGAATTATCTACGATAAGGTTCGGGTGAATCGCGTCTGTATCCACGGGCATCCATAGGAGGTGGGGGTGGAGGAGGAGCGGCATCTACAGAAAAGGTCAACAAGGCAAACATGTATAAACAAGGCTCTACTTACAAGGATCGTTCATTTGGCGTTCACGAGGGTCATCCATTGGTTGAGGAGGACCTCCACTTGTTGAGCGTCTAGGGGCAGGGCGATGTTCATCCTTCTTTGAGAGTCCAATATCCCTATAACATACATTAGTATTCTATCACACAAATACACGCACAATTACTTTTACCAATCAAGTCTTAAACGACGACCTTCGACACTGAATCCATCAAATTTTTCAAACGCATCTTCAGCGTCACGACGATCTTCGAATTCAACAAAGGCAAAACTATAAAGAATGTTAACAAATAACAAACAAAAAGCGGGCTCCCATATATATATATTTTACCCCTTGTTCTTATTAGTAACTGCATCCATTGGTACAGTGATGGACTTTAAACGACCATAACGCTCAAACATAGTGGCGACCTATAAAACAATGAAATGATGAATACCCAAATATAGAAACACGAGAATTTATACTTTACATCACGTTCAATAAAGTCGTAAGGAAGGTTACCAGCATAGATGGTAGTTGTAGTCTTTCTTTCTTGTTCACTGCCTCTATCGACAGGTCTTCTTTGTCTTGATTTGGGAGGGAATCCACCGCTGTTTCCACGACTTCCACCGCCTCTTCTATCATCGTAACGGTCATTATAACGGTCACCTCTGTGTTCGTAACGATCTCTGTGTTCGTATCTATCATAACGATCTCTATTGTCGTAACGGTCTCTGTTATCGTAACGGTCCTCTCGGTGATAATACTCGCGACGAGGATAAGACTCATATCTATCTCTTCCGCCACCGCCAGTAGCTCCACCACCAGCACTGTTATAACGGTCATCGTCACGGTAAGAACGTCTTTCGTCATAGTATCTTCCACCAGCAGCAGGAGCTCCTCCACTAGTAGATGGAGAGCGACGAGGTGATAAAGATCTATCACGTCCAGGAGATCTATCTCTTCTACCTCCACCTACAGATGAGGATGAAGGAGGGACTGTGTTGAGATTGCTGGGAGGAGGAGGTGGGGGAGGGAAGTCATCTCCTACATTGTTACTTTGTTGAGGTGAATCAGACATTATAACGCTATTTATAATAAAATTGAAAAAGAAGAAAAAAGAACCCTTTACACAATTTTTTTTTTTACCCCCCACCCCCCACAACATACAGAGCACCCCCCCTCCCCTCCCTCCCGCTAAAAAGTTTGAGCTGCTTTTTCAGATCTCCGCGGACGGTAAAACCTAACAAGCCACCCAAGCTTGCTTTCTGCTTAACGGTGCTTCCCTTATTAAGACAAAATGCCCGATCCAAAAATAGCATATTGGGACATATTAAAGCAAGCAAAAGCAATGCCATATAAATGACAATAAGCACAAGTTGTGAACACAAGCAATTCATACACAACCATCAACAAGAATAATTAAGAAACAAATTAAAAAAAAGGCGACAAAATTACACGCAAGAAAACACAAAATTCCTAAATGGAGTAAAAACCTAATATTCTGGTGTAATGACAGTAGTTTGAAAATATTAAAAATTCCCCGGAGGCACTATAAATACAGCCTATTTCTCGTTGACTCCTCTTATTTCTCCCTCATCACACTTCCAGATAAATTTAAACTAAACATGACTACCAACACATCATTTGTTCTCCAAAAGATCCACGAAATCTCATTCGTAAGTCTAATCAATTGTGTCCACTCGTACCTTTTATTAATCCGTATCATAGGAGGACAGAGCTATTCCTGTTGCCGGACCTGGAGAAGTTATTGTCAATATCAAAGCTACAGGTATCTGTGGTTCTGATGTTCATTACTGGACTCACGGTAGCATTGGTCATTTCGTTTGTAAGGAACCTATGGTTCTCGGTCATGAATCTGCTGGTCTTATTGCTTCTGTCGGTGAAGGTGTCACCCATCTTAAGGTTGGTGATCCCGTTGCTTTGGAACCTGGAGTGCCTTGTAGAAACTGTGAGATGTGTAAGACTGGTGTATACAACTTGTGTCCTGACATGAAGTTTGCCGCCACTCCCCCTTATGACGGTACTCTCTGTAACTTTTATAAGCATGCTGCCGATTTCTGTTACAAGTTACCCCAAGGTATTTCTTTAGAGGAGGGTGCTTTAATCGAGCCTTTGTCCGTTGGTATTCATGCCGCTAGAAGAGGTAATGTTAAGTTGGGTGACAGAGTCTTTGTTTTCGGTGCTGGTGCCATTGGTTTGTTGACTGCTGCCGCTGCTAAAGCTGCTGGCGCTTCTCACGTTACCATTGCAGGTTTGTCACATTTTTTTAAAGTGCGCAACGCGGGAGATATTCATCCTCCTGAATATAGATATTGCCGAATCAAAGTTGAACTTTGCAAAGACTTATTCTGCCGATAAGACTATTCTTTTAACAAAGAAGCGTGCCGAGGGTCAAGAAAGCAACGATTTCGCTCGTCAGCAAGCTGAAGAAATTCTTGCTGAAGAAGGTGTTGAACCCGCTAATGTTGTCTTTGATTGTACTGGTGCTGAAGTTTGTGTTCAAACATCTGTCTTCGTAAGTAACAAATGGATTAAAAAAAAAGAGGCAAATAACTAATGTTTATTAAAATTAGCTTGTCAAGAACAGTGGTAGCATTGTTTTGGTCGGTATGGGTGCTTCCGTTCAATCTATCTCTGTCGCAGATGTTTCAGCCAGAGAAGTTGATGTTAAGGGTGTTATGAGATACTGCAACGTAAGTAGGCTATGAGATACATTTTTTTATTATTTTTCTAAGCCGTATATATAGACATACCCCACTGCTATTGAGATGTTGTCTTCTGGAAAGGTTGACTTGAAGAGCTTAATCACTCACAGATACGCATTCAAGGATTCCTTGAACGCTTTCCAACATGTTAAGGAGGCAAGAGAAGGTACTATCAAGGTAGTCATCGTCAATGATCAGTAAATAATGATCACAAATAATAATACCATGTAAAATTTATTGTAAAAATATTGTAATAAAAGCCAAAGTTATAATTTGGTAGCCGTTTTAACCCTACTAAAATGGTTTAATGAAGTTTTCGCGCTGTAAACAAATACGTTTTGCATTGTATCCACATATGTATCCCATTTTTGCAGCTCCATTACATACAGCTGCTCCCGTCTGGGACAATCTGGTAAAATAAAATCTTTGTCATGTTGTAGGGCAAACTAGTACCCAGCATGCGTATTGACTGACTGAATATTCATCTCAAGATCTTGTACGCCAATCATCCCTCTTTCTCGTAGAACAGACGTGGTCTTTCTTTTTCTTTTTACATGCTAATTAAGGTATGTTACTCATTTTAGTAACAATATCGCACCCTTGTTTTCCATCGGAACATTATTATCATGACAGCCACGGGTAGATAGTTTTAGCATATACATGAAAAACTAAAGAGGTTGTATATACCACCAAAAAATACCATATATAGTAATTTTCTTGGTGGTATATACAACTTTTCATACAATTTTTCTAGAAAAGACTGTATCACTCAATCTCTTTACGTATAATTGGGTTTGTTGTTACTAGAAATGGGGTTCTGATTTTCAATTCGAACCCGCCACTGTGCCCCATAACTTCTTTGATGTTACTTAGGGTACATCACAATCACAAATTAAACTTGAATCTAATTTGCTGCTACTCAGTCATCTTCAGTGCACATTTTTTTAATTATGGTTAATGCTTACGTTTACAAAAGTCAACCAAAAGATATTCTATACATTATCTACCTCAAATCACATACAGTGGCCACGCGATATAAGGGTAAACGATATAAGGGTATTCTCTCTATAAGGGTGGGATTTTCAGGGACAGCAACTGGTACCAGCAATAACACCACTATACCACTATTCTATATAAGGGTGGAATTCAAAGTCCTAATACCCTTATATCGTGTCGCACCACACCATATTAAGAAGTATAGAACTGACTCAGATTATTTTTTTGTGTATGACAAATTGAATTATGTAAAATAGCTGGAGAGATCTGTTTGTTCAGGACATTAAAACAATTAAATAGCCGCCAGTGCCAATGTGACTGTTTTCTACTAATGGTCACACAATTCTGAATAAGGGTAAATTCGATATAAGGGTGGGTTTGCCCGAAACAATCACCACCCTTATATCGCGTGGCCACTGTATTAGCTACAAAAGTAAAAAGAAAGAATGAATTATTATTTGGTAAAAAATCATTTTACAGAATTCATTGATGATTTACATGGAGCTGATTTTTTTCATTTTCTTAACAGTAATAAAAAAGAAACCTTTCTCATACGTACTATATTTACACACTTATCAGAACATGCATCATCATTTCAATTATTCAAGTACATTTGCTACTTTGCTGAATGTGCGGTTCCAAAAATAAAATACATACATTATTACATGATAGGCGCTCAATGAGGAAAAGAACCTATTTCAATGGAAAAGTGGTCTTGTTCTTTAAAGTGTGTGTTTCCTACGCCGGATTCATAAGTGTCTTGCATGAGAAAATTATGCTATATATATGCTGGATTGTAACCACCACTAAAGTCATCTGCGGCAACCAGGAAACTTCCGCAGAAGTTCTCTGTCAAAATCGATGAAAACCTCCTCGCTATCCGTTTTTTCCAACATACAGGTTACAGGTTAGGTTGAGAAAATCTAAGGTGCCTTCGGGAGGGATAATTCGATGATTTTGGACCAATTTCTGGACAGACTGTTTCCAGTGCATATAAAATCCTTTGAAATAAGTGACATATGCATCCTGACACCCATAAAGCTGGCCATTTGAGAAATCTATCACAACGCCCAAAATTTGTCTTCAATGATATTGTCGGTTGTTTGAAACGCCGTCTGATTTGCGTAGTCAATTCGCGTTTTATTGATACATAGTTCTTTCTTATACATTTCTAAAAAAAACTGAATAATGGGGAAATCGGTTAGAGTAAAAGGTCTGGACAAAAAATACCCCCACTACTTGTGGCTACAGAGTAGCCTGACGTCAAATGATCCAAATTTAGATTATTTCTCGTATGCTGAGGAAGTACAGAAAGATCTCAGAACCACAAATTCATTATATTCAGATTTATTAAGAACATTAACCACACAACAACAAACAAAAAAATTATTCAGAATAGCTTCACTAGCCTCACAAGAGTTCAAGGTACTGAATCTATTAGATGCATGTATCTTTGACAGTAATTGATCCTCTTAAATTAAATAGAAGAAAAATACGGACGCGAGAAGTGATTTCGCCATAAAATACTTAGCATACTGGAATGGAAGGAACGAAAGGATGATGGTGGATGCTAACTCGGCTATAATAGGTCAACAACAACGAACACTTAATACCATAAACAGTATGGCACTTTCAAGTCTTGAAGAATATGCTACAAGAGCAAGGTTTTTTTTTTTTTTAATTGGCTTTTAAGATTAACTATTTTTTTTTAGACTTATCATAACATAGCCTCAAATAGTCAAGAATTAAACAACAATATTGTATCAAGTAACCAAGAGCCAATAATACAAGAAATTATCACAACTTCTAAACTGTTGTCGTCCGATCGGTAAACTGAATTACATATGTTCATTATTATATATTGGTTTTGCTAATAGATGAGCAATAAGTGTGGCTCACATCGGGATTATAGATTTATCATCAAAATCAACATTCGAGATGTTACAGCAGCAGCTGGATTCCGCTTCTTTATCAAACATTATGCTCACTGTGACACCAAGGCTAAATTTATTTACCCAAGATTGGCAAATGTATGATAAGTAGTTACCCTGCTTACCCAAGTCGGTAAATGAAGATAAGTATTTACCGAGATTTACCCATTTGCGTAAATGAAGATAAATGGTTGTCACAACTTACCCATTTTGCGTAAATGGAGATAAATGGTCGTCAAAACTTACCCATTTGCGTAAATGAGGATAAATGGTCGTCAAAACTTACCATTTGCGTAAATGAAGGTAAATGGGCGTCAAAAATTACCCATTTTGCATAAATGAAAATAAATGGTTATAAAAAAGCAGTTGAAAGGTTGAATGTTTGGTATATTTTAATTCTTTAGTTGTTTGTTTGTAGGGATGGGTAAATGGAAATCAATTATATATTGGTTAAAATTTCATAATAAAACGGTTTATATTTATTGAAAATGTAGAAACAAAATGTATTAGGGATATTAACCTAAACTTATTCAATAATGTAGGGTGTTACTCATCTATTAAATGGAGCATTATGCAGGTTTGGCTTTCCCATGAGCAGAAACATTATGTATCGGTACATAGAGCCAGAACAGTGTTTTAAGAGTAGTAATGGGTCTGTGTTAAGCATATGTTAGAAGGGGGGGGGGCTTTTAACAACATGTCTAAAAATTACACTTACGTACGGCAAACAGATTTCATAGGTCAAATAATGATTTAAAACTAATACAAAGAGAGATTAATATTATATTTTAAAATAAATGATTAACAAGTTCCACTTACTATGGGGAAAAGGCAAAGGTATTGTTAGCACCTAAAGATATATCTATTAGTTTTGTGAATTAAGAAACTGTACAAACTTACATGTGAAAAGCCAAAGAAAAGTAAAGTTATTTTAAAAACCCAAATATTTATTTGGAAAAAATGGAAACAAAAAAAAAATCGAAAGGGAAAAAAAAAAGAAAAACAAAAGAGAGTATTTATAACTTTGCTTTTTTTCGTAAACACCTTGCTGCTATGAGAAAAAAAGTTAAGAACAATCATCAACCACATCTCTAATTCCGTTACCCTTGACTTTCAGCTCTTTCGGTTTTTTTAAGGGAGGCTTTACTGAAGGCCTCGTATTTAGCGTTTAATGCTTCTACTTATTCTTCCTCCGAATTCTGGTCACCATTCTCCTCAACATCCTCTGTAACATCCTCTGATACTTCATCCACAACCTCTTTGGCAAGACTCTCCACAGACACATCGTTTTCGTTACCTTTTCCATCAACCTACATTACATATGCATGCTAAAATATACCGAAAATTTTTATTGTCGGCAAATAATAATAAGTGATTGTGCAAGATTTATCATTGTCGGTAATTGAGGGTAAGTAGTCGCGCAAGATTTATCATTGTGGGTAAATGAGGGTAAGTAGTCGCCCAATGATTACTATTCTCGGTAAGTCAGGGTAAGTAGTCGTCAATCTGTAGCTTTAATTACTATTCAATAGATGCGGAGTTCTCTTTCTCGGTAAATGGCTATTGTTGGAATAATATGCGTCACACAATCTACCCAGATTCGATAAATATTTACCTGGAGGTAAATTGTGTATAAAAATAACTTACTTATTTATTTCAAACCGTTAAATACTTACCGCCTGCCATATATTTACACAAAATTAGGTAATTACTTGCGCAGCGGTAACTATTTGCCAAGATTTATCAAATTTATGTATTTTGGGTAAGTAAATATAGCCTTAGTGCACGTCAACTCTTCCACCATACAATCTGTCGCAGTATGGCCAAGAAATCGTAGATGCATTTGCTCGTACAAGCCCATCAAAGACAGCTCTTAAAAGAACTTTGATTGAAAATGGTCCTCAATTACAACATGATAATATACTCCATGCAAATAGAGCATTTGTTGAAGTAACAGCGCGTCACTTGTTTGTATATCTCGATTTTGTTATATTACGCTGACTTATCAATAATCATCTTCCTTGCTATAGCATGGACCTAATGGAAAGCAACAGAAACCCACTGTTGTTTCCCATGCAAGAACGATCAGCATGTCTTGATACAACTGGATATATCATGAACAAGTTATTCCTCTCCCACAACGATGTTATTAAGCTTAATTGGATCGAGAACCAACATTATTCAACATCTACTAGGAAGTGGGATGGGGTATTGATCAAGGTCAACAACTGTGTTATTGCCACTTGTTTAATAGAACTCTCAGGTGGAATACACTCCAATTCTACAGACGTGAAAGAAAAATTTGATACTACAAAACTGTACAAGAATATGAAGGTTTTACTTTTAAACTTGCCCGACTCAATTCCAAAGAAAGTGTTTTGCGTTAGGTTCTTTGGCAAGGTGTTTCTGATGTATGTTTATTGATATAGGCTGACCGAACGTTTAAAATAGATTCTTCCATCTTCTTTGAGGAGTTGTTCATGCTTGAAGACGAATTTTATAGGATTATCCATGTTACCTTGGTCTGCCCTGTTTCTCCACAACTTTTAAAGGACTTTGTTGAGGCTGTTCCTAAGCTTTTTTCTTGGAAGCAAGCTGTGTTAAACCAAACCTTAAAGTTTTGAAGGCATTCGCTTTCTTCTTTTTTTTATGCAAATCATGTAAATAATGTAACTCAAAACTATATCATATTCTCCCTTCCCCAAAAAAAATTGAATCAAGCAAGTCTCGTTTCCTACGTGGTTTGGTGGAATACATATAATCCTAACATATCATTGTTAACAGAACGTTATTGAGTATAAATAAAAGTCATTGAGGTATATAACCACGGACTTTTATTTCTTACGAGTTATGTGACGATATTTAGAAAAGTTCATTTTTCCTCAAATTCAATTAAAGGACCAAGGGATTAAGTGGGTGACCAGGTAGTTGACATACCTGTCCTGGTTGATACTCCCATGTTATAGTGTTAGATCAGCCTAATTTGTATGCAGAAAAACAGAATCTTTTTCGAACTTATAACGTTCGTAATAGACATACTTTCTTTTCCAACTACTTTAATGACCCCCTCATATCAAGATCCAGATTTTAGTCACCCTGTGTATTTTTTCGGTTTTAGAGCTATTGTCGAAATTGGTTCATCGTGTATTTGTGAAATGCAACCATCACTATTATTGATATTGTCGATTCTTCTAATGCCTATATATATATATATAGGTATTGCAATATTGTCATCTTTAAAACCATTCTCATTGATGATTTATTGGTATAGTTATATTTAATAAGCAGAAGATTAAAGGATCATAATTAGATGTGAATAATTGTTTTAAAATTCTCAAGGTGACTTCGGTAATAAGCGTAGAATAAGCGGTAAGTTAAGGTAGACTTGTAGAAGGTTGCTTACAATTTACTTGTCGTTGGGGAATCTCCGCTTGACATAAAAACAATGCGTTTGTCTCTAAAACTAATTTGAGAATTAGGAAATTGCCATTTTTTTAGAGATTTCTTTTGACTTATCTTTTAAATATGTGGGTTGAAGACGTCTCTGCACAGTAACTTTAAACCCAGATAAAGATACGGCTCACTATCAGACATAAACACTCGGGTCATTAGAAGAGGGAGCTTCTGTGGACAGCTAGCAGAGGGTAAAGAAACAAGACCGACAAAGGGATCTCGAATCTCTTGTCTTCCAAACAACGTTCTCTGCACAGTAACTTTGAAACCAGATAAAGATACGGCTCACTATCAGACATAAAAACTCGGGTCTTTAGAAGAGGGAGCTTCTGTGGACAGCTAGCAGAGGGTAAAGAAACAAGACCGACAAAGGGATCTTAAGTCTTTTGTTGTTTGTTCCCAACAGAAGAAGAAAAAATCTCCAGTAATCATTAGGGACACGCACCCCCAACGGAGCTTTAAATATAAAATAGTGACGTAGCATTTTTTCTAGTGGTGCGCCAGCTTAGCAAATAAATTAGTTTTTGTTTCATGTAACCAGCAAAGGGCTTTACTGCCATTTCCTACTCAAGGAAATTTGAAAAATTATAATTTCTGGAAAGTCTGCACACGTAGTTCAAAAAAAAGTCGTTAGCATTTCGTCGATTGTGTAACGACTTGATAGTTATTACAGAGGCTTTTATACTCACTACAATCTTTACATGAACAAATAATATTATAATGCATTGCCTGATCTAGAATGCTGGAGAAGAAAAACAAGAGAAAGAAATCAATAGATTAAACAAGAGAAACAATAACAAGAAAGATCGCTTATTTTGTATTCAAATGCATCCCATTTTGTAGATTGGTCTCTAAAACTACAAGCGACATGACAACATCACATACGGCACGCCCATATGATTTGTCCTTCCAGGCGTTTTATCTAAAAAAAAAGTGGGCTGTGTCTTGATCTCAAGCTTAAATACTGTAGCGTGCTACCTTCGCTTCGCGCTTCGCTACAGGGATGCAGACCTACGTTTAGGGGGCATCCAACATTTGTAATTTCTAAAGTGATTGTGGTCGAAAGAGAGTTGCCGCTTTTAAATCTAAGTAGCTTTATCTAGAGAAAGATTTTTTTTTATCTTTTATGTTATTTAACAATAGTTAAGTTATATTTGTAACCATAGTGGCTCATGGTAGTTATGTAGCAATTGGCTACCAAAAAAAGGATTGGATCTTATTGTCCACGTGGACCAGATTACATCTATTATAGGCCTTTCAAATATTCAGCACCTCATAAAGTCTTTGGTATGTGATCTCCAAGAAAAAAGCGAAACCTAGTTTATTGATTTGACTCACATCTTCCAATCATACATGTCTAATCTCTTCCAATCATACATGTCCAGTCTCTTCCAATCATATATGTCCAATATCTTCCAATCAAATATCTGCAAACCCTTTGCTCAAATCTCTACTAACTCTTAACTCCCTGGTCAAATACGAGATAAACTCTATAAATTCTCTTTTAATGTATACCAAATTTTCTTATCAAAATTGCTCGTCATGATTTTTTTTTTCCAAATTGTTCAGCATTTATGGTTTCTGTAGTGACTCGTTATTTCGATTTGTAATTTCAACATTTGAAGAGGCCTGATTTCCCACCCCGCAGATTATTCTTCTTTTTTTTTCTTCCTTACATAAAAAAGACAAAGAAAAAATGGCCACCACTTTAGCAGAGATCGTATCAAGAATTGCTAGTCAGGGTAAGAATCCTGATGTGTCATTTTTAAAGGATAACCCTGAAGCTCAAACAATGCTTTTGATGGCTCTTTTATCCAACGCAAACAATAAGAAAAATGGGGCTGTACCAGCAGAAACCGATAAGCGTAAATATGACTCTGTTAGCAGCGCTAGTAACTCTCCCAGTCCCCCAAGAGGTACAATTTTGTAAAAAAAATCGTAAAGGATAATATGTATTAATAAACCCATTCTAAATAGATGATTTAGAAGCACCCAGAAGGGTGGGAAGAAAGCCGGTAACAAGTGATGATGAGGACGTAAGTGTATGTTTACAGCCAATAAGAAAAAAACTTAACAGAACTCTACAGTCAGATAACCCCAAATTGAAGAGAAAAGCGCAGAACAGAGCTGCCCAAAGAGCTTTCAGGGAACGCAAAGAAAACCATGTCCGTATTTTGGAAGACCGGGTTAAAGAACTGGAAACTCTAAATCTGGAGAAGAATACGGCTCTTGCTGTCGAAAATGAGCAATTAAAAGACATGATCACTAGGCTGCAAAACGAAAATGCGGCATTACTTGGTTCGTCCAGTTCTTTTGATAGCCCATTATCCAATAATCTAGCCACAAGCGACACTAAACGGCCTACAAAACTGATTCGGTCCTCGAATGAACCGGCTTATTTCAGTAGTTCTGCCTCATCGAATTCAACACCGGAAACACAGCATCAGCCTATTAGCATTGACGATATATTGGGTTTAGATACATCCGTCTTACCATCCCATGCTTTACTTGATCATTCTGAGTTGTTGGGCTTTAATAATGATTATACTGATCAACTGAATGACATGTTGAGCCAACATCGCTTAACGTTTGCAACAAACCCATCTGAATTTGACTTTTTCTATCCCTTATCTAATGATGTCCTTGATACTGCATCAATACAATTACCAAAAGATGATGAAGGTGACAAATACATTAACAATATCACAAAGGTCTGGGACAAAATCTCTGAACACCCAAGATTTGATGAAGTTGATATGGATTTACTTTGTGATGAAATGAAGAAAAAGGCTGTCTGTAACGATGCAGACCATGACAAAGAATTTGAACTCGTCTTGAACGAACATTATCCAATCGAATAACTTTTTTCTATTTATATATCATTTGTACACATCTCACTTTTTTTTTTCATGTTTATAAAAAAAATAATAAAGCTTTATTATGTCATTAACGAAACGCCCATAATGATACAAGCAAGAGAGACATAGGGGCTTAAACGTTCGCCAACGCGAGCAGCCTTCCAAAACAATCCAAGAACACTACATCTTCGTTAATTGACGATTCTTATCCATTACCAGTTCATCTTACCCAGTCTTCTTTTTATCTAACAATGATGGTGCCTGTGCTCGAACATATGTACATGTGCAGATTAACAATAAAATAACTAAAAGTAATGACTGGAAATTAAAAATAGCAGACTACAAAAATAAATAGTCAGAATTGTTTTATTCTTTGTTCTTGCGGCTTTACCATGATGTGTGGAGATGAGTAAAAAAGAATAAATGTTTAGACACAGCTTTTCTTGGGACGGCAATCCATTTTTTTCCTCGCGTGTCCCTAAATTCAGCTCACAGAGTTCAGAGTTCAATGCCGCTAACTAAACAATCTAGTGATGATATTCAAAACAAAAGAATTACAACTAAGGCGTCCTCGATTGCACATTATATAGTTCATGGAATAGTAAAACCACTCTTAAATAAAATAATCAAGGTTTGGTATAAGCATACCTTATATAATGAATATAATGAATAAAGTAATACTTTACTTTTTGAAAGCCTTTAAAGTTGCTTTGAAGCAAACAACAGATTACGTAGCTTTGTGAGCACTCAACATTGCGCCCTACCTGACTTGCTTTTTGGTAGTACGATCTAATGTTGTTTACGTATCTGCTTCAAAGTTTGCTCTCCTAAACTAGAGCGTTAATAAATAACGTACCACAAGGCCCAGTTAATAAAGGAAGCCTATAATTATAATATTCTTTTTGCTTAGGATAGCACCCTTAGATGCACACTTGTATAGCTGCTATCGCCCAAAGTATACTTCCACTCTGGGAAAAATTGTTCTTTTGAGCCATTTTCATTAATCACGAGATTCTAGTCGTAGCATTATGCAAGACTGACCTGGATACTGGTCAAAAAGAAATCCGCAAGTCATATCCCGCGTCGTGAATCATTTTAAAAGCAATGTAACGGACAATGTGCTATATAGATGGTAAAATATTTAAGTAGGTGCCAATAATATCTGCTAATATTAAATAAATACCTTTCTCTTTACCAAAACCAAAGGTCAAGATGACGAAACATCATTCTTCATGTTTCTGAGAAACATTAAAGTTAATTCATGATATTGTTCATTCAGAAGCTCTTTAATAACAATTCACATGTATGACTCATTCAAAAAAAAATAGGAGAGATATGTATAAACAGCAACAAAAGACACAGGCACGGCTGATATCAAAACAGAAGCGGACACAGGCTATGTATGATATTCTACAAATCTGTCATTAGTTATTTTATAAAGTAGTATTTGTTAAAAGCACGTAGAATAAATCACTTTGTCCAATTACTTTGCACAGGCTAGTTTATATTTTATTTCAGACTTATCTGTGAATGGTTTTCTGCACCGTATCATAAGACTTCAGTCTTTCTTTAGCACAAGTACATGTAGAACAAATGAACATTTTATCACATAATAATGATAATCAATCATGATCATAAAAAATAGAAATAATCACTATAGACATCAGCAAACGCCTACTAGACTATAGCTTAACGTATATCTTAAAAATGCTTGATATTGCATTGCTTTTCATATGCTCACGGGTATATCAATTTTGATCTGGTTCTAACAAATGCAGCAGTTATCGTGGTCCGGATCTTTAGATATAGCGTAAAATGTCATATACCATGCATCAAAAACATAATGCGCGCCTAACTCATAGACTAACTGCGCTTTATTATCATCAAATCCCCCCCCCCTTTTTTTTGCAGCAACAATTAATTTTATTTTTTAGGCCTTTCAGTGCAGACCGTTGAGGATATCATAGTGGTTGACTAAACCAAGCTATTTACTTAGTCCAACTTGTACTATCTATCACAAAACATGCAAAGAAATATATCTTCTTTAAGACCAAATATTGATGGCTTCTATTACATACATGCATATATGCATCTACAATTGTTTATTTTGAATGCGGGGTGCGTATCCAATGACGCTCGCGTAACTTTTTGTAAAAATAACCGCGTATGATTAATTTCTGATTTGTTGCTTATAATATTTGTTGCTTATAATCGTTTTTTTTACAGAATATTAAAATTCTATAAATACTAAAACCTTTTAAAGGTTAATACTGAAGGTCACGCGTGTAAATTTTCTTGGGGGCTTCACTAGATACCCTCCTTTAGATGTTTCAAATCAAGGCAATTCCCGATATTCCTCAATATATTTAAGACTCAGAATAAGAGGAGGGTTCATTCCCTTCTTTTTTTTTTTACTACAAACAATGAGGCTTCCTAATTACATATCAACCCTATCTTGCATTTTTACGTGTGTAAAAGCAGTGCAACTTTCTTTAATTAATTGCTCATGGCCATGTCCCACGACTACGCATGGTTGTATTGTGACGCCTCAAGGAGCAAGCTGTGGAAACAAAGGAATTGATGAATGGGTGATTAATTCGCCTGAGAAAGCGCCTGTTTACACTGGGGCTTATATGTCTATAGCACTTCAGCCTTGTATTCCAGTCCCTATCCCTAATTTACCTGCCGTTGCCATAGGAGTGAATACAACGCAAATTGGGCAATCTATCATTATGTGGCCCATCTTAAACATACGACGACCCCAGGATAAGTATCTTGGCAACTGTGGTCACGGATTTTACTGCTCTTCTACGGGGGAGGATGAATTCGAACCTGTTTGCCGACAAAGATTTGCGATTTCATCAACATGTTTTTCATCAAACCAGTGTTTATCTGGTTCTTGTCTCGATGCATCATGCCAACACAACGACAACAGAACGGATAGTGCAGGTAGGAGACAAAGCGACCGGTACAATAATTACGACGATCAACGAACTGCACAAATTCTAGCTTCCGTATTTGGATTTGTAGGCGGAATAATTGTTATTGCCGTCGGGTTTGTTTTATATCGACGACATCAGATTAAAAAGTCGATCAATGAACCGGTTTATCGTAATGAAAATGTACAACAATCAACTCACTACTTTGGAGCTTCAGGTTTACCGTTAAGAATGAATGATAGTCTACACAAGCAGTTTACCTCGGATTTTCAAAACGAAGGAGCAACTTCAACTATTACCTCTATGATGCAACAGAGTCAGCTGCATGATATACCCCCACCTTCTTACAAGCCATAATTTGCTCATGGTAATAAACCCCCCTTTTTTTTCATTCACAGCCAGTGTTTAAAACACTTTGAGCACAATAATGTGGCCTTGTTTGATTCCTTTTGTATAGACATGTTTTGCTTTATTGTCTGATGTTCTTATAACAAAGAGAGACGTGTTTATTTTAAATGAGCTGTGACAACAAACATCAAAGATCGTCGAGCTGCCTTTAAATAAGGTATTTATTGTTTTTATTAAACTCAAGTCAGGAACAAATATAAATCAGTGATTGACTTGACAATAAACAACATAAAACCTACTAAAATTGTAGAGTAATATATCGGGTGCTATGATAATATGTAAGTGTATGTGCCCTGGGAAAGATGCCAGTTCTTTGTTAATTAGACAATAGACGCACAACTGATATTCACATGCTGTGTTTAGAAATAAAATTTCTATATAAAGCTACAAAAATAGATACAGGAGTTTCTTTACATATTATTTTGGTAATGAGCACTGCTGCAGCCATAGATTGCTGGAATGACATTTGCACTGCAGGGCTCAAAGGAGACGATGAAGCAACCGAACTTTTCTTATTTGTAGGAAACACTCGAGTAGAAACAAACAGTAACAATCAGCTTGTTTATACAAACGTTTTACCAAAATATAAAGAAAAGCTATTACAATTAGGCTTTCAACCATCAGCCAACGACGATTCCGTTTGGACATTGCCAAAGGAGGTCTTTCCCATACTCTATGGTATTATTGCGGTAAATAGATCCAGTTTCCATAGAAATCTTCAAGTGGTTGCGAATAAACGTCTAGAAAAAAGTTTGCGCGAAATAAAGCCACTAATTTTGTCTCATGGAAATCGCTTATCACTTTTCCGGGAATTCGTTTTATCTAATGATGAGAACAGTGGATCCTTGTCACTTTATAAGGGACTTGCAGGATTTCTAAGATATCAGTTGAAAGAAAAACAATTTACAGCAGAATGGAACATGGGACAATATACAATTACACAAAGCTCGCCTGATTTTGTAGAACAAAGTATCCGATTATTAAGAGGTGTTTTGGATTTACAATTATTGTACCGAGATGATGAAGATAGTGTTGCTATTGATATGCCTGATTATAGCCCACCAACTACTGAAGAGCCTATCTTAGTTTGGAGAATCAGCCCTCACTTTGACAATAAAATGATTACCGATTTTCTAAGGTGTATCCCACGTAATTGGGAGACAGGGCAGTCTGGAAAATCTTATCAAAGCTCAACCGTGGAAAGAATCCCACCTCCCCCATCTCCTCCACAAGGTCCACAGATCCTTATTCAATGGTTTTATAAAATGTTAAGCCACTGTTTATCTTTTTTGCAAAAGTGAATACCCTCCTCTCAATATTTCAAAAAAATAAAACTTTTTATTTCTCAAAAAAGGGTCAAAAAGACATGTTTAACAATCTAAAAGAACAATTTAATAACCGAGAGCGGCAATGGCAGAGTTGATTTCCTTGATGGAATCAGCCTTGGACTCAACGGCCTTCTTTTGGATAGCAGCGAGAGCAGTCTTACGTTGGTAGTAAGCAGCAGACTTGGCCTTACGCTTCTCTTCGAGCTTGGCAACGACATCTTGGTACTTCCATCCAACTTCGTGAGAGACACGACCAATGGTGGTGTACTTACGACCGGGCTTAAGACGGAGGACACGGAGAGCGGCAGGGATAACCATACGCTTAACACGGTCATAAGGAGCGGGGACACCTTCGAAAAGCTTAATACGATCCAAAGCGGCGGCACCACGGGCAGTCTTGTGAGGAACCATACCACGGATGGCCTTATACAAGATACGAGAAGGAGCACGGAAATGGAAAGGACCACGGGTGGGGTTAACGAGACAACGCTTGTTGAGGTAAGCGTGGTACTTCACTATTGAAACAGAAAGAAATATAATTAGTAAACACACACATACAGAATCAGGCCCTTTTTGAGTTCCATATCGTTCAACGCTATTCTCAAAAAGGTCCACGCTCATTCTATTATCTACATACACTTGTTACGGAAGAATTCACCAGAAACGTTCAAGGCTTCGCATCTGACAACGACAACCTTTTGACCGTTAAGGGCTTGCTTAGAGATGATACTAGCAAGACGACCTAACAAATGGCCTATTCAAAATAAAAACTGTTGTATTAGAAAAAAAAAATCGAGACCTGTCATTTTTCTTTTGCTCCAAAAATACCTTTGCCGTCAATAACAATTGTCTATTTTTTTTTTAATAAAAAAAATTATGGTGAGAACTCGGTTTTTCGGTTGAAGGAAGAGCTTTATACTGCATTACCTTTTCGAAAGTAGACATGGTTGAAATTCTATGAGAAAAAGAGAAAGAGCAAAAATTTTCAGTATTTTCCACCCTGTTTTCTGGCCCGACTGACTGTCTAAGCCACACACTGGCTAAATTTTTTATAAAAATCATCGTGACCTTCTTTTGGATCCCTTCTCCGCTCATCATTGTTCGGATACGTTAATTCTTCAAAGGAAAACAGCAGTTCCAGAAGAAGTTCACGGATAAAGGAAGACATATACTGTCTATCGAGAACGTTCTTTCTCAGCATAGCATAATAAATTCTACCTCGTCAGTGAATCAATTTCGAGTTAATTCTGAAAAGCAACTTGTCCATCGAAGTGAGGTCCGAGACTTTTACAATTCAAGCCAACTAATTAATGCAAGACGTCACAATGAAATACAGAAAAATACATTCACGCATCGTCTAAGCACGGCATGAAAAAAAGAATAAAATCTTCGTCAGGTAAGAAGACAACTATTGAATGTCAGAACTATAATAGGTGCTGATATTTCTTTTACAGATGACAGTACTGCCTTGAAAAAGAATAAGCTTTTGATGTTTATAGGAAACAGAGGTACTGGTGCTAGTTCTCGAATTAAAGGTCTTAGACGGTATGGAGGAAAATGGAAGGAGAACATACACTCTGAGGCTGTAAATGTATGTCTCGCGAATGAAAACATGACCTCCCAGACTTGTGTTTTCTGTTTCAATCGATTGAACCACCCATTAGTGGAACAAATAAATAACGGCAAGTGTTTTATGAAGAAGATTCAAGTTACACTTTACTGCACAAATCCTTCGTGTGTTTCGGTTCTCTCTAGGCGTGCAATTAAACCCAGGGACTCGATTTCAGCTTTGGCGATAAGTTTAGTTGGTCTGAGTACCATCTTGTTTGGATCCCCATTCCCAACATTCCAAACTCATAAAGTCAGCGAAAAAAATGTTGAAGAGCACATCAATATAACATCTGCCTTCAATTTGTGAGAGAAGATTGGCAACCATGAGGTAAGAAAGATTGAGCACTTAAGAGCGGAATTAAATTCTCTTTTTAAAATAAGTGACTGTCTCACCGTTGTGGCGATTTAACGTCGCTCTATTGTTCGCATTACGGATCTAATCCCCGTCCCTATGTTCATACCTGTATCAATTACTCCTGCCAAAATATACTTGCATTGCCTCGTTTTTGTTGCTGCAGTTATATCTTTCTTAGACTACGGCAATCATCGAACCCAATACTAAATAAATCATATGATACAATAAACCATATATCCTTACTCTTAATAGCAATGAAATGCGTTTTTTAATTAATAATTGACAACTTTTTTTTTCTATGTAACAAACAAAAAAACCGTGTTTAAAGGTTCTCGTTTTTAAGGATTTCAGCAACGGTAGGATCGATACGAGGTTGCAAAGTGCTGAGTACCTTTAATGCAGCTGCTGCGCGTTCACGTACAACATCGTTTGTAGAATCAGAATAAGACTTGACAAAAGTACGTTGAAGTTGAGGTAAGAAAAGCTTGAGATGCATAGGCACCTTATGTAACATTAAGATCAAGGTCTGTAAGATAGCAGCCTTGACTTCGGCAGGGTAACGATCACCCAAGATACGAATTAGAGGACCAGTGATCTGGGTAACAAATGGCTTGAGCGCAATAGCAGATGTACGATCAATCAAATCTCCAACGGCAAGTGCGGATTGTTCACGAACATCCGTAGATCCGTACATCAAACCTTGCAAGAAGATGGGTAAGATACAGCTGATACCCTTGGGTAAATTGAAACCAGGAATATCAATACCAGCAGCACTGACAGATGTAAGTGCGCGCTTGGTAGGAGCAACTAATTCCTCGTATTCTTCCTTGGGCAAAGACTTAGTTACGGCAACTAAAGCATTCCATGCAGATTGAATGACTTGCTCAGAAGGATCGTTAAGAAGCAACAAAAGTAAGTGAATCCAATCGGGAATATAGTATGATGAATCAAGTTCGGACTCTGTAAAGAATTGGGTAACAACATCACAAGCAATAGCACGCTTCACCGGGTTATCATCTCTAGCATATTCCATCAAATCAACAGTCAATGTATGCAAACCATCATCTTCATCAACAGACATCAAGAAGGCTTCAGTTGTAGCCTTAAGAGCTTCGATAGTTTCTTCGTCTTCCTCTTGCATGAGGGATTCAATAAGAGCTTCGAGAATAGCAGTCAAACGCTTGTTAAGAGCAGCACCGGCTACAGTCACAAGCGATGCAAGTGCACGAGCATTGAAAGCACTGATAGGAACAGAGATAAGGTTGGGGATAAGTACAGGGAAGACAGCGTTAGAGCGGACAGACATAATTTCTTTAAGAGCAGATAAAGCATAAGCAGAAGTCTCATCAGATGATTGGAGCTTGTTAAGTAATGAAGGAAGAATGACATCAATAGCCTTAGAACCAATGTTTTGGTTAAGGGTATCGAAAGCTTGAGCAGCAGCTTCACGTACTTCATCAGAAGAATCACATAAGGCCTGCTTGATAGTAGGAATGATTTGATCTGCGAAATCCATGACTTGAACTCTACCAACAGAAGCCATAATTTCACTGAAAGCGACAGTGACACCAACACGAGTAGCCTCATCATCCGAGTTCATACCTTCTTCCAAGACAGGAAGAATTTCAGGAAGAATGCCTTCACCCAACTTTTGAACGAGTTCACTTAAAGTACGACCAGCAACAGCACGTTGTTCAAAGTTATCACTAGCCAAGCTCTTAATAATCATAGCCATCATGACAGCCAAGATATCCTTGAGAGTACGAGGAGTGTTTGCAACAAGTGCCTTCCAGACTTGAAGGGAAGCTTGTCTGACAACACCAGATGAATCTTGACGAACGATATACAAGGCAGCCAAGATACGATCTCTTCTATCCTTACCAAGTACTTCAATAAGTTGCTTCTTCTTGGAATCACTACCATAATCATCATGGCCGGCATCAGCATCTTCATCAGCAAGTTCATCAACATTACCAAGTGCCATATCGTTGTTCTTGGAAGTAATACCGGTGATACGGAAGAGTAATTCTCCGACAAGTTGAACGGAACTTTGACGGATACGCCATTTATCGTCGAAAAGACCCTTCTCTAATTCGGGCAACAACAAATCAACAGCCTTAGTAGCATAGTTGGTGACAATCATACGACCAGCACGAAGAGAGGCTTCACGTACATATTCAGACTCATCTGCAAGACCCATAAGAATAGGAGGGATAATACGACCAAGATAAGGTTGGAAACGAGGACCGAAAGTAGCGGGTAAGTAAATCAAAAGAGAGATAAAACCTTCACGGACATAAGAACGAGGAGAATCAGCGCTAGAGATAATCTCAGGTAAGAGACCATCAAGACGCTCAAGACCAAGACCTGCAAGAACTTCAGAAAGACCTTGAGCAGCACCTTGTCTATCAACACCTCCAGAATCTGTCTTAAGAATATCAAGCAAGTCAAGTACAAGACCAGGGAAGTTCTCTTCACCCAATTTTTCAACCAAGGCACCCAATGCTTTAGCAGCAGTACCACGAGCAGCGGGAACAGGATCCACCAAAACTTCGTTAAGACCAGGCAAGATAATGTTAAGGTAAGGTACAAGATCCTTTTGATCAGTCAAAGATGCCATGTTACCAACAATTTGTGCAGATTTTGTCTTAATCTCAGTGGCACGTTCACGAAGACCACGTTCCAAGATAGGCATGACCAAAGCAAGCGAAGGAGGATCAATATAATGCACAAAAGAGGTTTGCAAAAGGGCAGCAAGAGCAGGGGATGTCTTAGTGTTAGGATCACAAAGAGCCTTCAATAAGACAGGTACAAGTTCTTGAATCTCGGGGTTACTAATGACCTCACCAAAAAGTTGAAGAGAGCGGTTAGCAGCTGCTTGAACTTGAGAATGAGTATCAGCCAAAACCTCGGAAATACGAGGAATAATATTGGGCAAGGAAACAGATAATTGCTTAGGAGCACAGTAAGCCATGGAACCTAAAAGTTCAACAGAGGCCTTCTTGGTACGCCATTGACGTTCATCTAAACCTTCCAGGATAGAAGGTAAAATAAGCTTGACACAATGACCACTGACTTTACTCATGATGACACGAGCTGCATCTGAAGAGGCTTCACGAACATCGATATTAGCATCACTGGAGCAAACGAGCAAAAGAGGAATGATTTGAATAATATAAGGTTCGAACAAACGGCCAAGAGTAGCAGACAATGTCTCGAAAGCAAAGAGAGCACCTTGTCTATACTCGTACATACGCTTATTATCGACAGCATCCTTTAAGGCGTTCATGACGTTACATTCCTTCAAGGCAGTAATACCACGACCCTTGACAACACCTGCAAGACCGTAAGCAGCACCACGACGTTGAGCATACTTCTCACCCTTGAACAACTTGGCCAAAAGAGACTTGATAAGACGAGGTACTTCTTCTTTACACATCTTAATAAGAGGAGGGAGACAATCGGCGACAGCGCTTTGAACGGTCTCGGAAGGAGTATCCAAAGTTTCAATTAATTTCTCAACAGCAGTACTGACCTTTTCATCTCCAGGAGATAAATAACCAGCGGCACCACCATAAAGAATAACTGCAGCTTGACGAATAGAGTCTTGAACATCACCGTTATCAGAAGGAGAGTTCAAATAGTTTTCAAAGATCTCCAAGAACTCTTCAACATCAACCTTACCGTAGGCATTGATAGCAGCCATACCAGCTTCAAGCATACGCTTACGTACTTGTTCATTACGGTCACCAAGAGCTTGATCCTTGATCAAGAACTTACAGAAACTACAAGCATTTTCGAGTTGCATAAAGGGTGCAACAGCCTTTAATGTAAGAGCAAGACCTACACGAGCAGCCCAAGGATCTTGACGATCCAAAGTCTCGGGAATGACCATACCATATTCATCAAATTCAGGATCCAAAGGAGCAGCTAACTTCTTGTACATAACATAGACAGCTTGGAGAGTCTCATAAACTGATTCAGGATATTCCTCTACGGCTTCGGCAAGAGCCTTACTAGCGGCTTGACGAACGTATTCGTTATCTGAGACGATATAAGTCAATAATTGATCTTTATACTCTTCATCTACCTCCATGGCATTATCTTCCCATTGAATCTTGGCTAAATCAGCGTTAGATTCATTTTCATCGTGACAAGCAACCCAAAGTTCGGATGAATAATCGATATCTGTAAGATCCAAGAGTTCCAAAGCTTGGAGAGCAGCAGAACGTACGAGGACTTCAGAGGATAATAAACCCTTGAAGAGAGCATTGATTTCATCCAAAGTAACGGAGTCAGACATGGCTTCACAAAGAGTGACAAGGTATGTTTTAGCAGCTTTACTACACATGGGGTAATCCTTGATACTGTGCAACAAGATTTCAATCATGAGCTTACGAGGCATCATGAGAGAGGCACCGTGGACACAATGGAAACCAATGATATCGATAGCCATAGTGACTTGTTCAAGAGCAGATTCGTCATTCTTGTCACAGTCAATAGCACCTTGTTCAATGACTTGGTAGAGAACAGGGAAACAGAAACCGAAAGAGGCAGGAGGTAAAGGACGAGACTCGGTAATGAAACGCAAGCGGAAAAGAACACGAGGCACAAGAGCACCAAGAGATTCATCTAACCAACGAGCGGGGATAGGATGAATCTTGTTAGCACGCAAAGTAGCCATAGCAATAGCATCACGAATCACTTGAAGATCCTCAACAACACAATCACCTAATTGGCGATATGTATCTACCAATAAATCACCAACCAAAAGACCAACAGATTTCTTAGCAGCATCCAATAAAATTTGGATAAGATCCACAAGGTATTCTTCAACATCGCTACTGTTACCGATAACAAGAGCGCTAATGATATTTAAACCAAGAGAGAGCTTTTCATGAGTGGTTTGAACATTAGCACGAATAGCTGCTTCCTTTTTTAATTGAGTGTTAACAGCAAGTTGTTCCTCTTTGGATAATTTCTGAGCCAAACCCTTCTTTTTGGCAAGTTCGGCACGAAGATCGTCTTCCCATTGATCATCACTGTTACCCTTACGGCGAGTATCGACCTTTTTATCCTTCTTGAGAACATCGATGAAAGGAATATCGGCAGGGCTTTTCCAGATGTTACATTCTAATTCGGAAATGTTGTTCATCAACTCGGGAGATAAATTCTCGCTCACAATTTCGATGAATTCGGGAATGGCATCAGGTGAAATGAAGACCAAAGTGGAAATAGCAGATAATGCCGCATCATAAAAGAGTTGAGACTGAATTATAAAAAAAAATTAGTTATCGATCATTGTGTTCTTTAGTTTCTCTTACCTCTTGACGAGTTTGCAAGGTTTTTTTCAAGATGTCTAAAATCTTGTTGGACTTCTCTTGTACCAACTTTCCAGGATCAACATTAGCACGTTGAATCAAAGTAATCCAGTTATATTTGTTGGTGGGAGATGCAATATATTTATGATGAGCTAATAACATGAGATCGATTAATTCAACACCCTTACTGGATTCAGGCATATCTTTAGCATAAGCCGTCATTGCGTTCAAGACAGAAGCAAGACGAGCAGTCGCAATTTCCTTCTTGTAGCTTTCAGCGTTTGTAGCCGACACAGCAGTAGAATCTTTGACGTTGTTTTCGATATCCAATAACCATTGCTTGAGCGCCTTCTTCATATAGTTGCTAAGCTTGAAAGGATCTGCAGCAGCAAGTGCTGAAGTTTCTTCATATGCAGCGTTACGGACAGTATATTCGGGATGAGAGGTGATGACCCAAACAAGCGCCTGTGCAATCAAATGGCCAGCACCTGTCTTTTCAAGAGAAGCTTCAGTTTCGTTCTTGAAAACGTTAGCGAGCGATCTGACAAGCCAGAGACCTTCTTCAGGGTGTACTGCCTTTGTATAGATACGATCCCATAATAAATAATTGGGCTTGGGAGAGGTGACCAATAATTGTGAGGGGTATTTTTGGGTCTTTAAGAGCTCGACAACAGGTTGAGGCATACTAGGCCAGTGTTGGATACGGCCTGAGACAATAGAGATAGTGACATAGGCTTCCACAGGTCCATCCTTCCATAAAAGAGGTTTATCGACAATCTTATTAAATGTCTGGAATAAAGATTGAAGGTATTTGACTACGTGAGCGCTTAAAGTAGCACTAGGCTCTTTATGATCCCAAACTGTTGTACCAACTGCGTTTGCCCATCTCTTTCTAGCTAAAGGCTTAGCAGAGTTTAATCCGTCTGTAGAGGTTTTGACGACCTTTTCTACAAATTCCTTGTTGGCGGCACAGAATTCGTCGTTATAGATCAAGACGGTTAAATGACGACCGATACCATCGACGGCAGCAGCCATAGCTTGTTCGTGAGCCTCTTTGGCGGTCATGGTGAAATAACCTTCTAAAGCCTTTTGACTGACGGCAGGTTCTGTGACTTGAGCAAGAGAAGAAAGAGCGTTGTACATGATGACACGGTGTTCCCATGAACCGACCTTTCCGCTTGTCAGGAGTTTTGAAACACCTTCTGCGACCTTGATTAAAGAGTCTAAATCGTGACAGACAAGTGTCAAGGCTTCCCAAAAGGCCTTTGCGCCGTTTACTGTGGTTGCAGATGTTGAACGTAAATGGTTGAGAAGAGGATCTAACCACTTTGCTGCGAAAATGGTCGAAGGGTCGAAAGAGAATGCTGGTGCCATATGAGCCAAGGCTATAATATATAAAAAGTGGTTAACATCACACTATACTATGTGCTATGTTATGTGAGTATGTACCCTGCAAAACAATCTCGGGAGATCTGAGCATCATCTTATCAAGCACGGGTAAATATTCTGATTCAAATTTATCTTTGGTGATGATGGATTGAATGAAATCGTGGAAAGCGTTCAAAGCTGCTTTGTGAACAGCAGTTCTTGAAGAAACAATGTTCTTTAAATAATACTCTGTCAATTGAGATTCGATATTTTCGACAAAAGGCTTTCCATCCAAAGTTTTCAAACGAAGACTGACATCAATGATGGTACCAATCAAAACAGCGTTTTTGAAAGAAGGTGTAGCGGTTTGGGCGTTAGCAAGAGCTACTTGGAACATGATAGGGATAGCGTCAGCGTTAAGACGAATAGTACGTCTGACATCGGCAATAGCACTCTTTGCAATAGTCTTTTTTCCATCGTCGACAAGTGAATCGATTAATACGGCTTGTGCGCTTAAAATGGTGGCAAACATGGGGTTGGTGGTGGCGTTTTCGATCGTGACCTGCTTTAAAACGCTGGTGAATAATACATTGACCCAACTTAATAACACAAAACGATCTGAGGCAGCAGATACACATTCACTATTAAAAAGGTTAACATAGGAACAAAAAAAAAAAAATTCTCTCTTTTTACCCAGTTGGCTTGCGTTTACCGCATTTCTCGGCTTCTCTTGCAATGACAGGAACGAAAACTTTTTGAAAGACTTCAGGGTTCCAGTTATTTAATTCTTTAATCACTTCGATAATAGCATGACGAGAAGCACGATCACGGTAACGGGCAATGGTGAGAAAAATCAATTGTAATAATGAAGGGAGTGATTCGACGGGGAGATCTAACAAAAAAGCCTGAGTAAGAGCGAAAATAACGCCTGAAAGAATTTTTACCCTTTCTACGAAGACGAATCAGGAGCGAGTGGTTTAAAAAGTCTAATCTATCAGAAACACCAGAGTTGGTAATGGTGGTGACAACTCTTGTCTTTATAAACTCTGGCCAACCAAGTTCTCCTGTATTCTCTTGAGGTTCTGCCATTTGGTGTAAAGAGATGAAGAGAAAAATATTTTCTTATTTTTGAAACTCACATATAAAAAATGTCGCGCTAATTGAAAAAAAAAACTGCGGCTCTTTGACAACTTCATTGTTGGTGATACTTTATACAAAGTACACACTTGGAAAATACCAAGTTGCACTTGATTTTCTACAGCAAACCTAGTTATTTTGAAAATCTATTAGACATTGCTAGTTTTAAGAAGAGCTTGCAGATAATAGAAAGCACGAGTTTGTGGGCATGGTGTGATCTTGTACATCAATTGTCTTTAGTGCTTCTGTATAATAGCTCAACTATGTAAGTATATCAGCACTATCGGGTAGCTGCGTTCAATTTGAATACTTTAGACCCTTTTTTTTTTTTTTTTTTTTTTTTATGCATGAAAGGTGATTGATATACAATGGATCAATCTGATAGTAATTGTTATTTTTTATTCCACGTGTGTGGTTCTTGGATGCTGTGTATACTCATATCAAAGAAAATTAGAGTAAATTTAATTGATAGCTTATTATGTTTCATACTCTGCGTGTATGTTTAAACACCACCATTATCTTGGAATCAAGTTACATTCAGCAAAACAAACACTGATAGCTGTAGCAGTTGGGGGGTGACAATAAAAGCCAAAATAACAAGACACTTTTATATCATATTATTAATAAGAGTCTTCTTAGGGACCACAGGTGTACCCGTGGATTGAGTAGCCCCGCTGTCCCTGTGTACACACCTATGGTCCTTAAGAAGACTCTTTTTATATCCTTTGTCAGTATAAAGCATATAAAGCTCGGTTATTTTGGTATTTCTGTAAGATACCAAGTTGTATCCTTTCATGTCCTGAGTAAGAGCTGACAGAGTTTTGAGCAACAAAGTATGACAGAGTAAATAAAATAAGAGAGATAAAATAGTTTTTATTCAAGCATCATCGTCTGCATTTGACGTCACAAAGAAAGCGAAAAAAATTAAATAAAACTCATCAGAGGGCCTGTCAAAATACCCCCTTCATGTCTCTTTCACGTAACTTGGTCGATCTGTATATATTGGCTAGCGCCGTGACAAAAGTAAGCACTTGTGCTATCGCCAGTCAAACTTCAGCCGTCTGTCTTCATGTCAAGACC
Source organism: Mucor piriformis (assembly GCA_943193625.1). NCBI lineage: Eukaryota > Fungi > Mucoromycota > Mucoromycetes > Mucorales > Mucoraceae > Mucor > Mucor piriformis. Next base: position 2,779,588 of record OW971869.1, on the reverse strand, counting down.
TCCAGTTTGATGAATCCTACGCCCATGAATGGCAGTTATGCAAAGCAAGAAGCTGCTATTGAAGTCCCTTTTCCCAACTTTGTAGAAAATGAGTCTATAGAGCATACAACACCTTTAGAAAACAGAGCCCCCGTCGACAATGTAGCACCTGTCGAAAATAAAGCACCTGTAGAGATTAAAGCACCTGTCGAAAGTAAAGCACCTGCTGAGAATAAAGCACCTGTAGAACCAAAGCACGTCGCAAAACCTGTGGTAGCATCTGTAGAATTGCCCGTTGAAACAATAACTGAGACTGTAACGATAGAAGCCCCTGAACCAGTTGCTGAGAATATTATCAAGCAAGTAGAGCAAAAGCGAGTAATGAAGGAATCACATATTCCTACATCTCGATTTGGAAGACTTTGGAATTACGGTACACTTGCCACCGGTATGGGAATGGGTGCTATTAATGAGTCTTTGAAACGAGCCACAGGTTTATCGCAAGAGACTTCAGGTAAACAATGGATATTTTGATCAAGGCACATAAACACTAATATTTTGACTGTAGGGTCTGTCATGTTGAGTGAGAATAATGTAAACAGACTTGTGGAGAAACTTTCTCGTATGCGAGGAGCCGCACTCAAGATGGGTCAGATGTTGAGTATTCAAGGCATTCAAGCCGCGGGCGATAAAACTGGATTACCACCCCAATTAGAAGAGATTTTATTACGTGTGCATGATAGTGCGAACTACATGCCTCAAAAGCAAATGGAGAAAGTTATGAGCAAAGAGCTAGGATCAGAATGGAGAAGCCAGTTTAAGAATTTTGACCCTATACCTATTGCTGCCGCATCCATTGGTCAAGTTCATGCTGCTACATTAGCCTCCACCAACGAGAATGTAGTGATCAAGATCCAATACCCCGGTGTAGCCGAATCTATCGATAGCGATTTGAGTAATTTAAAGGCCTTGGTGACTTTTAGTAATTTATTACCTCGTGGTTTGTATCTGGATAATACCATCAAAGTGACAAAAGAAGAACTCGCTTGGGAATGTGATTATATCCGTGAAGCAAATAACGCGATTCGATTCAAAAATTTATTAGAAGGCGATGATCGATACAAAGTTCCTAGCGTGGTCAAGGACTTATGTACGAAACGTGTCCTTGTTAGTGAAAGATTACAAGGTCGCGTCTTGAGTAAAGCTGTAGAAGAATCACAGGAGATTAGAAACGACTTGGGTGAACATTTATTACGTCTCTGTCTTCGAGAAGTGTTTTCATTCAGATTTATGCAGACTGACCCTAATTGGTCGAATTTCTTTTATAACAAGAGTCAAGTGGAGCTATTGGATTTTGGAGCTTGTCGAGAGTACTCGGAATCGTTTTTACAGATCTATGGTCGTATCTTGATGTCGGCTGCACAAGATGATCGTGAAGGCGTGTGGAAATATTCCAAGGATCTAGGCTTTGTGACGGGCTATGAGACTGAGGTGATGCGTAATGCTCATATTGATAGTGTCATGGTACTAGGCTCACCCTTTTCAAAAAATGCGCCAGATTCCTATGATTTCCAGCATCAAACCATTACACAGCGTGTGCGTGAAACCATTCCTGTCATGCTGCGTCATCGTTTAACTCCTCCACCCGATGAAACTTACGGTCTTCATAAGAAACTGTCAGGAGCATTTTTGCTCTGTACAAAACTTGGTAGTAGGTTTGATACCAAAGCTGTTTGGAGAGAAGAGGTTGAAAGTAAATTTAAAATGTAAAATAAAAAAAACACGCGTCACAATTTATGCAAAATTTAAAAAGAAGTGTTCTATGTTTTATTTTTGTTTTTTTTTTTTTTACAAATCTTTAAATGTCCAGTACACGATTAGACTACAGAGAACCAAAGAAACCAAGAGCTGTATGTGTTTACACCATTGCTCAAGAATCGCGCTATGTAATCATTGAAAACCTTTCTGCCATTGGTATAATCGATGAGTTTATTCGACATTGTGGAAAGTTTGGTACAGTACAGAATTACCGCATGCTAGACGACCACCCCTCGAGCACCGAGCATCTCGATGTATGTTGGGTGCAATATGACGAGATTAGTTCAGCAAGGTATGCGAAACGTATGATGGATGATAAAGTCTATTGTTATCAACGACTGCGGGTGAATTATGCACCCGAATATGAAACACACGACGATATACGCGCCAAATTCCAGGATCGATTTCAAGCGATTCATAAGCGACTAAATTTCGCGCATGGGAAGCGTAGACGTGATAAACGCGATGTGTTTGGGCCACAGGAAGAAACGCGGCAGGGTATGTATTCCCGGGCCAGTGCTGCACCTGCTGCCGCAGCAACAACAGCAGCACCTGTTGTACCCAAGAGAAGAAGGATCTGAAATGTTCTAGAACATTTAATTCGTAAGCCACTGCTTGGGGAAGCTTTTAAACCACGAAAACAATTTTTTTTTTTTACTGCACAAGCGTGTCCTTACCGTTTATCATAGTCCACTCTTTTCTCTTTCTTTTCTTTTTCTTTTTGTTCCTTTTTTTCAAAAAAAAATCTATACTTCCAAAAAAGAAGCTAAAAAAACGGCTCTGGCCTGTTTGAAAAAGTTGACCCCTTTCTTATATACCAATTTGCACTAAAGAAGAGATATGAACCCTGGCAAAGAAGGCTGGACCGAAGTAATTTCAAGAAAACAGCGACCACACAAAAAAGATCCGTTTGCAGGCATGAAATCATGTGTTAATTACGAATTGGAAATTGAGCGATTGAAACAACTGGTGAAATGTAACCGTTCATATGTCACCGAACAAGAAAAGTTTCGTTTCCTGGCCTTTGTTTGTAGTTGGACAGGCAAAGGTGATTTCGACCAGGAATTCTTGGATAATTCATCTCTCTGGGCAATCTCTTCCCCTTGGCATTATTGTCACTCTGTACAAAATAAACCTTTATCGCATTCTCCTACTACTACTATCAATAGACATGGTCCAATTGGTATGGGTCGTCGCAAACACTAATATACATACACACATCCTTTATCCCCCCCATCCACCCTTCTCCTCCCTCTCACACAACATTACTATTACTCACACAAATACACCATTTTATTAAATAAACAAAAATTATTCTAAATCTTCCGTATAATTGGCGGGAAAGAACCCTCTTCGCGTTCCAATCTCGCCTTCCCACCAACTCTGTCGATCCTCTAACCGCTTTATCACAATAATGTGGTCTCCAGCAGAAAACTGCAAATCTGAAGGTGAGTCGCTATGATAGTCATATTTGGCTACCACAACTGTCATCTCCTGTTGATGTAAAGGTAATTTAATGTCTGAGTGAGGTTGTAAAGGACTACCTGGTGGTGCTGATGACAATGAGGATGACGATGATTGTTCAACAGGTGGCATATATCGATTAGCCCCCTTTCCCTTGTCACCTGCCATAGGTGAGGGTGGTTCATAGGCTGCCTGGTACGACGATGATGGTTGGTATGTAGGGTGACTCATATACGCCTGGTTGAATAAATCCTTCTCTTTAGCCGGTGATGCGTCATTCGTTTGGGATTGGAAGCTCGATTGATGACTGATGCTGTTCGGCTGTTGTTGATAGTTACTGGTATTGCTCGATTGATGACTGATAGGTGGACGAGGCCCGTCATTTGCTTGGTATGGAGGTGGTGGCTCCTCAAAGCCATCCGATGTCGTAGGTGGTGGCACCTCAAAGCCACCCGATGTCGTAGGTGGTGGTCTATTTGAGTAATTCATTGGAGCTACAGGTGTAGGTCGAACGGTAGACTGCATACTCTGTGTTCTTTTCGATTTCTGAGATGCAAAAGGTAAACCAGGTCTAGGGCCAGCACCCAACGAGTTCAAAATATCATACAGCCTTGCTGCTTCTTGGGGTGGATACACAATACCTGTGAGTACATCATGAGCAGACACTCGACGGCCGTAAAAAGCGGCGTTTGTGTTTACACGTTCGGAGATCTTGGAACCCTCAAGTGAATAGCCCATATAAAGTCCCTTGGAGGCGCTGTAAGCATAAGTGGCGGCTATATGGCTTGTGTTGGAGGCAGATGCAGAGATATCAGCGGATCGACCTAAGGGACCAACAGCTAAAGAAGCACCGACACCTAGTTGTAATTGGCCTCCTCCGTCAAAAAATGCCTTGACAGCAGCTCGGTAGTTCATGACGATAATGGAGTCAATGACCTCTCCTCCAGCTTGATGACCGAATCCCTTTTACTAATTGTTAATAAATGTGGGGTTTAGATGATGTTAAAAGACTTACGACAGAGGACATGGAGACACCAGAAGGAGCACTCCAAGAACCATCAGGAAGTCTGATATGAAACAAATTAGCTCTCTGCCAAGTAATGTTTACGGGGTATTTCTTGTTACCTTGCAATGATAATACCAGTACCACCTTTGGCAGAAATCATGAATCCGACACGGTAGAGACGAATAAATACTATGCCATGAGCTTCTCTTAATATACTGGGTGGAATGAGGGTTTGCACATCACGTCCTTTTGTCGGGTCTAATAAAATGCTTAGTATGACGATATGACTAAAGTTTTGTGAATGTTACCTGTAAATAGTTCGAGTATTTGAACTGCTTTATGAATATCGGCTATTTTACATGTTGCAGTTAGTTTTTTTTTTTTCGTCTTAATTCATATGTGTGTGTCCATGTTACTTTTTAATTCCTTTGGTGTTCTCGTGGTAGGCATTAGTATAAAGAAAAAGAGATCGATATTTTGGTATATTTATGCACATACACACACGGCCAATCTCCCGGGCCGGACCATGCAAAAAGTTATAAATAGTAGCATCCAAGACTTTTCGCAGCAGTTTTTCGGGCTGGGTGAATGCCAAGATGCAGAAAATCGTTGACAGCTGAATAAGAGATTTTATTGTTTAAAAAAAAAAAAAAAAAAATATAAAATAAAAATGGATTGGGGGAATATGAAGGTTTGGGGGGTGAAAAAAATTAGACTTTTTTTTTTTTTGTTGTGTATTAAAAGGGGGAGAGTTGAAATTACATTTATGAGCGTCTGATCTTTTGCTTGACTTTGCTAAGTTTAGAATCGACTTGATCCAGCATGGCTTCGAGTTCTTCTTTACGTCTTCGTGATTGTGGGCCACCACCCGATAAGGGAATTTTAGAATAAATAGATTGAAGCTATTTAAAAAAAAAAAAATTAGATTTTTTATACACTCCCTATAAGGATTTCTATAGTTACCTTTTCCTTTTCTTTGGTTAATTTCATAAGTTGATCATCAAGATCATTGTTGTATTCAATCTTTGCATCTTCTTGAGCGGAAGAAGAGGGCACAGGTATAATATCTTCGTTGGGTTGCATACGAGGTGATCCGCTCGGTGTATGTAATGTATACGCCATCTTTTCTTTCTCGGCTGCTAATCGACTTAATTCTTCAGAATGGGATTTTATCAATTGATCCATTGCTGTATGAAGTGCATCTACTTGTTCTTGTGACTTATTTAATTTGGACTACATCAAAAAGGGTTTAGTTTTTTATAATGAAAAATATAATAAAAACATACCCTTAATTCTCGGACCGTCTTTTCTTTACTAGAGATTTCAGACATGAGTTCCTTTTGCTCTTGACGCCATTGTTCTTGTACGGACTTGATTCATCATGTTAAAAAAGCCAATAAATATGTGTGTGATGTGCAATATTATTACCTCGAATTCTAATTTTGTTTGGTCAACTGCGAATGACTGACCTCTTGCATTATCAGCGGTCGCCTTTTGTTTTTCCAATGATAGATTTAAATCGTCCAAATAATGTTGATTTTTAATCTATTGAAATTGTCAATATTTACAAAACAGGTAACCATGTAAATTAGTTTACCTTTTCATCTTCTAATTGCTGTAACAAATCTGTCTTTTCTGTCAATAATTCATCTACAGACAATTCAAAGTAATCCAGATCCTTCGTTACAGCTTATAAGGAGGAAAGAAAAGTTAGGTCTCATAAGGGGAGGGGGGGGGGGCTCTTTTTCTTTTTTTGATATAGTACCTTGCTTTTGCAATTGCAATACATTGACTGTCGCCTTTTCGTTTTCCAATTCCAACTTTAATTGTGCAATGATATCCAATAACTCAGTGTTTGGATCAGGTTCTCCATCATTTGATTTTACAACAACAAACGAATCGCTTGTATGTGTAACATTTGGTTCCGTAGCAAATTCTTTCTCGACTATTGTATATAAAATTAATATCAACATTATTTCAAAATTATGTATATATGAGGGTTGTCTTTACGTGCAGTCGGAGTAACCGATTCATAGGATATGTCATTATTGTCCACGTGAATAGATGCTAGACTCTGAACTTTTGGTAAAGTCGCACGAGGTTGCTTAATGATGGGTTCAACAGTGATGCGAGTAGGTGTAGGAGTAGGTGGTATAGGTAGTGGAGGTTGGATCTGAACGCTGCTGTTATTGATTTTTAATTATCGTACCACATTATTTTCATTGTCCTATTTTTATTATTTATTTTACCTTAGGCGTTTGCTTTTCATGGAATTCTTATCATGGTCTACTTAATAAGTTAGTCTTGTTGCCATAAACAACTAGAAAAAAAGAGTGAGGTTTACCAGAGGTCATAGAACTGGCCGACGTTTTATTCTTTCCCAGCCCCAACTTCTTCCAAAATGAAGACTTTTCCTTGTTATTTTTCGACATTAGGGGTTTATTCAAAAGGAGAACAAGAAAAAAGTGGAAAAGAAAGACAAAAAAAAAAAGTAAGTTTAAATAAATAAACAGGACACCCGTGCTTTGCACTTTTTTTTTTGTAGGAGATTCAAATGAAAAGGAATAAAATGGGTGTTTCGTCTCTTTCCCCTTTTTTTTAACGCAATCCAAAATGAAATCTTTTACCTCCTACTCCCTTTAGATCTCAGTTGGAATTAGTGAGATCATTTAAGGGCAATATACACAAGCTTCTCTGCAAAAATAAAATGTCATTGTTTTATTTGTGTAATGTAGAATGCACTGGTCTCTTTTGCCGTCCCTCCCCCCCCCCCACATTGTTGTCTCAATTATGCATGATGCCCAAAAAAAAAAAAAAAGTCCGGGTGTTAATCACGTGACTGTCCGGGATCAGATCCCCGGAGACAAGGCCCAGCTGGTTTAATATGTTCGCCCCGCCCTACAGCCTTAATGGGCCCCACAACCCAAGGGTATAGTAAAAAGGGAGGAATTGCGCCAAAATCGATGAATCTCTCTCTTTGCTGTGCGTATTAAAACGTAAGATAAACATCCAACATGATGGATTGCGGGGGCGATATTATTATTTTTTTAGAAGAGAGATGGATGGAAATATACGATGGATTCGATACACACCTTTAGTAGAAAAAAAAACATACATCTCGATTTAAAAAAAAATAATAATTGAAAGAGTGAAGACCAACATGAATTTCTTTAATAACACACCATCCTTTATTAGACTCTATTAATTAAATATGGTCAGATACGCTGCTACCCCAGCCAACCCTTCCAAGGGTAAGTTTCTCACCTGTAAATCAATTAGACCTCGTTTTTTTAACATGCAAATTTATAGCTGCCAAGTCCAGAGGTTCTTACCTCCGTGTTCACGTACGTAGCATAGACTAAAGAAGTAGAAACTGAAAGAGACTAACCTATTTTTTTTTTTCAACGAATAGTTCAAGAACACTCATGAAGTTGCTGTTGCCGTCAAGGGCTTAAAGTTAAGCAAGGCTTACACCTACCTTAACAACGTTACTGAACACAAGCAAATCATTCCTTTCCGTAAGTTCAACGGTGGTGTTGGTCGTCATGCCCAAGCCAAGGAGTTCGGTACCACCCAAGGTCGTTGGCCCGTCAAGTCTGTCAAGTTCGTCACTGACCTCTTGAAGAATGCTGAATCCAACGCCGAGGTAATTTAGTAATTATTGCATAATCAAAATCAAAAACACTAACTCAATGGATGTATAGGCCAAGGGTTTGAACGTTGAGGAGCTTTATATCTCCAGCATCGTTGTCAACCAAGCTCCCAAGCATCGTCGTCGTACTTACCGTGCTCACGGTAGAATCAACCCCTTCATGTGTTCTCCCTCTCACATTGAGGTTGTTCTCACCGAAAAGGATGAGGTTGTCCCCCGTTCTGATGACAAGAAGGTTGTCAAGCTCAATGCTCGTCAATTAGCTCGTAACGCTCGTCTTGCTCGTGCTTAAAATATTTTTTTTTTTCATGAAATAAAAAATTTACCTCCTCTTTTTAAAAAAAAATACAGTTGCACTTACTCACGTGAGGATCTACAAAGAGCTGATTGTGATAGTATTAATTTCAACCTCCGCTTGTTGGGATATATTGACATTGTGCGTTTTTCTTTTTTCTTCTCTTTTCTTCTCTTTTCTTCTCTTTTACAATCATATACAAACAAATGTCTAATCCTGTTACTGAACCTATTATTGCTCCTGCTGCTGCTCAAGTAGTTGAAACACCTACTGAACAAGCCGATCCTGTTGAAGCTCTCAAGGTCACTGAGACCCATGAAGCACCTGCTACTCCTGAAGAACCCACTGCTGAAGTTCCTCCTCATCCTACCCCTTCCAAGTCCAACACTACTAAACGTCTTTCCATCTTCCTTGGTAAGGCCAAGAACTATGTTGACAAGAAGGTGCATGAAAAGAAACCCACTTCTCCCAAGAAGGAGGTTGCTGAACCTGTTGAACTTACTGCCGAACCCACGGTCGAAACTGCTGTTGTTGATCCTGTTGTTGAAGCCACTGTTGAGCCCACTGTTGAGCCCACTGCTGCTGCTGCTGAAGAAGCTCCCGTCGAAGAAGCCAAGCCTAAATCCGAGAAGCGTAAATCTATTTTGGCTGGTATCTTCCGTAGCAAGGTAATGTTAGATCAAGGACTTTTTCTTAAAAGAAACATGTACCATGAGCAAAACAGCTGGTGTGTGACCTCACCCAAATCTGTTCTAGTACTAAAAAAGAGTGGTCCTTACTTGATCTACCTATCAAAAAAAAAAAAACTATCTTTGTACTCACACACTCAACTTATTTTAGAGTCCAGTTCAGAAGGAAGCTGAAGTAACACCTGCACCAGGTAATTTTATGTAAATGATATAGAATGAGATAATATATCTAACATGAAAAAAAGTAGAAACAAAGCCCGATGAAACAACCGTGACTGATAAGGAGGTTCAGGAGACTCCTGCTGCCGTCGCCGCTGCTTCTGCTACTGGTGTTGTTGAAGAACCTGTCGTTGAACAACATCACGAGAAGGAAAACGTCATTGATCAAATCAAGCGTAGCCCTCTTGGTAAATTTTTCAACAAGAAGAAGGAAGTTGAGCACAAGGAAGAAGAACCTGTTGCTACTGCTGTAGTTGAAGAACCCGTAGTTGCTGCTGCTGTTGTTGAAGAAGCTGCTGGTAAGTTTAGTTGAATTGAAATAAACATGTGGTGTTACGTATATAGTGTGATAAAATAACACATTATATCATAGTTGAAGCTCCTGTTCAACCCGAGGAAAAATCTGTGTCTCGTCCTGGATCTCCTTTAGGTCGTCGTATAACACAAATGTTCCGTGGATTTTCTAGCAAGAAGAAGGTGCCTACTGCCGAGAAGGAGGAAGAGGATGTTGCCACTACCGTCGAGCCTGCCTCCTCTTCTGTGCCCGTCATTGAACCCGTCGCTGAACCCGTTGCTTCTACTGTTGAACCCGTTGCTGCCATTGAGAATGCTGCTGTTGAAACTGTTGCTGCTCAAGAAGAAGCCAAGTTACCTGCTACTTCTGTTTAAGTATGTACAACATGTATGACCAAAAAAAAAAAAAAAAAAATTTAATCGATAACTTTTTTTTATTTTTGGGATATTGAATTCTAATAATTATCCTATTCATTATTCCCAAAGAAAAAAAAAAGATTCTCTTGGATCATTCTATTTTAGCATCTCACTTATTACTTATTTATTATATTTTACTTCTTATTAACTATCCCCCAATTTTTTAAATCAAAATCATGGCTCATTTATCTAATAAAAAAAAATTTACTTCTTCTAATCGATTAAACATGCCACAATGTTCGGCTATTCGATTTTGGCAAAATTAATAACACATATAGTGTAACCTTCAAGTCTGGATCCGCCCAATCCCCCCTTGCATAGAAAGACATCCAGATCAGCTGCGTTTCTTTTTTCATTTAATTTTTTTCAGTGCTACAATAAATCTTTTAGCACATATTGGCGTACATAAATAGATTTCCGTACCTTAGCAAACTCTTTAGATCAATGATTCACTTATTGTCACATCTTTTTTTGTCAATAGCATCCAATTAGTAGCACTATGCACTAAAAAAAACACTCAACACAGAATTAAAAATGCGTAGTGACATGAGTATGAAACCACCTGATTTTTTTTTTTTTTTTTTTCAATTCCCAATTATCACATTTCGTGATCAATGAAGAGGGAAAGAGTATTACCGGATATGACACATATACAGTAATTTGATGATAATCGCATGTCCTTCAGAATATATCGTCAATGCAAGAATATGTTCACACGCCTTGTTATGCGGGGGGGGCAGAAATCTATCGATTGTTTCATAATTTCATTATGTCTTTTTTGGTGCGCTTCTGTCACAAAGACAAAACAAACAACAGAAATTATCGTTTTTTTTTTTTTTTTTGTTCTATGATATCCTGGAAGACGGGTCTGGTTTAACTTTATGTACTGGAAAAAAACATTTCTCTGGTCACTTGAACGCATGATTTGTTAATATCTTTAACTCTTGTGTATAATAAATTTCTTGAACAAGTAGATTGGTTCTCAAGAATTAAGATTTGGTTATGACTTGTCAGCAGAGAGAGGGCTGGTGTGCTAATCTAGTTATAACCCTCAAGACAACAGAAGTTCTATACATTCAATTAAAAAGAATGTGTATACAGATGGCTTGATTCAAGCAGGGTCTTAATAGCAGAACAATTAAGCTATGGGCATATGCTTGAACGTTTCCTACCTTAGCTCAGGGCGTGCGCAAGCTCCAACTGTTTGAACCCGGTAAAGGTTCACATTTATTATGCGCTAAACCCTTTTCATTATCAAGGCACAAATAAAAACAGGTATATTTTTATCTATCTGCAGATCATGACGTTGCTAAATTACTCTTTTAGATGACTCTGTTCTTACACTAGTAATCGTATCAGGTGTGTCAAAGTCATTTTCATTGATGTACTATTACTAGTGTAGTGTTATTAATACTTTTCAACGCTTTATATTTCAGTCAGAAACTCCCTTTTCAGGAAAAATGTCCTTTATGAAGAAAACACATTGTGTCTGATCAATGTTCGCGATATTGACCAATCAGGACGGACGGTCCTCAAAATCAGCATAGTTCGACATTTATTTAATTAATTACCTGATTATTAATTGTCTAGATACTCAAAGAATAGTCTTTAGACAAAAGGTAATGATGCGTATAGTATGACTACTATGAGTAGCAGGTGATGTACGTATTTATGATTCTAAGTTTATATCAGGTCAGTGATTTGTTTTTAAATAGGTCAAGTGATAATTATTGTTGTAAATGTCTTTTTTAATATTTACAATACGAAGATATGGTCTATCACAAGACTAGATTGTACATGTTATTGTCAAGTTTGCAATTTTTCATGATAAAAACATCATAGTCACGATAAGGCTTGTTTGAGATACAGGTACTATCTGCACACACATGACTGCACTATTTTTAGTTTTATGAAAGGACAACAACAGTTCCAAACCATTGTTAAGCAACCTTCAAGTACTTGCTTCAACACACTTTTTCAAATTCCCTCACATAAATGTCGCATCTTTTTGGAACCCACATGTACAGTATTAAGTATAGTACATGGCAATTTCTGTAACAGAGTATTGTAAAGTTTCAGAACATATTTCTCCGCATTTTCTATATAAAAATCTTCATATATTTATCAAAGACTGAGAAATATTATATGCTTCGATTTATAAGGGTTATATTACAAAGCCTATTTAATCCTGGGCCTTGTAATGTATATAAGACATGACAAAAGGGAAACAAAAAACTCTCGGTTCTTATGCAGCCCTGTTCCTAAAAAAAAGCAACACGAGCTGAGCATCAAGTGTTTTACACTGATAATATAGATAAATAAATCACTTTTAGGTAATATAAATATTCATTTTATTATGTAGATATATTTTATCGGGCATAGAAAATGGTATATAGACGTTACTACAGTTTTAACACTTTAAATTCAGACAGGATTAGTTTTTTTTCAGACGAATAAAAATTATAATTCAGATTATGTTTACCTTTTTTCGGATAAAGTGAAAATGAAATTCAGAATAAAACAAAAATTAATATCAGACAATACGCGAATTGTTAAATCACCTTACCTGTAAAAATCTAAATCTCTAAAAGAGAAACCATGTTCGATATGGCGATATAAGAAAACTGTAGCATGTATAAATTGAACTTCGTTTAAATACGGTTGGTAGTTCGTTTCCATGCAGTTTATCTTCTGAATAATGTTTTTTAAGACTCTCTTATCAAGCTATAAAATTTATATATTAGATAAATTGACATTTGATTGTAACTAAATTAGTTTACTTTTTCAAACAACTTTGAGATAGTGTAAAGCATATATGCTTTTACTCTGGTTTCAAAGCTCTCGACAATAGTATTGGTATAAGTGTAGCCATTTCAATGCAAGTAGCAGTTACGCAATGACTATATCCGTTCACCAATGGTACCATATCATAAACTACGTTAAATCGGCTAGTGAAGCTGTTCCAATGCTCCATCAAATTCCCAGGAAAATGTTTGCTATTTGGTTTCTTCTTCAAAACCAACTGCGTGATTGCATACCAAAAGTTCTGTGAGAAAACCTTATCATCAATCGCTTGATCGGCATTGATTATGATGTAATAGTTCACGAATAATTGTGAGCGTATCATAATATTGCGAGCATGCTCAGACACTTTCTGAACTTTATCCAAAAATACAGCCTTGTATTCCGGTCTTACAATTGTTTCCAGTTTTATCTTTCTTGTAACAGAGATAGTGTTACTTCCTAAAAAGGCTTGGATTTCTTCTGCCTTTGTTGGCTTATAATTAGTGCACTGCCTTGATCTTGCGCTATTATGGCCCTCTTGATGACAGCTAGAACAGACTGAAACTCTTAATTCAAGATTGTCATCGGTACGACTCTGTCTTGCGTTTTTCTTCAGACGTTTGGATTCATTCGTCTCCTTTTCTGTGGTCTTCCGTTTGCTATTTGTGCCAACTAAATAATAGTTTGGGTGAATTATTAAGAAGGTTTTAGATATACAGCTTCTGGTTAAGTTATCTTGAGTTGCAGCTGGTTGATAATACTCACATTGTCTACTTCGTTTCGTACTATGACCAACTTTATCGCAATCTTTGCACTTGGTTGAAGCTAATATGCAAGTTATAATTGTTGAGTTAAGCTATATATGCTACGCCTTTAAAATGCTAAATCTTACGGTGTTCTTCTTCTTGTTTTGTGGCTTTCTCATCCCAAACCCTTTTTAGAATATCTTGTATTTTCGACTTGAACATACAAATTATAATTTTAAGAAGAAATAAAAAAAAAAGAGGTACGAATTTTGCAGCACTTAATTCATTTTTATATTTATCAAGCAAATTTAACAACATTATTTTTAGAACAAAGTACTGATTAATTTCACTGTGTACTATGAAGGTTAGCAAAGCTCAAACTCACTGCAAAGTAAGGTTCGAGTTATCTACATTGTATGCACCATAGATATAACCCATGACGTTAGTAGACGTATGAAAGTGCTAAATTCACTTGGTTTTTGTAAATAAAGTTTTTCGATGGTCTATTTGCTTCTAAGACTGTGATTATAAAAATAATACAAGAAGCAATAATAACGTGTAATAAAGAACATACAGATATTAAAATAATAACAGCTATCTGCTGCTCTCATCATTTGGAAAAATCCTTCTCCCATGTTTGTTATGCCGTTGTTTATGTTTCTATTCATACTCTCCAATTGATGACAGTACTAATTAAAGATACATACTGCATTGAAACAAATACATATGCTTCTTCAGTATTCAAGTCAATTATGCAACTATCCTTACAGTGACCGCCTTGGCCAGAATAAACAATCTGAAAATTATTGGAATTGATGGCTAAACTATTTTGTCTGAAAGCTATTTGTATTCCGTCTGAATTTTTCTCACACTGATCTGAAAATCTTTTTACTGCTGTCTGAAAAGTATTTTAACTTGTCTGAAAACATTGTTAAGTCTGTCCGAAAATAATCTATCTTTGTCTAAATGTAAAGTGAGAATACTGTAATACATGTCAAAATAGGGCCCTGACCTCTTTTGTCTGTGAATGCAGAATACAATTGTTTAATTCTCCGACATATTTTAAAGATAAAGGAGGTGTAACAGGACCTACATTTCAAAGTATTAGGCGCAACTAAATGATATATATGATGGGGTGGGTTGCCAATTTATGTGTAAAAAGTGGATAATGGCACCAAAAGAGTAGCGACGAAAAATAGTTGAGGTCACTAAGCCAAACCGATTACCCACATACACTTTTTTTTAAAATTGAAGAATCATAATAACAAATACCATGAAACGTGTGCCTTTTATCGGCTTCAGTCCAGACAGTAGCTTTTTACCACAAGATATTAAGAGTGTAACCATAACACGGTGTCTTCCTTCACTTTGATACCTTGAAATTAAACGCTGCAACTCGCTGCTGGAAGAATATATGATTGCATAAAATAAACATGCCGGTATCTTTTTTGATGAAATCAAGATGTATTATGAAGTATGATATTTTAGGAGAAGATATTCTCGAAAATTAAGGACAAGTAGTATTATTTGCTTGGTGTCAAGAAGTCTTATCGAATATTCAACAAAAATGAATACCAGGATTCATTTAACGAAACTCCTTACATCATCTGTCAATCGATTAAAGAGACTCGTTTGTGCTACATCGGACAAGATGACACATTGTGTTCGTTACTTGATTTGTATACTTTCAACAGTTGACTTTAAAATAATTTATGCTAGATATGCTTTGCAAAATACACCCACGCCTAAATGATGAAGATCCTCATTTTTTTTGGCAGCTTTGCGATGAAATATCTTAGTCATAGCTCAACCGTACCTGGTCTTGAAACAATTAAAACATTTGACAAAGTATCAGGTTAATGTTTCGTACACATGTTATAAATCACATAATCCTCAGGGACGAGTAACATCGACTATCTTACGATACCAATTATAAGCATAATAAAAATTATTTAATTCTCCGTTGAATTCCTGTTATTTCAAAGAAAAACACTCAATATGTATTCATTCGATTTTGTTTGTATACAATGCGTGGGTGGAAAGATCTACCTTATGAAATACTAGCTATTATTTTTGAAGTGTTGGAAAATGTACATGATATTACAGAGTGCCAACACACTTGCAAAAGTTGGGGTTTATCAGCACAAGAAAATTTTTACAAAAATATTTTACTGATTGTAATACGTAAATTTTTCAGATCACAAATAATGTTTGGTCATTGAAGCGACTGTAATAATACATCGCAGCAAATGGTGGAAATAGCTCTTTTTATTCATTACGTGTGTCAAAAATAACGATTATGAAATGCTAGGTGAAACCTTCACTGAATCGGATTGAAAAAGTTGATGTTGTCGTTTTCAGTGTACCACAAACTAAACATTTTCATCAACTGGCAGGTTACATGAAATCTTTTAAAAGGCATTGTTTCACACATATGTTTGTATTGATACTTATCCACCCATAAACAGGTTTTATCACAGCCTAATAAATAATAATGATCTTCATTGATTTGTAAAAATGCATGTGATCTGTCGCCTTCTACAATTTCGTATCGCATATCTATTTTGATTCTCTCGAAACAAATGCCTGGCATATATATTTCGTACATCATATCATCAGTTTCACCACCCTCGTCATCTAACATCCACATACAATGCTTAAATTCGAGATATTTAAGTGAAGGGGAAATGTTTGCAAGTTTTAGGGAAGTAAAGTTTTTTTTGTGCCAATCGCAACTATCAAAAACTAGGATTTCCATAGTTTCATTTTTAAGATCTGAAGGCCAGTAGATATCTTTACAATCGTGACTAAAATTCATGTCTATCAAAGTAAGAGCTTCCAAGGAGGTACAATATAGTAAAATGTTTGCAACAGTTACTGCCCCCATTGGCGCTATGACTGAAAACTTTTTGATATTGGCTCAATATTGTCTAACAAATGTTAAATGTGGTGGCATTTGAGTACATTTACCAAAGGCTTGTCTCAGTTTTAAAACAGTACAAGTGGGTAAATGCTTTGGTTTGGTAATTTCAATTCATTTTTGTTGGGTTTCTTTTGATGACGTTCGTTCAAAATCTATGCGTAGATACTGCCCCTCGTGATGTACATTGTCATACGAAAACACCACTGTAAGATCATTATTGTTTGCAATTATACTTCCATATAGCTCCATCATATCAGCAAGCTGCTCCTCCATTAATTTACCACGAATCTTAAAGGTGTTCATTCGTGACATATATTTAAAAAACTTTCCCATTGTACTTTTATCGCCGTAAACGGACAAGTAAAAAAAAGCCGATCTGCCACCAAATGAGTCTCCGTACTCATTCATTGTTAGGTTTTTTAGCCGAGGAAACTTATGTATAAGATACAATATTACGTTGGGTATTAAGGAGACTCCTTCTATAGTCAGGTCTTCAACAGAATATTGAGGAATTACAAGATGCATGCTCTTGTTTTGTGATTGATTTGGATCCACTTCTTCAACAGGTTCCAAAGCTGTAAACGTGATACTTTTCAATGATGGGTTGCAACGATCAACAAATAATTCGAGTTGAAAAATATTGACAAATGATCTGGTTCTGGTAACTAGTTTGGTTAGTTCTGGAAAGGTAGGCAGTCTCTGTACCAATCTATTGTATTCACTAGTGAGATCGACATCGGATATATTATTCTTCAACAAGAGTTTGGTCATATTTTTTCTCAACAGCAGCATGGTGTCGATATAGTCATGATAATCTGATGCTTCAATGGTAAAATTAATCTCTCTCAGATGACTGAAAAATCCTCCCCGATAACACAAGGCAATATTTTTCCAAACACCCTTTATCCAGGATCCAGACAGTACTTCGATATTAGGGCAACAAAACGCTATTTGGTTTACTAGCACGGAATCTATTTCAGAATGTCTTCCCAAAAAGAAATTTATCGACTTCACAAAACTGCCTGTTCTGTTTTCTGTGTTGGATATCGTTCTCGAGAATGGCATGACTTTTGCAATATTCATTAAATTTGAGCTATTCTGGCTCTCCGGATAAGGGCGTGTTTAGCCAAAAGTCTTAATTTAACACCACATCTAAATTACGCATCTTTATATAAACCAAAGCATTTCCAAGTGCGTGATCTATACATGAGAACATTTTAATGATTTAAAGTTTCCTGTTTTAAGGACAAAAAAGAAAAAATACGGACCAATAAATAGATTTCAATGTTTAAGGTTAAGAATTAATTTATAATTTTTATTAATAAACAGGAAAATAAATTAGTTGGAGGTTAAAGTTTGTCCGTTAAACAAGAGAAGATTAGGGGTGTCGTTTTTAGTAGACTTGACAACATTGGCGGTGGCGATAGAATTGATTTTGTTGTAGACTTGGACAGCCGTAGGGCTGGACATATCACCAATTAAAAGAGCGGCAACACCAGCAGCATGAGGAGAAGCCATAGATGTACCAGAGAGAACGGTAGTAGTGGTAGTACTACCAATGTAAGAACTGAGAACGCTAGTACCAGGAGCATAAATTTGAACGCAAGTACCCCAGCCTGAATAATAGGCGTGAGTGTCAGTCTTATCGATGGCAGCAACAGCAAAGACGTCCTTGTTACCAGCAGGCAATACTTGACAGGTATCAGTGTTCCAATTACCTGCTGCGGCAAACATAGGAACACCAGCAGCGACGACAGAACTAAGGGCGGTGTTTAAGAGAGTATATCCTGCATTAGTAGCGCCCTGAGTTTGTAAACCGACAGACATGTTAATGACAGATTTACCGACATGGTTTTTGGAATCAGAGGTAACAAATTGAAGACCGGCTAAAATAGAAGAGATAGTACCATCACCATTTTCATCGAGAATTTGAACAGCAATTAAGTTGGTCTTCTTAGCAACACCGTAAGTCTTACCACCGATAATACCGGAGACGTGAGTACCGTGACCAGAACCAAGTTGAGAAATATTGTCAAAGGCAGAGAAACCCCATTTAGCACGACCTTCAAATTCAGTATGCTCAATGTACATACCATCATCAATAACGTAAACGTATGCATCGGCGCCTGCATTAGAGTCATAGATATAAGGTTTGGTAAGATCAAGAGACTTCTCAGAAACGCGAACTAAATTCCATTGGGCATTCTTTTGAGAGGTAAAAGGAGTAGCAGGAGTAGCGGTAGCAGATTTAGTGGTAGTAGTGGTTGTAGCAGATTTTGTTGTAGTAGTAGTGCTAGCAGGCTTGATGGTACTAGTAGCAGATTTGGTGGTGGTAGTGCTAGAAGCCTTAGTGGTAGTCTTCTTGGTAGAAGTCTTCTTGCCAGTAGTCTTCTTGCCAGTAGTCTTCTTGGTGGTAGTCTTCTTGGTGGTAGTCTTCTTGGCGGTAGTCTTCTTGACGGTAGTGGTCTTCTTAGTGGTAGTGGCCTTCTTGACGGTAGTGGTTTTCTTGGTGGTAGACTTCTTGGGACCGTTACATTTTCCACTAATACAGCTATCCTTACAATCGGCTTGAGTGGCACAACAGTAACCATTGTAACCATCACCATTCTTCTTACCAAGAGAACCTGAGACACATGAAGCAGCTCTTTTATGCAACAATTTTTCTCCATTATGCAACAATTTTTCTTCATCATGAGCATGAGGACAATTTTTGTCGTGTTTATAAGAGTCGTAGTGGAAGTTACCGGCACGTTGATGAGAACTTTTCTCGGTGTTACGACCATAATATCTCTTTGAATATTTCGTTTTTTTGGTGGGTACATCGAATTTGATATCCATGTCAGGGATGATCTTCAAGATATCATGGTCAAAGGATCCCAATATATCCTTAACAAGGGTAAGATCTTGAAATTTAACAGTAATAGCTTTGAATTTGGAACCAAATTCATAGGCATCAAAGACATGAACTTGATCATCCTCGGTATCACGTCTGACAATTTTGTTGTTATTTCTCTTTTCAACTTTGTTCTCACCTAAAGACTGTGTGAAAACCTGGAGTGCATTATCCATAAAACGAGGGACAACTACAAAAACGGTACTGCGTGAGTAAATTGCGTGTGACATTCAATAATATTTTTGTGACATACAATCTTTAATACAGGTAGTGTGATTCAATTGAAGAATAAAGTTTCCGTTGCCTTGTTGCAAAGTCGTATCTAAAGCCGTGAATATGTCACTGGCTGAAGTGACGGCAGTTAAGCATGAAACTGCAAAGAAAATAATCGTTTTGGGAATCATTTGTATAAGTGTCAGAAAATATACTATTTTAAAAAAGGAAAGGATGGGGTGAAAAAAAAAACGTTAAAAAAAGGATTGGAGGGAATTGGTTGTGTAAAGAGAAGAAGAAAAAAAACCTTTTTATTGTCAATGACATTTTTATACTAAATAATTCAATATTGATTCGTATTACCAAAGTGATTTAATTATAGCTTCATGTAACAATAATTTAAACATTGTCACACTTTCGTTTGTTCAAATTGTATTTCTGCAGTTTGCAATATTAGATACACTGTAATGTTCTTGAATTAAAAGTATAGTCGATTCAATTTGAAATTAGCATCGGCTTTAACATGAAAAGAATTCCACAAGCTAATCAGTTAATTAAAGAACAGGACGGTCATTGTGCAACATTCAGTAGAGCTTCAATTAATTGACTCTATTAAACAAACTTTTTAGCTTACATTTGAAACAGGTTTGTACCTCAATGCAAACTTGTATAAATATTCTTACTTTGAGCTTAAATAAGCTTTATTAAAATTAAAAAAAAACCTGGTATTTACATATACCTACTAAATTGGCAACTCTTGTAGATCCATATTTTTCAATCATTTGTGCGGGAGCTGAGTTTAAACAATCAGGACAGTAAAAATCGATTGATGTTACACTGACCTCATGTTATAACAACTTGTAGAATCTGGGATTCACTTATACAGGTGGATCTGACCAATAAAAGAAGTAGTCAGAAAAAATACACATGGTGTATCACAGAAACAATGATGCATTAGGACAAAGAAGAGGGATATTAGATGATGACACGGTTCGCAATATTCTTTAATTTGAACACAATTTTTAAATGAAAAAAGTTTATTTAATAGGTCGCATATTAATAGCGAGATAAATATTATAAATATTATATCAAAATTAGTTGGTGGTCAAAGTTTGTCCGTTGAACAAGAAAATATTGGGAGTACTGTGAGTGACAGACTTAACAACACCGGAAGTGGCAGCAGACTTGACCTTGGCATAAACCTGGGCAGCAGTAGGGCTAGACAATTGACCGATCAATAAAGCAGCAACACCCGCAACGTGAGGAGAGGCCATGGAAGTACCGGAAAGAGTGGCGGTAGAGGTGGTGGCAGAGATGTAAGAACTGAGAATGCTAGTACCAGGAGCATAGATTTGAACACAAGTACCCCAGCATGAGTAAGAAGCTTGAGCATCAGTCTTATCAGTGGCAGCAACGGCAAAGACATCCTTGTTACCGGCAGGCAAAACTTGACAGGCATCCGTATTCCAATTACCAGCAGCAGCAAAAATGGGTACACCGCCATTAACAACGGCACTAATAGCAGTGTTGAAAGCAGTGTAAGTAGATGAGGTGGAACCACCGGTTTTCATACCAAGAGACATGTTGATAATAGATTTACCAGTGTGCTTTTTAGCATCAGTGGTAACGAATTGGAGACCAGCTAAAATGGAAGAGATAGCACCACTACCTGTATCATCGAGAACCTTGACACCGATCAAGTTGGTCTTCTTGGCAACACCATAAGTCTTACCACCAATAATACCACCAACATGAGTACCGTGGCCTGTACCAAGCTTAGTTTGACCAGTGTAGGCAGAAAAACCCCAAGTAGCACGACCTTCAAATTCATTATGGGCAGTGTTCAAACCATCATCAACAATGTAAACATAAGCATCGGCACCGGCATTGGAGTCGTAAATGTAGGGCTTGGTTAGATCAAGGGCCTTTTCAGAGATACGAGCCAAATTCCATTGAGCACCGGTTTGGGAAACATACGTGGCGGCAGCGGTGAAAGTTTCATTGGCTGCGAGCTTGACAGCTCTCTTCTCAATTTTATCGTGAGCATGAGGACAGTTGGCATCGTGCTCATAAGATTCATAATGGAAGTTACCAGCACGTTGAGCAGTGGATCTCTTGGTATGTCTCTTGGAACCTCTGACACCAGGGGTAGGTAAGTCAAACTTGATATCCATATCAGGGATGATCTTGAGGATTTCGGTATCGAAAGTTTTCAATAAGGCCTTGACAAGACCAAGATCTTCAAACTTGACAGTAATACCCTTGAAGGTTTTTCCAAAGTCGTAGGCATCAAATACATGAACTTGCTCAGCGTCAGTATCACGTCTAACAATTTTGTTGTTATTTCTCTTGGCCACTTGACCAGCACCAGCTGATTGAGTATATACGTCAAGAGCATTGTCAATGAAACGAGGAACGACTATGTAAAATATAAATGTCTTAGTAAAATTAATTGTAAAGGTTAGAGAATAACTTACAATCCTTAATACAGGTAGCATCGCTCAATTGAATGATGAAGTTTCCGTTGCCTTGTTCTAAAGTGGTATCCAGACCAGTGAAGACGTTGCTGGCAGAAGCAACAGCAGTGACACATGAAACTGCAAAAATGATGAAAGTTTTAGCGACCATTGTTAAGAAATTGTTATTTTCAGAAAGGAAAGAGTAGTTTGAGAAAGATAAAGAATAGAAGTGAATTGGTTAAGTGAAGAATAAAGAAAAGTTGCATTGTCAGTGCTGCTTATATACTAGAAAATCCCAGTATTGACTTGTATCACAGTAAGATGGATCTTGGTAAGATCACAATTACTTAGATGCAAAAAGCAAATTGGTATCTAATTGTCACACTGATTTATTGTGAAAAGTGTATTACAACTTAAGGAATTACATGTCTTCTTTTTTTTTTTTTGGTGTTCCTAATGTACACGCTTTGATCAAGTTTTGAAAAAAAGTGCCTTAAATGTAAAAGCAGGTGGTTTGTATGCAGAACGATTTAACAAAATGTTAGGGCCAGCGTTGTACAGCATATTCTATACTTTCAGTTACGCTACTATGCTTAAAAGGTACTTATATATTACATTCAAGTGGAGGTTTACATTTATTCAATGAAGTGTAATGGGATCTTTTCAACATCTACATATATATACGATGTATTGGTATTTCATTGAAGACTTGAAGATGTGAATTGTGTAAACACATACTAAAATTTATTTCCAATCACAATTTGTGCCATTGATCACGACTTCATCGATCGTTGTGTCTGTTTCCTTTGGTTGCAAAAATTATGCTTCAGAGAATCCGGGAACTGAGATCAAAATATCTACTTATCTCAAGCAAGCAACATATGTTATGGTCACACTAAAACACTGTAGCTTATACCATATTAAGTTAATAAACATGTTCCTCATATTCTAAAAATAATAATTTTGATCACTGTTAAGAACAATAGGAAGTGAATGTTTAAAATGAAAAATCAGGTTGGGAAATAAAATTCAAATAAGGCAGTTATTTTAGGAATCTAACTTTTTTTATAATGCAAAAAAAAACTTCTTCAGATTACTCCAAATTAATTGAAAAGTAATGCAGGTTTTAATATGTATTCGCTTATTAAGTTGCACCCTAATCATGTATTACGTTCCTATGTGGATACCAGGGAATATGTGGTCGTTACCGAGAATATGTTGCTGTTTCCAGGAACACACCTAGCAATTATCCGTGCAATCCGAGTCCCAACAACCCTTATGCAGTAACACCATAGTGAATCACTCTCATTAATATATGAGCACATGATGTTCCATAAATACAGACCGTAGGAAAACCTAGCCTAATTTTATTTAACCTGTTTTTCACCCATTACAAAATTTATAATACACTCTTAAACCTATTCAAGGATGAATACAAGTATGCATACAAGGAAGAGATATGGTGTCATAGTAGTCCCAAATCCTGTATCTTTCAATATGCACAATCGCATATGACATACACTACTACGTTCTCGCTTTTCCATACAACACACATATTGTACAAGGGCGAACACCCCCAAGATAACTTACTATACTCAATGTATTTTTTTCTACTAGTTAAGGAAATACCACTCCAAAAAAGTTGCATAGCATTGTACACATATTCATTAAAAAGCATATGTATATAATCAAATTTTATGTAGATAACAGTACAGGCGCACTTTTTACAGCTAATTATTTAGCTCGTAGAAATTCTATCAGAATCAGTAGGGCAATAAATAGCAGAAGTGTCATTAAAGTTGAACACTTTAGGTTTGAGAGATTGAGGAGAAAACAGTTGGTTCCAAACAATCTTTGATACCCATTGGTGACCTTTTAAACTGGGATGGAAACAATCGGCGTTACTATAATACAAAGCGTTATTAATTGTAATTTGTATTTGTAAAAAGAAACTAAAATAGTGTGTACCTGAAGAAATCTATAGGAAACCCGGTAATATTAAGGTTACTCTGCTGATAAACTACTGTGAAATTATCTGAACTATCTTTTTGGTATTTTTCGTAAATGGCAAAAAGTTCATTATTATAAGCTAAAAGAAAAAGGGTTCTTAGTTAAAAAAAACCCCAAAAATATTCGTGTATTTGTATTTTTAAATGTTGAATTTTGACTCTTACCTGCTGATAGCATGTCCATCTTTTCTAAACCTTCAGCGGTATTTGCACAAGGACATTCTTGAAGATTTGTTTCGGTACTTGTACCATTACTTATATATCGACAATAAGATTGGTTCGATGTAAGAGGGAATATTTGAGAAACATTAAATGTGCCGATCAGATTGACAAGCACTTTAGGAATATTTGTCTGGATTTTCTCAACCGCAGATTCTACGTAGCTACCATACTTTTCGGGCGTCACCTCATCCGCATAGGTGGTATTACAAGCGCCGCACATATCATTACTACCAATCTGAATGTTTATCATTTTCCAGTCATTCTCAAAGTCAAGGCCCTCGATACCATGAATACCTATACATCGTTAGCAATTTCGCCGACTTTTTGTAAATGAGCATCGCTTTTTGTTTTCTTACGTTCAATCAAGTAGTCTACCTCATGATCCAAGTTCTTGGCAATGGCACCGCTTTGAGCCGCATTTAACATATCCTGGTTTGGTTGATCTATTAAAAAGAACAGAATAGACCGGATGGTGTTATCACATATTTTTGTTGGTTAATTTTAATACCCCACTATCGAGTACTTACAAGCTGAATTACAATTGTCGGCTAAATTACAGTTTAATTATTTACGACGCGAATTAGAAATATTATGACGCACTTACCATCACAGAATTCACCGAGGTGCTCACCTATAGAATACCCAGTTACACCCGACTGATAATGCTTGATATAATTTGGAATTGTCAAAGCACCTTTATCGCCACCAATGCTGTAGCTAAGACCTCTGTATTCCTCGTAAGCCGCAACTATGTTGAGTAATTGGGGAAGAGATTCATTTACACCCATAATGCGAAATCCTGCTGTAATACTGTAAAATGTGTTAAAAAGACAGTTGTGCAATTGAATGCATTAGTTTACCTATCACCAAGGGCGCCTACCACTTTAATATCATCAGCACGAAGATCATGAACGCTGTCAGGAGATGCACGGGGTGTAAGGGAAGGGCATTCGTCAATATTGGTTACGTTTATACTGGCAACCGATACAATTGATATAACCGATAATAATAATAAAGTGAGCTTAGACATCCCTTTAAACAGATATAAGAATGAAAAGAGAGAAAGTTATTTTTTTTTTTTTAATCCTCATCAAAGTGATGAACTTTTTTTTTGCGGACTACAGAAAAAAAAAAGGGTTAGTTATATCCGAAACCTTGATTGCTAACGGCGAGTCAATGACTAAAAAGACCTAGCGGAATCATCCACATGACATGTAATCGATGACAGAAACCATGCGCCGTTGAATCCATCATAAATGCTTACGCATGGATACTTGAGCTTTAACCTAGTAAAAAGATCAGTGGATATTATCAAAAAACAGTGATTGGAAGAGAGTGATCATCTTTACAAGTGCTATCATCAACCCCTTTTCTTCATAACATTATTGCCTGGCCATTAACCGCAATCATTAGGCCAAGAGAATAAAATTAACCGCAACTAGACGGAACTACGCAATAAAATTTGCTTTGTTTGTTTATTTATAAATGGACCCACCTATCCGGTTTCCGTAAGGGGTCCGGTATAATATTTTTCCTGTTGAAGCAATGATATCCGTTGCTCCATTATTTCCGTGCCATTGTTTCTCCACTTGACGGATAAAGATTTAACTTTTCATCACACCATTTATACTAACGAAATGTAAGCAAGGCCAATAATGGATTGGCATATCTTATTTTTATTTTTTTGACTTTGCTCATATATTTGAACTTCTTGGGATAGTATATTCAAGACTTTTATTATTATTGCTATATATGCTTCAAATACAACTCTATCTCTTTTGAAAATGAGCCCACACACCATTTCTTGGTTTAGTCGTTAAAACTATTTTTGTTTCAATCACCGACCCTTCCTTTAAACTACAAGTAAACTGATTCATCGTACAAGCTATAATCGTTCTCAATTCCAAAACCGCAAGATTCTTTCCCAAGCAAGCATGTGCACCCAAAGTAAACGAAAGATCAGGAAAATTATATTGTGTTTCAGGCGTAATCTCAGACGATGTAGTGTTATCCGTTGTCAAGTTATCAAACCCAGAATCCACACTGTTGTTCGATTTACTATCTTCAGGTCGTAACCAACGACTAGGATCGAACTTTTCTGGGTTAGGAAAGATTTCAGGATTCATTTGCACGCCTCGTACATTACACCAGATTTCAGCTCCACCAGGCACTACAGCTCCATCAACAATCGTGTCTTGATTGACATGAACAGGAATAAACACTACTGCGGGATACTTTCGAAGGGTCTCACGGTAGATGGCGGTCACAAGAGGCATTTTTGCAAGCTTTTCAGCTGTAATACTTTCAGGAAGAACAGGAGGGGGACCGAGTACACTTCTAACTTGCTGGAACACCTCTTCTTGTAATTCAGAATTTTGGGCAAGCTCGGCAAATGTAAAAGAGAGTGTATGAGCTGTAGTATCATATCCAGCAAAGGTCAAAGAAAGAAAATCATTGATCAAATCAAATCGGTCTTCATTATATTTTCCACTGGCAAAGGCACAAGCTGCAACAGATTGGTAAGATCTTTGCTTCTCAGGAACATCATCATCTTCATATTGTTTCAGCTCTTTTTTGTAATCTTGCATAGAGTAGACGAGAGAATCTTCAATGAAATCTTTTAACATATCACGAGAGGGTTTATATGATCTTTGTGCCCAGGCAGTTTTGCTAATTCCAAAAGGAAGAAAGGATTCAAGGGATTGAAATCCTAAACCAAGAGTATTATGTTTATTCTAGAAAAAAAGGTCAATTTTTTACATAGTGTTTTCACACTTTGTCATTGGACATACCTTTAAGTTTGACCTTCCACCCACAATATCATAATTCAAATCATTTCTACCATACAAATAAAAGTTGATAACATCCATTGTCATATCCATGAACAATTCATCCAATTCAATAGCATCACCCGATTCAGCATGTCTTTCAAAAATACTCAATGTTACATTTGTTCTTTTAGCAACATAAGGTAACAATTTAGGTACGAGTTGTTTGGGTTGAAAAGGTGGTAACAAAATATGACGACGCCATTGCCATTCCTACACACCAACAATTGTTATTGATAATTCACAATTACAGTATTTTTTCATTTACCTCTCCAATTGTATTATTCAAGTTCTTGCCTCCAAAAACCAAATTTTGAATCAACCGGATCAAATCACCACGTTGAACCTTGGGTACATGACTTTTGTCTTTACTTTTACCTTGTCCATCAAGTAAAATATCCTTGATACCCTTCAACGTGTTTGCAAAAACAAGAGGTTTACCAGTAACAGACCAACATACATTGATGGGCGAGCTCTGCGTATCTCGACCCGTATGAATCAAAAATTCAGATAGTGTATCGGATGTCTCTGCATCATTGGGTGGAGGAACCAAACCAAAGTATTTCACCAAAAAATGAGTTGCAGGAGCTAAAGGTGTGTTGGCAAGAGGGGATGTGTATCGCTGGTAATAATATTTTGTCACATAGTAGACAATGATCATAGGTGCCAAATGCATTGGACGAAGACCACTAACAATTGACTTTATCAAAGTATTTAACACGGTTGGCATAATGTATAAGGTTAACAAAAAGAGTGTTAAAGAAGAAGCATCTCTCACTCTTTTTCTGTGTTTCTTATATATTAAAACCCAAAAGGAGTATAAATACGTTAATTCTGTGCCAAACATCTTTGTGCACAAAATCCAAGCTCATTCTATTCAGGCTTTTAGCCAATGAAAACACGTCAACTGCCAATATTGATTCTCATCCAATACTTTCGTCAATGGGGAATAGAGAACAATCAAAAAAAAAAAGTCAAGAGTGTACAACCAATGCGTTATCATCGCTCAGAGGCATTGGCAAAACTGTATACGTATTTAATCTTATTTATTCAATGCTTGTTAAAAAACAATGAGATTTTTATTGATAAACCACAAAGATGTACCTTGTATAAAGAAACAACATAATTATTGTATATTCTGTCCATCTTTTAGCACTAGATTATAATGGATACAACGGGATATACGTTAAATATAAACACAGCATATGATTCAAATGTTTAATATGCGCAACAAAAATCAAATCAAACACAAAAATTTATTTGTTTTTTGAAAGAAAAGGGGTCTTGCTACTGCTGAAATAAATGTACATAAATTGCACGCAACAGATTCACTCATACATGATGAAATACATCCATCTCTTTTCTAATAAATCCTTCAAACCGAAAAAAAAAAAAAAAAAAAAAAAAAAAAAAAAAAAAAAAAAAAAAAAGATAGTATCAATCCTCGTGTAATACGATAGCATGTACAGTATTTCTGATTACATTTGAGAATATTATAAATTTTTTTAAAAAAATTTGGAAACTAACGCCTTTTTAGTTTAGAGTTTTTCAAAAATCAAGTTTTTTACGATATCCTTTCTTTTGGGATTAGATATCTAAATAAACATGGGCTACGTTTTATTTAATCTCAGTCCTCCGTGTCCGTGTTCACTTTTTCTTTTCATTGTTACTTGTATATAATACCCACAATAGCTAGAGAGCGAGCAATTTGCATGTTATTTGGTGCTACATACTGCGACGAGAATTGTAATAGATATGTAAAAATCATGACGAACTAGAAGGCTTGGGTGTTTACTATAATGAAGATCCCATGGAAACTTTTGTTATTACAACTTTCAAAATCAACGCGTACCCATTAAAATATAGCACTCACCAAGCTATATTTACTTACCCAAAATACATGAATTTGATAAAATTTGGCAAATACTTACCGCTGCGTAAGTAATTGCTGCATTTTTAGTAATCAGATGGCAGGTGGTAAGTATTTACCAGTTTAGAAAATGAAAGTAAGTTATTTTCATGCATAATTTACCTCCAGACAAGTAGTTATCTAATCTTCGTAAATTGTGTGACCCATGTTGCTCCAAGAATAGTCATTTACCGAAAAAGAGAACTCCGCACTATTCAATAGTAATTCAAGCTACATATTGGCGACTTCTTACCCTGACTTACCGAGAACAGTAATTGTTGCGCGACTACTTACCCTCATTTACCGACAATGATAATTCTTGCACGATTATTTATTATCATTTACCGACAATAAGTTCTGTTTTTACTTTCATCTACCAAGATTGACTCAAATAATAATAGGCTTTAATCTTATGTGGATGGCCTCGTTTGCCTTCTATTCCTGGTTATTATGAAAATTTTAAAGTCTTTGTGTCTTTACGTATTACTTCAAGAGAATTGTGGAAATGGGATGACTGGACTGCTTCTTTAGACAACATGTTTTTTTTTGCATATTGAAAACTATCTTTTCTTTTATCAACATAATTTTATTATAACTCCAGCAGTTTTCTTCATGTCGGTATCAAAACATGTCAAAGGAGAAATAACAAACAAAGAGTCTGATTCTTTGTTTGTAATTGTGTTACCATTGGTTGTATGATTCACTATTTTAAGAAGTTCAACAACTGTAACGATATCGGCAATATCAACAATGACTATTTTTTTCCCTCATTGCTTTTGAATGGAACTACTGGCGGAATGCAAAAACTATGAGTAGCTGCAGAGTGAGATTTCCATTGCCTCAAAGAACAGAATAAAAACGTCCAACGTCATCAAACGAATATTTGAAAAAAAAATATCTTTTCAACATACCAGCTAGTTACCTGTCTTTTCGAATTACCACTTGAATGTATAAAATGTTAATACAACCTGTAAGTTGAACGCATTCCACTTGAAAAGTAGATTTACCTTCTAATCTTATGAGTAGTATGAAACAAGACATATTCACCCCGCGCTGTGTAATTGAACGAGATAGACCCTGTTTGGAAAATAACCGCTGAGTAGACGTGGGAATCTTGCCAAAGTTTTCCAGCGGGTTTGATGGGAGCGACACGAATATCTATATTTTTGGATGGGCCAGGTATGCTATACAATCGTTTTTTGTACGATCTCAACGCATAAACAAATGCTTTCATTGACAAAAGGTTTTCACCGACAAGACATAATTTATCAAATGTATTTGATATTTGGAACGGATGATAAAAGGGGGCCCACAGCTGGCTAAAGTCGGTATTACCAGACGGGTGATTTTCATAGTGTTACAATATGTGGTGCTGGGTAAAAGTCGATCATCTGTTTATACCTCAGAAACGAGTATAAAGCTGTATGTTCCATAATATTATTGGCGTTTTTAACAGCGTTTACCCTTGATCCTATTTTTTTTGTCATGATTATGTATCAACCTACTTCCCTTTCCATAGACCCGAGCAGAAACGAACGAATAATGGAACATTATTTGATGATGTGACAAAGTTGGTGCATATTTATCTTGTAGATACAGTTGGAAATTTGTTTCTCGGCAATACTTCTGTCAATGAATTCAAACCAATGCTTGAAACATCTGCAAAGGATTGATCAGTGATTACGGACTATGGAAATAAGGAAACCGGTCAGTGTGCGTATGAATGTAGAAGAATGGAGACAAAAGAGATTTTGGCGTCGTTAATGAATCACACAAATTTATTAAACAAGAAAACAGTAAGCAGCCTTGGCAAGTGGCTCAAGTCAGCGAAAGTAGATCTGCTTCAGTCTCCTGACAAAAGAGTTCTCATTAGCGACGACGAGAAAGTACAAGTGAGAAATTTATATATTTGCAATTTTTTTTATATAATTAGCCAACACTTCTATAGTCGATACTGCCAATAACATTGCCATGTATTTACATAATTACCAAACCAACGTAAATGCTTTAAAAAACGATGGTTACAAAGTTGTTGGATCCGCGAGAAAATCACTAGGAAACGAAAGCAATGAAACTCGACTCAGATTACTTCGATTGATGAGATTGTCTAAAAGGCCGATCACTCGTTGAAAGTATTTTTGTCTCTTTCTCCAGCAAAGCAAATGAACCAATGAACAAAGAAACAAACCAAAAACATCTGTTCTCGACGAGATGGAGGTTGATGGGGACACAAATGGTAATAAAATTATAACTTTTAGATTTGATCAGTTTCATCTCCACAAATAAGAAAGTATGCCTGGTGGATTAACCACCAACTGTGAAGATCTCAGAGATTTCCTCGAGTAATAATAATTACAAGGTCCACATTTACGAAAGGGGGAATTGTTGCTTAATAACTCGCAACTACTCCAAAATTTCAACTGTAGAAATAGACCTCAACAAAGGTCGAAACAATAAACTTTTAATATCAAATTCTAATACTTTAATCTTTTTGTGTCCTAGAGACATCTCCTCTATTACAATGATAGGCGTCACACTATAATTACTATCGTCATGATTTATGCACGAGTATTAGTGAACTCTGACTCATCACGTAGTGCAATAAGACATTGAGAATTAAAGTTACTATTTTATTAAATCAATGATAAGCTCTATATATATATTTCATTCATATTTGAGACAACATGTTTTCAGCTAGGCGAGACTGGTGTATATTCTTAAATGGGTGAATACAAGTTTGATCTGAAATAGATTAACATTTGAGTGTTGTTTGAAAAAAAAATTACTTGTGCTCATAACCAATTTTGACTTCAAGTATATGTGTTTTCAAGTGTGTTTCCAAACCCCCCCCCCTCTTTTTTTTTACATCAAGAAATACACTTGGGGTCAAGCATGTTATTTCATATTGTTTATAATACCTTGTAATCTCCGCGACTATTACGTGATGCTTTTCAATCCATGTAAAGACCCCATTTTATAAAATATAAAAAAGATCCCCGCAGTGTTACAATAGATTGTGAACACATCCAGATCAAGAAACAACGGCCATTTAAAATTAAATCTAGTGTAAAATCGTCCCTTCTGGGTTAAACATTTACACTATGTATCATTGACAGATAGGGACAAGGATCAATCCTTATAAAGAAAAATGACAAATTTCCCAGACATTTATGTTATGCAATTTATTGTGGCGCGCATTTTTTAAAATGGCGCAAGAAAATAGAATTGTTATAAGTACGACGTGTCATCTTTTGTGATACTTGTCTAAAACGTGTATGCGTGTGTCGTATGCGATATGTTTATTTTTGCTTATAGTTAATTCAAGATGCGTATATGGTTGGGTGATATGTGGGTTTAAAAATGTAAAATAGAAAAATGCATAGGGGTTTGGAGTTGGGGGGGGCAATTATATACTAGAGAGAGAGAGAGAGAGGGTAATTTTTTTCGCTTAAATCATAAGTCCTTGACTGGTGGCCCAAACGATGGCCATATCACTGAGGATTTTAGCTAATCCATCATCAAGGTCACAAACAAGAATATCTTGTAAAATCTCTTGTCTTCTTTCGGGCCATTCGGCTTCACCTTCGTTCATGGCAAATGGATCTGTATGTTCCATTGTGTATCGTTCATACAGCACCGTCAAATCAGGAGTGATACCATATGTTTCAACAAACGGTTTAAATGTCACAGGTACGTGTGGTGCAAAAGGGAATAATCCATATTGTGGTACATTGGCTTGTATTGTTTCAATTTGTTTCATACAGACGGACAAAAATAAGGTTTGGCACCATAGAGGTACTTTACCTCGAATCACTAGATCATGCGCTCGCCCGTATGGGTTGGTAAACCGTGCACCGAATGTATAGCTGTAGGGAATGAACATGTCGTAGCAAGACGTTGTTAAGTGGGTATCGAGATTAAAAACATTGTCAAATCGAAAGGTATTGATCGGTGCTTCAGCTATACATGAAGTTTAATACGTGATGTTTACAAACAAAAAAATTTTTTTTTTCTTACCTGAGATATCAATAGATCGGTTTGACAAGGAATCTTCAATAGCGGACAAAGTGGGAGAAGCATGTGGGGTAGAAGACTGCCATATTTGATGCACAAAGACGCCTTTAGATAAGCGCATGAGAGACATTTGACTCATGTCCATATCTCTACAATGAATCATGCGCATCAGTAAATTTTCAGATCGATATCTTCTAAATTCCAAAGGATCCGCAGTAAATGGATTTGCAGTATGTTTATTCGTCTTTAGCATGGTTAACATGGCTGTGACATGAGAATTGGAATTGTCTCGTTTTGCCTTCTTTATCAGATAAGTCTCTGGTGATGAATAAGATACACTTGTTGAATTAAAGATTTGTTGACGAAGTTGTGATGCAATGTACTCCCAGGTACTGTTGTCTCGACAGAACGAGGCTAATGGTGCTGGTGCAGGCTCAACAAAGAAGTCATTAAAGTCAGTCCTATCCAACTGAGGAGAATAATCTTCTATCTTTCTTTCATTACTATAATAATGAGCATTTTCAAAAAAAGCGGTAGACATTTTTTATTTATAGGGTTCTAAAAAAGAAAGAGATTTTGGATTTTTCAAACATGGAGAGTCTCAGTAAATTTATACATTTTTTTTTTTTAAAATCCAGAATTTTTGACTCAATTTTTTTCTACCGGGATGATAGGCGGTGCGGCCATGCGGATACGTAATAATATTGCCATTTTAGATCAAGAGCCACGTAACTTGGTGGTTAAATTGGTTTTACATCCCTCATAGTCTCGCAATTAATTTCGTCTGATCCAATAATGAATTGGGGAATATTCTACGGCCTTTCTCCCTTTTTGCTGACAGACGTAATTCCATCACCATGTTTAATTCTTGTTCTATTTAGGTACGTCTTTTTAAAGCTCCATTTACATGATCTCCTTTTCATTACAATGTATCTGTGTAACAGACGCTTTGTGTCGTTTTTAGATTATAAATTAAACTCTCCATTTGTAAGCTTTTAACCAGTCCCCCCCTTGAAAAATTTGTCGTCTTTTGACACCAATATTTTTTTTTTTTTTATTGTTCAAAAAAAAAATCCATTCAATCGGGTCTAAACGCCGAGTGCTGGAAGGGATGCCGAATTTTTTTTTATCTTCTTGACTCAGGGCCGAAAAGCCTCCCCCCCCCCTTCAATGCAATCCAGGTTTTAGATCCAATTAGTCATTGACCTCCCCCCATTTGTGACACTTTCGATTATTAATTACCTGTGCAGACAAAATAGCGTGTTGGTTTTACATATAAATATGCTTTCTTCTCCCCCCAAATCATGTGAACGTTTCCGCAGCAGCACCCCCCAAAGTAGCTACATTCACCTTTTTGTTTGTATACAATGTTATCCAAACTTTAAGGAGTGAAAGGGCGTATTCTTCTTCATCGTCGCCCCCCCCCCTCTTTTCTTCTTTTTTTTCCCCTTTTCCTTATTTACGAAACCTATGGATTATTTTTCCAAGTTTAAAAAGCGGATTATTCCACCAAAAGTACAACTGACTACAGCTATGCAATTAGCAAAGTTCCATAAATGTTGGGACTACGTGCACGTAATTTTTTTTTTTTTTTTTTTTCTAAACAGGGAAAATTAAAATTTACATATAGAATATCTTTATAGCTGAAGATCGAAAAACAAACCTCCACGTAAAACAAACCGAAATACCAGAAAGATTACGTCAGATGGTTGACATGTTAGTAGACGAAGAAGCAAGACAAGAAGACAACACCACCGGTGTTTGTATGGAATACTTTTTAAAAAACGGCATCCTTCAATACCTTGTCAACGTTTCAGAAAAAATGGATTATCCTGAAGGAATACGTGGTGAAGGTATTCGAACCATTGCTTCCATGGTCGACTTACTAGATGATCGTTTCCTGGTTCATAACGCCGTACATAAACCTACCATCAAATTACTTCGGTTCTGTGTCCTTGATGAACGTCAGAGCGAACTCGATCATGAAGACTTGGTAGATCTCATGTACATTATTTGTTCAAAGATTCATGGCTTCCCCGCTTTGCTCAATATTTTCTTTCATGATAAACAGTGGTTAACCACTCCACAAAGAACTCCTTTAGATGTGACGTCGGATCCTCCCCAATATGAGTTTCTGTTGTTCACCTACCTCTTACGTTTCGTGCATCGCGAAGGAAGATCCGGTGATTTCGCAAGAACAGGTCTCCTTTTCTTGATGGAAATGGCTACACATCAATTAGGTGACTTCATTCTCGATTCAGATTTCGCTACCATCATGGCCGCGGGTTTAGGCGCTCTCTACTCTCAACTACCTCGTAAACTCATCATCAAGGATACGCATACCAACACCAGCCCTGCCTCCTTTTTACTAGGCCAAGATTTAGACCCGCGTGCATTTCCAACGGAAGAACTAGGTATTGAGCAATCCAATTCAGAACAATTCAAGTACCAATTAGATTCCTTTTTAAAACTATTGGAGTTCTGTCAAGATATACTCACGCGCTGTCCCAACGACGCCATTTCCGAACGTTTGTTACAATGTGTACGTATGATTTTTTTAGAAAACATCTTGTACCCATCTATCCTCGAATGCTCTGACATTGACGGCTCCTCCGTCGCCGTATTAAGCTACATTGATCTCATCCTCCAAACCGTGCAACAACAAGATCTAGCCGACGTCATGGTCGGTTTCCTTATGGACGCTTCTGATGAAGAAGAAGAACTCTTTTCCAAATCTCCCATTTCTCCTTCCAATAACGTCTTTGCTGGTGTCGAATTCGACCGATTCAAAAGCTCGCCTTATTTCACCGCCGCGGAACGATTTACATTAAAAGATCTCATCTTTAGCAGATTAAAATCAAGTTCTCAACCTACCGTCATTGCCACCTTGAAGTTATTAAAAACTTTGATCGTCAAACATTGTCGTTTTGCAAACAGGTTATTGTCTACATGTCCTGATACAAGACCTAACGGAGAAGAACCTTCTACCATCATCTCTCATCATATAAGAGAAATCGAACTTTATTTCGCTCTTGTTGCAGCCATTGATCAAGTCCATGTCGACGATATTTTAACTCTCGGATACGAAGACTATTTAAAAGATATCGAATCCATCATGACGCACGACGTCTGTTTTCAACAATCCGCTCAAGTCGTTGATAATTCTCATTACTACACTTGTAAAACAGAAAAAAGACGCAGTTTCAAGTACGGTCAACAACGACGTCCTGATCCTTTACAAAACGAACAAAAGAAGAAGCATCATCATACAAAATCGCCTATTCAACGTCATCGTATTCATCCCACAGATACTTTAATTCAAATCCTGTTGGGTTTATTATCTCATTTCTTTGCTCAGTCTTCCGAGTTGAATCTGGCTTTAACTGGCGTTATTTCTGCTTTAGCCATCTGTCCTTATCGTAGTTTAGAGGGTTGGATCTCCTTTTGTGAGACGGATAGAACTCATGCAGATGACGTGTTAAATCTATCCACCACTGTACCTCCTCCTGTTGTCATGGAAGGTGGTATCCGTGGGGACGACATCTATGCATTATCCGCCATTGAAGAACAAGAGAAACAAGAGGGTCAAGATGATGATCAGTCTGTAGACTTTGGCGCTGATCGAAACTCGGTTCGAATGACTCGACCTACACAATTTAAATCTTTCCCTCCATTTTACACTCTATTTCGTACCTTGACTCAACAAATCGATTACTATCGATCTGAAGTAGACGGCTTTGATAATCTGTTGGATGAACGTTGGAACGGTTTATTATTTGGTGAACCTACGGTGAATTTACCCGGTACACCCATACCCAACAATACGTCCAAACGAGATCTACCAACGGATAGTCATTCACCTAAATTATATACCACGCAAAGAAGAAACTCAGTGTTAAAAGCATCTGCTTCTTCTAGCACCATCAACATCTTACCACCCAACCCATCCAAATCACTATCTTCCTCTACCACCGCAGCGGCTATGGCGGTAGGTATGGTCACCTCTACTTCCTCCAGTACCAGCACACCCACCGTGACACCCCCTACCTTGATCAACCCTCTTTCACCGCTCGCCTTGCACGCAAAAAAGACACGCCTTGTACGTATCCAACCTTTATTCCCATCCAATTTCGAAATCGATCGAGATGAACCTATTCTTAACCTAGACCCAGAAGATCAAGACACATTTGCTCCTCGTCCTAACTGTAACCCATCGCAACGAAAAAAAATGGACAAAACCACCGAGATATCACTCAGTATGTTATTAAACAACGTGGTCATTTTAGAAGAATCGATTAAAGAATTAGTGGCTATTATGCAAGTTAGAAAAAGTCTAGGGATAGATAAAATACGGTATACATAAAAAGTTTTTTTATTTCTCGAAATTCGGGTTGGTAGAAGGTAATACAAAACCTCCTGCGTCATGTTTTTGGGTTTGTTCGCTTCGGAATACAGCACCTGAACTAAATGAATGGGTCATTTCTTCATATGTTTTGGGTGGTAAATAGTGTTGATAGAATTGGTATAGGTTTTGTTGGTTTAAAGGGGGATGGACATACATGTTGGAAAATCCAGGTGTTAATGAATGACTGACAGGATGTAGTTTAACAGGTTCTTGTTCGTCCGGCTTATAAAATGAGTACTGCTTATTTTGTTCCTCTAATGAAACACCTCTCGGTGGAGATACTACCGTTTCGCTCGTACTAGGTGAGATAATGTCCTCATCAAGAGGCACAGGAGGTAATTGCTTTATAATTAAAGGATTGTGTCCATGATGAGAAGTTAATGTACGTCTCATCTTGGTTTTATCCGGGTTCCAATGGGCAATTGCCTTTTTCGTATCTTCTAACACACGTTTCGTCTTTTCCTCTCCTTCATACGCACTTCGTTCTTGTCCTGGTTGCATAGGCTCCACATTCAGTTCATCCACAATATATTTACCAAACGTTGAAACAATATCTGTTTTACTCGCCATAGCATGCATACCGTTTAATAAAATATAAAGTCCTTCTCGTGTCGCCATGCGTTTAAAGTTGTTCATCTCTACTTCATCTGCCATGGTGAATTGTTCTAATTGTTCTAATTGTTGCTCCAAATGATTGATTTTATCTAGGAACGATAGAGATCCTGATAGTTGGTCCAACTTTTCTCGAAGTTTACGCTTTTGATCTCGGCCTGGTTGTAACGTCGATTCCTTGATCGCGATGGATTTCAACGTGTCTCGGTATTGATCCATAGCGTCTGAGAACTCCATCATGATATTGGACCATTCGATCATCATATTACCCAGCTTTCCTGTCACATCCTATCTCGTCTTTTTTTTAGTTTGGTTCCTCTCCCCTTATGGATTCTACGTTCTTTTATATACTTACAGTCATATCATCCCCGAGGCATGCGCCATAGGTCATCAAATTATTCGCAGACACTCGATTATCATCTGCAAACTCCACTACATGTCGACTCGATTTCGATGTATACTGAAGCACACCATCCAGCCCTTTTTCTGACAAGGGTTTATCGGTTTTATGAAAAGAGAAAGCGGAAAACATGATTTACTGTTAAAAATAAATTCCCCCTCCTTTTATATAGCTTTTTTGTAAATGACATCATTCCCGCATTGGTTCACCAAAAAGGGAATTTTTTTTTTCAAATGGAACTCTGGTTTCCCTCTTTTTCTCTTCATTGATTCATTACACGATGGGAGTTTCTTTACTTGCTTATGTTGTCACCTTTTTCGTCTTTATCATCAACTATTCCTTGACGCTCTGTGCAGTCATTTTTCCAAAGTGGTAAACAAGTTTTTAAAAAAGAGAGAGATGGGAAGCTAATGTTTTTTTTAAAAAATAGGTTAACTTTTGTTACACCCGTTCCGTTTTATATGGAGACCAACTATGGACTTTTTAAATTATGCAGAAGGTACACATCCAAATACCACACTTTTCATATGCTAATAGTTCAATAGTATGACAAGAGAGTGTCGACCATTTCCTTCTTCTGAACACGGTGATTGCCAAGAAGGTATCCTATAAATCAAATGACAATTTAAAAAAAAAAAAAAAAGGTAACTGACCTAGATTTATTAATAGATGGATTCTGTGAGCTGTGGTAAAAAAAAAAAAAAAAAATTGTGTATGTTGATCCAATGCTTACGTCATACTGTTCTAGGCGAGCTGCAGCTGCAGGAATGGTGATCGCTACTATTCTTGGTGGATTAACTTTATTTGGCATCTTGGCAACCATGTGCAGTGAAAGACGTAAAAGATCGCAAGCATGGGCTCCATTGTCTTTGTAAGTGAACATATTGGACATGTCTATTTCACACCATCTAATTCTTCTTTTTTATGAACAATAGCATGTTTGTCATTTACGGTAAGGCTAAAGATAATCTTTTAGAAAAGAGACACTAATGCAAGTATAAACTAGCTATTCCACAAGCATTTTCAATGGGCATCATTGCTTATTTATTTAACACAAGTGCCACGTTTTACATGGGAACAAGATACAATTTCTCATTTATCCTCAGTATCATTAGTTGGTGCCTGGCCGTCATATTAGCCGTGATTTTAACTCTTGTCGGTTTAATCAGTCCTCCCGAATACTCATATCAGCGCATTTAATACCGGATAAATTGTTTGCGTGCACGTTTTTTTTTTCCATTGTTGTACAGAAAAAAAAAAAAATATATTATTAAATAGTAATTTGTATTTGGTATGGGGGGAAGTGAATTAATTATTTTTCTTGAATCCTCCTCTTTTTTCCGCTTCCTTGATAGTCATTTCAGTTCCTAATAATTTATCCCAAATTGTAAAGAAGGGTTGACTAAAATTCCTCTTTACGCCATACGATTGGTGATGAATGTCATGACTAAATACGCTTGTTAACATCTTTGCCACACCCCTTCTTTATATCACTTACTATTGGACATTATTTCCAAAAAGGAACTGTAATGGGTCCCAGGGAAGTGCATACCCACAATGGTCGTCCACTACCATTCGTTAGTTCTCAAACCTCGAAAAAAAAAAAACTTGCTATTCTTCTTACCTGTCTTGATTGTTGAAAATGTGAAAAACAACATGCTCATCTTGGGCGTCATTCTTGTCACTTCAATCGCTATCGCTGCTCCAAGCGAATCCATAAAAAAGCCTTCTATCGGGTGATTATAAAGCGCACCAAAGGCGTAAGGTACATAGAGTCGATGATGATGAGAGTGGACATATTTATACAGGAATTTGTTCATGTGGAATAAACGATGAAAGAAGTACTGGTGAGCATCCATAATGACCCTGTCTCATTGGTATTAGTACAGCCACACACACACTCTCTCTCTTGGTACTTACATGGCTGAGACAAACTGCACAGCAGGAATGATGATTAAATACAAAAATTTGGCAAGTATGTTGGCCAAATGAACAGATTGATACTGAGTGGCCGACAAGAACACATTGGTTAACCACCTCAGTGTATCTTCTTCTTGAATAGCATACTGCACCGGGTCAAGAGGATGTAATACCAATATACCAAGCACCACTTGGATGACCTGTTGTAAGGCCACCATGCTCAGCACTCGTATTAAACTTACTTTGTTCCGTTTATGCATATCCCCAATTGAATGGATTCGGTACTGTTCGAAAAACGGTATATTCGCCTTGGTTAATAAATGAAAGAAGGTGGAAAATAGCCAATATGATGCCACGGGTACCCATAACGCAAGAATCTCATCAGACCAAGGATCTTTACAGGTCAATGTCTGTAAGCTACTTGTCAAGAAGTCCATCGTAGCATTCATACTTTATTTTTTATTTTTTTACTGGTTGCTCCCCGCCGTAATTAGTTGTATTAGAAAAGTAAAAAGTAAAGAGAAAAGACAAGCCCTGTTTTTTTTTGGGTTGTGTTTTCCCTTTTTGTCTTTTTTTTTTAGTTACTTCGGAGTTGCTTTGGATTTCAGCAGCATGCATCCGCTACAAAAACTATTTCCTTTTTCTTCTTGTTCAACGACTAAGGCACGCATTCGATTGTCTTTCTCTCTGTCACATTTACAACATCTCGAGGGTTTGGACTAGATGCATCTTTCTCTCTTTGGCCTTTGGACACACTGCCTACCCATCTGTGCATTTTCATTGGTTCCTTTACGCTCAGCTGGCAGGCGCTTTTTGGACCATTCTTGATAACGATGTACACGGTAGATTTCTAAACGTAGGCCTATTGAATAGACACATCAACAAGTGTAGGACTATCCATGTACGAGCAAAAAAAGCTTCTGCTAGCTGAGCCAATGAAATGCACGCAATTTGGAAAGTGCCATGAGGCACTACTTCTTTTTCCGAATCAAAAAGTGGGAGAACACAAGGGCGGACATTTTTTTTTACCTCTTTCTCTCTCTCTTACTATGGACGACGACACGATTGAATACTTTTTTGATAACATTGAAAGCTTCTATGCTGGTACTTGTTCCCCCCCTTTTTTACAACTATTTAAAAGCATAGCCCCCCACTGATCCCATTGTAGAATTAGATGATGTTTTAAACAGATCGTATTCTACCCAAGAAGATGTTCAAAGAATCACCACACAGTATATTCGATTTCTTACTCGGTATCAACGTAGGTCTGATACACACCAACGTTTTATTCTAGAAAAAAACTAACGTCAACTACAGAGCAATTCCTTAAATCGTCCGTTGAATTCGCTCAGGTTGCCTATAAACTCATTGATTCCAAGCTATGTCTGGATTACAGTACGGTTGTCCTTGGTCACGTTCTAAATAACCATGCACTGCTTTCCCAAGATATGACCGAACTACTCGTTTCTTATTCGCTCCTACTCTATGCAGGAAAAGACGAACCCCGTTGGATGAACTACATCTTGCTAGAAGCCATCCACAAAAAGAAGAACCGGTTGTTCTGTAAAATCATGACGGAGATAAGATTGGGGTTTTACTCGAGTTATAAAATGCTAAGTGTCTCGTTTGCCCTTTGCTTTGAAATGTGTAAATTGGCTAAGGTCGAAATTGGCGATCT
Organism: Mucor piriformis; assembly: GCA_943193625.1. Taxonomy (NCBI): domain Eukaryota; kingdom Fungi; phylum Mucoromycota; class Mucoromycetes; order Mucorales; family Mucoraceae; genus Mucor; species Mucor piriformis. Next base: position 2,737,740 of record OW971869.1, on the reverse strand, counting down.
AGGTATTTTTCTATTTATGCATTTTACATGCTGCACATTTAAAGGGGTTATCCAACTAAAAAATATGTAATTCGTGTAGAATTGCTGGATACAAACCTCATTAATCATTTCTTGGATCTGGTGGAAGAAACACGTGGTGATTCCGATGAGACCTTCAACTATGATGTCATTCGTCTTGTCATGGTTCTGAACGAACAATACATGATGTCTGGATTAAATAAGAACTTAATCCTCGATGTCTTGTCTAACAGAATGGGCATATCCGACACCTTTAGTGCCAATTTAATATTCATGCTCAATAGATCAAGTAAGTTTACACTGTGCATGACTTGCTTTTTATCTTGACCCTGCAAAATAGATGACACGTGTGTGCAAATGCTGATCTTGAAGCTGTTATACGGGATATTCACAACACTTACATTGTACGAATATTTTTATACCAACGATCTCTACGTCCTTGTCGATATCATTCTTAGAGAATTATGTGATCTTGGTGACACAAAAGAAGCCCAAACAGTAAGTGGTATCGCCCCTGTTCCTTTCCTTTTACTCACACACACATAGCTGAGAGATGCTTACCTAAGAGTGCTAGAACCCTTACTAGAGAACACACAACTGCGATTACGGCCCTACAAGAAACAAGAAACCTATAAAACACTTACTTCTTTATTAAACCCAGGCATGCAGCGTAAAGTCAACTCCACTACCAAACGCATCGTCAATCGCATTATCGAGAACTGGTGGGAAAAGTTATGTGGACTTCAATCGACCAGTTACTATAGCGATAATGTCAACTCGCCTAATCTATCCCACGATTCCACGCTTTCCTCTTGCTCCTCTTCTTCAGAGGGTGGTCCCACTACCCCTGACGCTGTGGATGAGTTGTCTGCTATTATTCCACGTAAAGATATCTTATTCAGACCACCAACCACTGCTGTAAATAATACCTTAATTTAAATCCCTCCTCCCGTGAGATAAAAATAACTTTTTTCCTCTTTTTCTTTGTTTCCTTTTTTTTTCTTGTTCACATAATGGCCACGATTACAGAACTTCCAAAGAAGGAATCTACAAGGAAGGTAGCTACAAAGAAGACTTCGTCACTGTTAAGTCAAGGACTGATAGGCTTGAGTTGGACAGTCTTGTTCTTCTTTTTGGGCTCTTACTTGATTACTGAGTCTTGGACTTGGGGTTATCGAGGTAAATGGACCAATATAAACACGTATATTCCTGTAAGTTTTCACCGTGTTCCCCGATATTTTTAATTAATCCTTTTTTAAAAAAAAAAAATAAAAAAAAAAGCGTCAGCAAAAGGTCTTTACAGAGGCCGAGTTATTGCAGTATGATGGTACCAATGTCAATAACCCCATCTATTTAGCCATCGAGTAAGTTCATTGCAATCACAACAACAACAAACAAAAAAAAATTAATACTCTTTTTTAGTGGCGATGTTTATGACGTGTCGAATGGAAGGGGATGGTATGGAAAAGGAGGTAGCTATCATCATTTTGCTGGTAAAGACGCAGCTCGAGCCTATGTCACAGGTTGCTTCGAAGACCATTTAACCCACGACATCAGAGGTTTAACTCAGGATCAATTAAAAGGTATTCAACACTGGAAGAACTTTTATGACAAAAGTCACAAGTATCATAAAATCGGTCGTGTTTTGCATAATCCGATTCCTCATGATGCTCCTATACCAAAACCCTGTAAAGCCGCTGTAGACCAAAAGCCATAATTTTTTATTTGTTATTAAGAATGACAACAATTCAAGTAAAATTGTCACACAAAACAAGGGGGGAGAAAAATAATAAAAAAAATAACATACATTTATAAAAGGGCCCTTTTTCTTTCTTTTTTCTTTACCTCTCTCTCTCTCTCTCTCTCTTTTTTTTTTTTTTTTTTTTTTTTTTTTTTGGTTCATCATGACAGTATCTCCACCATCCAACTATTCTGACGTAAAGAGTAGTAACTATTTATTAAATGACAAGGATATTCAACAGTTACTGTCCAAACTAGATGAGGTATATAAACACTTCCCCACACACGAAAATAAAAAACTAAACTAAACTCATAAACACAGGGCACAGAGACAATGATCAATTTACGTTCTTTACTCTGCTACAAAACTGCTCAGTTGAACGAACTGGTTTCGCAATTGCAACTTATCGATCAAGTTTTGTTTAATGTTGAACATGGAACAGAACAAATTGAACTTGTCCTCAAGGACGTGATAAGTGCAGGTCAAGAAAAGTTGCTCCATGCACAAGCGACGTTAGATTCTGCAATTAAATCTGCCTGTAGTCTGTACTCGGTAATTATTCTATGTTGCTTTTTTTATTTCTTCCCACTTCTAACATTGCACTCGAAATCCAGAAAAAATCAACCGCGTCTGTTGCCGTTTCCAATAAACAAGAGACAAAGCAAAAGAGAACAAAGTTGAACCACGTTCTAAATCAACTTGGCATTCACTCTTCCGATTATAAAATAGGTAAAAGAAAAAAGTAAGAAACACGCATGAAAAATTCCCCCTGACACACACATATATTACACAGATGATGACTTGGTGGTGCTACAAAAGGCGTTTCTGGATCTCGATTTAGCAAAAAATATTGCTACGACGATCAAAAGTGACTTGAAACACAGAAGCACTTTAATCAAAAGTAAAAATGCTCCTCTCGATCAAATCAAACAGGCAAGTCGGCCACATTTACATACTTGACGATGTATTAACAAAACTTATATAGATGGGAGCGGGCATAAGGAAACAACTGTTATTGTATAAATCATATACCCAGAATGCTCCTTTACTCGTGAATAAGCAAGATGTGCTTACCATATTAGACCGCGAGGATCAATGGGTGTCCAAAGTAAGTAAGAATAAGACATGACTTAAATCATGTGACTAATTCAATCATTAGGTTGCATCAAGGCAAACAAGCTACTCTCTTTTATTAATATCACGACATACTACATCATCCAAGGCCAAATCAAAGGAACCTCAAGGTCCTGGCTCGACTTTACGACTGCGTAACATGTTGGCCAAACGAAAACCTGCTACTTCCATCGTCTGTTCATAACTCCCCTTTCCCCTTTTCGTATATACTCTTTTCTTTCCCCCTTTTTTTTTTTTTACATATAACAATCATTTTTTTTTTTTTTTTTTCTTTCCTTTCTCTCTCTCTCTTTTTTTTTTTTTTTTCTTTTTTTTTACCCTTTTATTTCAAAAAAATAAATAAAAAAAAAATGCCTACGACCACCAAAAGTATTGCTACCGTGAAATCGTGTTCTGAAATGACCGCCAAAAGTTTAGCTTTAAATTCAAAGAGAAGATCATTAGGATCAAACTCAATCAAATCTCATAACCACCAATCACCCACGGTAAATAAAAAATCATGCAATTATTTCCCTCTCCTCATTCAATCTACCAAAAATAGAAAACAGCGACCACAGCCCCTCTGATTTGGAGATCGCCTGGTCATTGTGAAATTCCAAATATCTTGGGAAACGCTTATTTAGAACCTTCTTGTACCGTTACGAAACAAGATACTTCAGCAAAAGGGCCAAAAAGAGTATTGTATCAAGTGGGGGTAATTGGGGCTTTCTTTCTTCTCCCTCTTTTTTTTTTTTTTTTTTTCTTTTTATATATCCATTTGGCTCATCTTTCTCTTATTAGCCTCCTTGGGTGCCTGCTGGTTCCAACTGGTCTCCCTCCCCATTACCACCCGTCATCAGATCCGATGAATCTGGCTTTGAAAAAAGGTTGAAAAGAACCCTGCCAAAAATCCACCTAGTCTCCATGCCAAGGTCGAGATATCTAGGCTTCAAGGAGATCGGCACCGGGTAACTACCTCCTCCTCCTCCTCCTCCTCCTCCTCGCAAAACATCTCAACTAATATGCTTTTCTCCCCAGTGTCAATGGTGCCGTCGTTCAGGTCCAAGTCAAAAACACAAACAACCAATCCACAAAATTGGCTTTAAAACGTTGTAAATTGGAATCAGATCGAGAATACCGTACTGCCATTGTGCGGGAATTGCGCATCATGTCCAGTGGTCATTTCAATTTAATCAAATTGAGAGAAGTCTCGGTCTTTAGAAACGAGGTTTGGATAGCCATGGATCTAATGCGTTGCAGTGTCTTTGCGGTCCTATGTGCAAGAGGTCTGCCCGAAGATTGCGCTATTTACATTGCTCGCCAAGTAAGCAACTAGCCAACCGCCTCCACCATGAATTGTAGACTCACCCTTTTTCTCATGTAGACACTTAATGGGTTGGTGTTCTTGCACTCAAAAGGATTCATCCATCGTGATATAAAGTGCGAGAATCTATTAATTGGTTACCATGGTGAAGTTAAATTAGGTATGGGAGAACTCCAATAAAAAATTCAAATTGGAACTAATCATCAACAAAAAAGCCGACTTTGGATTAGCCACAAGCACACGACATGTAAATCGAGAAAGATTAGGCACTGGCAAGGTAATAGATACTATTTACTGTGATTTTCTGTTACTTACGCTCATCTACAGTGGATGGCCCCTGAAGTAATTAAAGAAGTATGCTATGATGAAAAAGTCGACTTGTGGTCTTTAGGAATTACTTTAATTGAAATGATGGACCGTGTACCTCCTCATTATAATATCAAGAGCGAGGAAAAAGTATTCGAGAAAATATTACAAGATCCAAGTCCTACTTTTACTTTCTCTTATCCTACCATCTATTGTACAGGTCTTGTCGCTTGGTTACTAGAAGATGATCCTGCCAACAGACCCACCGCAAAAGACGTCGTCACCGTAAGTTATATCCTGTGAGTTTCATACATTGTACTAAACTCCACTTTAGGAATTGGATCTACATCTCGAACAAGGCTTATTAAAATCAACTACTGCTCAAGACCTCACAAACTTCATTTCAAAAACACTAAAACCAACTTCATCATAATATTTAATAATACCCTTTATTAACTCTCTTACTAATTTTACTTCAATAAATAAAATAAAAAGTCTCCTTCACGCGCGGATTGAAATTGGCATGAACAATAAAAGACCTTTTTACGACGCTACAAACAGTTTATTTTGAACAAAAAGCATGAGGATTCATGGATATACTCTTAAAGTCTCCTTAATGCCTTCTTCTTGGTCACCGTCTTTTCTTCCTCATGTTTACGTTTTATCAAAACAGGTTTTTGTTCGCACACATTTTCTTTCGATCCCAACTGAGAGTAATCACTTTTCCCTCCTTGTGCATGAATACGTGTATACAATCGTGCTCGTTTTGCATAATCTTCATATTCCTCCAACAAAAGCTTACCCGCTTCTTCATTCAAAGCGGATTCTGGATTAGGTGCAATCAATAGACATTTAATCGTCTAGTAATAAACAAGTATTTAATACATTTTTCTCCCTCTCCCTTTTTTCTTGCTTTTACCAACAAAACTTCCTTGATGCCAAGCTCGGGTTTCCAATCTTTCTTCAACGTGTTTACACAAATCTCGCCACTCGCTGATACATTAGGATGGAATATCTTGGTCTTGAAATACCCTTTAGGTGGGGTCACTGGGTACTCTCCATCTAATTCAAGTACCACTTTAAAGTAACCTCCTTCATACGGTGTACCATCTATATCCTTTGCTTTTAAATACTTTTTGATTCTATTCCCCCGCCCCTCTCTCGTACCTTGCCTTGCCTATGTACCTGGTCCTCGTATCCAAGCTGCAATAGCTGTCAAATTCTCTTCGTTCGGAACCACATGAATATCTTCCGGTGGCGTTTGTTCTAATGTAGCTAATTCTTTTGCAATAACCTTGAGTGTTTTTCCTGAGAGTGTAGACATTGTAAAAAAACCCGAAACAAAAAAAAAAAAGATAAAAAAAACAATGTCGGATTTGACTCGCGGGGAACGTACCCACCAGTCACACAAAAAACGTCACTTTTTGGGAAACAGCATCTGATAAATGGTAACCAACATAACCTTGCGTCAGGTCGCGCGAAAAAAAAAAAACTTTAATCCGCATAAAATTGATCCAAACTAAAAAAAAAAACAGACGGCAGTTTTTCATCCACTTGTCTTCTACCACATAATAAGCGTCCAAAATTTTAATTTAGCTAATCAGAATCATGCACACATTTGCTTATCCACTCGTATCACTGATTTTGGTCAAATTGAAACGTCAAATCCATATAAAATTCGTTTTCACACCTTTCCCTTTCCTCACCCCACGCGTTCCCCTCGTCCCCTTTTTTCTATTCAAATGAAATTAAAAGTCTGTATTAGTGTTGCCATCTTACTTATCACCGTTGTAAACGCCTTTACTGGTAATCATCCATTCCGTCTCTTTACAACAATAACGCACCTAACTCTTCTTATTAGACCTCCATTGTCCTGATTACCAATTAAGATGTCCTTCCTGTGGTCCCCAAGAAGAATGCGTCTATCCAAACAGCGGTGGGTGTCCTGGTGCAGGTATTCCCGTCTGTAAATCCACCCAATGTCAAACTGTCCGTTGTAAAGGTTTAGGCAAATCATGGTACACATCCTACACACCTCTATTTGTTTACATCTTGCATTAATTCCTCTCTCCCCCTTTCTTCTCTCATAGTCCCAAGGAATGTCCATTCTCTTGCAACTACGATACGTCTCCTTGTTGTCCATTCACTGGTGAACCGCGATGTGAACCTGTCTGTAACACCCTTGTTGCTTGTAAAGTCACCCCTTGTCCCGATGATTGTCCTCATGAATGTCATTACCCTGACGCTTTTTCTTGTTGTCCCAAAAGTGGAAAATCTGTATGCAAGACCAAACATGACAAGAGAAACGGCGGGTTAGGTTATAAAAGTGGTGGCTTTCCAAGCGAGGAATGGGGAATAAGCTACTCTTTACAAGCTCAAGCTTGGGATCCTGTTCCGGATGAATATCCTTATGGTATGGGAGACCATGGCTATTATGGTGATCAAGGGTACTATTCTGATGGTGGCTACAACGACGGATATGGACAAGACTATGGGAATGAGCATAGACATGGACGCGACCATGAACATGTACACGATTCAAATTGTAATCATGGACATGAAGGCCACGGACAAGAAGACCATAACCACGGTGACAACGATTACTTTAAGGGTGTCTTTATTGGTGGTTTAAATACAGAACATGAATGTCACTCTTGTGTCAAAACAATCACAGATATTGATCTCAGTTTAGAATTTGTCACCACAACTGTTCAGCCTGAAGATGTCTTTTGTGCTCAATATATCATACCATGGTAAATAGTGTGCTAGATATCATATATTATATACTCATTTTTATTTACATGTAGTCCTGAAGAATGTCCTGATAGCTGTGTTTATCCAACAGATCAACCTTGTCCATTCACCTTGCAACCATGGTGTCCTAACAATTTTCCTCATGGCGCTGATTGTAGCTCGGTTTATCCTACCGATGGATACCCTTTCCCATATTTCCCAACCTACGACCCTTATTACAGTACATTTAATTCGTTAATGAATAGTTCTGGTGTGACTGCTACACCTTCCTTCGTCACTGATATTGCCATTGAAACTACCGCACATGCATGTCCTTTAATTTTCAGATACTGGTAAATGGTTTTCTCGTTATTGTAAACCAAATACTAACATGCTTACAAAGTCCAATAGAATGCCCCGATTCTTGTCTTCGACCTGATGTACCATGTCCTTTTGCTGTCGATGGTTACTGTCCTGGAGATATTCCAACTACAACGTAAGCCAACATATGATATATATATATATATAAACAAATCAATTTATAAATGACATAGGATATCTGAAAGTGCTTTAATTACACCAACTGCAGACACTGTCGTAGGTGGTGGACTCGTCTGTCCTCTTTATTTGCTAGCATGGTAAAATACATTTTCATCTTTTAATTACATATTTTATAACTCACCCTTTTTTTAACTAGCCCTGTTTGCCCTGAAGGATATTCTTGTACAAGAGACAGTAAAGGTCATTGTCCCAATACCAATGTACCTTATTGTATTTCAACCGTCGGTCCTCAACCCACACCCGTTTTTAAATATAATTCTGGTAAAGTTGGTTCCAACCGTCTTGCTCAATCTCCAAAACTATCAGCATCTACTGATATTTGTGCTGACGCTGGTTATGTCAAGGTGTCTTCTAAGCAAGTCTTTGATCAACTTCAAGAACCTCGTGCTAATTGTACCGATTGCAAACATTTGAAATGGGATGAGGCTTGTCCCAATACGTGTATCTTTAGTACTGAAGAGGATTGTTGTATTCAAACACTTTGTCTACCAAACTAAACAAAGAAATAAAAAAAAAGGGGGTAGTAGATTCCCTTAAAAAAAGCTCCTCTAAAAAATAAAATTCATATTGCATATCTCTCTTCTTCTTTTTACTTTTATACTCAAATGAACTTGTTTTTGGTTGCTTCGTTCGCTATTTCTTTGTTTGTGACATCTTCCCATCAGGTAGAAGACACTTATAAAGCTTGTCATGGTGATTTTGAAGTTGGACCAAATATCTGTGATAAATTTAATTTTATATCTAGTCAAGAGGTATAGAATGTTCCCCAACATGAATATCAATCCCTTATTTTTCCTCATGCTTGTTATATCTTTTAGGCTGTTAAAAAAGGCTGCGTTACTCCTACCAATGGTACAACCTTTTATGACTTGAGTGATTTACCTCAAGTAGATCAAATCGATCCACACACGGCTATCATGGCCAGTTTAATTACAAACGTCTTTGAAGATGGTGATGCCAATTTCGCTTTTGCGTAAGTTACTTATTTTCTCTGATACACATGTAATAATTTGTACTTTTTATAAAAGCTCATGTAACGATATCAATGATATGAGAGGTTATACGAGCGGTTATGCAGGTTTTACAGTATGAAAAAACCTATTGTTCTTCCTACTATCCCAGACAATAACTCCAAATTTTTTTTTTTCGTTTCAATTTTTGAATAGACTGGAACAGGAGACTCAGAAACTCTGATTGAATCTTATAATTCCATCGACCCCACTAACAAACTAGCTCCTTACCTGGAACGCATTCATGCAATTAGTCAATTACCTCACTGCGATCGACAAAATCGTGGCAAGACTTTAACTTTACAAGGTTTCTGTGATGCTTGGAAACAAGAAGCATGTCATCCCTCGCATGCATTCTCAAAATTACAGAGAGATTGGGTATATGAAAACTACATGCTACCAAGTGCTCGATATGCTGCTCAAAGTGACGTTCATTCTCCTCTTGGTCAAGCTATCTTTTATGGTATTTTTTTTTTTTTTTTTTTTAACTAGAGTATTACTAATCATCTACTTTTCAAGATACCATTATTCAGCATGGATTTCAATATGTTGAACCGGATATTAATATTGTTCGTGTTTTAACTTTGACAGGTCCCAGAATTCCTGATGAGTTAGAGCAAGTGTTCTTAAAACGCTTTCTAACTACTCGTCGTGAACTCCAATGTTGTTATCCGTAAGTTAAATAATCCCCCCTTCTCACAAAGATACTTATATACCACGATCTACAGTGATGATGTTTGGCCTGCTAGTGCTACCCGTAGTGAAGACTTCTTGTTTTTATTAGACAACTTTGAGCACAATAAAGATTTAAACGTGCCCATCGTACTCCATAACTTTGCAAGAACTGTGACTGGAAACGAAGATTCTGTGACGGACGCAAAACGTTGTTTTTAGAATTATGGTCGAATAAATAAAAAAAGACATCTTTATAAAAAAACCTGTATCTCACATCAGATAATATTATGTTGCTATTTTTAGTAAAAGTGGAGTAGTGTTTCCAAAACCAGCAAAATAGAACACTTGATCTGACGTATTTTTTGTTGTTGATATACATGCTATGTACTAGTATTAGGGTCATGTTCTGCTTCTACATTGCGAGGTGTTGCAGAAAGTAAAAAAAAAAAAAAAAAAAAAAAAAGATGGGTTCCTTTCAAAGGTTGTATCCCACAACTACATAGCATCACAGGTAATTATGCATTTTGTTCAAAATAAGAAATCCGACTTGTGTCATTGGATTTCGACGGGTTTCTAAAAAAATAGAGGCCTTATGCGATTCTCCCAAGATCAAAAATTAAGGTTTTCCTAATTAAACTAACAACAAGTTACCAAACTGTGGTTATTTATATCTCTTGTTTCTAAATACTTTGGTTCTGTGTTACGTGACAAGAAGTAATTATTACGTTAATACTGCGCTGACCCCGCCTTTACATTGCGTATCTTTTCTACCCCCTTGGGCTAATATGTTCCCTCTCATCTATAAAAAGAAATCGACCAATCGTGTCTGTAGAACATGGCAGGTATTTTTTTTTATGCACGGTACATGTGCAGAAATCGAGCGAGTGAACATGGAGAACCAAGACCATGTGTGCGATCTGAATAGCTTATATGGTTGATTTTATTATTTAAAAAAATGAATATGTACACAATGTATTGGGGTTATTGGAAAATGGACTTGATGCTCTTCATGATGGACTGTTTACAAACAATATCAGATGTTAGTGGTGATGGTAAGGTGGTTTCTGTCATTGATTCGACCTCTTCTTGACTACTAGGCTTGACTTGATCTTCAATTGAATATCTTGGTGAAGGAGGAGATCTTCTAGCCGGGTTCAAGCTAGACTGCATAATAGCCTGTTGGATGTAACGATGACCTTTTGTAGCAATCAATGACTCCTCGAACGAAAACTAAAAATGAAATGACGTTAGGATAAAATTGGTATGACAATGAAATGTGCAATATTTACCCATCTTCTTTCGCGTTTCTTCTTTTCCGGGAATTTTTTGGCGACTTCATCTATCTCCATTTCGAAAATCCAATGATGTGCTTTCAAAATCCTCTTTTTGTTCGTGCGCTCTTCAAAGACACCCAAGTCTTTGGTGATCGTGCCTTTGATACCGGCTTCTTCCCAAGTCTCGCGTTGTGCGGCGTGCTTTTGTGTTTCATCTTGTTCCCAGCCACCTTTAGGCTTTACAGAACAAGTTAGTTATCAATATATGGTTGTTATCTCTTAACGCTTACCAAGACCCAGGCATTTTTATTCTTTCGACTAGTAATAAGTAATATCCGATCATTTTTTAAATCTAACGGGATACATCCCGCCACTTGTCGAACATTGTTTTCGTCAACAACATCTTGGCCATGACCATGTCTTGATTTCTTTGAGAAATCAGTAAAGTGATCATTGATGTGTTCAGGTGGAGGTGTGAGTGAACGAGTCATAACTGTTTAAAATAATATTGAATGAAAAAAGAAGTGATCAAATCGAAATCTTGACAAATATTTATACTTTTTTTTCGATTGCGGTGATGAAATAATTTCTGTGTCCATTGGTACCTTTAAAGCTTAGCATGAACTTTCATTGTCATTGATTGACTGATGTTTCACTGGAGCCTATTGGATGATCAACGACAACTAGAATCTTGGCAATTTTTTAGAACCTTTAAAAAGCAAACGTGTCGTCTATCAAAGTGATCCTTTATTGGCAAGGTATTAGTCTGAAGATGAATTACATGATATTTATTCCTTTATGATTGAATAGGTCGCAAGAACCAAAGAAAAAAGAGATGTTTCTACAAGATTTATTTATAGCATCATTACAATCTATAGCTTTACTTTGATAACAGTAAGGTCTCACGAGTACTCTCATAGTGGTATATAATTAGCTACATTAAAAAAAAAATCTTTAATATGTATAGAATGCATACAAATAGAATCAGCCGTACCTTTTGTGTTTGCATTATTCATGTGTTCTGAAAATGCCCCCCCCCCTTTGCTAATTTTTAGGTCTGAATGATAATCCTTATAGGCAACTGGCTGTTGACAACAATAGTGACAATTCTCATGTTGCACACACGGACGCAAAAAAAAAGAACAAAAAATAGATTAATTGACAAGACGATATTAAGCCAGTGCTTGGCTTAATATCAGCTGCTCGTTATGACTGCTAGTACGTGTAAACTTAGCCGAAGGAGCATATCTATTTGGATGTTTACCACTATCAGCCCGGATTGATTGAGATATGACCAGCAGTCATCCATCTTTTTTCATGTAGTTACATCTAATAATATCCCTTGGCTATTTGTTGTTTATTGAGGGGAATATTTACTCTTGGCATGCCTTTACCCGAGGCATTTAAAAATTTGAGCTTCAGTTTGTTGGCAGTGTTGAAATACGCCATGTAATACATGTAGTCTACGGATAATAGTTAATAAAAATCAGATCACATAATTGAATATTATTGGATAATATTTATTATATTAAAGCGTTTAAGGTATAAAAGTGAGTATTTATAGGAAAGTAGTACTGCAGTCTCCATGGTAAATAATGGGACTACGACCTAGATGTTGCAGTAAAGCGTTTAAACTAAACTTTACTAATTGCTTAATACGGACTTTAAATAGCCATTACACGCCACAGTGTGTGACCATTTATTTGCTAGCTCACAATCTCAAGCTACCTATTTGTATTTTGATAAAAGGAGCATGCTATCATTAACAGTTTTTCCAAAAACAGGATTTTTAAGATGTAAAGCGGCCCCCCTCATCCCCAAATGAGTATTACCTGTTATATAAAAAAAAACAAATTTCCTATAACTGCATTTCCACAAGTTTGATATACACTGTTTCCCAAAATTCTGGGCGCACTATTTGAATTAAAAAGTGAACTCAAGATTGGCTTGTAAATCGTGAAATAAATGGCTCACTCTCTTTTTCATTTTTTTCTTCAGACAGGATAGCTACCATCTTCCAAGTCGCTCAAGGAGGACTTTGTTACAGCCATTTTTTATTTTGAACCATTTCTTTTTTTCTCACTTTGTGAGCTAAATATTATTCACTTTATGAGCCTAATTTTTTTTACATTGTAACCCAATTATTTTCAAACTCTGAGGCAATCTTTGTCCTGGAAATAGTGTAACACGTGAATAAAACTTGTATGGTTACTCATGACAAAAGAAGGAAAAAAGACACAAGCCCAGTTATTCTTCTTTTATCTCTCTTTCCTCATCGTGTTTTTTAAAAGAAGAAACGTTACAAATGAATACAGAATAGTAAGTATAATAAACTTGCTTCGAAATCAGACTCTCATAACCCCTTTTCTTCATCTTCCTTCTTGATCATGTAGCGATTACCTTTTTAAATTGTTGCTTATTGGTGATTCAGGAGTTGGAAAATCCTGTCTTCTGCTTCGATTTGCCGATGACACATACACCGAGAGCTATATATCTACTATCGGTGTAGATTTTGTAAGTAGTCCATCGAAATTTATCCAAACACTGGTCTAATACTTGTTATCCAGAAAATTAGAACAATCGAATTAGATGGCAAGATATGCAAACTCCAAATTGTAAGTTAAAATCATCATGTGCATGGGCTTTTTTTACAGAAGACTAACCATGTGGCCTACAGTGGGACACTGCAGGTCAAGAGAGATTCCGTACCATCACTTCTTCATATTACAGAGGTGCACATGGCATCATTGTCGTCTATGATGTGACCGATAATGAAAGTTATGAAAATGTAAAGGAATGGCTTCGTGAGATTGAGAGATATGCCTCCGAAGGCGTCAATCGATTATTAGTCGGTAACAAGAGTGACCTTGCTGATAAGCGACAAGTGACTTTTTCAGCATCCAAAAAATGGGCTGATAGCGTAAATATACCCATCCTGGAAACCTCAGCCAAAAATTCAAGTAACGTCGAACAAGCCTTTTTAACAATGGCCAGACAAATTAAAGAGAAGATGACTACGCTTGGACAAGATGGGACTAATAATAACGGTGATAAAATCAGAGTCACTCGCGGTGCTTCAGTCGCATCACCTGCCACTACCAATAATGGTGGTTGCTGTTAATAATCAAAACTTAATTTATAATATAATTCTAATACTTTATAACTTGCAGTAATAATAAATCATAGTGGATTCCTTTACTAAAATGTTTACATTTGCCAATGTTTGTGCTTTGCTGGATATCACATAGTACCAGAAAGTCGGCTTGAGGTTGAATTCATATGTCAGTGATAATGCCGTTGCTCTTCAACTGAACTCAAAACACAACAGATAATCAAACTTGTACGATCTTTTAGCTATGACATGCATCATATAAAATGCACCGTCATATGAACCTAGTAAAGCATACAATATTCGCTATCAATGTTTGAAAAAAAAAAAAAAAAAAAAAAAAAAAGAGTAAAGTTGAACCCCTATTAAACCAAAACAAGAAGAGGTTATGCTTCTTTATTTGTTTATGCCCAAACATAAATAGTTATATTGCAACGTTTTTCTTTTCCATTTTGCATGATTAGACAGTGTTCCTGCTTTTAGTTTGGACGGCTTATTTACGTCAATTAATGTACCGTTTTTTCTTGTTCTTTTCGTGCCTTTCTTCTCACTCTTTCCCCCTCCCCTCCCCTATAATTGAAATGAATCTATTTCGACTTGTCGCGGATGTAATGCATCTAGCCTCAATTTGCATTCTATTGCTCAAAATAAGAAAGACACGTTCATGTGTTGGTAAGTCTGGAATCATCCGATACGATATACCTTCTAAGCCTATATTGCTATCATAGGTATATCTTTCAAGACGCAGTTACTATACTCTATTGTGTTTTTGACTCGTTATCTGGATTTGGTTTTGAAAAGAGTGTCTATTTACAATACCTTGATGAAGATATTCTTTATAGCGTCATCCCTATATATATTGTACCTTATGCGCTTCAAGTATAAAGCAACCTACGACGCTGGTCTAGACACGTTCCGTATTGAGTACCTCTTGGCAGGATCCGCCGTACTTAGTCTAACGACGTCTTATATTTATACAGTTGTAGAGGTAAAGAAAGAACGGATAAAAGTGAAGAATGTAAACATGTTGATCAAAAAAAACAAATAGATTTTATGGTGTTTTTCAATTTGGTTAGAAGCAGTTGCTATTTTACCACAATTGTTCATGTTGCAAAGAACAGGGGAGGCTGAAACAATCACCACACACTATCTGTTCGCTTTAGGAGCATACAGGGGATTATATTTATTCAACTGGATATACCGATACATTGATGAGGGGCACACAGACTGGATCGCTTGGGTGGCAGGCATAATTCAGACTGCATTATACAGTGACTTCTTTTACATTTATTATAACAAGTAAGCATGCAATTTCTGTACAGGACATATTTCGATTAATCCCAACACATTTTGGTTAGGATTTTAAAAGGTGAGAAATTTGAATTACCAAAGTAAGTTATCCTTTTTTTCTCATTGGCAAGATTTTATGTGTATTTAAAATGCATTTTGATAGGATGGTGTAGATAATTGTCCGAGTTGATATATTTTTCATTCATTTTCCCCACTCGCTTTTCTTTTTTTCTTTTTCTTGAATAATAACAATAATAAATGTCTGGTAGTAGTGTTCATCCATTTTCTAATCATGATTCTTCTTTACAAGACTACCATAACCTCATAAATGAGTTGAATGATCAGGTAGCAACCGAACAACCGGATGATATACTACAATTTTGTTATGATTTCTTCCACACGAGACTATCCGAAGAAAGATCAAAGACAAGAAACCCTGATACATTTCACGGTAATAATGATCAACCAGCTCCAAGATAAATTATTAAACCTCTTTTGGGATATATTATTAGACGTAGGGCCACATCCAAACGACATTCTTATGCAAGAATCGACACATACAGCTATTCCAGCCCCCCTAGGAGATGTAGACGAAGAAGAGCATGATTTTGTTTCGGATGAGTTGCCCAAGTTTCAATCCGCTAATATTCGTAACCGTCGTGTATCAGTCAGTGCAGAGTCTATGCAGCCCACTAAACTCGCATCCACTTTATCATTAAACAAGAAAGTTCCCAAAACTGAGGCTGAAATCATCATGATTATACAATCTTTACGCTCTCACTTTCTTTTTAAATCTCTTGAAGACGATCAATGCCGTCAAGTCATTGATTCTATGGAGGAAAAGAAATTTCGAGCTGATGATATTATT
The DNA here is from genome assembly GCA_943193625.1 of Mucor piriformis. Classification (NCBI taxonomy): domain Eukaryota; kingdom Fungi; phylum Mucoromycota; class Mucoromycetes; order Mucorales; family Mucoraceae; genus Mucor; species Mucor piriformis. The sequence goes on along the minus strand of OW971869.1, from coordinate 2,721,718 downwards.
ATCGAACAGGGCGCTGTTGGGGACTACTTCTATATCGTATCAAACGGAAACATAGATTGTTTTGTCGATGAAAAAAAGGTGACAAGCTATCAAAGAGGTGGAAGTTTCGGTGAACTGGCCCTAATGTACAATGCGCCACGTGCTGCTACTTTGAGAGCCACGACAGATGTTGTGCTCTGGGCCCTTGATCGCATTTCTTTCCGCTCCATTCTAATGGAAAACAATGCCCATAAGCGTAAAATGCATGAGCAATTTTTGGAAGATGTACCACTTTTTAAATCATTAGAGATTTCCGAGATTCATAAAATTGCTGACGCTCTTGAGCCCATTAGCTACAAAGATGGTGACATGGTGTTAAAAGAAGGCGATACCGGTGATAATTTCTATTTGATAGAGCGAGGAGAGGCTTTGTTTTACAAGGAAGATGGTACCGAGCAGCAACTGGTTAACAAATTGTCGAAAGGGGATTATTTTGGAGGTAGGGAAGTACTTGCATAAAACAGAAAATCTATTTCAACATACTTTTTTTTTACTTATTTTCGCAGAACTCGCATTGTTAAATGACAAACCAAGAGCTGTCACTGTTATTGCAAAAGGAAATCTTAAATGTGTCACTTTAGGTAAAGCCGCTTTCACTAGATTGTTGGGACCTGTCATGGACATTTTAAAGCGTAATACCGCCAATTATCATGCTATTCTTAAAGAAGCTCAAACTTAACTTACTGTAATCTTACGTATAATAACAATTTGCAATAGTTTATTTCTTTTTTTGTTGTTTTTCTTCTTCTAATTTTTGCTTTTTTCTTGCCATATAACGATCCCTTGCGCTCATAGCAACATCTTCCGTAGTACGTTTTGCAGCGACTTTCTGCTCGAATTCTTGTCGTTTTCTTTCTTCTTCTTCCACCTCTTTCTTCTTTGCTTCCATTAATTGTCTTTCCATTTCTCTACTCATACGTTCACGCTCATCATTGTTCTTTCCGCTTCTTCTCTTAGAATCGTACTCCTCCACCTTTTTGCGTTTATATTCTTCATACTCGTTCATTCTTTCCTTAATACGATCATCTGAAGAAGCAAGTGAGCCCAAAGTACCAAATTTTGGTTTAATGTTCAAGCCAGCACCTAATAGCTGTCTTTTGTCTACAATTTCATTATTGTCATTCACCATAACATCTCTTCCTTCCTTTTCTGCCAATTCGACCAGTTTATCATCTGTAATCATATCCTGAGCCGAATCTGCTGTAGTCTGGGTTTTCCTGTCTTTATTTTTTTCGGCAACGTGTTTCATTAAAGCTTGATGTTCTGCTTCCTTTCTCTCGAGAACTTGCTTATAGAAAGAATCCATCCCTCTTGTTTTATCAGCAACCCTTTCACGTTCTTTTTCCTCTTTTTCTATACGCTCCAGTTCAGCCTTTTGCTTCTTAAACCTATGTGTGTCTATTAGAATCCACCACTTGCATTCACTTGATCACTTACGAATCAGTGACATAAACATCCTTGCCAGCAAATTCGTCACCTTCTTCCTCTCTTTCTCTTGCCACCTTTTTTTCTTCTGCAAGTACACGATCACGCTTACGGATTTCAGCCATTTCTAATAATCCACTAATGTATTTAGCCTTCTTGGTGGTTGGCTTGACGGCTTCTTTCTTCTTCTTTTCAGCGTCTTTTAAATCGTCATAAACAGCATCGTAATCAAAAATATTCGGATCTTCTTCCAGGGCTTTAGCTTGTTCTAGTGCAATTTTTTTCGTCATGGTGTTGTAATTGGATAATTGGCGGTTGACTTGAGCTTTGGCTCTTTGGCCACTTTTCTTTCCTTGTGTCTCTTCAATCTCTTCTTCCTCATCGCTTTCATCACCAAAGGCATTCGGACGACGTATTGGTGTTGTAGCTGTCTTTTTTTTTTGAAGATTTAAACCAAAATGCATTTCTTGTGATCGTATGAAAAAAGGTGCTGCATTTGTTCATGAAACCTTTTTTTCTGCCTTTATTTTCATTTACCGACCATATTTGTATAAGTACTACCTTGAAAAACGCAAGTCGCACACACACAAAAAGTCTATGACCAAAAGTTATTTAAACTTCATGATACCTTTTGATTAAATTATAATATTTTGGCAGTTCCAAAGTTTTCTTTCATATCTTCAACAAGATCAGTTCATTAAGCCAGATTGAAGGTGTTATCTATGGCTACAATTTCTTGCTCCAGCCAAGCCTGAGGAGGCTACGTGATCAAAAAGGTGCGATAGGTGAATACAAGAAAATCTGTCATTTTGTCGGCAGGTCAAAACAGGCAGCTCGAGGTACAAAGACGTTTCGAACTCGTGGATGAGTTATGTGTATTCAAGAATATTACACGTACATTCTCGTTTGGTCAATTAAGGCTTTGTTCGATCTTGTTTACAATTTTTTTTACAGTTTTATGTTTCTTCTTCTTTTATGTGTACAAATAATGTCTCCCATAGTGTGAGAGTCATGGAGAAATCTATACGTAGTGCAATTTCAAAACTTTATGCATTAATATGTTTATGAAGCTTTCGCTTGACTCCAATGTAATAAATCACATGGGGTATTAGAATTGGTACGTACTATAAGCCAATACGGACTATACATGTGACACAATTTATTGAATACTATGACAATTGCAACTATTGTTACTAAAGATGCCTAATTTTTTAGATAGCATACTTGTCTCTTTTTGAAGTTTTTCTTCGTGCTCAAGCACAGACTTTTCAGTAGATATGTAATATATGTAAGAAGGATTGTTTTTTCTACTGTGTTTTGCACTTGAGAAACACCAAAGATTTTCAATTTCAGAAACAACGGCTTATATAAAAAGGTTAATAAAATGGCGTATACTATCAAGATGCATTGACTTACCAGCAAAATGACTGACCCTGTCATATGAAAAGTCGTAAAAGTTAAATTCAAATTATACACATTTTCACAAACACATGTTACAATATTAACTTACCATACTCTTTTACCCCTACTTTGTACCTCTTCTGCTGTACTAGCCATAAGGGCGCTTTATAAATGAAATGAGTATTAGCAACAAGGCTTCTTCATGTAAATAATCAAACTTACATAAGCAAGTTGAAGAAGATAACTATGGTGATAAGAGAGAAAAATATAGACAAACACATGAGGAATTTGCTGTCACCTGCATCACCGTCGTTTAAAGGATCCCATACACCATGTACAAAGAACCAGACTTGAGAAAATGCTTTAAACCAGTTCTGAAATCCATTATCCGAACTGACATCAACAAAATTTATAACACCGCTTACTTCATCACTGCCTGTGTTTGTATAGGTACCGCTGTAGTTTTCTTGAAAAAATTCATCCGGCTCTAAACGCAGAGCTAAAATGTAAGATATAGTAAAACCAAAGATCACGATTACCATAATAGTAAATACTGTAAAAACATTTTTACAGAGTTGAATGATAATTTCCAAGGTGATACCCTATTAATTAATCTTGTCAAGTTAATTTAAATTTATAATAAGATCCACAATGCTTACAAAAAATGGTATCACACGCAATCGCAGAATTCCATGTGCAAATAAAACTAAATTACTGACGCTGCAAACTTCATTCTATTCATAGATATGTTAATTACACATTTCACAAAAACAGTACATTGTTTTACTTACAAAATAGGGCCAACCAAATCTTAGTTGAAGAAGCGTAAATATTGGAAAAGCATATGCTGCCATATCAACCCAGTTGTAACCGGACGAGAAATAGTTGTATACGCTACGTGTTTTGAAAAATTGTCGGAACTCTTGTATTATTAGCACTAAAACTGCAACACACATCAAAACTACCGAAGCGATTTGGCCAGGAGCTTGTATCTTAAATGGCCCTGATTCATAGCCATATAATTCTTGAGGAAATAAGACACCAGTAGCATAGGACACATAAAAAATGATATGTATAGCGTAAATACACCAAAACCTCCAGCGGCCAAATTGTTCCCACTTGTACTGAAGCATAACTTCGAGAACTGTATCACCTTGCTGAAAGATATTGTTGGCATTCTGGTCTATCGCTACTCGTATAAATGCACTTTGTTTTTTGTATGTGATCAAACTATCCACGTCGTACTTTAAGTTTTTAGGTCGGTCTTCTGGGAGATTACTATATGTGTTGAAGTGAGGAAGAGGAACTACGCATACCTTTGCTGCACCTCTAGGTTCCTTTTGAGATTTTTTAAAAAGTTGTTTCTTATAGTAGCGACATGCAATTTCTATAAAATTTTTGAGCCTATTTAATCTATCCCATTGATACACCATCTTCTCAAGTCTGAAAATAAAGAGACTAAATCCACTGTATTTGTCAATCTGCTCCATCGTTGCATGTGTTTCTAAATTTCGGAGACTAGATATATATTCTTTCTGCATTGTTTTAACTTTGATACTTTGATTCAGCTCTGATTGTAGAATGCCCAACTTTGTTTTGTCAATTACCAAGAAGGATAATTTTTGGCTGCTTGTAAGCAAAAGATCTTCAAAAAGGTGTTAGTAACGTCAATAAAAAATAACACGAGCATATTACCCGCATTATCTTCTTCTTGCAGAAACAAAAGAGCATCAGTAAGGGCAGAAAGACAGCCAGGTCCCAGCCTTTTAGCGTCAGATAAAATACGATTGAATAGCAGGCTGTACATATCGTAATTTAATGTTTCAATGAGGACAGTTAAAACGTTTTCATTTCCCACTATTGGATCCACCTTACGAGGTTCTTCTGTAAGAAGATTAGGATCAGAAGATCGATAAGTTAATACATTGGAAAATGATTCTTCGTGTTCATTCTTTTTGTTCCTTTTGGCAGCATAGCCAAAAAATTTGAATAACGCCTGTTTTTTTTCGTTCATGTATTTTTCATCGGAATCCATCTTTGGCTGTGCGGCTATGGTTCTGGCATAGCTAAAGATACTAATAGGTATTCCTTCTGCAACAATTAGTTTTATAATATCTCTTCCGCTTTTAAATGATGCAAGCATAGCTAATGTTCTACTTCCAGCAATTGTTGAAAAAAAGTTGGATTCTTCATCAATGTTCTTCACAGCTGAACGAATAAGACTTTCGGTCTTACCAAGTATCATATCGTAATTATCCTACATGTAAAAGAACAAGACAAACGATGAGATGATTAATTATCAGCACATCGATTTCTATTTCATCCCTACCTTATTTTCTAGTTCCGTTTTGACATTTCCGAGATAATGAAGGGCTTGACAAGCACTTTCAAGCTTGTGATAATCAAATTTCTTTGAGCTAACTTTGGTATCAGTTATAACTGCTGTAGTTACTGTAGCTGAACGAATTTCATCAATTGGTAGAAATAACTCTTCCGTGTGGTAGTGATTTAAAACGTTGCCGTCAGTTTCGTCTTCTGAGATGTTGACTAATATTCTTCCAGAAGCCATCCCGCCAATGAATTTTATACTTGCAAAGCCATGGATTTTCCAATTTTCACGGAATGAGTAGTTGATCCCATAATCAGGTCCTTTGTAGGCTCTTATATAGAGAAGTTCATCTTTGTCGGATATTGCTGTATTTGAAGAGCAGCCTGGATCAAATAAATACCAAAGCTGGACTGTGTATGCACCGAAACGAATCAGAAATTGTTTTCCATCGATATTAAGGTAGCCACATTTCAGTTTATCGTAGTTTTTCAAGTTGTTCGATAATTCGTAGCCCTCTGCAACGTAAGGCTGCGTTTCGTTTGTGTAGCTCATCCATTCAATACTAATTTCATTGTCGACTATTTCAGTACTGCTTCTATCCCTGAGTCTGTCAATATCCAACTCCATAGTCTTTGTAATAATATTCTGGCCTTCAATTGATGTATAAACCCCCATAAGACACTTTTCATTATTTCTGATCGTAGTGCGTACTACAAAGGGTTGAATATTTTTAATCTGGTAACCTTCTTTAGATTCATCATCCACGGCTGTCCGATACGAAGGCTTTACTGTTTTTATCAAACCATCATTTGTCAAGTAAATTGACTTTTCTGCCTCAACGTACCATACTTCAAAAACCACATTCTCACCCTGTAGTCCTGACATGGCAACGTATCGACCATCGTAGCAAAATCGGATATGCGAAACCTCAAATTCTTTGTTGAGGTCTTGTTGAGATTTTAAACAGTAAACAAGTAATCCACTTTTGACATTGTAAATATTAATTGATCTGGTGGCTTTGACAAACGTAGCGGCATATTTATAGTTTTTGGAAAACGCAGCAACGTTTTGATTTTTAGCAGAAAATGAGGTTAAACGTACACCATCCTCAATAGACCAAACACGAGTGATACCGCCAATAAACTTTGTCGATAAAATATTGTGCCGAATATGTCTGCTAAGTTGGATGATGATTTTCATTTCTTGTGTAATCTCTGCCTTGTCAAAATCTGCCCACGACACATTCTGGAAATATGTTTCGTCAATCTCAAAGTCTTCGTGGCTTTGCCCGGTCCAAAAAAATGGGGATAGATCAAGTACATAGCTGACGGACTTATCACCAGGAAAGTTATCATGCACCTCCATAACGTTTGTATTAATCATTGCGAGTGAGTTACGTGTTGCATGAAAGAATACTGCACGACCATCGCACTTTAACTTGTCATTATAGAGCGACAATTTACCTAGACTATCCACTTTAAAAATGTAGCACTTCGGGTTAACGGGACGCCAGTACTTGGTATCAGCATCACCCTCTTTGGTTCTTTCATAGAACGACAGGGCGATATACTTTCCATTCGGTGATATCGACAAAAACTTGCAATGGGTTTTTCGGTTTTTGACCACAACACTAGTAATATCAAGACTTGACGGGTTTTCAAAAGGGTGTTCGACTTTTCCACCTATTTCTGTAAATTTACGCCTTGTTATGAAGATGCGCCGATTGCTGCCATCCATTTCATATCCTCGTAAATTATTTGCTAATCTTTTGTAAGACACGTATGCTATCCATTTTTTATCACAAGATATGTCCATTAGTATAACTTCGTACGTTCCATCATGATTATCTATAGCAGAGACTTCTGTGGTTGTTTGTGAGTAGCTGTCCATGAATGTTTTAGATTCATCGTTCTGCGACTGAAGGCCTAGTTCTATGTCAGCCATACCGAAATCAAATATTTTGAGGGGTCGTTTCTGTTATGAAAATAAAATAAAGAGCCGTTTTGTAAAAAGAGAGACGGAAAATTTTGATTGACTTGTACAATCAAGTGATATTACACAGTGGCATTATTTTAAAAGCCTTAGTCGTACAAGATTTACGCCCGATGGTAGTACTAATACGATTTTTAGATCAAATACTGAGTGGATAACGGCAAACAAAAGCTTCGGTAGGCATAGATTTACTTCAAATACAGAAAGAGGGAGCTGATCACTATAAAGTTATAAAAAGTGTAAAACATGACAATAAAACAGAAGTATGTTGGTGTGACAGAATTTTAAGTAATAAAAGTTGCTTAGCCACTTCATACACAAAACATCTTTTAGCTCTTCTTGCTATGAGAAGAAGGGTCTATAAAAAAACATGCGTATTCGGTTTTATTAAACATGTAACAAATTTATTGCGATTATTGAATTGCATTACTGTAAGCTATCCCAACGCTTATCAAGAAGTGATCAAAGGTTCCGCTATAAAGCTTATTAGTCGGGTCTGACAAGGAGTAGAATAAAAAAGGGTGACTTCTAAAGGTCTTTAAATAAAAACGGAGCTGCGGCTTGATGAAAAAAATTGCAGGTTTGCAAACTCCCAAATTGCGGACTTTTTATTGGTCAATTCGCGTCTTTCATTTTTTCACAAATTGCGGTTTGCGATGCCTTAATTCGCGTTTTCTTTTTTTTTTTACAATTTACGTTTTTATTAAAGCATGAACAATGATTGTTTAAATTCGCTTTTCGTTTAGGCAGCCTTCAGATATATCAAAAGGAATGTCTAACTAAGCCTGGGGGGGCTTAAAATGAATTGCATTACGTGCTTCACTAATACTGGCCTTTAAATCCTCAACGTTTCCGAGCTGACTTCTTCTAACTACTGCTCAGAACTGCTCGATGGGTTATTTGAGGCAGTTACTTTCTTCTTGAAATTTCCTACGACTTTTACTTCTTGGGAGGTTGCTGGGCTCGTATTTTGATATCAACTACCTTGAGTACCGTAAAGCTGTCCTTTGACAAAATAAGCTGGCAATTAAGATACAGTTGGCACGGTTGACTGTGTCGACGCTTAACAAAATGATTGTCGCAAATCAATCCATTTACTGGTTAGAGTTCAACTAATTGTCAATTTTTATATGTTTGATTTCGTGTTTATTTTTTAGGTATTTAGTAGTTACTAATGAGAAATTAGTTGCAAGCTTCAGCAATTCTACTCGATAAGGTTTTTTCTGTCATCGTTTGATAGAGCTTTATCTTCCCTTTAATCATTGCCCAAAGCTACTCAATAGGATTTATCTCAGGAGGATAGGGCGGCAATAATATCAATCTATAACCTCTACTTTCTATTTTTCGTCTCAAAGGTTACGATTTGCGAATCTGTATCCATGACGTTAAAAAACACGTTCATGAACTCGAGAAGATATTAAGTAGCGGCACCTTCAAAAGATCCACCGCCGTCAATAGCTTCTCCGGATGCTATTTCGTTTTTTTAACTACCTCATCATCGCTGTGCCGGGTGGTACATTTCTTTTCCTCTGCTATTGACTAAACTAGTCTTTTTGAATTTAAAAGCTGGTTCAGGTTTATTCGGACGAGGTTCCTTCAATGCAATAAGAACAATGAACGTGTGTATAACTCCGATACCTGTATGTGATAAGTGGCTAGTCAAAAAGATTCAGAGATTTTGCAAAAGGCGATATTACGCTGCTGCAAAGTGGAACAAATGAGAGACCTAGGCAAGTGGGAGTACCAATTTGCAGATTCTTCATTAGTTGATTCGCATCTTTTTTTTTCAATTTTGAGCAAGACCATCTTTGAAGATAGCTAAGGAAATCTCTACGGCGAGGAAGGAAAGGAAGCAAATGATGTGGATCCTTATAATTTGGAAAACCTGACAACCTTTACTTAATATAAGGACCATCAACAGCTTGAACTAGACTAAAACGATCCAGAGCTGACAGTCAAATGGAAGAAATACAGACTAAAGCTGGAAAGTGAAAAAGCTGTACGTAAATATGAAACATATTCAATTGACCAGAGAAAAATGTTCATTTATTATCTTCCGAGATCAAACTTTTTAAGGCTGCAAAGATGACGGGAATGAACGAAGTTACGGGACAGTAGTGACCCAAAAGGCTTAAAAATCTTGAATGAAACATATACGAAAAAAATACGAACAAAGTCATTAGAAAACAGAATCAGTTTTAAGAGGAACATAAACAGTATTTAATGAGCTACTTTAATAAATTTCCTCAGGCACACACAAAAGGCAAATGGATAGCTTGACAGAAAATCTCGAAAGTTTCGGTATAAAAGAAACAGTTGTTGGAGGGTTCATTTCAAAGAAATAGAAACTATCAATCAAGAAAGTAACTCGTCACCCAGTAACACGAAACACTCCTGAAAAACTTTGATTGCGGTGCGACTGGGTTAAAATGTGTTCAAAGTCCTCAATGAACTACTATACGAGTTGCATTTTCGTCGGTTAAAGTGATTTCGAAATAAATATGAGGTGCTCACTGCTATATCAGCTTGAAGGAGATATGCAGTTTTATCACACCTTCAACGAAGGCTACAAGTTATATTATTCTTGGAGCTATTTCTGCAATGGGAGCAGTAATATCGAAATACGAGCCCAGCAACCTCCCAAGAAAGTAAAAGTCGTAGGAAATTTCAAGAAGAAAGTAACTGCCTCAAATAACCCATCTTTTGCTGGGACTAATCAGGTCACTATCTTAGTTTTATTGAGAAGACGTTGGATCAAATGTATAGGTATCCTGAAATGAAAGAGTTCTATCTTATTATGGATAATTCCCCTATCAATGATAAAAAAATCAGTGAAATAGAAAAAATAACTGAGTCCAGAGATTATCATTGCGGCTACATTCCTCCTTATTTTCCTTTTTTGAAAGAACCCAGGCGCATTTTAATACGAAAGGATCCCAAAAGCGATGGAATGCAAACGATGTTAAGCAAAGAATAAGCCGCATTGTCGTCAATAATTTTGCCACAGCATATCAAAATGGACTATTAGTGTAACTAATGGAATTATGTGCTTCTGAAGCACATCAATTCACAAAAACCCAGTCCCAGTTTTCTTAATTGTTTCTATATAGTGGGATTTCCCTTGATAGTCAGAAACAATGATGTATATGGATTCGTTACAATAAACCTGCCATCAAAATGGATACCGTGTCTTTATGTTTTGAGTCTCTGTGATCCTAAGTGAATAATGAAACCTTGGATAAAAATGGATTCCTCTATAAATATATTTATATTATTGAGATACACTTACAGCTTATTGTTCCAGTATGCATGCTCATAGTATTACAACTACATTTTTTTGATTTTGGTCATGATAAAGAGCCTCACCTATAACGAAACGGATCTTACAATGGTCCCGCTCAGATTTGTTACCATTTATAAAACAGACTCTTCTGGGAGACTTTTTAAGGCTTTTAACTTCAACTTTTATCAAAAATGAGTAACGACGTTAAAGTAAGTCGCTAATATAATCCTTTTTTGTTTTGTTTTGGTTTATCATATACTCGTACTAACTAACTTGTATCTATTAAAGTGGTCCTGCAATTTCATCCGCAATCTACTTTTTTCCAAACCCGGATCAGTTAAAAATAATCCTGTGATGTTTTAAATAGTACCTTTTGAGTAAAAATATTTAGTAGATAATTTTTTCGACACCAATACGTGTTACAGCTGTAGGGTGTTGTATGTTTTAAAATAAAATAAAACTATTGTTGTTTTTATACAATTGTCTAATGACAAGAGCGTTTATAGGACAACAATGGTAATAAATGATCATACAGTGCTCACGATACCAATTTGCTTGGTCATGCACATGTCTGATGGGCGAAGAAATATTTTGTCACCCCCAAATTTGATTGATTATGCAAAAATAAAATTACCTTTGTGGTATTTGATAAAATATTACAAGGTAAAAATAATGAGATAAATGTATATTTTTTATTGTAGGTAAAAAATAAACTGAAGAACTCTGCTGCTATAAAATAATCAATCCTTTTATATTGAACAACTGCCCCTGGAAGTTAGTGAGTCAACCTTTCTGGTTTTGGAATAAATCTATACTCAGTTTCCCGCCTTTTGTTAAATGAATTCTACTCGTTAGAATTGACTTCAATTAACATTGTCCTAGATCAAAGGATCCGGGAACACTTCTTATTGTGTCTTTCGGAGTAGAAAGAACCAGTAAGATAATGTGTAACGGTAGCTGTCAAAAGGGGCATAACATGAATTATGGTTAATTGGCTTCGGCAGAACATATTTGTAATGTTTGACCTCTTATTGATTCAACGGGTTCTTTTAACCCATCTGTGAATGAATAAGATATGATCCCAAATATAGAACATCTTATAGATGTTTGTATGTTTGGTTGCAGAAAGTAGGCATCCATTTGATTATGCACTATTTCTATTATACACTTATCAGTCGTATAATTTGTATCAATATATAAATAAATGAACCATTGATAATGATAGCTGTTCTATTCTCTCGATGGGTAGCTAATCCCTAGAGGGAACTATCATTATTAGATTTCTCTTTTTTTATATTCTTGATTTAATTGGAGTGGGTTTTTAGTTTTCCAATTTAGGTATAGTAACTCAGTTGTGTATTATTCTATATGCAACTTTTATCCCTATATCCATTTAAGCCAATCATGCCACCTTTTATATAGAAGTATGTACTCGAGGTAGAGATAGTTGTGTAGTAGTATACATATGTATGCTATTACTCAACATTCAAAGATATTTTATTTTATAATTTATAATTTTATACGATTTATTTATTTATTCTTAAATGAATCGTACTCAAATACGACAACCTTTCACTTTGTAATATATCTACTACTATAGTGCAAGTTCATTTAAAGAAATAAAATTGTTTGCATTACACTATTGAGTTACGGAGTTAATTATCGTTGATTAAGCAACAGTGTAAATTAAAACTTCTAAAGGTCCAATTTAGATCGAACTTGCCAAGATTATTTAGTATCAGCTACATTCAAATAGTCAATAGAAGTATCCTTTATTTATTAGTTCACTTTTCTTTTCCCAGTGGTGCGTATGGATATGAGTTACCAATTGTAACGTCATCGACATTGTTATTACCTTCCTCTGTAACATAATGCTCAACGCTTTTACAACTAGAAATAATTATTTTCTATAAATCGACATAAGTAAACGCATACAATTATGTGTACAACATAGAGCCTTACTTTTAATTTCCACACGTTTTGCATGAACAAGGGATATGATTGAGCAAGAAGAAGTGGTGTGGTTGGCAAATTAAAACTAGAAAAGTAGTAAAGAGAATAAACAAGCGTGGAATATAATATGAAAGGGGACTGTAAGACTTAAGATTATAGGACCACAGACAAAGGGAGAGAGAGAAAGATACACTAGTAAGCCAAGGAAATCTGCCAAACTGGTTATATGGTCTTTTGGGGATAGAGTATTTAAAATAAACTAAAAAAATAAGATATCATTTTATTGTTACAAACAATTAAGCTTTTTATAGCTGTCAAATTTTGTCTAGAAGAATTTATATCATCAAAACTTCCAACCTATGAGAACGCCTCTACAATATATACACGTGATAATCACGTGATAAGACAATGTAAATACAAATTAGATTAATAAAATATGCACGTTTTTAATTATCAAGGTTGCATAGTGTAATGGTTATCATATCGGTCTTTGAATCCGGTGATCCGAGTTCGATTCTCGGTGCGACCTTTTTAAAATTTTTGGCACATTTGTCGGAGTACAAAAGGTGTGAATAATAATTACGAATATTTCAAAACAAAAAACATCATCCTTTATCTTCTACATTACTTTTGACATATTTTATACTCTTAGTTGGATGAGACCCCAATACATTTAATGCGATTGGTGCATTAAGGCCAAAGTTGTCGTGCTCTCGTCATACAATATCTGAATTAAGATAAAATAGAATAATCCATAATAAAATAAACATTATCGTTTGATCTCGTAACTAAATATTTTGTATATTGGATAACTTGCTTCATTAGTCTCGCGACAAAGGTTAGAATCTGGATAAAAAACGCTGCAAATGATTCTTTGTGTTGTTACTCCACCTTTTTTACGTTTTCCGATCCTTCTGACCTTATTTTTCCCTTCTTTTTTTGACTTTAAAAATTTACAGTAAAGATCTTTAGTTATAGTTTTACTATAATTTGAGTCAGTCTTATTTCTATAAGCCTGTTTAATATATAATTGTTATAATCAGCACTGAATAGCTATCCCAGTTGTATTTTACTATACTCCTTCGAATAACACTTCTTTCTGATTCGTCGTAGAATTTACATCCCTTTGCTCTTATATCTTATACATTTAGTTGACCACTATAACAGTCTGGTGCTCACTTAATAAGAATAATTATCTCTTCTTTACCTTACTATCTGTACTTTTTATTTTACGTAAATTAGCACATAAAAATGTTGCAAAATAGGCTTTAAAATAGAATAATTTGCGCAAAAAAAAAAAAAAAACAATAGCGAGTGTGATGTTTGAGATATAAATAAAGAAAAACAGGAAAAATAAACCAATTAAAGAAACGGGTCTTTATTAATCGTTTATTAAAATATGGTGAGAAGGCAACCGCAAAAGTGAGGACGCTATTTATATCAATGCATCGTAGGTTTGAATCTGATAGCGTTTAACTCGTGGCTTGTTTATATCTCTGAAACATGTCAGTTAGAATTACATTGTATCTGATCAATCAATATGTTTTCCAATAGATTGTTGTGGTATTTTAGTAGAGTTAACTAAAAAGATAAAACACTAGAGAGTACTTTGAGACTGTTCATATGTTTCATTAGAAATTTAAAATTGATTTTCTTTTTAAAAGATGTTCAAGAGGGGTATTTATATCAAATGACAAATCAAGGGACTTGTCGTAATACGCTGAGTTCAAGGAGAATCGATAACAATAGCAATAACAACTCTTTGATATAGATATTTATGTTACAGTTACTATGAGATATGTATTTATGGTATTATGAGAGGTTTATAATATATAGTAAGTAGAGATTATTTTACGATGATGCCCGATCACCACAGGTCTAAATACTTGGTGAAAATTTCTCATTAGCTGCCTCTTTTGAGGTACAAATTAAACTGAGTTATAGACAACCAATAGTAATCTAATTTTCAATACAATCCGTCTTTTATGATTTGTACATTATAATATGAGAGTTATTTTACTCGAATATTACAATTGTTGTATATCGAAGGTTATTCACTATACGATATTTATTGGAAAAATACGACAGAGAGAATACTATTATAAGTCTTGAAATTTTGTTGTATTCAAAAATCGAATTAAAGTTGATTATTCGTGATAGAAGTGTTAAGATTGAGGTGGTATTTACAGACATTTGGTTGTCGATGTGGCTTGGAAGCATGACTTCTTAGATCTATCGTTGTTTGATACGATAAACCACTCATTCGTATAGTTGATATCGTAAGAATTACATAAATTGATTATAGAGACAAATAAGGAGACCAGGTGATAAATGTAACAATAAAAGTGATCAGCATAACCTAATTAATGGAGATTAAACTTTATCGGGAATAAAAAGATTGTAATTTTTTTTTTTTTTGTAAATCCTTGTTTTACCGCAATAGAAGCTCTCTAAAGTTTACATCAAGTCAATTTTATATGTATCTGAGACACAAATATAAGGGGAAAGAGTTTGGGAGCTTACTCAAAATAAAAAAGGGCATACGCTGCTACGAATATAAAGAGAAATGTTGATAAATGATAAGGTCGGTGACATAAACGCGATTAACAGCAGGCGGGTTAACGAAAAAGTTATAGAGTAAATCTATATGATTACAACTGTAAGTTTTTTATTGCTACTTATAATGTTTTAGGGTGAGGGATCGGTAATAACGCCTTTGGTTTAGGTACAAGTTAATAATAATAAATTATATAAAATGTACATGGTAGAATTGTGTCAATAGCCGACAATAATAAAATATAGCGCATTATTATTATAGAAATGGTTTCAAGCTTTGAATAGCAACCGTTGCATAATTTTTTTTTTTTTTTTTTTTTTTGCGTCAAGCCTCTCTGGTATGAAACAGGCAAAAAAATAAAGAATTTGCTTCTAACAACGGATGTGAGAGAGTTATTTATATCTTTATAGTAAATATTTTTATTATATAGAGATTAATCAGGGGCTCTGAAATATTCTCCATGCATATACTTCAGGATGGTTATTTGGACACAGCATTTATTTTGATGATGAGTCATTTACTCTTTGTAGTTTGGTGCATACCATAATGCATTACGATCTTTCTCTGAATATTATATATCCGTTGTTTAAAATAAGGTCAATATCCTTGTGAATTCTAATCATCATATTATTTAGACTAAAGGAGACGATGATCCAGTGGGGGTTATTGAATTAAAGATGGTCAGTTAATTACTACTGATTCTACTTAATCATATCACAAATAGAGTTAATTGTTTAAAGAGTATGTTTACTTATTAATTTGTTTTCCTTGTCAAAATAATGTCATGTTCAAAGAATATTCGATGCTTTATACATTTACAATAAAAATTAAATGTATAAAACGTACAACTTATTTAATAGGTTATTTTACGCCTACACCTAAGCAATGGCACCATCACGAGCATTGGGTGTAATATTAAAGGTATGGTATACTTTGTTGAAGACTGTGTGTGTGTGTGTGTGTGTGTGAGTGAGGGTAGATGGTAGCAAGTTGATTATTGGGTATGGCAAACACTCTATTCATTAGACATTACCTGCGTTCAAGCATACGCTGATCTGTATGGCTTTCCGACGTACAATATACTTGACTTTATAAATGATCAAAATGTTACTTAATACACATTTGTGAGCATGCACCATCTGGTACTACTTACTGCTTCTCTCACACTGGTCAAATGACAGTTTAATTAGGGTTAATAGAATCACGAACAATTACAGGCTAAAAAACTAAAAAGAAAATCACTGTTTTTTTTACACAGGTGCACAGGTAAGGGAATTTCATTCGCCACTAATACTTTCTCTTTTATGTCCTCTTTTTAATTTTTCTCTATGTCCAGCAAAGTTAGTCCACAAGAAAAGCGACCCGATTTCAGTTTAACCTTGATATATCAAGCGCTTCAAAAGCCCCATTCATCAAATAGTGCTAAATGCCGCAACGATCTTCATTCAGCTTCTGTTAAACAGTTGGATTACACTTTACGCAAACTTAAGAGTTATACGAAACAAACGACGTGGCCACCACGCCGGCTCGTGCGTTGTCTTGATTATATTTTTATGCATGGCTTTAGATTGTCAGTCGATTTACAAGATCTTGTTCAGTTGACTTCTCTCAAGGCATGCGTTCGTTGGGTTCTGACGGTATTTGACGAGGAAACGATTTCGGGCTCCGCGAAATTCCTTTGTAACCTACTTGAAACGTTGGCTTCCAAGCTGCCGGATTCACCTTGTACAGTAGGTATCTTGAACGACATCAAAGCACACAATGGCCCCAATCTACTTTTAGATGGGACTAAACATGCTAACCTTGCTGTCCGTACTTATAGTGTCAGAGCGTTGTCCGCTAAGCTCCAGTTCTTTGCCAGGCACCTGATCACTTTGGATGCTTACAAGATATTGTCACAGACCTTATTCGACATACCGAATTTATTACAATTGCTGATGCTGAAGCCACCTGTATCGGATACAGAACAGAAACGAGCCGAGTTAGAACAGTGTATCATGTCATGTAGGCTGTTAGAATCGATATTTAAATATGAACAATTAGATCAAGCCTCTAAACAGCGAAGGTTGTTTGCGGATTCCCAAATATTCTCTAAGTTAGTTACGGTATGGCATCATATATGTCATCATGAATATGCAAAGTTGATGAATAATCAGACATCACTCAAGATCAAGAATGAACAATTGTTGATTTATTCGGCCACGACAATTATACAAAAATGTACATGTATCTCACAAAATGCGGCTAGTTGTGTGGCCTCGGAAGGACCTCGATCTCAGTGGCAGCCCTACTTGACTTTACTTTTACAACGTTGGATTCGTGGCACATGTTGTTCAATGAATATTGTGGTGATTACCCAAGCTACACTCAACACTGAAAAGAGCATTTTAAAGAAGCTTTTGCAAATCGCATTAGATATGGTACCGATTTTACAACATCACATGTTTTGGGAGGATTATGTGGATCAAACGATTTGTGATTTGACCAACTTTTTTATGGCGTTCATTTCACAGCCTATTTTACCAGAACAAGCAGCGATGATTGGTACTGCATCGACTTTACTACATACCAACCTCTGTATTGATGTTGAAGAGCGTGGATTCACGGTCACAGGAGATATGTTGAACCAACATCAGGATCTATTTGTCTTGCTTTTCGAGTCGTTTATTCAGCATGTTCAATTGGCCTCTGCCGATTTTATAAAGCTGATTTCAGGTCGTGTAGCTTGGTGTCTGAAGTCGATCTTGAATATTCTGTTAAATGCAAGTCAACTGGAGACCTCAGGACTTCGTACACGCATCTTGAAGTTGATTGTATTCTTTTTACATTATTACCAAGCTATTGATATTCTAGCTACCTCCACTACATCGATTTCTCCGTATGTATGGGGTCCTACAATTGAATTGGCGAAAAATGGGTTATTGACAGCAGTGACATTATCCCCCGACACAGAACTGACAACGAAACAAAGCAACGTTATTTACAAGGCCAAACGAGCCTTTGTGTCATTAGAGATGATATCCACACATCCAAGAGCGTGCGAGAGATTAGTGGATTGCAACGTATTACAGTTGGTTGATATTGCCTTAATACCTTCTGGGGATATCATGGAAAAGACAGCATCCTTGTTAGCAGTGTATGCACTATTTGTGAGATTCATTGCATCACTATCGAGAAGAACCGCGTTTGTTAGAACTCGGTTGCGAGATGAGTGTGGGTTGTTTCCAATGATTATGAAGCTATTGAAAGAAGCAATCGAACATAAAGAAGCAAAGCGAGAGGATGTTGTGACTAGATTAGGCTGGACGCAGGTTATATCTAGTTGTTTATTGGTCGTAAGTTCCTTTCAATACGACGATGCTTCCATGAAAATGTGGCTTTCATGGGATCAAGGAGATATCAAGGAGGACACAGACATGACGATTGATGACTACACCCCAGTGATTCGAACGAAATCAAGATATGCTTCTATTTTACCTTCATTATTAACGGTTTTGTTCCCGTGGAGAGCAAGAGGGTTAGACATTAACGAGGTCCTGAAATCAAGTGATCATTTTCAAGTCATTATCTTGGCGGCGCAGGTGTTGGACCAATTATCGGGAATCCCATTGTGTGGACGACAAATGATTACGGATGAGACTGCGCTTAGTAATTTATCAGCCTTGATGACCGCGCTTACGACAGCAGGTGTGTGTAAGAGAAAAGTAGAAACAGCGGAACAAAGTACCATGTTAATGTGTAAAGACAAGTTCGAAGGTCAAGTGCTGGCTGATATCGAGACGATGATAACCGATGGCGAGATAGCAGTGACGGAGGAATCTATGAATTACCAATGTGCGGGATACCTGCGTAAAAGTGCTATTCGTATGTTGACATGTCATGACAATGTCCAGTTTACGATTCTCAGTGATGCATTTACTACGTTTTTTCGGTCGATGGTTCAACATCCAGCTACAGGCACATCTCATGAATATTGGCGTAGAGCGATTTGTAAGGATTTGTACGAAAAGAAGTTTGAGGATTTTATGAGTTTATATAAATTTACAGAGGTGGCAGGCGATGATGCGATTAAGCTAAATGAATTTACAGCAGTAGCAGTGGGTTATTGCACGATTGGTACAAGTACTTGCGAAGAATGGAATTCAGCACTTGGTACGACGGTACTCGAAGGAGGGATTGTAAGTAGTAAACATATTTTCGGTATATTTTGCCAAATGCTGGTGTACGAACTTGAAGAAGAAGAAACTGGATCCTTATTAAGGCTGATTACGCCATTCCGAAGAAACGCGGCAGCGCAGGTGATTGAAAGTTTGGCGTTTGAATTAGAAACAGTGTGGCACGTTGAAACGAACTCTATACGAGATTTGGGATATTCAGCGGAAAGTATATGTCTTGTAGGTGCTGGCGACACGGTGTATTTCATTACCGATGATTCGAGCGAGCTGATACCGGGCAATCGAGAATTGTTACGGGCGCGGTCACCTATATTTGAGGCATTATTGGGTTCAGAGTATGCTGAGGAGAGTAACTTGGCAGCATCCCAAGCCATTCCTTTACACGATGTAACGTTCCACAGTCTAAATTTATTTATATCCGTCATTCATGAATTGAACAACGAGTCGGATGTTCTAGATTCATCTATTACCCACTGGCCGGATATTGTGGAGTTGCTTTTGATATCAGACAGGTTTGGATCTACGTTGGTGAAGCAACGGTGTGAACACTGGGTATTGGATAGAGTGAAGCACCTGAGTGTGATCAACGAACAAGAAAGGCAAATATACTTGGAAGGCCTATTAAATCTCTATCGTCAATGTCGGGATCCAATAGAATCGGATGGTGGTATTATGTCAGATACGTGGCCATTTGCAGACTTGACAAGAGAATCGCTCAAAGCCATCACGCAGTACATGACAGAATCATGTCAAACGGAGGAGTTCATTAAAATGGTGAATGAAAAATGTTTTGAGGAGCTAGATTCATTTTGTGATGGTTTGGCTTTTTTGTTCAAGAAATAAAAAAAGAGAAATTGGATAGTGGTACAAAGTCAAGGTTACATATAAATATGTCATGAAAAGACCGGGTATAGTACTCACGGCACCAATTTGCGTTAACTCAAAAACCAAATTGTGCTTTCCTAAACCCGCGTGTTATAACTCAATTCATGTTACTTTGTTGTCCTCCAGCTAAAATATTTTATCGCCAACAGTTTTTCAAAGCTATAAGCTTCTTTTTACTAAATGAATAAAAGATATTTGAACCATTTCTTGTATAAAAACGTTTATACAATAGTCTTTCAATTTTCATTTTTTGTTAAAAGAGCTTTTTGGTGTTGAAAGTTGGGAATTTATACCATTTAAGCTTAGAGCAAAAGAATAAATCAATTAAACGTTCGATAAATGATGTGATAGAACAGGCGCTTACTATAAAAAATCAAGAAAGGCTTCCGGCAAAGAAAAAGACTGATCTCAACCTCTCCCACTCAGCGTCATTGAAGTACCTGAGTACTGCACCCCTCTTTGGCTTGATGAAGGACATAAATTTCTCGTTATTCAGATCATATAATCAACACCCATCACCCCCTTATAATTCAAATTATTCAGACAATCATTATACGATAGTACGTTAATACGAATGGATTTATAACTTCTTTAATAGAAAAGAGAAATATGACTGATAAGAAAACCTAATTGAAATTGTAGACTAAGATATAAAAAAGTAAAAACTAGTAGCATTTAGTAGAACCAATTCAAAGCTTTCTTTCTGTTTATCTTCAGCGGCTCTTCGCAACAATGACATAAATAAGGAATATTAAAAATGATGCATATAACGCATTTAGGTATTCCATTTAAGCAGCTACTAAATTAGTTCACAGAATGCTAAACGGGAACAGCATCGTAAGCATCAGTAATTCTTGCGCCGAAGGTTTAGCATCATTAAGTTCATCACGCTTAAGATTATTTATTATTTCTAAACATTGCAATTTGGAAACTCTCTGTTATAAAAATACTGTGGTTTATTTTATGGAGAATTGAATAGTATAAATATTCATTCGCTAAAGCTTGGTGGGAGCCATAATTCCCTAACCCAAGAACTTACATTGTTATCCACTTATCAACACTATTAACTTCAAGTGTCGATCTATCCATTTTTTTTGAGCCGTCTTAGGGACCACAGGCGTTTTTCTTAGGGACCACAGGTGTGTACCCAGGGTACTAATGGATTGGGCTGTCCTGCTGTCCCTATGCACACACCTGTGGTCACTAAAGAAGACATATGGGAGATATTGAACACGCCTATAGCATTTAGTATAATTATAAAAAGTGAAATTAATTTATTTATTTCTCATCAGAAGAGGGCTGAATAGTTATCAAATCGACAGCTGTGTGGTATAGGATTATGTAAAGCTAACAAAGCAAAGACATAAATCAATAATAGAATAAATCAATGATCCAGATGATAAACGAGACGGATATAAATATATGTAAATATATCTTAATGAAGATATAAAAAATCTTCATCTTTTTCTTTTTTTATAAATCTCAGGTTTACCGCAGGCTAATCCAGCAATGATTTTTAATAAGGGTCGCTATATATGCAAACCGGCTTGTTGTAAGCATCTTCAACAACTTGAGGACATTCAGGTGCGTTAAATCAAGCAGGCTGGTCCCGAAGAAAAACACCTGTGGTCTCTAAGAAAAACACCTGTGGTCCATAAGAAAAACACCTGCGGTCCCTAAGAAAAACGTTTTATTAATCTGTTATTCATTCAGTGGTGTCGATAATGTATTTTTAACAGGCAGCTAAACCTGAAGCAGACATTTACCAATGTATTCAAGAGTTGGACCAAATGAAGTGCAGTCAAGATATGTATGGATCAAAGTCTGTGCATAATCTCATGTAAGTTGTCAAAATTATACTTTATTGTTTCAAAAAACTAAATTATAAATGTAGCCTCTGCAACATTTTTTCCCCGCTGATAATCAAGAAGTTTAGCGAAGCTGACTATATTATTAACATTTGGGCTCCATTATTTAGACTCACTTTCTGCAAAACTTCTTTTTGGCCTCATTGGTAAGAAGAAAAACAACAAATAAAAGAAACGTATCAACATAGTATAACACAATAGGGGTGATACTGTTCCACTCCATCTGAAAAATAAGTCATCCATATACATCAAGCTTGATTTTTGTTTATTGGATAAAGTGTTTAATAAACATGATTGTGCTTCAGGAGACGCTGGTATCAACATTGTCGGCTGGAAATATTTTGCAGGCAAAGCAAAGTTGATTCTTACAACAAAAAGCCAGTTGAACGAACTTTTGAAGATCTATCCCATAAATCGACAATCGATCTCTAGAATCAAGATACCTTTCGTACAAATCCTTGGAGTTGACGCTATAATTTGTTATATGGAGCTACATCAAAATGGCTTGTATAAAATTATCCAAGTTATTTCCTTTAAATACCCAATTACGAAGAATTGTTTAGGATCTACAAAAGTACAAAATTTAATCAGAGGTTTATCGGCTCTTAAAGTAATTATAACTAATGCATTAGTTGTAAAGTGGACTCTCTATATATATACATTATCTATATCAGGGTTTATAGTTGGACCTATTTGAATTAATTTGTGATTTGGAAAGATCAGCTGAAGTAAACAGTAAAAAAAAAACGTTTATCTTATGGACCACAGATGTTTTTCTTATGGACCCCAGGTGTTTTTCTTAGAGACCACAGGTGTTTTTCTTCGGGACCAGCCTGCTTGATTTAACGCACCTGAATGTCCTCAAGTTGTTGAAGATGCTTACAACAAGCCGGTTTGCATATATAGCGACCCTTATTAAAAATCATTGCTGGATTAGCCTGCGGTAAACCTGAGATTTATAAAAAAAGAAAAAGATGAAGATTTTTTATATCTTCATTAAGATATATTTACATATATTTATATCCGTCTCGTTTATCATCTGGATCATTGATTTATTCTATTATTGATTTATGTCTTTGCTTTGTTAGCTTTACATAATCCTATACCACACAGCTGTCGATTTGATAACTATTCAGCCCTCTTCTGATGAGAAATAAATAAATTAATTTCACTTTTTATAATTATACTAAATGCTATAGGCGTGTTCAATATCTCCCATATGTCTTCTTTAGTGACCACAGGTGTGTGCATAGGGACAGCAGGACAGCCCAATCCATTAGTACCCTGGGTACACACCTGTGGTCCCTAAGAAAAACGCCTGTGGACCCAAAGACGGCTCTCAATAAAAACATTCGACCTTTTCAATAATACTACTGAAATCCTTATTTTCCATTGTGTTCTAAATACTGTACACTTTTTCTGTTAGTTTTTCTATATTTTTGTCCTGTAAAGCTTTTGGGAGATTATGCAACTGAGAGCCAGGCATTACATCAAAGAGATCAATAATTCCATTCATTCCACACCTATAAAAAAGACAAAAACAACAGTATAAGCATGAGCATGAGCAGGTCCATATCTTACATTTTGAAGTAAATCACATTTGTTTTGGTAGTGTCCAATAATCTGGCATCATTGCCGATTTTCGTACCTAAAGACTCAGTAAGTCCGTCAATGAAATTATCATCCTGTTCTTCAACTTTCTTCTATTCATAATCCCTTCTAATAGACTAATTATTTTTGTTTGGTATGGTAACGGTACCTTTTTCCTAAAGCGCTCGCTTTCCTCTTTATTATTTGAATCCTTATTTTGCTCGCATACTATCTTGATTTGTTTTGGTCTCGTAAAATCAAAAACTTGCCCTTCCGCAATAGTATTAATAGCACTAATTGCAGAGTTACTGAATGCCATTTCTTTATTAAAAGAGGCGCGATCTTGGCCGCATTGGACGCAGTAAATGCTTGCTTCCGGCGAATTGATGATCTAAGCTATTAAAGTTGAAATACAATAAAAAACTTACAATGTCAAAATTTTCAAGGTCGATATTTCTCAAATACGCAATAGGCGCAAGATTGATTGGTACTTCAGGCATCGAGTTATTCGGGTTTGTCAACATGTTGACATTTGTTTAGGGAATCAATTTGGGTAATTCCGAGTAGACGTCATAAATGTTCCTATAATGTTTAGATGGGTCTCACAAGTGTTCAGTTTTTTTTTCGCCTGATTACTACTACTACACACTGTTTGTATCTGTAAACTGATATCCACTCTATTAGTGCTATTTCATACAACTGCAAATATCCATAAGAAAGGCAAGAGGGATTTCTGACGTCTATTTTCTCTGTATGAGAACTAAGTTGCATTGAATGTGGGATCGCGTTCTGTCACTAAAGTGATGTTTTAGTCGAGCCAAATGCAACGGTAGTTTACTTAGGTTACTGCTACATTTAAATGTTCTTATGATTTTTAGATGAGTCTCCCAAGTGCTCAGATTTTTTTCTTTTTTTTTTGGCTGATTACTATTGCTATTAGCGTGATAAACTTAATGATGCTAAAACCTTCGGCGCAAGAATTACTGATGCTTGCGATGCTGTTCCCGTTTAGCATTCTGTGAACTAATTTAGTAGCTGCTTAAATGGAATACCTAAATGCGTTATATGCATCATTTTTAATATTCCTTATTTATGTCATTGTTGCGAAGAGCCGCTGAAGGTAAACAGAAAGAAAGCTTTGAATTGGTTCTACTAAATGCTACTAGTTTTTACTTTCTACATAGTCTACAATTTCCATGATTTCAAAGATTAGTTTCCTTATCAGTCATATTTCTCTTTTTTATTAAGGAAGTTATAGATCCATTCGTATTAACGTATTATCTTAAAATGATTGTCTAAATAATTTGAATTATAAAGGGGTGATGGGTGTTGATTATATGATCTGAATAACGAGAAATTTATGTCCTTCATCAAGCCAAAGAGGGGTGCAGTACTCAGGTACTTCAATGACGCTGAGTGGGAGAGGTTGAGATCAGTCTTTTTCTTTGCCGACTTATCAAGGACAGTTTTAAAAGAAAGTCTTTCTTGCTTTTTAAAAGTAAGCGCCTGTTCTAGTACATTATTTATCGAACGTTTAATTGATTTATTCTTTTGCTTTAAAGTGCCACCAAGCTCAAATGGTATAAATTTTTGACTTTTTTCAGTCCCAACTTTCAACACCAAAAAATTCTTTTAACAAAAAATGAAAATTGAAAGACTATTGTATAAACGTTTTTATACAAGAAATGGTTCAAATATCTTTTATTCATTTAGTAAAAAGAAGCTGATAGCTTTGAAAAACTGTTGGCTATAAAATATTATAACTGGAGGACAACAAAGTAATATGAATTCAGTTGATACACGCGGATTTAGGAAAGCGCAATTTGGTTTTTGAGTTAACGCAAATTGGCCAATTAAATTTACGCAAATTGATATTTACAAGTTCGCAAAAATATTTAAAAACGCGTAAATTGGTGCCGTGAGCGCTGTAAAAGGGAGAAAAAACATTTAAGGAAATCTGCTTGATTCGCAGCATTCATGTTTCGGAGTCCTTTTACCCTTGGGCTAACTTAATGGAGAAAAACAGATTTTATTAAATATTAGGTTTTTTTTTTACTCGGTTTTTGTCTCTTCTTTCTATTTTTTTCATAATTTTCATATGCCTGTATCCCATTTAGGTTCTATACGAACTTTAATTATTGCCACAGCCTCATTTACCACCAGTATCTATGGTCACCCTTTAAAAGCCTTTCAAGAAGTGACAGGAGAAGAGCCTCCTATTGACTACGGCTCTGCTGATTTCATTGAAAAGATGACGGTTGTCATGTTTCTTGTTCTTTTAGGTGGTGCTTTTGCTGGTAAAATAAAATAAAATAAAATTTGAATGTCAAAAAACTAACCGAGATGATAGGTCTTACTTTGGGCTTGATGGGAATGGACGAAACCAATCTCCATGTACTTATTCAATCTGGTACGGAATCAGAAAAGAAAAATGCCACCAAGGTATTGCAATTATTAGACCGTGGTAAACATTGGGTTTTGGTTACTTTGCTTTTGTCCAACGTCATTGTTAATGAAACCTTGCCAATTATCTTGGACGGTGTTCTTGGTGGTGGATGGAAGGCTGTTGTCATCTCTACTGCGTTAATCGTGATTTTTGGCGAGTAAGTTGGGCACACTGTAATTGTTACAGCCAAAAAATTAACCGTTTAACAGAGTTATTCCTCAATCTATCTGTGTCCGTTATGGTTTGGCTATTGGTGCCAAGACTTCAGGCATGGTGCTTGCATTGATGTATATCATGTATCCTATTGCGTATCCTACTGCTTTGCTCTTGGATTACTTTTTGGGTGAATCACACGGTACCATTTACAAGAAAGCAGGTTAGTAAATGAATGTGAATGTGAAATTGAGATATGAACAAAATCATTGTATAGGTCTCAAGACACTTGTTTCATTACATCAGTCTGTCAACTCATCTGATGTTGATGCCCTTACTGAAGACGAAGTGACGATTATTGGAGCAGTGCTTGATTTAAGATCCAAGCCTGTGTCTCAAATCATGACCCCTATTGCTGATGTATTTACACTTTCTACTGAAGATCTTTTAGACGAAGCTTTAGTGGATAAGATCTTGATTGCTGGATATTCTCGTATTCCCGTTCATGCACCTGGAGATAATGTCAACTTTGTTGGTATGCTCTTAACCAAGCGTTTGATTACTTATGACCCTGAGGATGCCCACCCCGTCAAGGACCTTCAGATCAGTACTTTGCCCGAAACTGGACCCGATACGAGCTGTCTTGACATTTTGAATTTTTTCCAAGAAGGTAAAAGTCACATGGCCTTGATTTCTAAAGAGCCTGGAGCCAACACCGGAGCCTTGGGTGTCATTACTTTAGAGGATGTCATTGAAGAGTTGATTGGCGAAGAGATTATCGATGAGACTGATGTCTATGTTGATGTCCATAACAAGATTAGAGTTGTTCGTCGCCAAGTTGCCAACAGAAGAAACAGTCGTTTAGGCCGTCTTTTGACTAAAAACCGCGTTCCTGGTGCTCGTCAAAACTCTACGGGATCTCATAAGGTGGTTGAGCCTTATTTGAAGCCTGTTTACGGCGCTATTCCTGACGGTTCTATCTTGTCCACTTCTCCTGATGTGCACAACGGTAGAGCTGGTGAACATCAACCTCTTTTGGGCCATGAGTAGTAAACAAATGTAATGTAAATATGTTTAAAAAATAAAAATGTTTAAATGGTCTTTATGAATACAAATCTAAGAAGAATTTTAATCAGCCCCCAAGAGGGTCATAATGAACTGGACAGCCTTTTCCTCGTTGCAACCAATCTGCTAAGCAGTGCTGGTGATATGAGCACAAACAAATCATCCTCGATATTTTATCGCCTAGTGAAAAAAGGGGATTTAGCTTGGATTATCAAAATGGATTTGTAAAAGAATGAAGGGGTTACCTTGCTCAAATTCATCAAAACAAATAGGGCATTCCTCCCCGACTTGAGTAGAGTCCTGTGATAATTCATAGACAATGTATCTGGGAGACTGTACTGGCGGACTACCTACGTTTAAGCATCTCTGTAAATGACTTTCCTGATCGTTTTTAGGCATTCCCAAAAAGGTATGGCCACACACAGGACAGTCAATCATCAAGCTTTGTTGGCTGTCGCTTCGTCTCATTCCATCCGCAAAGGGTAAAGGTCTTGTACGTAGCCTTCTGGTGTTGGACTCTGAAGATCTTCGAATGGGTTCGCGGTAACAAGTGTCACATACACGTTGACTTTGTGAGGCTAATAGAGGGTATTGTGAGGCGGAGACCATGGGGTCCTCAATCAACTCTTCTACAGGTAATCTAATTCGATTGGAACTACATTTATCACACACAATCTGTCCACACCGACTATAAACACATATTTTTATATGTCAGCCCTTTTTTATACACGTATAAACACATGCAAACATACCGACAATGGTGTCTTCTCACTAGGAAATTAAATCGTCGATGACATCGCCTGCACTCGGGAGCCTGTCTGTCCATTTCCCACACCCGTTGTGACCTTGGTAGCAGCCCCACAACAGCTGTGGTAGGATTTACGCTACTGCTGCTTCTGCCTCTACTTGTCGTTTGTGGTGATATCGGTGTTAAAGGACTAATCATGTCTTGTTGTTCTACTTGTAATGTTCCTGCATTACTGTCTATCAACTCGACATGGGATGGTATATTAAGGTCCTCTAATTGGGTCGAGAGTAAATGGGTATCGACAAGTTCCTCTGTGAGGTCTTCTTCAGATTCTGAATCCCCCGTATTGTATAACCTGTCTTGGGGAAGAGATGGCTTGTTTGACTGTAAGCTAGGAACAGCTTCTGCAAGGTCGCCTTCTTCAACTCCGTTAATATCGACCGTGCTTTGATTAATATCTGTCATGTGTAAAAAGGAAGAAAAAGAAAAAACTTTTTTTTAAAAAGAAAAGAGAAAAAAAAAAAAAATAGATAAAAAATTAAAACGTGACCAAGAAATAGCAACTGACGAAATGATGCCATCATGCTGTGTTAGAGAGATAAATGCAAAAGAAGAGACGTTTATCTTTTTTTTTGTACGTTGCTCTTGTGTAACTACATATAAATGCTAAAAAGAAGTTGTTGGTATTTGTGTCTCGCATGATATGACCTTCTGATATCAATGCATCCTTATTTTCAATTAAATTTAATAAAACATCATGTGCAGCAAAAAGGTGAATCTCTTTTTTTTTTCATAAACGGAATTAGCGGCTTATTTGGTATGCAGACTATACTATTTTGCTATAATGCCTTGACCGGGGAGCTTTTTCCTCCAAGCGGCAAAATAAAGGGGGGGGGGGGATAACAAAAAAAAAAAAAGCTTGTATTTTCCCTCTCCTTGTGCTTCTATAGTAAAAAAAATTACCCTCCGCCCTGTTTCACGAGATCTTTTCTTTTCACTTCTTTTTAGAAATACACATTGTCCAAACAAGTGTGAAGAGCGATAAAATGATATTTTAGCCCATAACTAGACAAAAAAGTGCTACATATTTATCATCTTTGAGGCTCTGTTGCATCCGGAAAAGCAAAAAAAGAAAAAAAGGCTCTATAATTAAAATTCCGCTCCTATTATCTTTTCAGGGGAAAGACATCCTTTGCCATGGCAACGATGAAAGCGGTCTAAAAAAAATAAACAAAAATTGAAAAAGGGCATCCCCATGGCAACAGTTGCTTATATGTAACTATGTGTAAAACGTTAGTGTCGTCATGAGATCCGTTTCACAAAATAAAAAAAAATGAAGTGATAGTGTGGTAAAAAAAAAAAAAATTTTCCCTTTCTTTTCTTTCTTTCCTTCTTGTTTAATTTTTTGTATATACACACAGACATTTCGACATTAAACATGACTATGGTGAGTCATACTTTTGAACAAGTCAATCTCCTAGATTTAAGACAAGGCAATGAGCCACAAGTAAAAGAGGACTACGAAGAAGAAGAAGAGGAGGAGGAAGAAGAAGAAGAAGAAGAAGAAGAAGAAGAAGAAGAGGATGATATCTATTATCTCCAAGAGAATATTATACCATACATGGATGAACAAACAGACTTCCATCTTGATAACAGCAATAACTTTATCCAGCCAACTAGCGAAGAAGATAACGATGATGCATTTTATCTAGCAAATAGAACCTTCTATACTACATGTCACAAAATATCGCGTCAAAATAGCCCTTCGTATAGAAAGCGTCCTCCTTACACATTTTTAGAGAACTGGCTTATTCATAGCGTATTTAGTAAGTCTCAACAAATCTTGCTAAGGTTTCCCGTCATCCATCCTAAAGTGATGATGACTGAAGGCGATTTTATTTATACCCCGCATCAGATGGCGAATAATAATCAACAACAATCTGACATGTATTATACCGAACAGGATGAAGAGGACTATGATTATTACGATGATGCATTTGTTATTGGTGATGAAGGTGTCATGGTCATGAGCGCTTCGGCTCCAGACGCATCGCAATTCATGGCTGCTGCTGACGATGATGAGGAGATAGAAAATCCCGCTCTCGTCATGGACGAAAATATGTGGATGGGTCATAGTAGATACAACTCAAATGGCCTGACTTTACACGTAGTTAATCCAGATAATCATGAAGATGAAGAGGAAGAGGACCCTATGTACCATCATAACCCATATAAATCCATCATTAGCCATAATACCTATCAAGGCCAGCAGCTTCAAATGGTGCAAGAAGAAGACGAAGAAGAAGAGGAGGAAGAGGAGGAGGAAGAGGAAGTGGTTCCAGAAGAAGAGGCCAAAAGCAAACTATCCATGTCACCCGAAGTTTTGAATTGGTATCGTTCTGCTGATACAAGACCTGTTATTGCTCTAGTCGAAGATAAGCAGAGTTGCAGCAGCAGCAACAGCGGCAGTAGCAGTAGCAGTAGCAGTAGTAGTACGTGTAGTAATGATAGCGGCAGTCAGCGCACAGACACTAGATCAGTGACAGATGAAGTCGAAAAGACTGTGACACGTCATTCAAGTGAATCATACCAGTCATTAGCTGATATTATTCAGGAAGAGCAATTACGTGATTATGGCACATTACCGACACATCACAACAGATCTATTGTGACCACCAAGAAGGTATCGTCACTGATGCAAGTGTCTGTTTGTTTTGTGGATGCAGCTTGGGTCGCCATGGACATAGCGCAAACATATACTGAAAACAGCAATGGCAACAAGAGTGTGACTGGATTTGTTACATGTTTGTTTAGAATATGGAAAGTTTTGTTTTTAGGTGCAGAAACTATGTTGGGTTGGGGAAATCATCGATTGAAGCCACAAGCAATGGTCTAAAAAAACATGTACCTACTTATTACTATTACTACATTATATTACTATTACTATTATTTTCCTTTTTATTGCCACACTTTACTTCTTATTGTTATTATTTACCACTTATACATACACCTTTTTTTCTTTTGCTTTTCTCCTCCTACCCCAAAACAAACAACAAAAAGCATTATTCTTTTCAGCAAATAAATTCTATTTCCCCCCCAATGCTGTGTCACACCCTGATTTAAAAGCCAGAATCGGGCCACCTTTAGCTCATACTCAAAAACCCAAATAAAATCATGCCACAATTTACAGAGACACGTTATGCAAAACACTAGACCCGAAAAATCTTGCCCCTGACGTAGAAAAAAATAGATATATAAATGCAATATTTAAACTTTATTCTTTCCTTTTCCTCTATAAACTTTTTTTTTTATAAATCCAATGCTTTCCTCAGAACTGAATATACCTGCACCTTCTTCCAAAGTCGATTTTCTCATTGTAGGTGGTGGACCTGTTGGTTTATTAGCTGCCAACCTTATTGTTCAAGCCGGCTTAACCGTCCGTATTCTTGGTAAGTGAAGTCATTTACTTGTCTTATTACAACTAACACTAACAGGGGGTTCACGGTAGACATCGAATACGAACCTAGTCATTGGGGACGAGGTGACTGGATCCATGGCCGTACACTTGAGTTATTGGAAAGAGCAGGTTTAGAATCCGAGTTACTTAAAACAGGTGTCAAGGTTGATAAGATGTCTTCTTACATGAATGGCAAACTTCAAAAGGAGATTCCTTTTGTACCGGAAGAAACCGAGTCCAAGCATGAATATCTACTTTGTGTTGGTCAACACATTACAGAATCAAGTCTTCAAAGTCAACTATCCGAACATGATGTTCAAGTAGAACGTCCCGCTACCGTGGTTAGTATGGACCGTGAAAATGAAGGTGAATACCCTATTACCGCAACTGTCATGCATTTGCAAGAAGGAAAGGGAACTGAAGAAGTACAGTGCAAGTACGTTCTGGGCTGTGATGGTGCACATAGTGACATCCGTCAACAGTTGGGGATTACAAATGAAGGCGAAACAAGTGAAACACATGCCGGTGTATTAGATGCTTTAATTAGAACTAATTTTGCTAGTAGAAAAGAAGTTTGGTAATTACACATATGCACCTTAAATGGTGGGCGATAGAACTAACTCATTATTTATTTATTTATTTATGTAGCATTGTTCAAAGCGATCATGCCAAAACAATCAGTATGTTTCCTCGTGAAAATGGGTTAACTCGTATCTTTGTACACTTTAATGAAGATGAACATGAGCAAAGAAAAGAACAGCACAACAGAAATAAAATTCAAATGGAAGATATTCAGCGCGAAGCTAAAAGAGCCTTATTACCTCATCGTATTGAATTCTTGGGTATTTTATATTGGTCCATCTATGTCGTTGGTCAACGTTTTGCTTCAAGATTAGATTCGGAAGATCGACGCGTGTTCTTGTGTGGTGATGCTGCTCATTCTCAAAGTCCTACACTTGGTCAGGGTGTAAATACAGGTTTTGGAGATATCTTCAACTTGGTAAGCAATTTTGGTGTTGGGTACTGTGCAACACGGGACTAACATCATATTTAGATTTGGAAAGTGTGTATGGTTGAAAATGGACAGTTAAATCGAAAGTTTTTATCTACGTATCATTCCGAAAGATGGGGTGTCGCCCAACAGGTCCTTAATATCGATAAGACAGCCGCCAAAGCTGCTGCGGGTCATGAAGCAGCAGATTATTGTGATGTGGTAGAGAAAAATCGATTATTCACGGCCGGTTACGGAATCAAGTACGAATATAATGCAGCGGATGAGCAGTCTCTCATGTGGTTTTCGGGAGATGAGTCAAAAGATTATGTGATGCAACCCGGTATGCGAGCCCCCAATTATAAAGTGTTTGGTTATGTGTCTGGCAAGAAGACGCGATTGTTTGATGCCGTTGTAAAGAATGCTGAGGTACCCAGCTGGTTGACTTTTACCTTGTTTGTATTAGCTCATGATTTGAGATCCACGCATGATATCGTAGCTAAATTCTTGAACGAGACGGCTAAAGCAAATACATCCTTACCTCCTACCAATGTGGTGGTGGTTACCACAAGTACTGCAGATCAGGTTTCGAATTACAAGAGCTTGTTAGATAGTGAGCGTGTGGTGATTGATAAATTGAACCAAGCACAATGTCATAGAGCATATCATCGTAAAAATGATGCTACAATCAAGAATCATTCAGAAGGTGAACAAGTTCATGTTGTTCTTGTCAGACCTGATGGATACATTGGAACTATTATTCGTGGTGATGATGGTGTTTCACTCAGTAACAATGTCTGCCAGTACTTTTTAAATATAGTATAGATCCCCACTTATATCTTTTTTTCCTGACAATAAATTATACATTTAGACTTTAATGTTTCTGTAAAAATAGAACCTCTAGTTGGTGTAACTATTTCGGTTTGTTTGTCAAGACGAAGGGCATGGGTAAAAATAGTGCGGTAATATGTAATTCCGATTGGAACACTCAAATAGAAAAGGGATTGTTTTTTACCATGACAAAAATAACATACAGTATTTTAACGATAGCGAATTTTTTTGAAAACGATTGTCATTCTTTTTTATACCTTATTATTTAAAATCTCAATCTGCTTTATGGACTATATTCACTACAACCCGTCAGAAAATTCTTACTCGACGTACGATGACTGTCAGGAATTAGCCGGGTGTTATTAGGTAAGAGGAGGGTCTCTTTATACTTACAAGGCAAGACTACGTTGAGTTTACAAGGACTTAGGAGAGCAGCAAAGAGAGATCGTAAGACCAAATGTTTATTTGGTAATAAGTATTACAAGATGTCAGATAAAGATCTGAATTTGTACAAGAAGTCCAAGGTATTTATATTAAATGAAGATAGCCATAAGGTCTATCTTTTTAAGGGGGAAGCTATGCCACAGCGATGGTCTTGGGGGTATGTTTTGAGGGGAGGTACTGTAGCAGGGTCATGAAGCCGAGACTTGGGATAGGTCCGGAGGGTAGGTCTCATGGGCGGTTCTGTGGTGCGGTTTTATAGCTGAGTCTCAGAAGTGTCCTGTCATTACAAATTAAGAACGCGTCTTCTGACATATTCGAGGGGTTGTTTTTAGAACTAGTTTGTGATTGACTTGGTAACCTTGCTAAAAGTCATACCATTCATCACAGTTCTATCGAATTGGACCTTGACATTCTAGCTTTTCAGCATGGAGAAATTGAACTGCTAGTTGACATGGATACGAGAACCATACATGAGCTCCAACTAACTGAAATGGGTGAATTAGTTGATACATTCCAAGAAATTACCATTGCCCCTCCCCGAAAGAATAAAAAATATGGCCAGGATCAGATCGAACGAATCATTCGAGTAATTCAGGAACGCGGCTTAACGGTACCTAAGGCGGCTGAGCAATGTCGTACTCCTCGTAGCAGTGCTTATAATTTACAAAACAAATTCAATACCTGCAGTAGATCTATACGTCCAGGAACTGTTAAACAAAAAGTAAACGACCCCAAAAAAGCTTTTTCCAGAACATACTGAATTTTTGATTGAGAAATTTGATACAAATCCTTCAATTACCCTTGAACACTTCGATAGTCACAAATTATCAAGTACAGGTAGATTTCGTATGTTCATCAACCAACTCATAGGTCAAAAAGAGAGAATCAAAGTAGAAGGCAAGAATTACTCAAGGAAAATCAGACCAAAGAAGAGGCAAACAAAATTATTTACAATGAAATTACGGAGCCTTGTAAACGTCTGAAGCTTTCACTTGCATCTGGCAATATCCAAAATTTGCCCACGGATATTTTGGACGATAAAAACGTCTCTCTTATTCAACAGTTATTTGACACCTACAGCAATGATTATAAATTTAAGAAGGGAAGCAATTACTAAGATTGCAAAGCATAGCCTCTCAACCATTTAAAGGCATACTACAAGATGTCAAATTTGTGCGATCAAGCAGGAAACAAGTCGTTTATTTGATTTCTCGAGAAGAACTTATATACCTTGCTATTTGACTATCGATACTATGATCCTAAGCAACCATATTGTACTGTCCAGTCAGCGATCCAACCTAGACAAAAAACCCACTTGGGCCAAAGTAATCAATGTATCATGCAAAGCTCTGAGGGATCGAGGCCAATCAAAGTTAATGCAGTTTCGAGGCATGATTCAGACTGATGATATAGGAGTTTTGGTTCTCAAACAGAATAAATAATCATCCAAAGGAGGTACTACGGGTGTACGCATACAAGATGACGAGGCTTTCTAATACATACACACATTGTCAACAAAATAGCTTCAGTACACCACAGACAAGTGCGTTTTTATAGATCCTGGACGCCGTGACTTGTTGTACTGTATGCACGAGAGAAGCAAAAGAAATAGCAAGGACGACATCTATCGGTATACCAGTAATCAAAAGATAAGGAAACCAAATCGAGGAAGTTTACTAAGCTAAGACAAACCACAAAGCCTGGAGAAGTAAAGTAATGCGAAGCAGATATTTCAAAGTATGCAGCTTCGACTGTCAGCGTCCCTCAGTTTTCTGCATACCTGAAAGCCAAGGCAAAAGCTCATGATAAATTAGCATCTGATTATTCAAATAAAGACAATAAAGAGCGCGAATATGGCTTGCTTTCCTTCAGAAAGATAAAACTCTCTTCAATTATCAACAAACAGCAGTCTGACGGCCGACTTGCAGCAAAACTAAGAGAGAAATTTGGGAAGTATTTTGTACTTGTGGTGGGTGATTGTTCTGCCGCCAACAGCAAGTTCCACGAACCGATCAGAGGCAAAGGCATGCGAAGAATGTTGAAAAAGCATAGTTTTTTTAGTATATTTGATTGATGAATACAATACTTCTTGATTTTGTCCCAATTGCAACGATGGAAAACTGGAGAAGTTTTTACAAATACTTAACCCACGGCCATTCAGAAGAGCCACTAGACCTAAAGTCATAATGTCATGGACTCTTAAGGTAAAACCCCAGCTTTTTAAAAGGCAGACAGCTCTTTTAGTAACCTCTTTCTGTTAAATAGATGTACAAATCAAAAATGTATGGAGTCCGACAATGACGGAATAGAGACTTGGTGGCAGTGTTAAATTTTAGGGATATCATGAACAGCCACAGACAAGCACTTAGCCGTCCTTTTAGGTTTTCAAGAGATACCTTAAAACGTCCTTTTACAAGCAATGATGACCCATCGAGACAAAAAATCCGCTTTATGCCATTCTAATGATGGCAATATTCTTGCCTAAAAGAATGGGTATTGATAGAGTAAATCATGATACAGGTAAAATTATATTCGACACTCTTTTTTTTTATCTGAAAAATCATAAACCTTTTGTCAGAAAGTCCTTTTTTTGTTTGTAAGCTACACGTCTGGAAATTAATTTTACTGGTCCTCCGATTTATTAACCACTAAAAACACCGTAAATTAACTAGAGTCAATTACACAGCTGTGAAAATACAATGCATAAAATACTAAACATAGTCTTGTTAAGGTACATTAACTATTTGG
Source organism: Mucor piriformis (assembly GCA_943193625.1). Taxonomy (NCBI): domain Eukaryota; kingdom Fungi; phylum Mucoromycota; class Mucoromycetes; order Mucorales; family Mucoraceae; genus Mucor; species Mucor piriformis. The sequence continues at coordinate 2,685,338 of OW971869.1, read as the reverse complement.
TATCAACAGACGTGTTAATGTACATTGTGAATAAATTATTTATTTTGAAGGAATAGGCTCCTTTTATTGCAATTGAACATAATTTGCAGGGAACTATGAAAATAACTGTTAATGATCTTGTCATGATTTTAGCCCATTGATGCATACTTACAATTCCCTGTTTACCGTTCAACTTTCCTGACCACCAATCATCCTGACTATCTGTCTTTTGAACAATGGTAATCAAATCACCATCTTGGAAACTTAAATCTCCTTCCTGTTGACCATCGAATGCATATAGTGCCTTAGCCAAGAGTTCGTCGGGTTTTCTACTAGGTGGAGGTGGAGGTGGGGCTCTTTTCTTGGCAGCTTGAGTTGCGTAACTTGATTCTGATTGTTGAGAAGTATTATTATAAGTGGGTGTAGTATTATTATCGGCTGGTGTAGTATGAGTGTAAGCTGGACTAGCGTTACTGTAACTTGGACTAGGGTTGTATTGGTTGCCATATGCAGCAGGCGATTTTACATCTTGGCTATACCCATTATTATAATTTGTAGTTGGCGGTGGTGGTACCGTAGGCTGGTAGGTGGGTGCCGCAGGCTGGTAGGTAGGAGGTGAGGTTGGATTATAGGGTTGCTGTTGAATCGCTAATGGAGCACCATAGCCGCCAATCTGTCGAAGCGGAGGGGGCTGTCTTAATGTACCTGGAGCAGAGATATGAGTGCTTTTGAAGGCAGTACCATTACGGCCAATGGATCTTGTACCATCAGAGCTAGGAGAGTAGGTTTGGGCGCCCAAAGTATGGAACTTTGCGTTTAAAGCTCTGTATAAAGCATCTGCTTCGGGAGGAGGTGCAATGGCACCACTCAAAAGTTCTTTAGCGGTAACGCGTTGGCCATAAAACTTTTCGTTGGCATCGCCACGTGTAACTACAACTGAACCCTCTAATGATACACCCGCAAACAAACCTCTTGTTTTACTGTAAGAGTAAATTGCAGCAATGTGCTTTAAACTGGCACTACCAGATGCCTCTGCATTACGACCAATAGGACCAGCAGCAACTATATACGTTCCTGTTTTAGCAAACCCTTTTTCTTATGTCATTCTCTATCTCTATTTGTTTACCTGATACATTGCCACCTAAAGTGACATTCCCACCTTGACTAAATGTCTTGACAGCTTCTTTTGTATTTAAAACCAAGACGAAATCCGTCAATTCAGCACCTATTTATCAATGTTTTTGTTTTAGTAAATAAGAATGATTTCATTGTGGAATTGTTGCATACCAATTTGACCACCAGCACCGATACCACCAGTACCGATACATGATGGAGCACTCCAACCGCCTTCTGGAAGTCTTTATAGAAGATGTGTCAGTGCTATAATTGTTGGTGTTTTTCAAGAGTTCATGCTTACTTTGCAACCACAATACCACTACCTGCTCTTCCAGAAAATAAAAAGCCAGCTTTAAGCACGGTATAAATAGCTAAACCCTGAGCTTTTTCGATAATTCCAGCAGGAATGAGTTTATCCATGCCGGTACCGGGATCTGTAATAAAATCATTGAGTTTATACGTGAGCGAGTTTATAGCGTTTTATCTTACCAACAAAACTATTGAGAATCCGAGCTGCTTTTTTACATTCACCTTTTAGGAATAAAAAAGAAAAGGTTAATGCCAAGAACTCAGTAATTTAAAAAAGGCAAGAAAAGACTTGCCTGCTAAACTAGTGGGAATGGGAGAATTCATTGCTGAAGACATATTTGTAGCAAAGCTATTGAGTTTTTTCATTTTGGTATTGTGCTAGTAATTAAACAAAAAAACAAAAGTCAACAATAAAAGGTATTTTTTTTATATTTATTTAACCCGTGTGCTCCCCAATTTATCGATTGGTTGAATGCTGTGCGTCTAAATGTAGAATGAACACAGTTTTTTTAGACCAATAAAATTTAATTTTGGACTCTATATCCTTTTCCAAACTGAGATGGCAATATATTTGAACAATTTGGGTGGTGATTTGTTAGCAGAATCTCTATCTGGATGTGTAGAGCGGTTTGCTAATGTCCAAATTGTTAAAGGTTTAGTGCGACAGTTATTGGTATATTTCGATGAGAATCTGTAACAAAGTTATGCACATAGTTGATCAAATTCATCAAAAGTATAAAGCAGAACTTGACAAGAACCAATTTTGTTAAACGCGGCTCTATTATCGATCATTCTATGAATATCTTCGAGTTTCCCTACTTGGCAAGAATCTATTTGAGCTTGAAGCTCCAATAACTGGTAAGGGACGGTGTAATCGAAGCATTTAAGGTCTTAGTACCCAGTACGAGTTTTTTTTTTTTTTTTGTCTATTTTTTACTTATGTCAGCATCCATCAAGCTGTAGGTTCATTTTACAGTAGTTAAGATGAGAGCTTGACTTAAACCTCTTGCAAAAACCCCGATTGCATAAATACATTCCGGGCTCCTTGCTTAATTGATTATCGAGGATTCTCTTGGCTGCTGAGCCATATATTTTAACAATTTTTCTAATGTTATATTAATATTCATATGCAATTGTTGCTCTTGGTGTATTTACAATTTCTTACTTGGAGCTATATTCAGCTGGTATTGACGCAAGATTCAATTGACTTGGAACATAACTATAAATCCTCAAACAAATAAACTATTCGCTTTTAAGAGGTACCCTTGGGCTGTAAATATTGACACTTATATAATCAAGTACACCTTCAATGTATATTCGGTAAGATAAGGAGATGCTTAATTTTCCAGAAAAATGATATGCGCTAATTTCTTTTCTTCGTACAATAAATTATAATTGTACCGCGGTTACGAAGAGTTAAGCTATGCTTAAATAAACAATCCAAGAACTCTATATTTTATTACAATAACTGTCTATTCAATAAACTATCACTGGGTTGTTACTCAGTCCTAACCATTTTATTAATAATCAAAACTTGGGGGGTAGATAAAAACCCCATTCAACCAAAATAATTCTAAACACTTGAAAAAATTTAATGTATGAGAATGGGCTCTTTTTGTAAATGCTATGGTAATTTTAAACCTGACTCAACAGAATACAGAGTTTGACACCACCGATTATATTTTTTTTTCAAACAGCTAATTCGGCCCAAGGGGGTGAATTCTCCTCATTGTAGTACAATGCACTTTACCCCTTTAATACTCTCTTTTTTTTTATTACAAGGAAATTGCATTTTTATATTTTTTACTCTCTTTCTCTTTTTAATATATAAAATTAGATGAATAGTAATCAAAGATTAAAAGAGGGACAAGAATTAAGAAGTACAAACCGACCTATTTACGGTGCATCCACCATCACACTCAATAACACAATCTATATCTATGGAGGATTTTATAACGTCGCGCCATGGAATAAAGAGGCTCTCTGGACGCTTTCAAACTCTATTGATGAATTAAAGCAGGTCGAAACCGACCCCATGGCATCTCCGGCTCTCATCTATCATTCATTACAAAGCATGGATAACCAAACAATGTATAGCTTTGGTGGGCATTTATTAGTTGAGGATATACTTTCACCGCCTCCAGAAAACTCCACCGAGTTACTTCGATATTATAAATTTGATTTTGATGGATTGAGATGGAAACCTTTACAACAAAAGCAAAATTCAACATCGCCTCTTGAACGGTTTTGGCATACTACGGTTCAATTCGATCGAACTGTTTACCTGTATGGTGGGATTAATATTACGGGTGGTGGATTCAGAGATTTTTGGACATATCGTTCAGATATGGATGTTTGGACAAAAATCAATCAAGAACAGCGGTCGAGATGCGGACATACATCTACAATAACAAAGTAAAGAAAAAAGCCTACCTATAAACCTTAATACTGAAAAAATGTAATCTATTTTGAAAAAATAGTGATGGTAGGATGATAGTTTTAGGTGGATTTGATTGCACCGCTTCATCTTTTTTGTCGCCAAATAATAAATCCTTATATCCGCTATCCGATGCAGCGATTTTCAATACAATGACGACACAATGGTACGATCAACCATTAGGTGGGCTGATTCCGAATGCTAGAACATTTCATACTGCAGTAAAAAGTAATGTTAGTAAAAAAAAAATGCATATTATTTTGTGTAAATATTTATGTTCTTGATGGTAAAATAGTTCAAGATAAGATTATTATCTGTGGTGGTCAAGATGCAAGAGTTGAACCCTTTCAGACATATCTTTCAGGTAGCCAGATGACAGCTGTATTAAATATAAAAAATTGGCAATGGACACTTGCTCCTGTGTCGATGAATCAACCTTTGCCAACATCGTTCTCAATAGCAACTCTTGTGAATGAATCAAGTATGGTTTACGGACTTGGTAAAGTGGTAGATTGCTTGTTTGTTTGTACAGTTTTTTTTTTAATTTGTTTTTTTTTAAAAAAAAAGGTCTTAATAGCCATTCAATCAAAGATGTGTTCTATATGTTCGATACAGCCACAAACAATTGGGTATCTCCTGTAGCTATAGATGGAGTTATTAAAAGTACCGCTGTACCAACAAGCGCCATAATACTGTTTGTTCTTATCGGAGCCATCTTGTGTTGCTTCCTATTCATCTTTTGGGTTTTGAGAAAATACAAAACTACAATTTTTTCAAGTGTAAAAAAAAGTATATGGAGCCCAAGGTAAAATATATTCTAGTTTCAATCACTTAAAAAGGTTATTAACTATTTTATAGAGCAGGTGAACCATTATGGGCAGAGATAAGTCGACTTTTATTCCGGTTTTCATTCTTTGCAATATTTATCCTGATCAGTCTAGTTCTTGTTATTCAAGTTCAAAACAGTCCTATTATTGATCAAGTGCATCGTGATGAAAATACAGTGATGATGGTTCCTGATATTCGGTTTTGCTTCGATGGATGGGAGGATCAACCCAACCCAGTTTTACAATGTACAACTGATTTTGGAGAATCGTGTAGTCAACATATACAAGACATTACCAAACAAGTGAAGGGAAATTTAAATTACTATGGGTATAAACTCACTTGCTACCTGTTCAAGGGAGAAAATGAATTGAAACTGAGTACAAATAGATTGACGAGTAATGGATCCTCTTTGCAATTCTATTATTATGGCCAGCCCTCTAACCAGTCCATTTTACATATCGAGACCTATCATCCTTTTCATGATCCTAATATACCCATGTACAATGTTACGGGCACGTTTGATCAATGGTACAGTAAAGACGAAAGTACCAAATTCGAATCCGACGAACAACTCAACTTAAAATCTAAAAACGTGTTTAATCTTGATCCATCCAAAGAAAGTCAAATCGGGTACCAATTTAAAAGGAGAGAAAAGATGGATCTTACACTCTGGAATTATATTGGGTTTGGAACAAAGCGAGAGATTCTGCATCAAATTGAAACGACAAGGTATCAAACGAATTCGGTCGAACCACATAATGACTTTTTAGGTTCGTTACATGTATTCCCGACAAGTTATTATACGGTTGTGATGAGAGAACAACGTGCATTTACTGTAATACATGGTATTGGCATTATAGGAGGTATATTTGGCCTGATCATTGGATTTCAAGCAAGTGTGTTTGGTTATCGACCTAGATCGCCTTGGGGAATAGTCCATCGATGGACAGTAGACTTGATGAGAAAGTCTCTCCTAGATGGTTTAAGAAGTAGGTTCTCAAACGACGTGCATATTCCTATTGTTCATCCTGTCCGAAACTCTCCTAACCAAGAAGAAGGACATCGTATGGCTAAATTAGAAGAAAGATTACATGTTTTTGAATTTCTCTTTCAAGCATATTACATTGACGACGAAGTCTTTCGATCTTTAGGCGGCGGAGAAGGGGTTTAAAACATTCCTTGCTGGATAAAAATGGGAAAAAAAAAGTAGAAACTTTTTTTTTTGTTTCTTTTGTAACAAGTTGTATTAAAATAAAATAAAAGAATGAATAGGTTACAGAAGGTAGTGCCTTTATTGGTCTGTGGTTTACTTTGTGCTAGTTTAATCAAAGCTCAAGAAAACCCTGTTGAAGAGGTAACAAAGAACAAGAGGGAGACAGAAAAGGGCCTGGAGCTCATCATTTTTTTTTGTTTAGCTTGTGGATGCCAATCTCCCTACATCGGCTAAAGACTTGGAATTGGCTGGTAATGAGCTTGGTTCTGATGGAGAGATGCACAAATCCTTTGTTATCTCTTTGTTAATGATTATTGTGTCTGAAATTGGAGACAAAACATTCTTAATTGCAGCCATCATGGCCATGAAACATTCACGACTTGTTGTCTTTGCCGCCGCCTTCTCCTCTTTAGCTATCATGTCTGCTCTCTCTGCCTTCTTGGGTCATGTTGTACCCAACTTGATCCCCAAGCAGTATACAGATGTCTGTGCCGCCCTCTTGTTCTTATGTTTTGGTATACGTATGATGTACGAAGCCTATTACATGGACGATAATGATAACGAGGAAATGTTGGAAGTTGAGAACGAATTGAAGACAGTCGAAGATCGTGAGCGATCCAGTAAAATGGAAGAGATGGAAGTAGGTGGATTAGAAGCAGCTGGTGAAACCACTGCTAGTAAACCTGAGCGTGCAAAAGAAGGCTTGATGAATTTGATGCAGCTCGTCTTTTCCCCTGTCTTTGTGCAGACTTTCGTATTAACATTCTTGGGTGAATGGGGTGATCGATCTCAAATCTCTACTATTGCTTTAGCAGCTGCCAACGTACGTGTATGAATATATAACAAAGATTGACTACATGTTAACTGATGATGATGATCTAGAATGTGTATTACGTTACTGCTGGTGTTGTTCTTGGCCACGGTATGTGTACAGCTGTAGCTGTTATCGGTGGTCGTATGTTGGCATCTAAGATTTCCGTCAGAACAGGTAAATATTTGTTTAATCTTGTCGGTTTTGTTTACTAAACATGGATTATTTTTAGTTACATTTGCCGGATCTGTTCTTTTCCTTATTTTTGGTGTATTTTATGGCTATAATGCTTACAATGGACTTCAAGAGTAATCAACAAAAAAAAATAGAAATAATATATATACATAGATCTTCATAATCCCCCAAAACATTTCATTCTTTCACAACCCCCCTCTTTAAATATCAACCCTTTTCTCCCCGACCTTGGAACGGTCTTTGTGTAACCCGTCATTTCCCAACAAATTGACAGCCTCCCTCCTGCTGTTTGGTATTTTATTTCGAAAAATTAAAAAATATTACTTCACTTTACGTACCATAATGGAATTAATCGGTCTTCCATCTTCTATTTCCTCAATAACATCTTTGACAATCTCCATATTACTCATGTTACTGTATAAATTACTTATTTCGTTCATTTCTAAGCGTAAACTCTTCTTGGGTTGTTTATAATCGTATCTTTCATCATCGACAAAATGAGAAATGATGAAATATCCACCCACGTTTAATAAATCAGGTACCTGAAGCAAAAAGGGTCTTGAAAGAAATCGAATGTTTAAAATGAGATCAAACGTACTTGGGCTGTCTGGTTTTAAATGCTTGTAAAAATCCGAGAAACTATACAAATCTTTATCCGTGCTCTCTAATTCAGTCATGGCTAAACGTTTGGATATTTCATCCATTGAATCTTGCAACTCTTTCGTGTCTTGATTATGGTGTTCGTTCCACCAAGCGTTTGAAATTAACTTCCATTGACCATTGTTCATTAGTTTGGCCTGTGCAAGCAAGTCTAATTGAGGTGCTACATTCAAGTTTTGAACGAGTAGATCGGTGCGCACCATGGCACCTGCTAAAGAATCAAGGGCAGAGGCTCGCCATTGGTTTCCTCGGGCCAATAACCAACCGACATCTCTACCCGATCCGCAACCAATATCGAGGCAAGTCCATGGTGTGTCCTTGGGTAGACTTTGTTCCAAAGTTTCAATGTTGCTCATCAAGAATGGTGAAGGTTGAAATAAGAGCCATTGTTCGTCTGTCTCTGATGTCCATTGGTTTGCCCTGACTTGTTTCCAAACCATTTCACCCTCCCAAAAGACCCAAGGAACTTGCCAACCTTGTTCAATCAACCAAGAAGAACATCCTTGGTTTTCTAAAGGCTCAATCACCGCAAAAGGTAAACGTTTGGGTGGTAGTTCAGATTGACGTAAGACAAGTTGTGATAGCGGGATATTTGTTGATGATTTTAAGTGACAGGCCTTAAAGTCTAATTTGGTACGCAAGTCTAAACAAAGCGAGTTACTGGAATCGATCCAAGCACGCAATTTTTTCATGATAAGTGGTGTGTGGTTTTACTTGGAAATAAAAGAATTTTCTCAACCTAAATCATGTTGTATAACGGAGTGTGTAACTGGCTGGAAAAAAAAAAGGGGACGACGCTCTGTGGCTTGTTTACTACATAAAATGTCTAGAGTACATGATACAGGATAAAGATCTTTGTGTTCTATAGAATTAATTAGCTATTTGCATGATAATATTGCGCCATTACACAAGGACCGTCCAATCAAAGAACCCACATGTAAATTGCTCACAGGCGTTTCTATTGCACCATAATGCATCTTTCTCGCTTATTGTATGGTCGTACACAAGTAACATACAAGCAGTACAAAAAAATGCAAAAACTTGATGTGTGTGAGAAGTTACTTGATATTAGAGCCTAGTAATAGGACTTTAGATTTGAATATAAATATAGACCTGCCTGTTTTAATTTTAATTTTTTCTTTTCTTCTTTTTTATTTATCAAACAACATACATACAGAAAATGACTCTCAGACTTGGCTCCACTGCACCCGGTAAGTTTTCAAGAGAAAGGGATTAAACGCGTCTTTTTTATTTATGCCACGAAATAGATTTCAAAGCCCAAACTACCAAGGGTGACATCCAATTCCACGATTTCATTGGAGATAAGTGGACTGTTCTCTTTTCCCATCCTGCTGATTTTAGTAAGTTCTCATGTTTAAAAGGATCTGATAAGTAAAATTAAAACATTTGATTATAGCTCCCGTCTGCACTACCGAACTCGGTCTTGTTGCTGCTCTTCAAGAAGAATGGGATGCTCGTAACGTGAACGTGATTGGTCTCTCTGCTAACCCTCTTGCTGACCATGAAAAGTGGATTGCTGACATTAACGAAATCAGTAACGTCCAACTTAACTTCCCCATCATTGCTGATGATGACCGTGTTGTTTCTACTCTCTATGATATGTTGGATCATCAAGTAAGTATTTTATGTGTGTGCATGTGTTTAAAAAACCAGGACTTTTTCTAATGGAATTATTTGTTAGGATGCTTCCAATGTTGATAACAAGGGTATTCCATTCACTGTTCGTTCTGTCTTCATCATTGATCCCAAGAAGACCATCCGTTTGATCCTCTCTTACCCTGCTTCTACCGGTCGTAACTTTGACGAGATCTTGCGTGTGATTGATTCTCTTCAGTTGGGTGATAAGCATCGTATCACTACTCCCGGTAACTGGAAGAAGGGTGAGGATGTCATTGTCCATCCCTCCGTCTCTACCGAAGAAGCTCAAACCCTCTTCCCCAAGGGTGTCAAGGTCATTAAGCCTTACTTGCGTTTAACTCCTTCTCCTTTCTAAATAAAAATAATTAATCTCTTTTTGCCTGTACTATAAAATTAATCATTTGTTTTCGAGTATTTATAGTTGCGTGGGTATTTGAAAAAAAAAAAGTTGCTTTTGTCTCTTGTTTTTTTTAAAAAAAAATGTACAGCTTTGAATTAAATAACAATACTCCAAATGCTACTACATCCGAAGAACAAGAGAGTCAAGAAGGAATGTCATTAAGCACTTGGGTTGTAGAGTCAATCATCAAGGCAGCTATGGAGTTCACGAAGTCTATCAAGAACGCTTTTAATACTACCGAAGACCAAGAGGAGACATACAGCGATGCCCATGAAGATTTGTAAACACTTTTACAATTGCCCATGAAAGTTTATAATAATAAAGACCATGTTTTCATTTGCCTTTTTATTGGTTTCAGTTGGATGTCAAAAATCCATGATAGGAAGGCTTGAGGTACTTCATTGACCAAGTGAGTAAGCGGGCATTTCTATTGGAGGGATTTAAAGATATAAAGACGGTTTTTTTTTCATGGTCAGTATTTTTTGTTTCTTTCCAACTCTCTCTACAAAAACATAAAAAAAAATGGACATTGGGCAGTCAGATAACGCTTACTCAAAGAAGACTTCTACTTCAGAAACAGGATCAACAGGTTTATTCAAAATAGGTGATTATGACTCCAAGCCCAATGACAAGTCTGGCGGACAAGAGCAAGAAGGATTAATGGGACAGTTAGCAGATACGATTAAAAACGAAGTGCAATATATTGCTGATAAGTTCAGTGGTGGTAGTAAAAAACAATAAAAAATTTATTTATTTTCCTTGATTTCTTTATCAACAGCCTTTTTGGCTTCTACAATATCTTGCTTCTTTGCCATTCTGAATACCAAAAAGAACAAGACAAGGACACCGGCAGTTGAAAGAATGAAACTGGGTGAAGTGAATCTAAAGTCGGGGTTTCAGTGAAGGGATCGTCATGATGATGAGTATTTATGCATGAAACTTACGAGATGATGTTTTCGTCGGTTTCAGGTGTAGCGGCTGTTACTTTTCTTTCATTACGGTTTCCTTTTTTAATATCTAATAATTCGACTTCAAAAACAAGTGTAGCTCCACCAGGAATTACGCCAGATGCACCACGGTCTCCGTAACCTAATTTTTTTCCACATTAATATACATGGTCAAATTGTTTTTTTTTTTTAATCTAGGCTACTTTACCCAAGTTAGGAGGAATTGTAAGCTTACGCTTCTCGCCAATACACATGCTGAAATAAAGGTTGTACCAATATAAGAAAAATGTCATGACCTCCCTTTTAAACTTACTTTAATAAACCTTGTTCCCAACCCTGAATCACTTGTCCTTTACCAATTTCAAATACAAATGGATCATTACGGTCTAAACTGCTGTCAAATTTGACTCCGGTGTCAAAGAGTGTACCGGTATAATGCATTGACAATTGATCACTGATGAAATACTTAGTTTGAAGGTACAAATCGCGTGTATGAATTTCTTTCTTTACCCATTGTTTGATCTAACAAGACATTTCTCGGCAGGAACACGTTTGAGAATACCTGATTATATTTATAAACAACAAAAAAAAGGGTGTTTTTTTTTTTTTTTTTTTTTTACCAATTTGTAAATCAACGGGGGCTTCCTTTAAAGCCATGACAGAAGTAATTGTGCTTACAATAAAGGCTAATCCAGCAGTAATACGCATTATTGAAAAAAAAAAGTATAAAAAAGATGGAGAAAAAAAGATAAAAAAAGAAAAAGATTAGCGGGGATATTTTATTTGGGAAAAAAACCATGTTGTGGACAGAATTCATTGGCTTAGATTAAATATACAAGTTTAGAGAGAAAGTATTCATTTATAAAGAGAAATCTACTCGATGCTTCAGCACAAAGTTGTTAACTTCTTTGTCGTTTACCCAACACTGATATCGAATCAGTTTTAAAAAGGCGCGTTCCAGTTGATTGATTTCTGCTAAAGGGTATAAGCCATCACACATGTCGGATAATTTTCGATTTGTTAAAGGTCCACTGCCAAACGAATACCGGTGATGGAAAGAGTAGTAGTGAGACCATGTGGTTGGGATTTGTGATATGTTTGTTGTCACTGTATCTGTGCATAGGAATTTAGATGCTAGCAGGATGGAGGCTAAGAACATCCGGTGACAAGTATCATAGCCTCCTACTGCTCGCTTAGGCAAAGACTGTTTGGCTCGGTTTAAGTATATTAGTGCCACAAGTGCGGTTCGGCAATTGATACCAGCTTGAAAGGTTGTCTTTTGTATAAAATAAACAAGCTCGGGCATGCTTGTAATACGCGTTGGTAAGGACGGAGGGATCAAATCACAAATAGTCATGGCCATAAAGTCTAGATTAAAGAGTAATTTTTTATTAAAAAAATCCAATGTAGATCCCTTGTCCTACCAATCATTACAGACGGAAGAGGTGTAATTCTTTGAATGATTGGCTCTTTTTTTTCTTGTTGGGAATCAGGAATACCGCTATGAATCATTTGGCATGTAATGTGTAGAAAGTGAGAGAGTGAGTGAGAGAGCAAGCGAGAAAAAGAAAAAACGAAAGAAATGTTTATTATATTTACAAAAACAAGAGAGTCTCATGTCATTGTTTACTCCTTATCAACTATCGTCCTCGCATCAACAAAAGACCCTATTGTTCTCCTTTATAAAAAAATCGATAATACAAACACATTCCATCTACCTGCTCCTACTTGTCTATTAAAGGAGGAAAGAATAACAAACAACATAAATCAGAAGAATTATTGTTGTTTGCAATCATCACTGTCATTAAATCATTCCTGGACTCCTCGGGTAAGCTGAATATGATTTCGGATTGACTGAATTTGGATACATTATTTGTTGTCTTTATTACAGGATGGATAAGGGGATGGGGGTTTATATATACAATAAATTACGCTTCAGGATCTTTCATTCTTCCTGAATACAAGGATTTGACAGACATTTGATATTCAGAGGAGTTGGAAGGTACCCAAATATTCGTGGAAGTCGAAGGTCTTGTCGGCTGTGTTGATATAATGTCAGAACTTGTAGTTTCATAACTAGCTCGATTATTGAAGACTCTTGTTACATTATGCGGACTCGACACCTCCATGGTGTCTGGAAAACTAAAAGGGTATCCTGTGTTACGAGCCAATTGATCACGTTTATCTTGATGTTGGATTTGTTCTAAATGTAAAAGTGCTTCTGCTGCGGTGGACGGATGGTGTGCATCGGGTCTTTGGTCAATCAATGCACCACTAAAGATTAATTGGATTTCTTCCAATGATCTACCGCGTGTCTCTGGATAATAAAGATGGATCGCCGCCGCCATAATAAGACACGTTACTGAAAAGAAGAGATATGTTCCCCAAACTATGTTACGAAACATGATGGGTGCCACCAAAGAAATGATCAAATTGAAAAGATAACTACACGAAGTAGTGACTCCCATTGCATTAGCTCGAATCATTTGTGGGTAAATTTCGGCAGGGTAAATCCAGCCTATAGGTCCCCTAGTAGAATTACGTGTTAGTCTTCAATTCTTTCCGCTGAATGTGAGTTCTTTTTTTTTTTACCAGCTTAGTGCAAAGAAGGCGATAAATAACATGAGCAGAACCACGATAACATAGCTGGCCTTGGGCGTCACATAGCCCACTTTAGCGATGTTGCCGTACACCGATACCTTGTTTATTAGTTCTTGGTTATAGACGGCAGATACAATTGCAGTAGCAAGCATACATGCTGACATGGCCAGTGCTCCCGATACCAAAATTGTACGACGGCTCCATTTATCAATCTAACAAGAAGTGAGTGTGAGTTATTTTTTTAAAAAAAAAGAAAATCGCGTGATGCTCAAACTTTACAAAAAATAACACTCCCAAGGTGGCTACGAAATTGACAATGCCTCCCACGCCATTACCTAGCAATGCGGAATTGATTTGTTTTATACCTGCAGACTCCAGTATATGAGGCAAGTAGAATCTATTGTATATCTATTAGGGACACATACATACTTTTTTATTTGGAAAAATATACTTGCAATAATGCATTGATACCCGACAATTGGGTAAATGTATGAATTCCCATCCCTAGCAACGTTCGCTTTCGGTTATTGTCGTTTCCTTTTTGTAAAAGACTAATAAATCGATGCTTATAGGCGATTTTATCAAAGTTGACATCTTGGACAATTCCAGTGAACTCCATTTGAACTTCTACGTCGTGTTCGTTGCCTTTAGACCTGAAACCTGCTAGAATGGTTAATGCTTCAGCGTTTCTGTCCTTGTATATGAGCCAACGCGGGCTTTCGGGGATGAAGTAAATGCCAAAGAACAGGATACCACCTGCAATCAATTGGGTACCGAGCGGTACTCTCCATACAGTGTCGCCTGGTGATTCGTAGATACCAAACACTAACCAAAAGGCTGCACAGAAACCAAGTGTGACAAATATTTGGTAAAATGTAATTAAACGACCTCTGTTCTCGGGTTTGGCTACTTCACTTTGATCTTTTAAAACAAGTGTCAGCGCGCTGAATAAAATCTAGTGACGGGTACTTACACAATGGAACAAGCATACTGCAAATACTAGCAAGCAAAAAAAATATGAGTTCAAATTCAAGTATAAGAGCGCGTTTGTGTTACCCAACTCCGAGACCTGTCAGGACCCGACCAGCGAAAAAGGAAGCTTGTGATTGACCAGCAATTTCCACAATACAACCTACTTCATGCAAAATTGTGGCTACATACAGAAACCTTTTCCGTCCTAATGCATCGGCTACAAAACCTGAAACCTGTAACGGAAAAAAAAAAAAAAAAATGTCAGATTTTTTTTTTTTTTTTTTTTTTTTTGCAAAGAGGGTTGTGGGAATTTACAAAAGAGGCAATAAATGAAGCGGCTAGAGAGACTGGTACTACCGCGGTGGCTGCTGGTGAATCAGAGGGTATGTTGAATCTTTCTTTGAATGCTGGCATGAGCATAATGGCGGAGGTAACACCACTGTCATATCTATTATATGCTTAAATAAACTTTTTCCAAGTTGTTTGTGTAATTTAGTCTCACCCATACTATTTTTTTTTTAAAACAAAAAAAAGGACGTCATAAGTAAAGTGATCAATGTGAAGGTGAAGAAATAAAGTTAAACAAGTTTACCATGAATCCACCCAGTGATACAAAACTATAAAAAAGGGATTGAATTAAGCAAAGACAATCAAAACAATTGGTTTTTTTTTTTTTTGTTGTTTTTTTTTACCAACAAATGAGGTAAAGTTTCAATTGTGAATTAACTGGAATGCTCATAAACTGTTAATGTAAGAAAAAAAGAACGGCAGGTAGACTCTTTCTTTCTCTGAACAAAGAAAAAACTGCTTATTTACAAAATACAAAAATAAAAGAAAAGGTGTTTCTTGTTGACAGTCATTTTAATGCCGAAAAAGAAAAAAAGAAAAAAAAGAAAAGCAAGTGGAGCGGAGATGATAATTGACCTCGGGAAAACCTCGGTTATAACTGGAACCATCGCCATCCTTTCTTGTACAGATTATCCATGAGCTTTATAAGGAGAACGGAAATAAGGGGGAATGCGTATATATGAGTGTAAATAGTCTTACCTGTAATCTTAATATAGTGTTTTTGTCTACTTTATAACGATCTGGTATAAGCCATTCAGGCGGTGGGTTGATGTCTCTATCCGCATCTTGATTCATTCTAAACTCTTGCTGTGGAGTAGGATCTGTGGTCATCCAATTATCCATGGTATCCAGATAATGCCTCAACTGCTCTCCTGCATCCGTCACCATCATACACATACCTCCAACATCAACCGGTCTAGCTGCTGCAACACACATGATTAACAAATCCTGTACATTTCCTGTCACAAGCGCTTCTCGTACACATTCTTCAAATGTGCCATCCAAATTCGATTCGAGGTATAGACTAGTAGCCTCAAATAGGCCTCCAAAGAAGTTAGCAAACCGTGTCCGGATTTCGCGATTGCTTTCATCTGTTTGACTGCAATGAAGTCTCCATACAAATGTATAGTCTCTTGGGAGAAACGGAGCTAGTGGATGCTTTGTGCTTCGTCTTCGATATTTCTATAAATACATATTGTTATAATTGCATATTTCTATATTAATAAAAAAGAAGGAGGATCAAGAGAGTGTATGGACAACTTTACTGGATCATGTAAAACTCGGATAGAAGGTGTATGTAAATAGAGTCCTCGCACTTCTAGACACAAGCCTGCATAGTCATGCTCAAGTCCATTGGCTTTGAAATCAGTCGACAAGATGCGTTGCAGCGTCAATTGCTGAACAATGTCGAGTAATTCTGTAAACTTGCTACGGTGTTCATACTTTGGTACGGATTCTACCTGAGAACGAATAAACTCCAAGATTTCTTTTGCTATTTTTGTTTTTGTCTCTGCATGCTGTCGCTCAGTAGGCGTAATGGCTTCATATATGCGTAGTAGTGAAGATATCTGATAATGGAATTTATAATGGGTTTGGACATAATACAGAATGTTGGGTTCAAGACGTTTAATTTTCCATAACGTGTCCAAGTCCTGATAGTCAAGATTATTTAGAACAGTCCAAAGCAGTTCGGTTGGTAATAACTGAATCATGAGAGATGAGTGTGTAATAATAATAATAACAAAGGCCTTTGCCAGATTTCTTTTGGAGGGAAATAAATATCCCCGCATGAACGTCACACATTGCACTGCTTCTCGCTAGTAGGTCATGTTATCCTACCCGTCGATGCGTTTCTGTACGTGTAACTGTATTTAGTCTCTTCTCGCTTTTTTTTTTCCTTTCTTTTTTCCCCTTTGCTTTCTTTCACCTCTATCTCTTTCTATAATCATGTCTACTACAACGACGGCTGTAGAAACGATCCAGCTTAAGCACCGAAATGTGCATAGCTCAGAAGAACACGTCCAAGGCATGGATCCGTTATCTCTTCAGAACAAAAGGACGGCAGATGAGTACATCCGTATCCAATTGAAGGGACAGAAGAAGCTTCAAAGCTTCTATCAAAACCAAAATGACATGATTGATACCATGTTGACCGCATTGGATGAAACGGACGAAAAAGACGAACAAAAACAATTGCTCAAAGTAATGTTTTTATATAGATACACCCACTCACCACCAATTTAACCTTTTTTAACAACCCAAATAGTTGAAAATAGCTATTTATGGATCTGTGGCAGCCAACATTATCTTGTTTGCGCTTCAACTGGTTGCTGCTGTGACTTCTGGTTCCTTATCCATTTTTTCTACCATGGCGGACGCTTTCATGGACCTCTTGAGTTCAGTCGTGTTAATGTGGGCAGCTAAACAGGCCTCCAAATCAAATTTGACAAAATACCCTGCTGTAATGTTGTTTACTTGTTTTCCTTGTTTGTTTTCCTTTTTCCCTAACGTTTCAATAGGGTAAATCTCGAATGGAAACAATTGGCATTATCGTGTTTTCTTGTTTGATGTCGTGTGTAGCTCTTTATTTAATCGTAATAAATACAAGGTGTCAATATTTATGTATTTATTTATAATAACACCCTATTCTCTCCCGGTCTAGATTGAGGCAGCTCAAAAGCTTGGCGAATCCTCTCATTCACCTGATTTAAAACCTTTAGCCATTGGATTCGTATCAGCTGCCTTGGGTAAAGTATCTTTTTGTTGTTGTGTGATCTAATTACTAATATAAACATAAGCTGTCAAGCTCTTGTTATACATTTATTGTCAGTCCATCTCCCAATTCAACTCTGCACGTGTATTGGCTCAAGATCATCGTAACGATTTGCTTGTCAATGGGTTGGGTTTGACTACAGGTATTATCGGTAGTCGAGTAGCAGCATGGGTTGACCCTGTGGGCTCTATTGTTATTGCTCTTATTATCTTACATAGTTGGACATCCACACTGTTTGAGCATATTCCATTGGTTGTTGGAAAGAGTGCAGATACGAGTTTCTTGAACCTTATTACTTATATCGGTTAGTATCTCTATGTATGGGGGGAGGGGCACAAATAACATTACAATCATTTTTGCTCATCATGATTTATTTTTGCTTTAGCTCTTACACATCCAGGTGTAATCCAGGTAGATACATGTCGTGCGTATCATGCGGGAAGCAATCTGTTTGTTGAAGTAGACATTGTTTTACCACCCAATATGGAACTTCGTACTTCACATGACATTGGTGAAGCACTTCAACAAAAGTTGGAGTCCTTACCTGACGTCGAACGCGCTTTTGTTCATGTTGATTACGAAACTTTGCATAAGCCAGAGGTAAGAAAGATTGAGCCATGAGATTATTTTTTGTGGGAAATTAATTTTTTTCTTGGTGTGGTCCTGAAAATAATAGCATCAAAAGACTAAATAAAGATTATTATTTTTAAAGAGGAGTCTATACTTGTAAAAAGACTAAAAATGTGGGATCTACCGATGTGAGAACTTTGGTCCCCTATTGTCACGAGCCTTATTAAAATTGACGTCGTTTATTATTATTTCTCATCCTTGTCTATAAAGAGACAAGTTTTTTCCTATCTCTTTCTTTTTCTTTACCTTTTTTTTTTCTGTGGATCTATTTTTCTTTTTTATTTTTCTGTATATACATATTTCAACTCCTCATGCAAGACATTGAATCCGCCAATCTGCCAGGTATACAATAGAAATTGTACGGGCTACACATGTAAAGTTAATCATTTTCATATGATAATAGTAGCTGAGGATAAGCTTTCAACCGTCGTGTTGGCTAATTTATCGCTACAACACCATGTACCACTGTTTAAGAACGCAGGCATTGATTTGGATCAGTTTTTACAAATGACAGAACCCGACTTTAAAAGGCTTGGGCTAGATGATCCTCGAGACCTCGGTTTACTATCCAACTGTTCTAGAGCGCTGTCAATCCATATCGGACATCAGGATAAAGATTTTGTCAGTATAAAAAGCACGACCAGCTCAGATGACGATGACAGTCCTTTGCTTACACCTTCATCTATATTAAATGCAATTCATGCATTTGACTCCTCACGAACACCCTCCTCCATTGCTGTGATACCTTCCTTACAAACAAACACATCATCCGCTCAACGTGATTATCAAACGCTGTCCCTAGAACCCGGAACTTCTCGACCAAAAGCCAGACCTCTTTCCATGCCAATTCAATTACCATCGTTTACCCCTCCGCCGCCAGACTACTCAACTTGGCCTCTATCGAGTATTTATGGAAAGAGATTGGATAAATGCAAATCCATGATATTTCCACGTGAGGAGGAAGGGAAAGAAGAATTGCCGGCGTATTCGTGTACGGTGTTTAAGATGGGGTATGTCAATGTCAAGAAGGAATTAGAATCGCCTGGTATAAAGAGTAGATATCGAGGCTGGAGGTAAAAAAGAAAAAAATTAAGTGTCCGGTGATTGATATTAAATTATTTTATATTGTAGAAAACTCTATATTGAGTTGTGGGGTACAATGCTGAGAGTGTATCGCACCGCACCGACAGAAACATCCGCATCTATTGATTACAACAACTATTACCGTTGGCCACTCAAGAAACCCTATTCATACTATCATAAATACTACTATACTCCGATATTCACCATTTCCTTGGCCGGGGCAGAGGCTTCCCGAGCACTAGACTACTTTAGGCGTCCTAACGCACTCCGATTGACGACACAACAAGGTCCACAATTACTACTAAGACTATCCTCACATGTTGAGATGATATCATGGGTAGAACATTTACAAGCAGGTAAAATATATAGGCGTAACTTCACTCCTTTCAATTGTATATATTGATTTTTTCTCCCTCTTTTTTCCTGATTAGCGATCAACATATCACTTGACTTGGAATTAAGACCCATGCCAAAATTCATAACTATACCAAACCGTAGTTTAACTACAGCTGCATTAGATCCGAGATCGATTGAGCTGGAGAGATTGCGTGAACAACGAAGAAGAGATCAACGCGAAGTATTAATTTAACCTTTTTTTTTTTTTTTTTTTACATCATTATTACGTATTCCCCCCCCCTTCCCCCTATAACTTTGACACTATTATATATATCTAAAATAAAAAAACTATGTATTTATTTTTTATCATGCTCCCCCCCCCTCCTCCCTTCCTTCATTGGTGACGCTATGTTGTCATGCAGTCCGTGCCTATCGGTTTAAATTTCATGCAATTCTTGCACTGGTATCATTCGCACAAACAAAAATGTGATACACAAAAAAAAATTGTGCTACACAAACTGATTTGCCTTTCATTAGTGAAAAACACAAACTTAATTTGCTTTAATAGTGTTCGGGATAAAATATGTAATGTGAGTTTAGGTCAATTGTTATATATGCGCACTCATAGGGTAGGAAATGAGATATTTGAGGTCGCTATATTATACAAGCAAGAACTGGAAATGATGTGCGCATACATAGTCAGTCTTAATACACAGAAAATAATGCCGTACATGTAATGAATGATTACTGCTTCTGTCTGTGGGGGGCACAAGCAACTCAGTAGATGATGATTGTTATGCATACACGTAATGGATACGAGATACTACTTCTATTTTGTATTATAAGCCACTGGAAATGACAGTTGCTATGCCTGTAGATATCATGGGACAAGATACTACACCTCTTTTCAACGGGTGTTATTCAGTGGTTGTTATCCAACGGTTACTATCCAACGGTTGCTATTTGATGGTTGATATCTGATGGTTGCTACTCGATGGTTGCTACTCGATGGTTGCTATTTGATGGTTGCTATTTAATGGCTGCTATTTGATGGTTGCTACTCGATGGTTGCTACTCGACGGTTGCTATTTGATGGTTGCCACTCGATGGTTACTATGCAGCGATTGCCACTCAACGGCTGATATTTAATAGTTGCTATTTAACGCTTGCTGCTTTATAGTTGTTATCTAATGGTTGTTATTTGATACTTTCTACTCGATGGTGCTTCTAACCGACAGTTATTACTTGACGGTTGTTACTAAATGGTAGCTGTTCGACGATCGCTACTTTGTGGTTACTGCTCAACAGCTGCTACTCAATGATTGATATGAGGTCTTCCTTGAGTCAATGCTTAACTGAAATAGAACATCGTTAGTGATGATTTTGATATGCAGAGATCATATGCATTGTACGTTTAGCATGCTTTTTTTTTCAATTTTCGATCGCATCATGGAGAAACTTCTTTGACAGTCTTTAATTCGGATGGTCAAGGCACAAAATCTTGTTAAACCGGGTTTATTTATTGACTTTATCTTGTAAAGCCGAGCGTGTTGCTGATCTACACGAAATTAAGAAAGATGCATACGAAAAAAAAGCATGACGCTGATCGATCTCGTACCGCCAGATAGAAAAAAGCCCTGACTGGGGGATGATAAAGCGTTTCTTATAAAAACAAACCTAAAAATGAGTATTTCATGTAGGATTTGGGTATAAGCAGATATGATAGACCCCACAGTTTATATTTTTGAGATTCGGGATTGAATGAGATTTATTTTTAATGATGACGAAACCGAATTCTAAAAACCGAAAATATGGCACAAAAAGATGAAAGGGATGGATGAAAAGGGTGGATGAAAAAAAAAGAGACTTTGCCAAAAGTTACAGGCAGTATGTAGATGAGAAGCATGGTCTGGTTTGATCACTCTCTTATGTTTTTTGTGGTCGCATTTAGATAATTTATTTACACAGAGTCGATGGGAAAAATTTATTCCCAATTGGAAAAATGTATGTAAAAACATTGATTTGACCAAGATAAACATTTTTTGGTGTACATTGTATATACAAATTACATCACTGCAACTAGAAAAATCATGGCTATCTTATGTATAAATTTCTAATTTGGTTAATTAGTAATTACTTTACATGATTTAATATTAGAATTTACAAGTAAAAAAAAAATAACAAAAAAAAAAATTGGGAGGGGGAATTTTCCTTTTTGTTTTTGCAAGGGTACTTTTTTTTTCAAGAATGAACGATTAAAAATTATTAGTAATAAATCGCAAAGGAGGGCATGATTAGAGTATAGATGATCTTCCCGTCATGATGGTAGCTTTAGTTATTACAAAGAGTAAGACTTTTTGCCCTCAAACCATACATGTATTTTTTTTTATGGCACATGTGTTTTTTTTTAGTCCGTTATTTTTTTTTTTCCAATCAGGATTGTGTAAATATTGGATCATCCTGATTTATTTAAATGGGATTTATTAAGCCTGTTCATTATTCGGGCTTGTCAAGTAATGGGGAAGGATGTAAGCAGAACCTTTTATAAGGCGTTGCTTGTTTCTCGTATATGGGTTTCTTTTCTGCTGCAATCACCTTCTAATCAGATAGGTAACATGATGTACGAAAACGTTTTTTTTTTTTTGGAAATTTTTTTTTTCAATCCTCGTTTTTTTTTCCCTCATCATTTTGAGTATGTACATCCACATCCAAGCAAGCTTTTTGGGTATGGTTTATAGAAGATAAACACGGTGTTCTTCTAATATCTCTTACCCTTTCCGTCGACTTAGAAGTAAGAGAAAAAAAAGGAAACATGTAATATAGCAATCAAAGGATAACATGACGATTGAAAAAAAATTTCCTCTTAAAAATCATCGACCCAATTTTTTATTCCCCCCATCATTTATTTATATGATTGGAATGCTCAACAACGACTCGAGCATCTATGATACACTCTTGGTGGCATCAAGACATGTACAGGCTTGTATAAGGATTACTAATTTGATTTACATTAAAAGCGATGAAATCGATACATCAAAAGGGTAATGAAAGAACGAAAAATTTTCAAAAAAAAGGAAACTGGTTTCCACTTTTTTTTTTTTTTTACCTCTCTGGAAGGTAGGTATAGATTGAATGTTCGTAAAACAAGCACGATTATGAAGCAGGCACAGTGTAGTACATGAGATGTATCACTGCCTAACGTAAAGATATATTCTATCTCTCTTTTTTTTTGCCCTTTTTTTTTACAAACCAAAAAAAAAAAGTATATTTTTTTTCCTATTCCCAAAAAAAAAATGGCGCGTTCCTTTTTTTTTTTAATTTCTCCCAAATTTTTTGAAAAAAAAATTCAAGCAAGTCAAATGATTGGCTTATTATATCATTCTCAGCTAATTCAATGTGGAGGTATAAAAAGGTTGTTACTTTTCCGCCGCATCCTTTTCTCTTTTTCTCCAATCTACAAAAAAACTTTTTTTATACATTAAATATGGTCGCTGCCACTGTTAAGAAAACCACCACCCCTGCCAAGAAAGCCGAACATCCTACCGTAAGACATCCATATCATCATTTTTGTATTTTTTGCTGATCAGTTTTCCTTTTTTTTTTTGAATTAGTATGAGGCCATGATCAAAGGTAAATTCTTTTATACTTTTCTACCTCGAAATCTTTTTTATTCACCCATCCTTTCTTTTTACTAGCTGCCATTCTCTCTTTAAAGGAAAGAAAGGGTTCTTCCAGACCTGCCATCAAGAAGTTCATCTTGGCCAACTATAAGGTTACCGCCGGTGCTCATTTCGATACTCAAATCTCTGCTGCCATTAAGCGTGGTAGCACCAAGAACATCTTTGCTCTTCCCAAAGGTAAATTATTAAACATAAAAAAGAAAAAGTGTCTGTGTGTTCACAGGGGGGAAAGGGAAAAGACAGACTGTGTGGGCGTGTGGGGAAAAACTTGTTTTGTTTATTTGTTGATCCTAACCTTAAATAAAAGGTCTTTCCGGTACCGTCAAGTTGAACAAGGAGGTTAAGACCGAAACCAAGAAGCCCGTTGCTAAGAAGGCTGCTGCCAAGAAGGTTGTCGCCAAGAAGGCTGCTGCTCCTGCTAAGAAGGCTGCTGCTCCCGCTAAGAAGGCTGCTGCCCCTAAGAAGGCTGCCGCTCCTGCTAAGAAGGCTGCCGCTCCTGCTAAGAAGGCTGCTGCTCCTGCTAAGAAGACCGCTGCTGCTCCCAAGAAGGCTGCTGCTGCTCCCGCTAAGAAGGCCGCCGCTCCTAAGAAGGCTGCCCCCAAGAAGAAGACCACTACTACTGAGAAGGCCGGTGTCAAGGCTCCTGCTAAGAGAGCTGCTGCTACCAAGAAGGCTGCTGTCACTAAGAAGGCTCCTGCTGCTAAGAAGGCTGCCCCCAAGAAGAAGGCTACCAAGGCATAAATTCATTCCATTACCCACACACACCCAAAACTCAATTCCCCTCAAACTATTCTTTTTTTAGCAAACTCTTTTTTTATTTCCTCTTTTTAAAATCTTCTCCCTTTTACCATTATATAAGGAGATCTTTTGTCACAATGTACAGTTCAACAAATCAAAGGGCCTTTTATCATTCTCCTGTTTTTTTTTTTCTATTTGATAATTAAAAAAAATATTTTTTTCTTTACACGTGTGTTTGCAAAAAAAGATGTAGTTTTTTTTTTCAAAGGGTGCTCCTAAAAGAAGTTTTTTTTGGCGAGTAGACTAAGGCAATACAAATAGGGCTCTGATCATGTCAAATCTCCTTCTTTTTGGGAAAAGAAAGACCAGTAACACTTGATCTACATGTCGTTATGACGCGGATATAGTTTTTTTACAAGATGTATTCTTTTTTTTTCTTTTGCCCACACTTTTGTTTTCCCCCCAAAAAAAAAAAAAAAAAAAAAAAAACTCTGTGCGGAGATTTAAAAATAACGCGTTTTTTTTTTTATTTTGTCCAGATATCAACTGAGCCATTCTCTTCACCGAAATAAGCCTTTTCGACCATATTACAGAACAGTCCGACCTCATATACACCGGTCAATAACTTGATTTCTCTTAATAATTGAAGAGGATCTTGGATAGGACCGAAATGTGTATCAATCACAAAATTACCGTTATCAGTTACTACAGGACCTGCCTTGTTAACAGCCATACGAAGTTTGGAGGTGATGGGCTTTAAAGATAATTTGGTATCGATGGACTTCATTACACTTTGATAGGTCATGGGTACAACTTCAATTGGAACTCCCTTGGTCCATTCAGTACCGAGTGACTTGGACTTCTTTCTAAAGTCTACCACACACAATTATCAGCTCACTCACTCACTTACTCACTGTTATACACACATACCTGCAACGATGACAAACTTCTTTGCTGCTTCAGCAACTACCTTTTCTTGGAATTGACAAGCTCCGCCACCCTTAATGACGTTCAAGTCGGAATCAACTTCATCGGCACCATCAATGGTAACGTCAATCTCGGGATACCTTTGATGTTGTCAACGACAAATTCAAGACTATGTCACTCAATACTTACTGTTCAATGCTGCCTAAGGTAAGACCACCTTCGATAATCAACAACTTACTTTGGAAAGAAGTAGGAATATAAACAATGTGCTTTAATTCGGGTCTTTGCAAAATACGTTCGACGACATAAACAACGGTGGAGCCAGATCCTATACCAATCACTTTATGGTCAGCAGTGATATATTCATCAACTGCACGATAAGCGGCCAATTTCTTTCCTTGTTCAATTGGGTTTGACATTTTGAAATAGAAAGAGAGGGAGAGAGAAAAAAAAATTAATAGTTGGGCTTTTCTATTATTTGTATGAATGAGTCACACAAAAAGTCACTATTGTCACATGTTAGTCAGGATATTGTAAGCTTTACTTTTATGCTGAAAACCCTGTTTTCGTTGCCCGAGGGGATCGCCCCCGAATTAGAGTTTTTTTTTATTTATTTATTTTTTTTTGCAATGGCATTTCTTGAACAGATTTTATCGTAGCAGTTTCATTCGAACCCGCATTGACTGCAAACATAAAAGAGGTTTTAAACCCAGCACATCCGGTTTGATTTCACGCAGTTCTACATCTAATGCTAGTTTAACATTGAAATGTGTAGATACTTCTACATGTGAACTCCTATAAATATAAGTGCATTAATGCCCGGTTATTTTATCACAATTCATACTTGTAAGATGAAAACACACTTTCTCGCGTGTCGTCATGTGTAACCATGGACTTTTCAAATGAAACTCACCATTTGACTTGTGGGGTGAAGCTCTATCCCCTGATAGAACTTTGATTATGTCAAACTTTTACAGATTACTGCACGTATGCGTATACAAGACATCAGTTTCGGGCAGATTTAAAAGACTCGGTGCAGCATTCTTCGAGTAGCCTTCATACCAGAAGCTAACTTTATATAACCAATTTATCACACTCTATGTGTTCTTCTTCTGCACAAATAATACTTGTTTGTCATATACATGATGGAATCACGTACAGCATGGGTGGTTAGTGAAATAATCGGATTTCAAATTATCAAAACGATCACTAGATTCTTATTTATCAAGTAAAAGAGGTAATCCTTTTGTGAAACGGCGAAAAATGTTGTAGTATAAAAGGGAAATAAAATATATAAAAAAACAAGTAAGAAATGAGACTCTTTGTTCCTTTATTTTAAGTTGGAGCGTTTGTCATGATAGAGGTTCTTTTATATTCAATTATTACTTCAAAGATTCATTCTGCGTAAATCGAATTTACTATTTCAGAAATCTGGGAATAGTCGGAATTAGATTTGTAAATCAGTTACATATGAAATAATATGACATATTGTTGTTATAATATGTGCCTGTTAATTCATATCCAGAATTTTCTAGTAACTCATTGTTTATCAATTCTATGATTACAATCGTTTATTGGATTACTAGATAGGTGTATTTAGATCTAGAAGATATGGCAGCTGCTCAACCAACCGGGATAGAGCATGGGATCTGATCTCGGTAAAGGCAATGAGCCGTGCTGGGACTGTGTCGAACAATAGGAATGATATTCACTGAAGTAGGAGTTATAATATATAATGAATATGTATTATAACGGAAGTGACAAGTTAAGTGGTAATGATATTCGATTTATAAGGAGTAAATACGACAGAAAATCATGGTATATAGCTATTTCAGGATCAGCAGTTATGCTAACAAACATTATTGGTCAAATGAGGTTTTTCTGGGAAGATCATTTTATAGTAAACTATTCTACTTTGAATCTGATTCGATTGCTGGGTTAGTAGTAGAGTATTACTTTTGGATCGATACTAATTGACGATTGCATAGTTTTTACGTTACTATACAGACAGAAACATATAAGTGTAGATATAGTGCATAGAAATAACATTTAATTCGTGACTATAATAGTAGAATGTACATTGTCTTTCGATTTGGCTGCTAAATTGGTTAAAATATCCTATACAGGGCAATAATCGAGGTTTTCCTCTCTATTAATTTCATTAACTTCCAGTCAAGTTTCAGTCAGTCAAAAGCAACAAACTGTAGTGATGGAAGGATAGCAAAAAAAAAAAAAAAAAAAAAAAAAAGAAAAAAAAAAAAGACGCGCTTTTAATAAAAATAAGTTTCAAGTGTATTAACTAGACATTTAATTTTCCAAAACAAATCTGAAGCGAGGCTTTCCTGCTCTGAAATCTTCAATAGCTTGGTTAATATGATCCATTTTGTACTTTGTAATCCATGGCTTGACTCCTTTTTCAGCAGCGAATAAAAGCATTTCTTCGATTTCTTTAGGGGATCCAACACAAGAACCATAAATCTTGATTTGTTTCGAAATTAGAGTAAAGACGTGCATACCAGGGAAGTCCCAATTAGGAACATTAACATTAATGAAATGGCCGTTAACTTTCAAGAGGGCAAAGTATTTATGCCCTAGAGTTGGATAAAAAAAAAAATAGTTAACAAAATATTATAGAGAATGACAATTTAAAACTTACATTGGAAACCAGTGCTGGTGCCAGTACAGAGGATATGTGTCAACCCAGTATTATACTTGGCCATGGACTCCTCATCACTATCATTGATATAGTCATCACAACCGAGTTCAAAGGCTACATCACGCTTTCTGTCACTTTGAGAAATACCAACGACTTTTGCACCTAAGGCCTTAGCAAACTGAATACCGTAATGACCAAGACCACCGATACCCATGACACCAACAACAGACTTTCCAGGGATGATGTTGGAACGTTTCAAAGGAGCATAAGTAGTGATACCGGCGCAAAAGAAAGTACATGCGATTTCACTTGTCATGTTATCAGGAACCTTGAATACGAAACGATAATCACCTCTCCACTTATCTGCGTAACCACCGTATGATTTATCACCACTTTCAGGCCATCTAGCATTATATGTATTTACATTGTATGCCTGACACATGTTCTCTTGGTCGTCTAAACATACCTCGCATTCGTGGCACGATCTACTTTGAGCACCGACGCCGGCACGGTCTCCGATTTTAACATTCGTAACGTTTTTACCAACTCTACTAACAATGCCAACAATTTCATGACCAACGACACAAGGAAACTCAGTAGGACCCCATCCTTCATCTAGAGTATAGACATCGGATCCACAGATACCACAGTGAGTAACATTCATCTCAACAGAGTCTTCATCCCAACGCTTAAGAGTTAATTGGAGCTTAGTGAGAGGCTTACCGGTTTGGACACCGGCCCAGGCAGTAAAAGTATCGCTTCCAGTAGACATGCTTGAGTAGATTTTAAATAGAATTGACTAATGGTAAAACAACCTGGATTCTTCTTTAGTTTATATATCAATTTAGCGATCTATGGGGTTCAAAATAGTTTGGATCGAAGGCTTCGCTACTTCTTGATTTAGACAGAAGCTTACGTTTCTTCATCTAAAAGTATACAAGTGACTTCTACTGAGGATTTATAATAAGGTTTCCTTTTGCTTGCCGCAGTAGAATAGCGTCGCAGTTATGCGGCAGATCCATATACAGTAATAATCAGACTATTAAAAGAAACTAAAAGAGATAATTCTTCTGAGAAGCGGCGGAAAACCATGGTATTTAGCTATTTCAGGATCAGCAGTTATGCTGACAAACATTATTGGTCAAATGAGGTTTGTTTGGGAAGATCATTTTATAGTAAACTATTCTACTTTGAATCTGATTCGATTGCTGGGTTAGTAGTAGAGTATTACTTTTGGATCGATACTAATTGACGACTGCATGGTTATTGCATAACTATACTGACATAATCACATACAATGTATTATAGATTAGAAACTGTTAATTTACTTTTCGAAAATAATTTGGCTCACAAAGTAAAAGAAAATTAGGCTCATAAAGTTAATAAATTTTGGCTCACATAGTGAGAAAAAGATATGTTTCAAAATAAAAAATAATAAATTTACTACTTAAAGCGTATCTATACTCAATTTATATGCTTAGTATTTTCAACTATTATCATAACAACGATGGCATAGCAATTTAGGTATAATTGTTTGTGCTTGCAAATGAGCAAAGAAAAGGAGTAAAAATGATTATCCTGTACTTTACAGGATGTCATGTTGCACTAATGATGTAGCTTCTAGTTGCAAAATAATGAAATGCGAACTTTTCTAACTTATAACAAGATAGTTGAGTGCTAAAACTATATATGCCATATATGGTGTGTATACAACAAAGAGAAGGGCTCTTTAAAAAGAGATTATTTGATCTGCAGAATAAAAAATGGCTGTAACAAAGTCCTCTTGAGTGACTTAGAAGATAGTAGCTATCCGGTCTAAAGAAAAAAAATGAAAAAAAGGGTGGACTATTTTCATGCCAATTATTAATCTTTTCACGATTTGCAAGCCAATCTTAGTTTCTAACTTTGAGGTAATCTTTGTTCGTTTTTGATCCAATTTTTTTCTAAAATAGTATACCTATAACTTTGCGAAATGTACTACTGCAACCTTTTAAACCCATGCAAATAAGTTTTCTTGATTATTACTGTATATGGATCCGCCGCATAACTGCGACGCTATTCTACTGCGGCAAGCAAAAGGAAACCTTATTATAAATCCTCAGTAGAAGTCACTTGTATACTTTTAGATGAAGAAACGTAAGCTTCTGTCTAAATCAAGAAGTAGCGAAGCCTTCGATCCAAACTATTTTGAACCCCATAGATCGCTAAATTGATATATAAACTAAAGAAGAATCCAGGTTGTTTTACCATTAGTCAATTCTATTTAAAATCTACTCAAGCATGTCTACTGGAAGCGATACTTTTACTGCCTGGGCCGGTGTCCAAACCGGTAAGCCTCTCACTAAGCTCCAATTAACTCTTAAGCGTTGGGATGAAGACTCTGTTGAGATGAATGTTACTCACTGTGGTATCTGTGGATCCGATGTCTATACTCTAGATGAAGGATGGGGTCCTACTGAGTTTCCTTGTGTCGTTGGTCATGAAATTGTTGGCATTGTTAGTAGAGTTGGTAAAAACGTTACGAATGTTAAAATCGGAGACCGTGCCGGCGTCGGTGCTCAAAGTAGATCGTGCCACGAATGCGAGGTATGTTTAGACGACCAAGAGAACATGTGTCAGGCATACAATGTAAATACATATAATGCTAGATGGCCTGAAAGTGGTGATAAATCATACGGTGGTTACGCAGATAAGTGGAGAGGTGATTATCGTTTCGTATTCAAGGTTCCTGATAACATGACAAGTGAAATCGCATGTACTTTCTTTTGCGCCGGTATCACTACTTATGCTCCTTTGAAACGTTCCAACATCATCCCTGGAAAGTCTGTTGTTGGTGTCATGGGTATCGGTGGTCTTGGTCATTACGGTATTCAGTTTGCTAAGGCCTTAGGTGCAAAAGTCGTTGGTATTTCTCAAAGTGACAGAAAGCGTGATGTAGCCTTTGAACTCGGTTGTGATGACTATATCAATGATAGTGATGAGGAGTCCATGGCCAAGTATAATACTGGGTTGACACATATCCTCTGTACTGGCACCAGCACTGGTTTCCAATGTAAGTTTTAAATTGTCATTCTCTATAATATTTTGTTAACTATTTTTTTTTTTATCCAACTCTAGGGCATAAATACTTTGCCCTCTTGAAAGTTAACGGCCATTTCATTAATGTTAATGTTCCTAATTGGGACTTCCCTGGTATGCACGTCTTTACTCTAATTTCGAAACAAATCAAGATTTATGGTTCTTGTGTTGGATCCCCTAAAGAAATCGAAGAAATGCTTTTATTCGCTGCTGAAAAAGGAGTCAAGCCATGGATTACAAAGTACAAAATGGATCATATTAACCAAGCTATTGAAGATTTCAGAGCAGGAAAGCCTCGCTTCAGATTTGTTTTGGAAAATTAAATGTCTAGTTAATACACTTGAAACTTATTTTTATTAAAAGCGCGTCTTTTTTTTTTTTCTTTTTTTTTTTTTTTTTTTTTTTTTTTGCTATCCTTCCATCACTACAGTTTGTTGCTTTTGACTGACTGAAACTTGACTGGAAGTTAATGAAATTAATAGAGAGGAAAACCTCGATTATTGCCCTGTATAGGATATTTTAACCAATTTAGCAGCCAAATCGAAAGACAATGTACATTCTACTATTATAGTCACGAATTAAATGTTATTTCTATGCATTATATCTACACCCAGCCGCTGTATTCTTTTTTTTTTTGCAGCTGTGCGATTATCCTTTTTTATTCTTTTTTTTATTTTGCAGCTGTGCGATTATCCTTTTTTATTCTTTTAAAGCTTACAAATTAATTGCATATGTATGAGACACATGCTCTGGTTTGCGTAAGAATAATTCAATTTTAGAAAAAGCTGTTTGATATGTGTAAAAAAGGCTACATATATTATTTTAGTATGGTTTAGTCCATCTTTAATTATTTTTTTAACTAGAGGAAAACGCTTAAAGAAAACTATAATACGCATTTTATCAGGGTTGTAATTTGACGATGCTTAAAATATAATGAATAGTAGAACGTTTTCTATTTTGGCAGAAGGATATAAGTGTGGCATTCATAAGTATTCAAATTTGGATATATTTGCAACATAAAGCTCGACAAAATAACCCTTTGTTAGTTGAGAACCCCACTTCCCATGACAGCTTAGCTCAACCAAATATTAGATGCACAAGCTACCAAGTTGTCTCTTTCGTATCGACGTGTGCTTAGACTTGAAAAGTTTATGCTGATGTAACAACATATACATAGATGCTGACTATTATGCAAAAAATATTGAAAAATTACAATGGTTTGTATGATACGATGGTATTGTTTTGCTGTCAGAGAGCGTGTAATACATTCATATATGGTTGACATCCATAGCGTGCATTCATGACGTACAATTGTGATATCAGCAAGCAGGCACCGCGATATTGCTAATTTTTAAGGCTCTAAAGATGAGGTATAGAAGCTCTGGCTATGGATGTGTCCGATAAAAAGTCTTGAAATATCATAAGTGGAGTGTTCTATTAGATCCGTCTAAAAATTTGCCTAAAAAACGTGGACGGTGCTAAATAATGGACAGCTTCTCATTGTTTTGTGCATTAGAAACTTCAATATATCTCATCCAAGAAAGATGATTTTGCCATAGATGTTTTAAATCAACCGTGGGTTTTATTTATTTAAATTATTGTTATATGTACTTAGAGAGCTACTGCCTTTGCTTGACAAGTAGGGATTTGTTGTGTATGCAATAGCATCGGAAGAAAGACGACTGGAAGTCGTTTGTAAATAATATAATTCGTGCGGGTGAATGAACTGTTTGCCGCGATTAGGAGTGTAACGAAATTTATTCAGCAAGGAAGTTTCGGGTGCAGCAGGTGTTACTGGTGATGTAGCCACGGCTGGTCCTTTGTCACACGGACTCTGAGCTACTTTTGAATCATCGTCGTTAAAATAATCGGCACCATCGTCGTCATCTTCTGTGTATGAGTAATTGGTAGTTGTCGGTGATTCGGAAGCTGTATCATTTATAGCTAGCGGCGGTAAATTAAATAAAGGTGCTGCTGGTGCTGCTGGTGCTGCTAAAGGAGCTGATATTTTGGGCATAGTATTGCTTAATGATAATACGCAAACAACGTACAGTTGGTGTAGACTGTCTGTGTCAAATAAATCGGCGCCAAGTCCACCACCCAGATACATTTTACAATGCATTTCTTCCTGTGTCTTCTCTTGGCCACCAGTGCGAAAATTTAATTTTGTTTTTAATGTTAGAGATCCATTGGCAATATTCAGTAATGTCTGTAAAGGAGCAGAAAAAAACGCTTCGTAAGATGATCGAATCGTTTCTGGTGGTTGTTTCTTTTGTTGGTGCTGGACAGCATTATCTAATAAACAACGGTGCAATTTCGACATGCTTTGGCGACTTTCTCCTGGAATGAGGAAGTCATAAATGGATCGGTGAGAAAATTCTTGGGGGTATAGTTGAAGGTATTCCAAGGATTCGTCAGTGACTCTAGCACAACACAGATCCATGGATAAAAGAACCTATGTGATGTCAGTTTTCTTTATATTTTTAGAATAATAAAGGTTCATCTTACAGTCATTGAATCGTTTGAAACAGGTGTGGCTTCGGCAGAAAATGACATTACATGGTAGCTGGATGGTGGTGGATTTGGTCGGACTTTATTGTTGTTGCTATCTCGCATCATCTTTGGTCGGCCTCGCTTTTTATGCTGTACATCGTGACAGGTATCTGCTTTATCAGCCGAGACGCACCGTTGGCAAGGTCTAGATACTATGATAAGCTTGATAAGATCTGGTTTATTTTATTTTTTTATTTATTTATTTTTACCATCGCAAGCCAAATGTGCCTTCTTGCAGTTCACCTTTAAATGTTTATTAGCATGACAATGTACAGAGCATTTTTTTTACTGTGCTACTTTACGCATGCTGCAGAAACATGAACTTTATTTTGTCTTTTTCTTTGTTGCTGTTGTTGTTGTTGTTGTTGTTGATCGTTATTAAACAACGGTAGTGTAGGAGAGATATAATCCATCAAATTATAATAGTAAAGACAGGGAAGAAGAAGGGGAAAATGAAAAAAAAAGGGTTTTTGATTTACCACTTTCTGTGTGAGGGAAAAATTTAGGAGATTTTTTAATCTCCTAAATTTCCGGGTGCTCAGACATAATCAGTCTCGGGGAAAAACACGCCATGTCAGATTTAATTATACTTTATACCGTTTAAATACAACACTCACAATAGATGTGTATGTATAAATATATACTTGCAAAAGTACTAGTTGTTTAAAAAAATAAGTATGTATGGCTGGAAGGCTGTTAATACCTGCCAGTAAATGGTCAAGGTAAGAATGGGATTGCTGTATAATATATGGAATTTAATTTCAGTGAAATGATGGCCTATTCTTGCCGCTAAATACGGTTCTTCATATGCTTTCGAATCTGAATTTTCTAGAACAAAAAAGACAAATTGGGAATGCCAGTATTGTATATCACGAAATACGGCGACATCAGTACCTGGATATATAATTAAATTATGTACAGTGCTCACGGCACCAATTTGCGTCATCCCAAAAATCAAATCGCGCAAAGTTAAATACCCTTTTATAGACTATTTGTAATACATTTTACTTTAGCCAATCAAATTAGCGCGGATGCCGCGTCCTCACCAAAAAAAATTCCGGTGTATCTATGCCAACAAAAAAATTGTATTTCATACTTGTCTTCATTGCTTCAGTGGATGCACCTGGAACTTGGTTTTTTAACCATCACTGCAAACCAGAGTATTTAGGCGTAAAATACTAGCTTATGGGAGATGTCTTGTTTGAAAACATTCACGTTACGAAGTAGCACATATCCTTGATCGTATGAAGGACTAGGCAGATAGCATGAAGATATATTGTTGGTCCCATTGTAGACATTGGCGTAATTGTCTGTTTTTGAACCCTCGACTTTCTCTCCCACTATATTGTTTATGTAAATACTATTAGCAACATCTACGAATGTCTGTCTTTAGCCTTTGCACCCTTAAAAACGTTTTTCTTGGAGGTGTGATTTGTAGCCCAAATGATATTTGTTTGGTAAAAGTTCTCAATAAAGTTGAAGGGATGTGACGTTTAGGTTTAGATTATATGCTCTAAGAACTGGATTGAATTATAACGGATGTCTTTTTTGTTTTCTGCAATGAGACGGCCTGGGGAATTTCAAAACAAAGCAGAAGTTCGGCTCAAACCAAGTATGACGTAAAGTACACCCCCCATTTTTACAAAATGAGACTATACCAATTAAGAACATCTCAGTTTTCGTTATAAGACAGGAAAGGCTTTTCGAATACTTTTCCCTCTTTTCTCTTTCATTAAAAACTTGCGAAACCTTTTTTTAGAGCTTGAAAATGACAGACTGTACATCATTGATTATCCATAACTTGGACAGAAATGTCACGGAGGAAGCATTAAGCAACATCTTTGCGTTGATCTCTCCAATAACAAGTGT
The DNA here is from genome assembly GCA_943193625.1 of Mucor piriformis. Classification (NCBI taxonomy): domain Eukaryota; kingdom Fungi; phylum Mucoromycota; class Mucoromycetes; order Mucorales; family Mucoraceae; genus Mucor; species Mucor piriformis. Next base: position 2,650,540 of record OW971869.1, on the reverse strand, counting down.
CAAGATAACAACAGACGACAGAAATGTAAGTTACAATCACGTCGGGGTTTTTCATCCAGACAAAATGTGATCATAGATTTCAAGGTTCAATCAAAATCTTGGTAGATCACATGATTAGATTATAACAAAGAATCTTATCATTGTGGCACTAACCCTGAAAAAAATTAGAACGATTTAAATTGTGCTGTTATAGAGTTCCATGAACACCAGGCTGCTGAACAAGCCTTACATGCTATGGATAGACGTGTCATTTATAATCAGGTAAGAAAGAAAAACGATGAAAATTCTCACACTCACACAATTACAATCAGGAAATCGCTGTAAATTGGAATAATGAACATAAGGATGATGATATCATTAGCGAAGCACCAACACAAGTCATTGTCTCTGATTTGGATTCTGAGGTAAATGACAAGATTTTGAGGAATACTTTCAAACAGTTCCATTTTACGTATGTATACAGAACGCAAGCACTGCATAAACAAGTTTTCCTAAAATCTATTTTTAGTGATGCACGTGTGATAAACGGTCAAGGAATCGTTACTTTTGACCAAAGATTGAATGCAGAAAAAGCTATTCGTCAAATGGACTCTCAGCCCATCTTATCATCAAATGTTCATTGCTGCATGGCTCCTGATAATACTGATGCTATATCAATCACAAGTTCAAGGCGTTCATCTGCCGACAGTGATCATGGTATGTTTTTTTCAAATCCGCTTGCAGTAAATAGAAGTACTAACGCCTATTCATAGTTGTTCTTTCAAATATGTCTTACGAGGAAATTTTTGCTCAAACACCTCTTTACAATACATCTGTATATATTTCAAATTTACCAAAAAAAGTGATCAAACAAGACATTGTACCTCATTTACAACAATACGGATTCGTATCGGACATTTATATTCGAGGAACTATGGCAACTATCAAATTGGATACGCATGCTAATGCAGCTACTGCTATATTTGCTTTACAAGGAATCAAAATTGCTGGCAACAATGTTCGTTTAGGTTGGGTCAAAGATAGAACTCCTCAACGTACCGATAGCCAAGATAATATGCAACGGTCATATAATGTTTTCTCGCCTGGCTACATCACTCCAAGCAAACACATAAATAACATTACAAACACATATGACAATCATACAACGATGCGACCTCCTGCACCAACTTCAGATCCAACAGGTGGTGAGCCTGGAGGGGGGCTTCATGGCTGGAACCAGTATTACCAGCCATATTACACTGCTGGTCATTTAACCATCTAAATTTTCATTTTATTCATTACATATTAAACTCTAACCCGAAAGATTATTCCTCGATTTCCACCAGTATCACGAACCGTGAGAAACGTTCGTTCTGACCGACCCCCCATTTTGAAATATTATTTTTTGTTGTTAACCTAGATCAATTTAACCAATAATAAGTCAGATTACGTTAAAGTTATCTTTCTGCCGCAAAAGATTTGAATGAGTGTTTATTATGCTGTAATTTATATATGAATGTGTTTAGTTCTCCAAAACAAATCTAAAACGAGGATCGCCGTTGTTAAAATCTTCAAGTGCCTTCGGTGCTTCCTTCATGGAATACTTTTGAAGCCAAGGAGCAACATTATGTTCAACAGCAAACTTTAACATGTCTTCAATTTCAGCAGGTGAGCCAATGGCAGAACCACAAATGTTGACTTGACTCATGGAAAGCAACCCAGGAGGGACCTCTGGGAAATTCCAGCCAGGAAGACTGACATTGATAAAGGTACCGTTGGGTCTGAATAAAGGAACATATGTTTGCCATTTGAAATCGGCGCCAGTACCAGTGCAGAGAATATGTGTTAATTCACCCTTGATCTTATTCATGTCTTCTTCGAGTGATGTAACAACGTAATCGTCTGCGCCTAACTTTTTAGAGACCTCTCTCTTTTTGTCGTTGTGGGACATTGCAATAACACGTGCACCCATGGCTTTGGCCCATAAGATACCATAATGACCAAGACCGCCAATACCCATAATCTATAGAAAGTTAATGATATTAATATATAATAACATGCTTTGTAGGATCATATACATACACCAACAACCGAGTCCTTATTGACATTGTGTCTCTTTAATGGACCATAGGCAGTAACACCAGCACAAAAAAAGGTACAAGCGACTTCGTTGGTCATATTATCGGGAATCTTGAAGACAAATCTCGAATCACCTCTCCATTTATCAGCATAACCACCGAAGGATTTATCACCGTTAGGCCAGAAACTATTATAGGTACCAGTACGTTTACCTACACCTTTACATAAGTTCTCCCAGCCAGATTTACAAGGAGTACACTCATGACATGAGCCAGACTGTGCACCAACACCAATACGATCGCCAACTTTGACATTTGTAACTTTTTTGCCAACACGAGTTGCAACACCGGCAATTTCATGGCCTACGACGCAAGGATAATTTGCTGGTCCCCAGTTGGATTCAAGAGTGTGAACATCGGAACCGCAGATACCACAATGGGTGACATCCATATCTACACTATAATCATCTTCAGCACGAAGAGGCATTTCCTTCCATTCTAATGGCTCGCCTATTTACTGTGTTAGTATTCTAATAAGACGAACGCGACATTTACTCATTTACCTTTTCCTTCACAAACCCAACCGTTGAATGTTTTTGGTCCAGACATTTTTCTATTTTTGTATAAATATACGTAGTTTTTACTGGGGAAATAGAAACGAAAATGCAACAGTATTTATATGTTTTTGTTTAGCATATAGCCCGAGTCACGTAACACTGGATTATACTAAGGGTTTTTAATTATCCATGAACAAATTTCTCCCGTGTAATAAGATTCTTAGGTTTTGCACAGCCTTCTTTTTGATAAATTAATCAGCTTTTATTATTTTCCCGGTTGGTGAATTAATCATCACCCACAAAATAAATAAGATATTACGTATAGCACTTCCTAATTTGGCGTGCCGATGTACGTTAAATACTTTGCCCTTTATCTTTGCTGAATACTTCTGCTATTCTCCCCTTATAGGACTAACTATTACGCTATTTGGTGACACAGGCCATTTATCGATAACAAAAAAAAGTAAAAGGGAGGCAAAAAGTATCGGTTTTTATTGTTTTTTTAAGAAAAATGTCAATTTTGTGGTAGCCAACAAACCCAGAAGAAAAAGAAAAAGTGTAAAAAAATAAAAAAAAAAAAAAAAAAGGTTCAAAACATTTTTTTCTTTTTTTTTTTTTTCTATATACAAAATGCGCTAGTTAGTATTTTTTTTACTCAACCGGTGTTGCAGTGGTGGTGGTAGTAGTAGTAGTGGTGGGAGGAGCAGGAATAGCGGTAGGAGCAGGAACAGAAATTGCGGTAGGGATTGGATTAACCGCAGTAGGAGGAGGGGTAGATACGGCCTCCTGTGATTGTATGGCAGGAGTAGACTCATTACTGGTGCGATGTTTCTTGTTAGGCTGTGCTGATGTATTGTTCTTGCGCTAATTATATAGGTTAGTGCTAAAATGTCATAGAGAAAGCGTATCTTTGCAACTTACGTTTTCTTGAGTTCTCTTCAATTTCCTTTCGTCTCCGATCAATTCAACAGGCAATTTGTGTCTACATAAAAGGTGAAAAAGTATTAGTTTAAATGCACTTAATATTATTAAAATTATTATTTTTTATGAATAAAGACAAATTGTTTATTATGCAGCACCCTTTAAGACTCTGAACGGATATCTTCATCTCGTTTTCGTCGTATTTATCCCAGGCCTTGACCAATCTAAGGAAATCTTGCAATGGATGCACAATATTCAGCTTTCTAGTTTCGGTTGACCCAGCTACGGTAAAAAAAAAAGGGGGTGTGTCAGTGCATAATGCTCATTTGCATAAACCTTCTTACCAATCTTGGGCAATGTTTCAAGTCCAATATAGAATGTAGTAGAGAACACCCTTACAACATCCTTCTCATTCTCTTCAGTCACTAAGCCCTTCTCCTTTAACAGATACATATGATTTGTTTCCAAACTACCTTCCTCTACGGTGAATGAGCGCTCTTGTGAATAGACGCCCTTGGATGCATTGACAACCTCTTCGCTTGTTAAACAGTAGTGAATTTTGTCGATGCCTTTAATATATGGATGAGCGAGGTTGATTAATTCGAGTAATTCCAGTTTTAAAACGAGTTGACGCAACTTGGCTTCAACAAGACCAGACCAGGTCAATTGAGATTCTGAAGACATAGAGGACGAAGTGATTTCCAAGTAGTTTTTATAAGAATGAAAGAAATCGCTCTTGACAAACAGATCGGCCCACTTCCCCTCACCCTCCATAACCTTTTCCACAACATCGATGCCGTGTTTAAATTCATTAATCATGATAGCACGAGTTGAGTCAGTGACATTATGCGTTGCGCACATCGACGGATAAGCAGGAGTGATAATTGGCATACGATGACTTCTATCAGCTGGGTACAATTTAGGGTTCCAAACACGAACTTGAAGTGGACCATCTTCTAAAGGACGAAGTAAGACGGGTTGTGGCCATTTCCATCTATACATGATTGTGAAGAATCTAGCAACAATAGCCGAAGCACAGGCATTTGGATAGAGCTGACAAATACGTGCGATCAACATGGCCCAAGCAACACCGCCTAAAAATCCCATCACGTTGGAATAAATAGATCGACATTTTGCCCATAATTTGATTGTTCTTAATGCGATTCGGAATGTTGCCACGTCGGGGACAAGACGTAAAATATCGTCAGTGACTCGGGAACCGTTCAGACTACGGACACATCGCTCATCCAGGTTTTTCAACACATTATTGTCAGCGAGTTCAAGATCGTCGGGAACTCGGGCGATTGATAACCTTGCACAAATAAAATCAATCTGTTTAGATCCTGTTAGTATCCAATACAGAAGACGTTTGCTTGTTTATCTACTTACAGGAATACCAGAGAAGTGCATTTTGATAACAGGTACATAAGCATCGGAAACCGCCTAAGTAGTACAATCAATGTTAACACAGGCTTAAAACTACTTTGTTCTACTGAAATACTTTACAGATAGCTCGGTCACTTCAGGCCTTGCTTTCAACATATCGTACATGATTGTAAAAAAATGTTCTCTTTCGACATGTTTAGGGAACACACACAAGGTATCAATATCAGCACCTGTAATAAAAATAAAGTTGGCACATAGTCGTGCTGTTTGTTTTGTAATTTACCTGTGCCATGAACACCAAGTCTATAACTACCATAGGTAAAGATCTTTCCACCTGCTTCTTTAGCGAGAGTATCTGGGAAGCCTTTCGATTTACTGACAGTGTAAACGAACTCTTTAACCATCTTGTCTAATTTGCCTAAAACGACAACTCTGTGTAATAATTAGTAACTGATTGAAAAAAAGTGGAGGAATGCTTGCATCTGAAGTTACCTCTTTTGGGCTTCTTGTTCACTTTCAAACAGACCAAAATCTTTAAGTGTCTGTACGAGACTCTCTGTTAATTTCAATTCTTTTTCTGTTGAAGGAGCTGAAGATATGGGCGGCGTAACACCGAATTGACGTGGAGGTTCTTGACTCATTATAATACACGTAGTAAGGAAAGGGGGATAGGAATTGAGAAAAAGAAAAATCCCAGCTATACGGTGACTGTTTTCCATAATGGTTTAAAAATAACTTTTTGGCGTATGCCCGAGTTACACTGAATGTAATGCTACCAATGGTTCTTGTGACTTTGTCTTCATATCATAGACCGAATCTTGGTAATTATTCGCTGTCGTTTAAATTACAGCTTTTACCGCGTAAAAAATATTCTTGCTGTATGTTATGACTCACGCGCTGAACAATCTTGTTAACATTAACCCACTCCGAAATTTGGAAACGACAAATTTGATTTTGTGTCCCAGAAATGAAATTACTTAATATGGTCATGACGTGATATGAAATGGACATTGCCACAATTTGGTCAGACAGCCATTGTCTTATTAATGGTTGTGTAGTTGCAATTTTGCTGTGTTAAGCACGAATGTCACTCGATTAAACTTTGGCTTAAGAGACAAGTCTGGAACCTGGTCAGCTACAGATCCAAACGTAGCCAGACTGGCTTGTTTAAAGGCGCTGTACAGGATGACCCTTTGATGAAAATTATTATTAGTACTTGTCAGATTCAGGATAATTGTTTTCTATCTTTCTTATTTTCATTATAATTTGCGTTAAGTAAAGATAATGGGTGCCCGTTTATGGACAAAATTGAAGAAAATCCAATCAACCCAATGTTTCTTTGCTTCGTTTTGTGATCCCTGCTGATTGTGGTAGATCTATTCGTAGAGCCTTCTTAGGTAGTTATTTTATGTGCAAACCACAGCTTCTTTAGATCAACTTGGAACCTTTTTGGTCAATTTCCAAAGCATAAAGTTAGTAGTCTTTTTAACCCTTCAGCTTTTGTTTCGATATATTTGTTTTCTTTAGGTGTGTACACAGGGACAGCGAGGCTACCCGACCCATAGGTTCCCTGGGTACACACCTGTAGTCCCTAAGAAAACTCGTAGCATAATTTGACAAATAACAATATTGGGATATCTGTTTATTTACCTTTTCTTCTTACAAATGGTGCTTTGTGGGAGGCTATATAAGGTCACCGTTAGTTGATTGCTGTAATATAGTATAGTGAACTTATGTTCTCTCACTGAGTCTTCTGTGTTCTGTTTCTTATTGTAAAAACTGGGAAGAGATGTATTTGACAACAGAACAAAATTTATCAAAGAAGTATTCAAATTATGCAGATCATTTATATTAGTCAAATTTCTACTTCATCACTCTATTTCTCAATAGCCTATCATACTTTCAGTATGTCCACATTATATTCATTTACATTCTACAGTCAGTCGAATCAAAGTATAGTTATCAAATGTTGAAAAAAAGCTTCGTATGAAGCGGTTAACTTATAACGTGAGTAAGCTTCATGATATGTTGGTCAATAAGAGTTGCCCACTTAGGATACGTTTTATTTTAGTATAAAATAATCCCAGCTCCAATCCTACTCAACAGGCCGTTACAGTCTATTGAAGTGTGGTTGGGAATAGCGTTCATGTTTACTGCTGGAAGACACTGGTTTTGAATGATCACTGCTTCTGCCGGAACATTCCGATTTTGAATTATTGTTGTTACGTTTAATGCTTCATTAATTGAGTATTAATCGGAGTCGACTTTTGATTTGGGAATCTGTCAGTCTGATCTTTTCTTCGAAGGCTTTTAAGTCTACAGACAATTTTTAAGGCCCGGTCTTAAAATCCTGAGTTTGCTCCGCCCGCCAAAACTTTTTTTCAGAAGATCCCTTTTCGTACATGAATAAAATGGCTTCATTAGAAGAAACACTTAGAGAGTTTGAGTCCGAATCCAACAAATTTGCCAGTGTAGAGCTCAAAGTAGGCACTACACCGCTATTAGATAATATACTTTCGCGTAAACGACGTTATGTGAGAGATGCCAATGAGACCGAGGAGGCGCTTGCCATCATTGCCTTAGGCGAACCAATTTTGAGGTACGGAAACTAAGAACAATCAAAAAGTAGACACACAAAAAACTGATATTTTGCGTAGACTAGCAAATACTTTTTCCGTTGCAGCAAGTGTAGAAGAGGAGATATACGATATCCTGTGCATAGTAACAAGGCTCAATGAGATTTGGTAATATTCAAGGCAATAGCTACTTTTTTTTTGTATAATACTCAAGTCATCTGTTTAGTAAAAATCCTCAAATAGAAGCACAAATTCAGAATTTGTTAGCTGTTCGTGATAGATATACGAACAGTGCATATCTTAAAAAAACTCATGATCAAGTAAATGCATAGAAACAAAGATATTGAAATCATTTCTAACTTATAATAGAAATGCCTAGAAATCGATTCTTTAACAGTTCAATTTACAGAAGTAAATACAGCCGCGAACATCAGAACCATGAAACAGTATGAAGAAATCAGAGAGGCAGAACAAGAAGATCAGTTAGAGGTTTCAAAGTTACAAGCTGAATTTAATAAATTAAAGGAAGACAATGAACTGCTTGTGAAACGTGAAAGTGATTATATTCGCATTGGACAGGATATCAAAGAAAAGGCATTACAAGGGTCTTTAAATCCAGAATTACCAAATGAAAATAAGCGTTCAGAAATAGAGAAACTAGAGCAAGAGAAAGAAGAGTTAGATAGGCTTATTTTACAAGACGATGCGCTACTTGAAGAGGATAATGACAATGAAGCAATAACATCACGTTTTAAGGAATTGTATGAAGACCTTTGTGCTGAAATTGAGGAGTTGACAAACAGTCCTGCTCAAGTCAGTTCACGGTCAAACATTGCGGGTTTGCTGTCTAAACTTGGATCAGTTAAAGCTGGATTGAACGAGAGACTTGTTACGTATGAAGCTATTGGCGTGAATGAGAAAGAAAGGTAAAGGTCATATCACATGTGTGTATGTGTATAGTGTATCTTAAAATACGATAATTATAGATCCGTATATCATCATCTGTTAACATTCTTTCACAACCGAGCCTTGCACCCCGACGAGAATTGCGAAATCAATGTGGATTTCGAGAAGCTTAACGAAGTATTTCCCCACATTACCAGTACAACTGTGTCACAATTACTACTATCCGATACATCGTCTACAATTACAGCTATTCTTCTAAAATTATATGACGAGGAAGATATGACGTTACAGAACCTTGTTACGTATGTAGAAGACTTTTCAAAAGAACATGGCGTGTCAAATGAATCAACACATACAGTCATATATAGCCTAGTAGCTGCCGATTTGGTAGTAATTGATCGTACTCATAAAGATAGTCTAGTTAGATTGAAGTTGTAATCGGCACTTCTAAAAAACCATGATAACACTTTTTACCTTACGTCAGATCATTGTAAAGGCGACCTGTGGTTCGAGTAATGTGTTGATTGGGCTAAGTCATGTTCAAATACGTCATTTTTTTTTTTTTTTTCTGGTAACTGATCTTTAAAATAAATTTTTCCCTTTTCTATTTACCTTTTTCCTTTCTCTATCCCCTTTATTTTATGCAAATTGCATTCAAGTTTTTCTACATTAATTAAAGAATGAATCTCGAAAATTCACTTTCAGCAATGTCTATCAATGGAAATGAAGAAAAAAAACCTTCACCACGACCAATGCCTCCACGACCAATGCCACAAAGAATGTCAGGTCGCTCAGTTTTACCACCCATGAGCCGACCTGGAGGTTCACCTTTACCTCCCATGGCAGGTGGTAGTCCTGGCGGATTAAGTGGAAGTCCTGGCGGATTAAGAGGAAGACCTGGTATGGGTCGGATGGGAAAACCTGCTTTAAACTTATCTCAACTTGGTCTTTCACCTAAGCAAGAACAAACACCATTTGCCAATTTTTCAAAATATGTGTAGGTGTAACAACAGTATATATGAAAGCCTCATAATGTTTTAGTAATCCATTACATGTAGTGACCCCTCTGGGAAATTAAATTTTGCTGGTAAAGCCATTATTCACGCAGATGGTGTTGATTTCAGTAATGGAAATAGCTTTGCAATTAAAATGGATGATTTAATTTTACAGGAGGAACTTGGAAAGGGACAATATGGAACTGTCCAAAAAGTTAAGCATCGTGTTACTAATGTTACAATGGCCATGAAGGAAATTCGTTTGGAATTAGATGAAACTAAACTGCATCAAATCTTGATGGAGTTGGATATTTTACACAAGAGTTCCGGTGAATTTATTGTTGAATTCTATGGCGCTTTCTTTATTGAATCGTGTGTTTACTATTGTATGGAATATATGGATGCTGGTTCACTTGATAAATTGTATGGTTCAGGTGTGCCTGAAGAAGTCTTGGCAAAAATAGCCATTTCTGTAAGTGTTGATTTTTATTGTATTTTTTTTTTTTTTTCAATATTCATACCTTTCATATTAGATGGTAAAAGGTTTAAAGTTTCTCAAGGATGAGCTTTCGATTATTCATAGAGGTACCTCCAACAAATATGAGAATTGCGGCGGAATTGTATTAATGCTTTAGTTTAGATGTTAAGCCTACAAACGTCCTCGCAAATATTAAGGGACAAGTGAAGCTTTGTGATTTTGGTGTGTCAGGCCAATTAGAAAAATCCTTGGCGAAAACAAATATTGGCTGTCAAAGTTACATGGCAGTAAGTTGCTTACAAACATATTTATAATGACATTACTAACATTATATAAAAAAAAAAGCCTGAACGAATCAGAGCAGCAAATACGTACTCTGTATCATCTGATGTTTGGTCTTTAGGTATATCCCTTGTCGAAATTGGTGTCGGTCGTTATCCTTACAAATACGATAATATGTTTGCACAATTAAAAGCCATTATTGATGACGAGCCACCATCATTACCTTCCGATATATTTTCTCCCGAAGCTGTCGATTTTGTAAATTCATGTCTTCAAAAAGAACCACTTAAGCGACCAGCCTATGCTGATTTATTAGAACATCCATTCATTAAAAAGTATGAAAATGTTGATGTTGATATGGCAAAATGGGCTACGGAAGCATTTGAAGCCAGAAAAAACTAAACTACTGCTTACCCCTCTCTTATTTTTTATTTTTTTCTTGAACCAAACAGTATTAATAAATTATATTCCTCCAAATCAATCTTGTAACGATAACACATTCTTTAGACAAGTGTCATTTTTTTTTTTACGTTAGTATTAAACAATCAATGCAGATAAACAAACCATTGCATGATGAGCGTTACATTATTCTTGTAATCATTGATGCCTTTAAAAAGAAATATTTGGATGCAAAAAAAGACAACTTAGCCAATCAACGCATTTCCACGTGATTATCATGTGACTGATAATTACATTTTTATGTGTTTATAATTATATTTTTAATTCTAACGTCATCAAATGCTTTCTTGGCTCAGTTGGTAGAGCGTTAGTCTCATAATCTGAAGGTCGGCGGTTCGAGCCCGCCAGAGAGCATTTTTTACAGTTTTTTCTTATTTGTGGTGCTTGTAGTGCCTAGATTATCTTGGAAACTTGTTTTAAAATATTTTTTATATGACATGAATGTAAACAAAAAAAAAAAAAATTTTTATATGTGTATTATATGAATATATATAGTTACAAAGAAGGAAAAAGGGACTCAGATTATTAAATACATTATTATTCAATCAGAGTTTGATCAAAAAACACTAAAGTGTTGTTACTTCGAATAGATAGCCAATCCAACAAACTCATTGCAGAATCAGAGACAGAAGGTCCAAATACAGCTATATGGAATGGTACTTCCATAAACATCTTTTCCGTATCTTGAGAGAGTGATGTATTGATGTTTCCAAGTGCACCAAAAAGAATATCAGAGGCAACACGAGCTAAACTCTTATCCCACGCAACGTCCTGTTCAAGCATATTGTAAAGGTTTCTAATCACTGTGCCTAAAATTTTTTTATTCACAAGCTCCTTTGTAATATTGACGAGCAAGTGTTCAAATTCTTGTTTAAATTGAGGTACGGCCACAAGAGCAGGCGACAGAGGTCGTTTATAAAACCCAGGGAAATTGGAATAATTACCATCATTCAGAGCGCTAGAATTATATAATGCTGTACCCATTGTCAAGTCAAAATCTTGGCCGCTAAAAATTAACCGTTCATGTACCAAATCATCGTTGATTATATAGTTGTTTCCCATACTCAAATATCTGTCCGTATCAGACACAAGAATTTCGAATGCTAAACCACGAAGAAAACTATCAACATCAATCTTTTTTTTCCAGAGGAGCACAGTAGAGTCATCGAGGAGTGGCATAGTAGGCTGTTCCGAAATAAACTTGCTTACATCCATAATTCTAGTATAATTTGGAGATCCCAAGGATGGTTTTTCTTTAACAGCGTATTGACCAGCACTATACAGACTAATATGACTCCCCAGATATGATAATTGTGCAGGACTTTGAACAAGTTTTACCATTCCATCAGGTGTAGTTTTAGGGTTTAGGCCGTTTTTGAAACTATCGAGAGCACCAAAGAGTTCTTTACCACCAAATAAATCTGCAGTGTACAAGGCACCATGATCAAAGTCTTTATCTCCGTTAGCAAATTCATTTCGTATCCAAGGTTTCTTGAAAGCTTCTGCAATACCAAATAAGCTAATAGCACGATCATTGATATAAAGACGAGCATAACTGTATTCACTAGAGGACAATCCTATGGCTTTTGCAACGCCATAACATAATTAATCTCTCATGTAGGAAGAGTTCATTGACACAGATCGTAGTTTGATTTGACGATATCCGTAAAGATAACTACCACTGGGTGTTTTAAGCGAGTAAGAATCTTTTGGAAGACCCTTAGTTGAATGTCCCGAAAGTGAAACTGTCATATTGGAGAAATGGACAAGATCATCAGAACTATATATAATAACAGATTTCTTAGTCATCAATTTTTTGACATGGTCCTGTATTTTTTTTACCTGATATACGTCATGTTTAAATTCACATCCATATCTTTTGTTTGATTTTTATGCATATTATCAACCAAAGATTGATCACCATACAGATGAATAGTAGGGATTTCATTATGGATATGAAGTTTAGATTGAATACGATGAATAATTGGAAGCGGAGGAAGGACATCTGGTATTTCGGGCAAATCAAAACTATTCCATGATCTTCCATAGTAATCATTTAGTGTACTCTCCGTTCCGTTAGCGAGTTTACGAGTAAAATCTTCGGTTTGAACAATGCGCTGATTTTCCTTGGCAAGGATAGCGTACTTGTAATCACCGTCGATCGGTGCAGGAGCTTTACCAAAGTGAAGTAGAGTTGAGTCGGGATTGACGTTTGTCAAAGGGTAAATTTGATCATTGACAATAACTGCAATAGTTTCATTACTGGGGACGAGAGAAATAACTTTATATGTGATATCTATAGCAGCAGCAGCAGCAGTAAATACATTCGTAACAATAAAAGCAGCCTAATAGAATGTAAATATGAGTATAAGGTGTTCAATGTGTGGTATGGGTTCAACAATTACCAAGCGATAACTTCATGATTGAAGCAATTGATTTAATAAAAATAACCATAGCTGAAGACCTTTATATACGTTATTTTCCTTTTATAAAAAAAACCCCGTTACTGTTTCGCATATCTTTTTAAAGCTCGAACTCGTTATGAAAAGAAAAAAAACTTAAACATTGACCTTGTAATTCCGAGGGTCCATCATTCATGGCGAGTACATATATAATGTAAGGGGGGCGGGGCGGGAGGGAAGTTATTCTAAACAAACCTCGTCCTTATACATCTTCATATAAAGAAGTGTATACGATATAATATAAAGGAAATTACAGCCGAGCATCAATGAAAGGACCAGCAATTGGTTCTCTTTTTCGAGTCCTGTGTCAAATGTAAGAGAAGAACTGCATGCACTTTCTCCATCACACACTAAAAGGATCTTATCATGCATTGAGACGGAGCTGTAATAACTATAGGCGGGGCACTTGACCTCAATTGGGATGCATAGCATAAAGAAAAAAAATGCAGTTATGCAAAAAAAATGTGTGTGAGTGTGGAGGGGGGTGTGCTATTTCTATATAGCCGTAAATTAGATTGGTTTCTTACTTTGTTTTTTATACATGTATCATATTTAGAATTCATAGTCGTAACTTATTGTATAAAGTCACAAGCCTAGTTTAGATAAAAGCCTAAACCAATATCCAAGACGATTGTACTGTTTTTTTTTCAAGTAGAAAATATACACCCATACTGCACAATTACATTAATAGCATGAGCTTGCATTCTGTAATCTAGGGAGATAACCGATTCTATTGCGCTAAATTAGGAACGGTTTGTCTTACTGACAGATATCGGTTTAATTGAGTGAAAATAGACTGACGAATTTTTTTCTGGGACACACCGTGTGATAGATCTGAGATCTTGTGGTGTAACAATGTGGAGATTGGATTAACTTTTTTGCACGGACTAAATATTTTTCCTCCCCTTCTTTTGTATATTCACACACATTCACTTTATTGTATATGAAAAAAACAATACCATACCCAAAAACTAACATACGGTAAAGAAGTGCTATTTTGGTAAACTGAAACGCTTTTTAAGTCAAGTAGTACGGTATTAATAGGCGTATGTTTAACCCGATACCCAGCCATGGTAACATACTCGTGGCAAGTATTTAGACTTCACTATATTGAAACTAATTTGTGAAAATAACATACTAAATGCACAGACAAGATACAAGCTATAAAATGATAATAATAGCAAAATATAGATCTATGATGAGAGGGGGGAAGATAATGATAAATTGTTTCCCTACCCCAAGCCTCTATTTCCATTATACGCAGGGGGTTTTGCTTTTTCCAAAACCTTAAAGATATTGTTTATATTGTCATTTGACATTTCATGTGCACAGTCTGTGAGGTAACATTGTACTGCTTCTCAATGTAACACTTTATTAGCCTGCTATACAAGTCTAAAACATATCCAAAATATGTTGATTCGTACTGAGTTACACGGAAGACGTGATGACAGTCAATATCCCACATTTTTAGAAAAATCCATGTTTAGAATAGGTAATACGACCCACAAGTCAAAAAATTTCTAAATTTTTTCGTGTGGGTGGGTGTGGATATGCACATAGTGTTATCTTTGTGCATGTGTAGGTATTATTTCTTATTATGGTTGGTATAGAGAGATCTGACAAAGCTGATAGCTTCCTTTCTGTGAAACCACCGACAATAGTTTTGCAATTGATAGGAGAACGTGTATAGAAAACAAATGGGATAAAATTAGGTATTTGTAAAAGAAGCGCGTCAAATAAACACAAACTTTCTTATGGTGAGCCCAAAGGACCTGGGGGGGGTGTTTCACCTTAATCGGAGTTGATGTTTTTTTTTCAGTGGGTATCGAGCAGCAATTGTTTTTTTTTTCTTCTTTTTTATAATACACACATTATTACTTCGTTTTTTTTAATAAATATGGGTCTATGTCATTCTTCGGAAGAAGACAACCATGAGCATCAACGGAGTAATGAAATAGATAAACTCATTGAAAAAGAAAAAAGCAACAGAGAAAAAGAATGCAAGATTTTATTATTAGGTTTTTTTTAAGATAATAATTTTTTCTTGTTCATTAAAAGAAACTAACTAGTTTCTAATTAGGTTCTGGAGAATCTGGAAAGTCAACCTTGTTAAAGCAGATGAAGATAATCAACCTTAATGGATATTCAGAAGACGAGTTATTTACATGGCGAGCCACAGTGTATCGTAATGTCGTCGAGTCAGCACAGACAATTATTCAAACCATATCCGAATTGGGCATGTCCTATGAAAGACCTGAATTAAATGTAATCATATATACAATCATATACAAGTTTTCTTTTTCTTACTTAGTGTTTCCTTTAGAGCAATGTTGATCGAATATTAGCCTATCGAGTATCAGGAAACCCAAAGAGTCAATTAAGCCCAGAAATTATTGCGTTGATAAAGCTATTATGGAAAGACCCAGCTGTGATTACATGCTTTACAAAACGAGAAAATGGATTATATTTGATGGATTCAGCACCATAGTAAATACACACATATACATTGAAACAATTTTAGAGCGCTAAACATGGTCTAGTTTTTTTGATTCACTTGATCGTATAGGCCAAGCAAATTATTTACCAAATGAACAAGACGTCTTGCGGGCAAGATTAAAGACTACAGGAATTACAGAAATACAATTCCAATTAGGAAGTTTATTAATACAGTAAGGAAGACCACATAATCCACTTAACATGTGATTCTAATTCCTTTTTAAGTATGTTTGATGTTGGTGGACAACGCTCAGAACGGAAAAAATGGATTCACTGTTTTGACGCAGTGACATCTATTATTTTCTGTGTCGCATTAAGTGAATACGACCAAGTATTATTGGAGGAATCAAATCAGGTAGTTTTCAATATACACATTTTTTTTTTGCTACAAACAGACTTACACCGTGAGTAGAATCGCATGCTTGAAAGTTTGGCTTTGTTTGAATCGATTGTGAATAGCAGATGGTTTATCCATTCATCCATTATGCTATTCTTGAACAAGGTGGATATATTCAAAGCAAAAATTGCCGGTGCTCCACTTGAAAACTACTTTCCTGATTACGGAGGAGGAAATGATGCCAACAAAGCTGCTAAATATATCCTCTGGCGATTTCTACAGTGTAACAGAAACAAGCTCAACATCTATCCCCAGTAAGCTTTTTATTATTTATAATTTGTTTCCATTGATTCTTATTTTCGTTTTGCTAGTCTTACACAAGCTACTGACACCTCAAATGTAAGTGTGCTTATCTTTCGGGATCTACATATATATTAATCTCTTTTTTTTACAATAGATTCGATTTGTGTTTGCAGCTGTTCGAGAAACCTTATTGCAAAACGCATTAAGGGATTCTGGCATGTTGTAATAATAATAATTTTTTTTTTGTATATTCTCCTATCATCTATCTTTTTAATACTCTTTTTTTTCTTAATGCCAAACCCTTAAAAAAGGCCCACAGACTATTTTAGTTTTTTCCCTCCTTTTTTTTTAATACAACCTCAAAAACTTCATTCACCCCCACTATTATCTTAATTTATACCAAAGCATAAATAAAAAAAAAGGATCATTTGATGGAAGCCCTCGGAAATGTCGTCAAAAATGGAATGTTCCATGAACGAGGTCCTCTCTAAATCATATATTCATAAACCGCTAACAATATTTATACAACACATAAGCTATAGAAAAATAGAGTTATGTTTATTGATAAAATAGAAGAGAGTATTTATACTAGTTAAGAACTACTGCGGTAATGAGGATAATAGAAGATAGGTGTAGTGATGCGCAGCAGTATTGGGTTGTCGCTGATTGGGTAAAGTTCTACTAAGGTCAAACTCTTATTACACCATCTGTTTTGTGACCATTTATGATTTAGAGAAACATAAAATTTAAGGCTTACCGAAAAGTGTGACTATTTTGTTTACCTAGAGAAACCGCGCTGTTGTAAAAAAAAAGTATAAATATTACGTGCAAAATGCGACAAAAGTTGTTTTTTCCTTAACAACGCAAAATTCACCAATTGAAATAAAAAGCATTCGTGTGAGATGGTTACCTCGGTAATTATCGCTGATACATCGAAATCGTCAAACAATTGAAGACTGCCTAAAACACACGAGATGGGTGCACAGAATGGTTAGGATTGGTCTTCGTATCAACTTATGGCATTATGTGCAATTTTGTGAGTTTCATTTTTTTATGAACAATTTTTATCTGTAATAAAAACGAAAAAAAAAAAATCCCTCCAAGACTAGATAGCATACCCAAGACTAAGACCCCTGTCTAAGTTCTCCTTCGTACTTTGTCTTGTTTTTGGAACTCTGGTAATACGTCATCCAAAGCTTTCTTTTCCTACCTTCCAAGGTGAAAGATCATCTCTTATTGTACCACTTTACCTATGCCATACAAATTATTCGTTTATACCTAAAGATGAGCAAAATGCATAAAGATATGAAGCTGTCAACTAGAAAATGTGCTTAATGTAATGATGTCCAACACGTCATGATTTTCGTATTTCAAAGACAGTTGGGGGGGGGTATGCAAAAAAAAAACGATGCCTCTTGAATAATAGGTTCCTTCTTCTCTTTTCAATTTCTTTCTATCGTTAACACAATATCCTCTCGAGAAGATTTATCCAAAGAAATCTAAACAAAGAAACGCAGTTGTTTCAAACTTTGGCACGAAAGATAATGTTGAGAGCAGTAAGTGGTCCACAAAGCCTTTTATCAATCTGTGTACTAAAACGGATATGGCATATAAAAAAAATTCTTCAGGCAGCAAAATTTTTCTGGTATAGAGGCGACTTTCCAATAGACGCATCCTCTTTCTAAAGATGCTTTGCAAACCTACCTGATGTCTTGGGGATTTACATACAAAACTGGTAAGTACGCGAAATGACACAAATACTTTTTTTGGCTCAATTTATAATATGTGGGTACAGGAAAGGATATATGCTATTTCGATGGGCATGAGCGTGCGGATGTCATTAATGGTTGGGAACCTATCCACTCGATAAAAATGATGAACCAGTTCAACCTAACCAGCAGGATGATAAGAAAAAAAATGGTTTTAGTTACTCACGGTGAATCAGCTTTTTATTCAAATGGTTGTAAAATAGTGTAATAACCTAAATATTTATGGCCGATAATTTGTAAAGCTTTCCCCCATATGGCACACTTGATCCAACCTTTAACAGGGTGTGTGTGTGTGTGTTTGTGAGGCGGGGGGGGGGGAGAGCTCACGAGTATTCGTGCTAGTCTTCGTGCAATAGTATACAATTATTTTAGTAAAGGACAAAAGTTTTAAAAGTAATACAGCTTGCTGATCATGGGTCTTGTAAACATAACAGATTGCTGCGAGATAAGATAATTGTCGCTGGTTAGAGCAAGACACTGAGAAGCAATTTGCTTCGACTTGGCAAATACATTTTTATAAACAACACGAAGATAAAGTATTTCGTATAATGAATAAATCGATTATTTTTAGACACTTATTTATGATAGTTTTTTTTTGCCATTAACTTGAATAGAAATGGCGTAATCGTCATATCCAATCAGACCACTAGCTCCTAAGTCGAGATGCTCGGACGTTGCCTATAAGAATATGTTAAAAAGAGGTTCAAAGTTGGGCACAGTACTATAAACGAATACAACTTCCTGTAGTCTGACAAGGTACTGTCAACTACAGCTGTTTTGAAGCAATACTACGAATACTGCTTTTCTTTTATAAAAGAAAAAATTGTGAACAACGAAGCCGATCGATATGCTACCAACTCAAAAGGTGAGCGAACACAGAAGAACATCAGAATGCTTACTTTGTATAAGAGATGTACGATTTTGTATATCTTGGTTCATTTAAAAGTGTTGACTAAAGACAAAAACAAAAGCTACCTCTTAATACCTTGTAACAAATACTGTCAAGTAGCTGACTGTCCAGTTTATATCTACGCGATTTTTTTTTCTGATGAGGGGTGCCTTGGCTATGGGTGTGTCCAGTCAAAAGTCTCAAACCAGATTAGAACTTCTTAAATACGACGTTCTGAATGTATATAACAGTGGTTACTGTCATTATATTTAAGAAGCTGCCAAGTACTAAAGACTGACCGAGACGGCAGTAGTACTTATCGTCCTTTACATTAAGGGGTAGCAAAGTTTATGGATACATTGACACCAGGACGGAGTAAAGAAAAATACCAACCATGTAAATATTGGCTCCAGCTAATTTTTTTTTGTAAAATAGGATCCTTATTAATATTATTTTAGGATAGTGCGAAATGAAAAAGGCGTAAAATACTATTTTGGATCTTGTAGTGTTACTTTAAAGCTCTTCTGGTATACTTGCTCTAAGAGCGACTGATCTTCAGTTTATACCCTAGATGTCATCTATTTTCATAATCAACCATATATGAAACTAATGTCATATGATAGAGCATTAAGTTCTGCATATGTGTATCTTGGAGAAAAAATGACGTTAGGTGATTTTTTTGGAAAACTAGCAAGAAATACACCCCGATTTTGACCGTTGCTTTTAAGTTTCGAAAATTGACAGTTCAATGATCCTAAATGATTAATTAGATAATTTCCAACATCTTTAAAGATTGAGAGGGAGCACAACAATGGTATTTTCATATGTTGAAATCATGCAGCTGAAGCTTTTTTTTCCTAGTATCTTGCCTTTGTATGCTGGTTTTAGTTGTTAATTTAGATTGAGGTTTGGAATCGTCATTTTGCTATGTTGTACGAGTGATTTAAAAAACAAGCACACGAGCGCTAAATATATGTGTTCCTCTCATAACGATGTAGACGGGAAAACGTTTTTTTTTTTTTTGCATGATAGAATACAGATAGCTTTTCTCTCGTATATTTTTTCTGCTCAATGTGAACACTTATGCCGTATGTTCCAAATTAATATAAAAGATGCAAGTGGTAGACAAAAAAAAAAAAATTGTATGTCTACGATACCAATGGTCTTAGTAAGAGTCATTTAGTCGCTTCCTTATACACACACATGTGGTTTCCCCCAAAAGAAACATAACACAATTTTTTATGTGATAATATAAATGCCTAGCCAAGCTTGATCGATTAGTTCCTCAAGAAACTGGTCAAAAATGTATACACTGAAAAATGACGGTTCAGTAGTAGTACTTACGCACTCCCTCAAAAATGGAAGCCCTTGCTATATTTAGTGAAACGATTTTGTTTCCTGGTGTATGGTCTATATGCCAGAGTGGAATGAAAATTTCAATGCCAGGAGCATGTCAGTTCCAGTCACACACCTTGATTTTTTTTTTGCACTTCTTTTTCCATACATCCATAATGAGTGATTCAGAATACGAGGAAGAGGTAAATGACCTATTTATATTCCAAAGACATGGACTGATGATAGTAACTTTTTAAAGTAGACAACCTATGTTATATTTGACTTGGGACATACCACGACGTCAGAACTAATGGAAGAGGTGTCTGACAAAGCGGGTGGTTGTCGCATCATTGTAAGATCAAAAAAATAAGCACTCTATTTCTTTCTTTTTAACATGTTAAAAAAAAAACATGTAGGGGTTAGAGGAAGGTCGACCTTATTTACAAATCGGTGAGCTTACACTTGAAGGCACCGTGGATGAAACCATTGGTACCCATCTCTTGTTTGAAATGGAAGATAAAGAATCGGGTAAACCCTCGATTAAACCCAACGAATTAAAGGAAGGGGGTAAAAAGACATTGAAGTATCAATGTTCTACGGAAAATATCATTACATTAGAAACTGTGTCTTTGGTACCAAAGACAGTAGTCCCTCCACGCGTTTCAAAAGAGGCGTTTAACGATGACTCTATTATTGATGCCATCTTTTCATAAGAGTGACCTGTTTTTCCACAGCAATAAAAAAATAAATAAGCATCACGCTTGACTTTCTTCTTCTAATAGTGGCATGAGGGAGACACGACAGATCTTGACTCGAAAATGTAGATTACACAATAGGTGTCATTAAAATCTGCAAGATCATTTTTAATAAAAAAAAATCATGCACAGATATACATGCAAGGTCATACCAGACGCACTGGAGAGCAATATATATAGTTTAAAACAACAAACGATGACCCTAAAAGGTTCAGTGTTTTAGGTGCCACTGTGTGATGTAAGCACACATCATCCCTCCTGCTCTTTTTCCACCCCTGGGGAGGGGGGAAGAAAAAGAGAGAAAGGGAAAGTAGTGGCCATACGCCCCCTCCCTTTTATTTATAGAACAATTACGTAAACAAGTGTGACTGAAATCTGGGTTAAGATACAACAACAATAAACTAGTTTGATCTGTCTACGCACGACTGTTTTTAGAATCGACTAAAAGGCAGAAAATAGATAGATAACCCCAGAGCCCATCCTTTGCACGGGTCGCACGGATTTGATGGGGTAAAAACTTTAATGGGTGTGGGCAGTCATGGATGATGCTTTTTACCATGACTCGGAATTGATGTTCCGCACTAATTGGCCCTTTTTCTTTCGATCTTGAAGGGCATGTGCTTCACACACACACACAGCATATATAAACGGGTCTTCTCCCCTTTTTTTTTCTTCCCTTCTTTTTTTTTTAAAAATATAAACTAAACAAAAAAAAAAAGGTTAGTCAATGAAAACAGATTAAATGGCTAAAGGAAGAAACCGAATCTACTTTGCTATTGCGTCCGTGGTTTCCTCGATCCCGGCCATATTTGCAATCTATGCATTACAAGACAATCTCACCTTCTTAAGCACCATTCTATTTGCATTGTCGTTCATTAGTATGGGCTTATCCACTTTTTTATTCCTGGGTTACAAGACGGTGAAACATGGTTCACCCATTGTATTTACCATGTTGGCCAGTATCAGTAAATCACTTGCACCTATTGCTAGTTATTTATCAGGCACTACGTTTATTGGTCCTCTTTTTTCAATCATGATTCGATTTTGCTTTTTTCTGGGATTTATAGTGCTGCTTATGAGTGATCAACTTGTGCGTGCATTATTTAGGTTAGTCGTAGGTCGACATCCGTCGAAACGAAATTATTGTGAGTACAATCTAATTGGATATATTATACGTATTAATCTTTTTCGACAGCCATTACCAACGCTATGGATCCACGCATTGATATGTTTGATGACAGTATCCCGAGAACAAAGCACCTAGAAGACCGGGAATTGTTCAAGCAAAGAAAGCAATTGCGCATGACAGACGACGATGAGCAAAACAGACCCGAATCACGCAAATTAACTTCGCTTTTGAAGCGGCCCAAGTACTCTGTACCATTAGCTTACACATTGTCTGTAGCGAGTCGACTTGTCTATGAAGATGTGGATGTGATTAAATACGAGTTAAAAAAAGCGGGTTTTGATGTGGATAGTACATTCCGTCCAATAGCGTACAAGGTGGGGTAAGAGAAACGTTACACAATCAGGTTTATACTAAACATTAATGTTAGAACATTTGTGCATTTATTACTGAAAAAGATGATGATATTTTATTGGTGTTCAGAGGGTAATTACACACAAAAAAAAAAAATTCAGGGGTAAAACCATTCATCTTTTTTATGGTAGTACCAATCCACTGAATATCCAGAATTATATGACCAATATCACGGTAAGCATGACGGATGTGAAATCACCATGGGGACCCATGGGCAGAGTACATAAAGGGTTTTGGAACGCTATGGGAGAGCCTAAAAAGCGAGTGTCTGTGGAAGAAGTACGAGACCATCCACCTAACAAGCCAGTCTCCAATGGACCGATATTAAGGATTGAATTGATCAACACGTCGGTGTACCGAACAATTGTTTCTGCTATTCAAGGGCTAGGAAAAATCATCAAGTTTGTTACATTTAATTTATTTCATCATGTCAAGGAGCCAATTGATAGTAGTTGGATGGGACCCGATACGGATATCCGGTCCAATAGTATGTACGCGTTGGCCGAAGAGCATATTCTGGACTTGATCAAACGTGATCTTGATTCGACTGGTAAGCAAAGCAGAAGGAGGTCGGGTTTATCACATGGGAGTACAACCACTTCCAGCACCAAGAAAAAGAGGCTGTTTATTACAGGTCATTCATTAGGCGGTGCCATGAGTACGAGTAAAGTATAATTATATCCCATGTTGTACTGCATTGTTAAAAAGAGCGTTATTCTATAGTCTTTCTGGCCAAGATGTTACAATCGAAGAGCCCTTTACTAGACCACTTTGCAGGGTTATATACGTATGGGCAACCAAAGATTGGCGATGCCGAGTTTTCTAAAGTGTTTAGTCCACACATGACAAGCAAGATATTCCATCATGTCTATAATAACGACATTGTGCCCCGAACCCCCAACATGTGGAAATACTAGTAAGTGATTGAACACAGCGTGTAAAATCCCCCCCATCCCACCCCCAAAAAAATGATAATTGACATATGATATTTGTATTGGTAGCACGCCACCTGGAACCCTTGTTTACATTGACTCGGCGTTTGATATCACGATCTACCCGCCCAACCCATACACTAATGAACCAGTGCCAGTGCGTAACATTTCATTTTTACATTTATCAGGGCTTTTAAATCGATACGTGATTCGACGACTACCGAAAGAAAACAAGATTCGTATACTATTTAGAATCATTTTCCCGTTCTTTTTAAACGATCATTTTCCAAGTGAATACTCGGAAAGTTTAAGACACGGCACTGTGAATTGGGTCATAATGGGAGCAGGAGGTTTGGAAGGAGGAAATGAGGATCAACAGACAAAGAAGAACATGCAAAGACGTTATAGTATTGTTGATGTTCAGGATTAAACCAAGAATATATAACAAAGGTTATTAGAAAGTGTACATATTTATAATTTTTCTTCTATTTATTTTCCTTTTAATAAAAAAGAGAGGCATTTAAAAGTAGTGGGAGAGTACAAATTGAGAGATGTTTAAACCGAACAAGGAAGCAATAAATAAAGCGATGCAAAGAGCAATAGGATACAAGAGCAATTCAGTATGCACCAAGAAAGGCAAAGCTAACAAAAAAAAAAAACA
This sequence comes from Mucor piriformis, assembly GCA_943193625.1. Lineage (NCBI taxonomy): Eukaryota > Fungi > Mucoromycota > Mucoromycetes > Mucorales > Mucoraceae > Mucor > Mucor piriformis. The sequence continues at coordinate 2,626,444 of OW971869.1, read as the reverse complement.
TGTCAATAAGGGACAGCCATTAAAGGAAATAAATTCTCACCATTGAAACCCAGGAAAGTGCCAGCCATATACCAAATGAGGGCGATGCAATACATGAGATTGCCAATAAACATGGAAATCCAATTGTCTCTTAACAGAAGAGGTAAGAAGAACAGTTGGACGAGATATAAAATGATATATACAGGTAAAAACGAGTTACAGTGGACGTCAAATGCATAGGCCCATTCTACTTTTTGAGCTACTGCATAACTGTTTATATTTTGTGTAAGAAATTTGTTTGTAATGTACCATGTAGCGCTGGATATCAGTGCACCCACTAATAAAAACTCTACAAACACCATGGACAAGACGGTTTTGGATGTATCATAAATACCCAGATTGTAAGTGACACTCCAAATAATGGCCGTAACTAAAAAAGAAGAAATAAGTTTGAGGGGGTTTATCGATACGAGCGCGCTCCCTTACGAGTGATGAACGTGATAAGTAATACTATAAATGCAGGATCATCTCTTGACCATTGATTCTTTGTTTCTATATAACCGAAAAATAGTTAATGCTTTATGTGCTGGTACGAAATTATTATTCATACGTTTATGGTAGTATATATTTCGATAACTGAATGGAAATTAATAACCAAAATGACCACCTGAAAAAAGAACACTTACACTCTTCTCGGTGCTATTAATAAGTAGCCCATTTGCCATAGAGCAAACTGTTTTCAAACGGTGGGTTAACCCTTTTCTCTCACTCGGCCTCTTTTTTGTAATACCTCAAAGTCCATTTGTGGGAAACGAAGCATGCGACGTAATAATGCCGGACCATGTTTACCGCGTCTATTAGCACCGCCATCATAAAAAGATGACGGGTTACTTGTTGTAGGTAATATCGACATTATATGAATATATTGTATATATAAAAAAAAAAAAGAAAACTAGGACAGTATTTTTTTTTTATTGAGGTGGTTTTTATGACTGCCTTTTTCAGCAAATGAGTAAATAGTCAACATTTCAAATGTAATAGTATTTACTAAACTTCTTTTGACCTTCTAATTGAAGCATACAGGATTCAATGCCAAAGTCTTTATGATGAAAGTAGTAAGGGATCATTGGCATAAAAACTTGATGAGGAGAGGGCTTTTCCTTCTTTTGGATGGGGTCAGTCATAAGAAGGGGAGGAAGGAAGTGAAGTTTGGGATTGGGAGGAGACAATAAGCTGGCGACGGGAGGTAACCAAAACTTGGGAGTTTTAGGAGAGGAGCCCTCAGTTGAAGTAGTGCTTGATGGGTTGGTCAAGTCGTCGTTTAACAAGTTATGAGCTCGTTTACCTAACACGCTGTTTGTATGATCTGACATGGATAGAAAACTTGTAAGGAGAAGAACAAGTACGTTCGCGTAGTTCTTTGAGCTCCCCGCCTCTTAAATAGCATGAATAATGACAACTATAAGACTGTTTTTTTTTTTTTTTTTTTTCGTTTTTGTTTCGTGTTTTAGGTGCTTTTAAAAATGTAAGTGAATATATTTCAAGAAAATCAAGGTAAAGTGTTGTTTTTGAAGTTCTGTGTAAAGCATTTCATTTTTCTCTCATTCTCGGAGTCACGGATAGAGATACATGCGTACGAAAAACAGCAGTAACTACAATAAAGTGCCCTTATGAGTAAAGCTTTTATATGCCTTGCAAACTTGAAGATTTCTGTTGGATTCAAATTCATTTTGTGTACAACTTGTGGTTAATTTTTTTTTAATAATTTTTTTTTTTTTTGAAAAAAGTAATGCAAGTATTTTAACTGAACAAAGAAAGGATAAAATCAATATATTTCTACGTCAAAAGCAATATGTTATGTTATTCAAAAAAAAAAAAAAAAAAAGACCATTCCATAAACAGTTATTTCAATGGCACTTTGTATCGGCACTCATATTTCTTTTCATCATGCAGTTTGTGTAAAAAAGATCCCCTAAAACGTCATTCCATTGTTCGAAAGAAAAAAAAAAGTTCTCCGATAAATCCGCATTTTTAAAAAAAAAAAGATAAATAATCTCCCTTTTTTTCTTCTTTTTCTCTCCCTAAAATACCTCTCCCCCAAGTACCATATAAAAACATGGGTGCAACCGATAGCAAATTGGCTTTTAGGAAAGGTGTATTTCGTTTGTTTGAAGAAAGAGTAAAAAAAATAAATAATAAAAAATCATTCGCCTCCCCCTTTTCAAAGCACTTCTTTTTTTAATTTTTTTTTTTCCTTTTGTATAGAACGTACCCACCAATGCAGATGACTATTGGACTTTGGTAAGCATTCTAATTAGTGTAAAGAAAAAACCACTCCTTTTATTGATACACTATTAGTTTTGGACTCTTCCTGAATCTGTGGATGATGTCTATACGTTGGTCGGTTCAGCCGACATTAGAAAAACAAGAGATACTGCACGAGAAAATCTCGAGACTTTAATAGATAAGGTAGTGTAAACAAGATGAAAGGGGGGCTAATTTCAAATTACTCATGAGAATCACAAGGTGATGAATCAAATGGATATACAATTACGTTCCAACTCGACCATTCAAATCCCTTATTTACTCAACTGTTGTCGCGTATTAACTCGAATTATCCCTTTCGTTTTCGAGAGTCCCGAGTGTGCAGAGTGGGAAGAAAAGTTCTTTTGGACACCTCGATTGATTGAAAAAGTGGATCAATCTTCGGCCAACGAGCCTGGAGATCAAAAGAAAGCACCAGCACAATACATCACATTGCCACCTAGAGCAGAGGTCTTGATGACCTGTACGTATTTCCTCTCACTATATAGATAGACATGCTTATATATTCTTTTCTATATCTGTCCCAGTGACACTGCAGTCGCTATTCCTGGCTGGATTTACATTGCCTCCTACGATGGCCACGGCCGAATCTCGAGTGAATTATGTGATTTGGGAAACAGGTGTAGGTTCTTCTACACCAATTGGATCCTCTCGAGACAACGACATGAACCGAACCGAAGTACTTCGGTTACTAACCGTGTTACTTTCCCGATCCATGTACACACCGCCAGCCCAGATATTAACCAAGGATGATCGATGGTTGCAGTATATGGTCTCTAAGACAGAGCGCAAAGTGGTATTAGCGTTCCTATGTAGCATGATCAATACCGCGTGCAAATTCAATCCGATGGGTTGGACCGCTGTGCCGTACAATCATATCATGTACACCGACCCAAGAGAACAGTTAGTGGCATTGTGTTTACGTGTCTTGTTGATTGTTTTGGATTATAGATCAGGTGAAGTGATTCGACAACAAACAGACGAGGAATCAGAATACACCGAGACGATGGATAACGCTTTTCGATATTATTTGTCCAAGTTACACAGGGCACAGGATTTCCAGTTTTTAATAGATGGTATTTACAGAATATTAAGTAGTCCAATGCAGGTAAATAAAAAAAAAAGACAGAAATGAATGCAGATGGTTGATCTTTTTGTTTTAGACTTTGAATAGTTATTTGCCTGGTACTTCGAAAAGAGTGAGATATCATGTAGAAATGATGATGTTGTGTTGGAAACTGTTGGAGATGAATGGGGTAATTATTACGGATGTGTACATGTTCCGGGATAACTCAATTTCTCAAGTAGAGGTTTAGAAGCTATCTGATGGAGACGGAAAGAGCGTTAGATTTAATGATTGTGCTACTATTTTATGCCAGCGAAAACAAACTCGATCCATGTAAGTTTCAAATCTAATTTTATGAGTCCATTTTCTTATCTCCCAAAAACGATGATTGGTTAGCCCAAGTAGGACTTGTACGTATGTGCTCCTTCATCCTTCAAACACTTTCTTCCGACCGAACATTTAGCGACAAATTAAACAAACAATTCGAAGGCCATGCATCACTCCCAGTCAATATCCGATTACCCAATTTTCAAGGATCCTATGCAAATTATCTAATTCTGGTACATACACAAATAGAACAATTGTGCATGAACACACTACTAAACAATGTTTGTTTCACTAGACCATCTTTTCTTTAATCGCTACTTCGAGAGGCACATTATCAACACTGTATCCAGCATTTATCAAGATTATCACGAATATCTCACCCTATTTAAAGAACCTGTCTGCATTGACATCGAGCAAACTCATCTCTTTATTCAGCTCCATGTCTGCCCCTGGATTTTTATTAGCGGATGAATCCAATCACCATTTAATAGAATATTTATTAGAAGCGTTGAATAACACAATCCAATTCCAATTTTCCAGTAATGTCTAACATCCCCCGTTGCATAAACATATGAACTAACCATGTATGTTAGATAATCCTAATTTAATCTATGCTATTCTTCGTAGCCATCAAAAGTTTCAAAAACTAGCAGAGTTCAGTCTAGACAATGCAATGATCGAGATTGAGAGATTACGACAAATAAAAGAAGCATCGTCGATAACAAACCGAATGGCAAGACACTCGATCGATGAAATACAACCGGATTCTCCTTTGGCGTTATCGGAAAAGGCTAAAGGAAAGTTACCAGAGGCGTCACTTTCGCGTGTGTCTAGTACGTCCAGTCTGGCACAACCTCCTCATTCCCCTTTAAGACAGTCCAGTGTTTCCTCTATAGCAAGTCTCTTGCCTGGAGCAAAGAATGGGTTTATTCCCACTGATGACTGGGTAAAGAAAAAACTTGAACATATATATATATGTATTCATATATTGATGTTACAATTTAGATCTACAACTGGCATTCTAGACTTCCGTTAGATACAACCATGTCATTAATACAAGAGTTACTGCCCAAGGTAGAATCAGAGAACATGAACAATGAGCAAATCATTGATTTCTTGCGCGGATTCAGCAGTTCGGACATCTTACCACCCGCACACGCGGTATGTATCCGTAAATTTCTCTGGTGTGATGCACTTGTGATTTGGTTCCGTAGCATGTTATGGGGTCAAACGTATATTTCCTCGGTATCCAATTACGGGCCATGGAATCACACGTATATTAAGCTTTTTCATATCAAGCAACAACAAGCTACAGAGCCTATTATTTCTTCTCCACGTTCATCTATCAGCCGACCCAGTAACACACCATGATAACCCTTCCATTTTTTTTTTTTTTTTTTTTTTTTTTTTTTTTGTAATATAACTTTTCTATACATATAAACACATTTTTCTTTCTTCTCTTTATTTAGCTTGTTGTTGATTATAAATTTTACGTTCACATTGATCGATGGTAGCTAAATTTGAACCCATTTTGTTCATAGTTTCAATATACTCATCTTCTTCAACCGAGTCATACACGATACCACCACCGGCTTGTAAGTAAGCAACACCGTCTTTAAAGACCATGGTACGAATAGCGATACAAGTATCTAACCCACCCGAGTAATCAAAGTAACCCACGGAACCAGCATAAATACCTCTTTTTTCCTTCTCCAAGCCACGAATTAATTCCACAGCTCTAATCTTGGGAGCACCAGACACGGTACCAGCAGGGAAGATGGCACGGAAAGCGTCAAAAGGAGTTTTATCATCACGTAACTCACCCGACACGTTGGAGACAATATGCATGACATGAGAGTAATATTCGATCTCCATTAATTTATCCACTTTCACAGACTCGGGTTTACAGATACGGTTAATATCGTTACGGCCTAAATCGACCAGCATGACATGTTCGGCACGTTCTTTAGGATCGCTCAAGAGATCTTCAGCTAAAGCTTTATCTTCCTCGGGTGTCTTTCCACGTTTTCTTGTACCTGCAATAGGATGTGTGAATGCAATGCCGTCTTGTACTTTGGTCAACATCTCGGGGGAAGCACCTACGATGGTAAAACCCTTCAAGTTCATATAGAACATGTAAGGAGATGGGTTTAATGATCGTAAATGACGGTATACGTTGAAAGGATGAAGGTCTGTGGGTCTAGCTAAGCGTTGAGAAGGGACGGCTTGAAAGATATCGCCTTCCTTGATATGATGTTTCAAGTTGGAGACAAAAGCCTTGTAACCTTCTTTACCGACGTTGGAGATGGCTTCTTTACCAAGTGTGACGGGACCTTGAGGTACGCGAGGGATACGTTCTTCGTTTAATAAGGATAAGGTGGTTTCAATCTCTTCAGCGGCCTTTGTGTACTCCTTTTCTACTTCAATGGGGTCGGTAGCGTCACTACGGAAATGGGAGACGACGTTGACGAGTTGACGGACACGGTCAAAGATGACAAGGGTGTCACACATCATGAAGATAGCGTCGGGGATACCCAAGGGATCATCCAAGTCACCAGTGATGGTGGGTTCAAAGTGTTGGTAACAGTCAAAACCAATGTATCCGACAGCACCACCAGTAAAACTGGGGAGACCGGGAACTTTAACGTATTTAATATCGGCAAGCTCTTTTTGGATGGGGATAAGAGGATCGCCATTGACGGCTTCGTCTTTACCAACCTTGATTAATTTGTAGGGATCTAGAAGACAAGTTAGAAAAAGAAAAAGAAAAAAAAAAAAAAAGAAAAGGTGTTTACCTGATCCAATAAATGAGTAACGACTGATGTTCTCTCCTCCTTCGACAGATTCAAACAAGAATGAATAATCGCAACGATCAGCGACTTTAAGGTATGCAGAAACAGGTGTCAAAAAATCGGCTTCTAATTCAGCGTAAATGGGAATAGTGTTTCCCTTTCCGGAAGAGACAATAGCTTGGACTTCTTCGAGCGTAGGTTTTAATGTCAAGGACATGGTGTGTAAATGAAAGAGAGAAAAAGAGAGAGGGTGATTACTCAGTCAAAAAAAAAAAAAAAATACATTTATGCTTCCCCTTTCGATGGGTTATCCAAAATGACTCATTCCACGTGATGCTGCCATTTTTTTTTGGATGATCACTTTTGTGCATCCCCCAATTGATGCGTCTATTGAGGGTGACTTTGACTCCTTTTGACATATACTTATTTCCCTTCTTGTCCATCTTTTTTTTTTTACATTTCATGATTAGCATGATCGGTCAATTGGGTTTAAGACCGAGACAGTCCCCGGAGTGTTAATTAAAAGCATTGATCCCAACATTTTATACGGGTAAAAAATTAAAACGGTTTTATTCTATAGCATATCGACCCACTTTACCAATTAGCTGGTAGCCCAACCTCGTATACATATTTTGATGAGGATCCTGAGTTTCTTTAATAAATAAGGTAACATACTTGAACTCCTGTAAAAGCAATTCAGTACAGAGAGACACACAAGCACCACCAAACCCTTGATGTCGATGTTCCTCTGGAGTGTACACAAATGCAACAGAGCAACCATCACGTAACTGTCTTCTTTTCCATGCCATTGATACGGGTACTCCATCACTATACAAGAAATAAATATTTCCATCCACCAGTTCCTTTTGACACATATCTGTTGCGTTCACTGCATTAGCTTGCATTAAAAGAACGGACGTCGTGTCTTTTAAAAACCCTTTTGTGTATTTAATGGCTACAGGTAAATCCTCCATGGTGGCTTGTTTTAATGTGGTGGAAGATTTAAGTTGTAATGTACGAGGGGTCCAATGTACTTTACGAATATCGTGACTCCACATACCATCCATGCGAATCAAGGTTTTATCATTGTTGTGATCTTGGATGATTTGGGTGAGGGTAGATAAGACGGGATCATAGGCGAATAAAAATTTAAACGGGAATGAAGTGGAGAGTAAGTCTTTGACCAAGAGATCAACTATGATGGTGTCGTGATGGGTGAGTTTGGAGGTATAGAGGAAAGAGTCTTGGATAGCGTACAAGGCAAAAACCACGGTTTGAGTGGTTGTATCAAAGAGAGCGCTATAATGGTAAGGAACAGCTTGATGCAATTTGCATAAAAACATCGAGTTGAACACTTCTTGTTCATACAGGTGGGATTCTGTATCTTTTAAAAATGAGGTGGCATCTTTGTAGCGTTTTATGATATAGCGAGACATGTAAATAATTGAATAAATAAAAAGATGAATGCTTTGTTTAAATATCTTTCATTCTGGTGAAAGAGGTACTGTGAGTCATCATGGTGTACTCTTCTGATCGGAAATGACTCATGTAACTTTTTTTTCTTTACTCTATCCGTATCTAATGGTAGTATATATAAAATAACAGTAGAAGGGTGTGCGATGGAACGCACAAAAGAAGTAAAACAAGTTTTTCATGTCACACAAGTGTATAATTCGCTTTAAGCTTTTTCTGCAAAGGCATATTTTCTTTGTGCAGAAGAAAACCTCAATTTGACTATCCTGTGAGTAAACAAAAGGGATGATTTTTTTTTATTTATTTCAACTAAACAAGAATGCAAAAAAAAAGGAAAGATATATGGGGAGGAAAGAGTTTTTTTTTTTTTTTTTCGTTTTTATATACATGTACAGGAGAGATTAAAGACGTTGGGTCTTTTTCTGGCTGCATTTGTCAAAGGTATTTTTTCTCTTGGGTAAAACAATTTCTTGTAAAGAACAAGGAGGAGGAGGGGTATAACTTGGTAGAGGTAGTTTTAATTTCACAGCAACCACAGTAGGTGTAGTATGCGAACCTGTGATCCAATTGACGTCGTAGGTGGTTTGTAATGGTTTGATTGTGCTCTTTAAAGCCAAGGTTGATTTTTTTTTCATGTCCACGAATTCGACGACCCTACGAGGAGGACAAGGCTAATATATATTTCATGAGTTGAAAGAAGAAACACATGGCGAGAATAGATTTACCTTGTTTTCTTTGTCTGCATTTTTCCAACGTTCCTCATCATCAATAAAAGTCGCGTTATTCGTCCAAAGAAGCGGAACACGATCTTTTTTTTCGGGTGTTTTGCCCAGATCTTTGATAGCGTAATTAGGCAACTCGTTTAAACGTACATAAGTCCTTGTATGAATATTTATAACAAATTGGTACATGTAAGCATCATTCAAGTAATGAAATCTTTCTGAAAAGTAATCTGCAACACGTTTTGGATACTTGTCTTGTACCATTTTAAGAATCTATGTATTCAAAGTTAGTGTTACTCCCAATGGAGGTACCAGTATGTGCTTTTACCTCTTCTAAAGTGCGTTCTTTTTTAACGATCTCTTGAGCAGATTTAAACCCGACTTCACGTAAAGAAGGAAGGAGATCAGTATCGGATAAAATACAGAGGTACCTGAATTGTAAAAGATCGAATTTCATGAGGTCTAAAACATGGTCTAATTTGACTTGTTGACCATGACCCAGTAAATCCATATTGAAAATGATGTTGGAAACTCCAAAAGCAAGTAAATTTGGGTTTTGGGAAATGACGGCTTTGACGTGTTGCGTGTCAGAGAAATAAGTGAGTTGTGCTTCTGCTTCAAATGGTGCAACGATATGAAGAACATTGTATTGGTCGAGTTCCTGTGTGTATGTGTAAATAAACATAAAAAGAACAATGAAAGGGAAGTGTGCATACCTCAATGACTCTTCTTGTCATGGCTTGTGTGACAGTGAAGGCTTTTTGAAAACATTTATTGGCTTCGGTGAGTTTACCTTTTTCATACAAGGCATTTCCCTTTTGGATCAAGAATTGTCGTTGTCTGAGTTATAAGGTTGGTATCGAGGTAGATAAAGAATATGAAAAGTGAGCTTACTTGGTTTTGATATCATGCATGTGTTTCTTCATGGGTAAGGATTGACAAGAAAAAACAAAGATGGGGACAACTTTATGAGATTGTAACATGTTCACAAGGTCCATGAAATAAGAAATATAACTGTGGAACACCAAGATGAGTTTTTAGCCTTCATAGAGTAAGAAAGCTACTTACGCTTTGGTTTCAACACCTCTGGCAAACTCAGAAGCGAATGGAAACGCACCTGCATGTAACCAATCGTGACCATCCACAGCCACGCGTTTTCCAGCAAAGGCGCTCATGTTTACAGGCTTTTGCACTTGTTCCAACAAGGAGGTCAATCCTCGAATTCCCTTCATGTGATTTTCAAAAGAAGAAAAGTTGTTGAACGAATTAGTCTTTTTTTTTTTATTTGAAGAGTAGATAGACTGTAGGATGTACAAAGAGTGGGAAAAGTGTAAAAACCTCGTGTAAAAAAAAAAGAAAAAAAAAAAAAAAGGGACGTCAATATATACACACAGCAACTCAAGTCACATTTCTCTCCTGCAACCCCAAATTCATTGTTTCATTTCGTACCACCGTGATACAAACGTAATATAATGCAAACTATTTTTATTATGTACAAAAAGGATTTACAAGCGTCTTGCTTTGTTATTTCCTTCACTTGGAAATGAATTCTTTCGCTTTGAATCAGGTCTCCCCATGGTAAAAGGGACCTTCACCTTGGCGAAAGGATCCGGGTATTGGGATATATCCACCACTGGCAATTGGAAAGGTTTAATCCCCTTGAATGGGTCCAGTGGTGGGTAGCGAACAAACGGCCGTTTTGCCTGATTTAAAGGCCCAGAAGACAACCGTTTGAACTTGTCAAAGGGGCTTGGCTTTTTGCTTGCTGGTCGTGCTTGGATGGCAGTAGCAACGGGAGAACCAGACGTAGCATCGGTAACGGCAGAAACAGCGGTAGAAACAGCGACAGCAGCAGCAGGAACAGAAGCAACGGGACCCAAGGATGATGAAGGAACACCAGGAATAGCAGCAACAACTGTAGAGGGACCCAAAGCGTGTGGTTTACTTGTGCCAGTAACAGCAGCAGAAAGATGTGATGATGATGGTGGCGTGTCAGTAGCAGGAAGCAACGATAACGGAGATGGTGATGATGAGGAGGACGAGGGTAAGAGGGGAGGAGAAGTAGGATCCCTATAGACGGTAAAGGTCTTTTTTGCTGGTCGTGGTTGTATCTTCTTTTCAGCGCCATCCAAGACTTCAAGAAAGGCTCTAGTCATGACCTCTTCTATGGAAGGAGTATCCTTTTTCTTCACATCTACTACAACAGGAGGTACAACAGAGGCAACAGGGTCAACGGTACCCAAAAGCGACTCGACGTCCTTCAACATGGTTTCATCGAATTCCAGCTCGCTAAACTCGGATTCTTCGAGATCTGCAAAGGGCTACGGGGTAGTTTAGAACGATGATCTTGACAAAAATAATAATTTAGAAAACTTACATCAATGTTTTCTTTGTTTGCGTCTTTTTGGATGGTTGCCTTATCAATACGCATGGCTTTGTTTGAGCAGAGAAGTGGAATAGCACGATTCTGAGGTGATTCACCCAAACCAACTAAATGATCCACCTTGATTTCTTTAGGTAAAGCGTTTAACCTGATATAGGTACGAGAGGTAGGATCAAATACGAATTGGTACATAAAGGCAGCATTGGCTTTCATAAACTTTTCTTGATACTCGTCAACCGTCTTTCTAGAAAATAAACACAAGAGAGAACTCATGATCTAAGCTAGAGTGAGTCTTTTCATGAAGGGGAAATTTTTTTTTTTTCTATTTACCCCGTGTACTGTTTGGTGTTTACTGACAATATCCAAGGCCTTTTTTAGGCCGATGCCAGGTAACGAAGGAAGGTAATCACATCCCGACAAAATACAAGCGTAACGAAAAGTTTCCAGGTTAAAGGAAGGTAATGCCATAGGGCGAAACATATCTTGGTGAATGACTTGATGGCCTTCACCGTACCTGTCCATTTTAACAACGACTTTTTCAGCACCAAAAGCTAACAAATCTGAGTCCTCTGTGATGATTGCTTTTACTTGACCTGTTGAGATTAAATAGGCTAACTGAGGATCAGCTTCATAAGGTGCAATGATGTGTTGAACATTGATTTTATCCAACTCCTATGAAAAAAAAAAAAAAAAAAAAAAAACTCATTACAAATTGAAGTGTGTGGGACAATATGTTTGGTGCGAACCTTAATAATGTTAAATACCATGATTGGAGTAATGTGAATTGCTTGTTGAAAGCATTTATCGGCATCGGCAAGTTTACCTTGTTTGTACAAGGCGTTTCCTTGCGCGAGTTTTTCGTCACGGTGTCTAAAGGGAGAAAGGGATTTAGAAACAACAGTGGAGGGTATAAGGGGTAGGAATGATTTACTTGGACCGAGCTTCGTTCGTGACGTTTTTGATTGGTAAACGTTGACCATCAAATACGATAATTGGTATAACTTTGTTGAAAAGCAACAAGTTGACCAAGTTCATGAAATAAGCAACATAACTATAATTAGTATTGATTAGTTACTGCTTATCGTTGCATGGTGAATCTATGAAAAAAAAAATTACGTTTGGGTTGGAGCACCTCTTGCAAGTTCCGAGGCACAACCAAAAGCACCACGATGTAACCAACAATGACCGTCTACAGCTACGGGTTGTCCAGCATACTCACTAATGTGAATATCCTTTTGGATTGGTTTTAATAAAGGGATCAAACCTTTAATTCCCATATTTTGTTTTTTTAATGGAAATTTCTTTCTTTTTTCTTAATTCGAGTTTGTTGTTAAAGTGCTGGTTTATATCGATGTTACTTGAAGAGGATGGGTTGATTTAAAAAGCTGGGTTACTGTAATAAAAAAAGTTGTAGCTATGGGTGATAAAGAGAGCCAAAAAAAAAAACCAGACTGAGAATCATTATCAGTTGGGAATAGACGTCACACTTTTTTTTTTGGGTTTTTTTTAATTCGCCCAATGAGAAAAAGAAAGTATACACAACGCGGGGGGGGGGATTTACGTTGGCGCGTTTTTATGTGATGTGGCGGGGAATGTCCGTGTGTAAATCAATGCGAAAAGGGGGTGTGATTAGTTAATTACGTTAATTGAAATCCTTTTTTTTTTTTTTTTCAAGTCATTATTAAATATGATAGAGTGAACTCAATTGGGCTCTTGTTCATTATGGTGCAAGTAAAGATACCCAAATCAAGATGGAATAAAATATATAAAAATGTGGGTCTTTTTATAGTTTTCAAAATTACGTGACACGACGCGTTTATTTTTTTTTCAAAAAAAAAAAAAAAAAAAAAAAAGAGAAGGGCTGTCAGATCAAAAAGTCTTTTTTATTTAAACGTGTTCCGTAGATCCCATAGCCAAAAGTTTCCCTATTTTTATGTATCCAGGAAAATCTCTTGATTAAAACGGTGGACACCAAAAAGGCAGATGCATTTCATAAATAATAGAAAGATCCACGCAGCTTAGTTCATTGCAGTATCTTCATACCAAGATTTTCCTTGTACGTATATGTACATAGTATGTCTACTCCCCTTTTTTTTTTTTAATGGGCAGGGCTAGAACCCACCAAAAAAAAATCCCATTTTCGATTGACAGGCTCCCAGCGGAGATTCTGTTGAGAGATTTTAGCCTGAGTGTAGCACCTGATGGAAAAGAAACATATAAAAAGAAGTCAATGGCTTTATGTTTGCCTCAAGTCAATTTACCGGGACAAGTCACGAGAGAGAGAGAGAGTACACAGCCACAAATGTATTAAACCTGTTTTATTTTTATTTTAAATTGAAGATTAGCATGTTTGATTCAAGTGATTGGTGCAACGTGAAAGGGGATGATTTTTCTGGAATCCATGGCAACAAGTATGGCATGGAAAGGATAAAAGGGTATTTTTGGTTGGTTCCAATGAAAAATGAATGATCCCGAGTAAAATGTTACAAAAAAGGGTGGTTCCGTCGCTCCAGGTGTGGCAAAGCTGGGTGGACCCATTTATAGAAAAAGGGTTTTTTTTGGGGGTAGAAAAAGAGAGGAAGGGAAAGAGAGAGACTTTATTCATATTTGACAGAAGAAGAGGAAATTTGTACATAAAGGGGAGAGAAAGAGAGAGAGGGGTGTATATAAAAGGTATTTTTTTTTTTGGCTTTTCTTGTGTTGTGTATCATAGAGTTGAGAGAGTGGTAATAGTCATTTTCATAGCATATTCAGTTGTTCAGTAATAGCGGCTTTATCAAAACCTGCTTCCAGCAAATTCTTCACAAGTTCGGCTTTTGCTTTCACTCGTTTTGTTAATTCTTTTTCAATGAGCAGTTGGTCTCTCTCCATGCGTTTTTCTCTTAGGAATTTCAACATGTCTTGGGATCGTTTCATTCGGCCCGCTTCTTTTTCACGTGTGACTTGAAGTAACGATTCGGCTAGTATGTTGTCACGTCGAGAGTTATCTGTGATGGAATGTATTGATGTAGTGGGTGAATGTAATACACGTGGTAGGGGTCTAATAATCACTGGAGGCTGTTGCTGTTGCTGTTGTTGTTGTTGTTGTTGTGGTGGTGATATTAAACAAGGCAAGGACTGTGTTGAGTGTGTGGTACTGGCTGAATCGGATGTATTATCAATCGGTTGATCACTTGAACGACGTCTTCGTTTAGCTATAGGTGACAAGCTGGACTCTTCTTCAAAGCCAAAGTCATCTTGTTTGATGTAGAATAGGTCGTCTTCTTCACTGTGCATGATGCTGCTGATGGACATTGGCCAAGCTGAGCTTCTACTACTGTTGAAAACTTCATTTAATGCGTCCCAGTAAGGGAATCTCTTTAGCAGCTCTTCTGTTTATAGAGTTAGTACTGTAGATTCAAAGGAGAGTTACTGTGTGTGTGTATTTACCATGGATACCTTCTTCGCTGGCACCTGTTTCTAAAAGCTTCTTTCCGTCAATTTCTTTCCATTCACGAGCAAGACGGTAATTGCTTTGTAAGGTGGATATCTTGGAAGCGACGTCTTTAGCCAGTCGATGATAGATGCCGACTTCTCTCATTTGATCAATGATACTTTCGAGTAATGATTTTTTGGGTATTCTTTCACAGTCATCGCCTTTCCACTTTGCGTAATTTGCTTTTTTTGATAACCAGTTCACGAGCACGTCCATGGAAGATGGACCGCCGTTTACGCCATCTTTTAACCAGCTTTTATAAGGTTTCTTTCCTTTAGATGTTGTTGAAGTATAAGGTGCCATCATGATCATTATTTTTTTGATGGCGTTAAATATGGATATAAAAAAGAAAGGAAAAGAAGAAAAAAAAAAAAAAAATAAAGAAGAAAAAAAAGGGGAAGGGGAGGAAAATAAATAAATACCAAGAGGGAATAAAAAAAAAAAAATTTAGTACACACCAATCATCCGTCGATCTCTTTCAGAAAAAAAAGCTATTTCTGCCCTTGATCGGCCTTTCTACTAGTTTTTTTATTGGTTCCTTTTTTTATCCACTTTTTTTTTTAACCAAATGCCCAGAAATTTAGTTTATACGCATTCTTTGTTAGCGTCTAATTGTCCTGCTTTAATATTAATTAGGGTTTTCTTTATTAGACGCGACCCTAAAAGGAGAGCTATATTTAGAAGTAGAAACAGTTTTTTACAAATGTTTAATAATCGGAGTCTCGATTTTTTCTGTTGAATTTTTTTTTGGCTTTTTTTTTGTCGATCTTTTTTTCATAATTCAATTTTTACATATACAAAGTCTAGAACAGCCTTTTTTTTTTTTTTTTTTTCTTGTTACCAGTCGGTAATTTTTTATCTTTTTTATAAATAAGCCGTTTAATTAAAATGATGAATTACTGTAAATTTTCTTTTTTCCTTGTTACAATCTTTTACACGCGCTAAACCAAATAGAGAAGCTTCAACCCTCTCCATGTCTATCTTTTTTTTTTTTTTTTTTTTTTTTTTCGGACTAGCTCAAATCAACAGACTTACTTAATTGGCACCGAAATAGAGAGTATTACCATCTGGTATCAAACTAAACATAAATGGAGAATATGATATAATAGGGATTTTCTTGAAAAATGCCAAGATACTAAACTACACTAGATACATAAAGTCTGGCTCAAAGAAAAAACCTGTTGCCAATAAAGTAGCGACATAAAAGCCCTGGGTGACTATTTCTAAATCTTATAAAACGTTGTTAACATGAAGTCGAAATAAATCACATTTTCTATTATTTAAATATGGACAAGTATCATAAAAGACATGCTTTTTTTTTCCTACTTGCCATGATGGAGTACGACAAATGTACGTTTTCATGCAATCACTTTCCAATTTAAGCTCTGTGTCTGTTTGAATCCCTCCTGCAAGTTCAAGAAGCACAACAAAAGACTTGTCTTCTTTTAATACTACAGTCTGTCGACTTTTTTTTCTTTAGATACACATCTTTTGAACTGAAAAAAAAAAAAAAAAAAAAAAAAAAAAAAAAAAAAAAAAAAAAGAGTGAACAAGTAATCGGATTACTTTAATAGTTTTAAAATGCAATTGCAAATGAAAACAATACCATGAATAAAGTCGAGCTCGTGGTGTAAATAAAAGGGTCGAGAGAACTGACTTTGACTTAAAGTGTCAGTAAATAGACTACAAACAGGTAAGCAATGCTGGCAGAAATAGTTCTTCTTTTTTGTATGCACTGCATTCTGACATGATGTTATTGTTGGCAGTCTTTGGTTGGAGTTCTGTAAGCAACAGAAGATAAAAAAATGGAACATACATATTTTAGATAAAATGGCTCGGATTATATTCCGCTAGTGTAACTAATTAAAATTACATCAAAATCAGTTTACAAATGTACAAGGCTGAGTTCATCTTATGTGTCAATGTGACGATGAAAGGATATATCAAGAAGGTCCATACTGTTTCCATGCTTTTAAGTCTAGAAACACGTGGCACACGGATACCCAGTTATATCAAATTACCTGTGTACAACACGATGTTTGTTTTTTTTCATGAAAAAAACATTCATGACCATTTGGTAATAGGTATCTTGGGTCAATGCAATTAAATAGCGTGTGAGATCAAGTTCAGCCTGGTCATTTGAAATCATGGATTGTTTCGAATAAACAACACTACTTGATATACACGTTCGCTTGTACGTTCTATTACATGTAGAAAGAGCCAATATAAGCCATCGCTCCAGCATTAGCCTCAATAGATACCTTTTGTTTAAAATTTGGGAAGAGAAAAGAAACCATAAACAATCGAGGGCTTTATTTACCATGAATGAAACTTTTTTATATGATCATATGACAAAACAGGCTTGTTGATCGCTCCACTATACTCTGTTGAACCAGATCTGGAGATCGGCAAATGACGTCACACGTACACTTTGTGTGTGATATATGTAGGCAGTGATTAAACAACAAAGCAAGGATTAAAACGAAAGAGAATGATTTAATGTTATCTCTTTCTTTTTAATTTATATAAATATATAAAATAAAAAATGACAGCGCCAACAAAGAAAACACAGTTTTTTTTAAGTCGCCAACCACATGACACGGATGAAGCTAACCCGAGCAGTATTAGTTTTGCATATGGAGACACTAATAACACCTGTCTAAAAAAGCGGGCACCTTTCGAATGCATCATCTGTCTCAGTCCATACAAGATAAACGTTCCTCACGGTACTGACAAGTGCAAGCACAAGATTTGCCGAAACTGTGCCAGAGACTACTTTAATATGGTTCTCAAGGACAAACGTCGCCGTAGTTTTGAAACAGTGAATTGTCCAAGTCTTGGCTGTAAAGAATCGTTTATCACTGATAAAGTGCTTTTAAATTTTTTCTCAAAAGCTGAAATTAAAAGATGGTGGAGTACAGCCGTTGTCAATGCTTATATGATAAACAAGGTTTTTTTTTTTCTAAATGCCCGGGCTTTGATACAAGATTAACTGTTTTAGCTTTAGATTAAATGTCCTATGCCCAATTGCACTGGATTGTTTGATGCTCCAGACTTGTATACAAGACAATGTACGTTTGTTGAATGTTACGAATGTCTTCGGGGTTTTTGTGTAGCCTGTCAGAGTCCATGGCATCCTGGTAGTGTTTGTGTGTCGTTTTTATTTCATTTCCCACCCGGTCCTAAAATAGTTTTACTAGGGGAGATAAAATTGTTCGATGACGAATATGAAATTAAGCAGACTCTAAAGAAGGCCGAACAGAATAATTGGACTCGTTGTCCAGCTTGTGTGCGTATTGTTGAAAAAGTGGTAAATTGACAACAACAAAAAGAGTGATAGATTACGTAACCATCTTTTTATAGAGTGGTTGTTCTACTATGAAATGTATCTGTGGCACCTTCTTGTAAGTAGTGAAAGACAAACTCTATGGTCTGTATGTCTACTAAATACTGTATATTACCAGCTGTTACCGTTGCGGAGGAGTATCCGATGATCATTACTGTCGCAACCGCTGTCAAGATTTTAATCAACTGAAATTGACTGCCATGCGCAGTTCCATGTTTGCAAATCAAAAGAAACCTCGAGTTTAAAAAAACTTTTTTTCATTAAAACACCGAACGAAATATAAGGCCGAACACAGAGTTGGGGAAACAGAAAGAAAAAATTCTTTCTTTTTTTCCCTTTTTTTTTTTTTTTTTTTTTTTTCTTCCTCTTACATACTTTATTACATTATCCTTAAAATGACCAGTACAACAAATAATGTGACATCATCCGAACATAGCAAGGTAGATAAGTTGCCTCCACCTTCCGCTTTGTTTGATCCAAATTACTTTTATAACGCTAGTCCATCAGCTATCAATGAACCTGTCTCACCAACAAGACAAGTCTATATCCTTCCTCCTCCCTCTTCATTACCTGGGTATCACTTACCACCCACCGCCAGTAATAGTAGCAGCAGCAGCCCTCCTCCTCCTACTACTACTACGACAAGTACCAGCACACCGCCCGCAGCCTACTACTACCAACCCACCGAATATCATCCTCAATACTACTACCCTAGTCCTGTCAACACACCCGGTTTAAAAAGAGAATCTTCCAATTCGATCATGAACACAAATAGTAAAAAGAGATATAAAAAAGCTACTACAAACGACGATATTTCGGCAGCCGCTGCCACTTTAGCTTCGTTTGCTTCTTCTAACGATGATGATGATGAAGAAGTAGAGCCCAAAGATCAAGTGGTGGTCGTATCTAAAAAGAAGAGACCTTATAACAAAAAGTTCAAAGACGATGCTAAACAACAGGAAAACCAAGTCTTGGAGGTAATAAAATTTTTTTTTTTTATTTATAAATAATGGAACTAAAAACCCTAATTTTTAATAGGCAGCAAGAATTTTAATGGATATCTCAAGATGCGTAGTTCAACAAGTTCGAGTAGCTCATTAATCGCTCTTGAAAAAAAAAAAAAAAAAAAAAAAATAAATAGCAGAAAAACAATAACACAAAAAAAAGAAAAAAGAAAAAATGTAAATAACTCCAACAAACCCTTCCCTTTCCCTTTTCCCCCCTAAAAAATAAAAATAAAAATCTAAAATGTATAAACCGGATAATTATTTTTGACATTCATAAAAGTCTCCGAAAATCAAGTATAAAAAATGACAAAATGCTAACCTTTTCTTTATCCTTTCTTGTTTTCAACCCTTATTCCAATATTCACAATGCAACTCTCATGGTTATCCTATGCCGTGGGTTTGGTTTCTTTGACTTTGGTCAATGCCGCCAATCCGTTGCCCGGAAGTCCATTGATGCATCCTTCCAAGGGACCCTTAACAGGTCCTTACGTAGCTCCTACTACTCCCAAATATGATTATGCCGAAGTTTTACACAAGAGTTATTTATTTTACCACTCTCAAAAATCAGGTGTCTTACCCTACCAACGTCTGGCTTGGAGATCCGATTCATGTAAAGTCTGTGTGGGTGATTTTGGTGAGGATCTATCGCGTGGTTGGTATGAAGCGGCTAATACTATGAAATGGGGTCTGCCCTTGGGTTGGACCGTGACTCAATTGGCCTTTAATATCATGATGTTTGAAGACTCCATGAATTCCGTAGATGAGCTTGCTGAAGGTCTTGAGCTATTGAAATGGGGAGCAGGTAAAAGAAATAATGTATTGTGTTGGCGAAATGTAAAAATTAACCTTCCGGAAATTTAAATAGATTATATCGTGAATGCTCATTACAATGACACTTATATCGTGGGTCAATTAGGTACATCGGCTATCGGACCAATCTCCAAACAAGTGGAATTAGACGTCGATTTCAATTATTGGGGCCCACCGGAAGAATATGAAGAATGGGTTCCAACCGGTTTACCACACAAGGCCTATTACCTTTCACCTGAAAATCCATCGTCTGAAATCATTGGTGAATACAGTGCTGCTTTGGCTGCCATCTCCATTACATGGCGTAAACATAACGAAACCTATGCAGATACCTTGATAGACCACGCAAAACGTCTCTACACATTTGCTACGGATCACCCAGGTAGTTATGTCACCTCACGTCAAAACGCTTTCCAGTGGGCTGCCTTCTGGTACCCTTCTACACGATACGAAGATGAATTGGCTTGGTCCGCTGCTTGGATCTATGCGGCTACAAAAGAACCGTTTTATTTAGAAGAAGCCAAGAAATGGTACGCTTTATCCTCGGATTCTTGGACCGAGTACTCTTGGGATGAGAAGGGAGGTGGACTTCACGTCTTGCTTTATGCCATCACCAAAGAAAAGATGTTTTACAATAATGCCATGGATTACTTTAACCAATTCTTGCCTGGTAATCCTAAACAAATCGTAAAGTTTACACCTCGTGGTTTGGCCTATATCGAACATTGGGGCTCTGTTGGGTATTCTGGTAATGTCGCGTTCTTAATGATGGCATTTGCAAAATCCATTGGTTACGAGACGGATGAATCCAAAGCCATGACAACATTTGCTGTGCAACAAATTAATTATGCTCTTGGTGACTATGGTTATAGTTGGGTTGTTGGATTTGGTGATAACTATCCTTCCAAACCATACCATAAGTCTTCTTATAATTCGTACATTGATTACCCTATGCGAGGTCAGTTCCAAGATAAAGTCGAAGATGATTTCTCTCAATCCAAGACCAACCAAAGATTTATTCTTTATGGCGCTGTGGAAGGTGGGCCCAATATCGATGATACTTGGTACGATGATCGATCGAATTATGAATACTCGGAAGTCACCCAAGATTATAATTCGGCTTGGTCAGGAGCGATTGCTGGTTTGATTGATTTCTATGGCGCTTCTAATTTCGAGCCATTCACGGATTGTGATCTTGATTTGGGTTGGTCTCATCCTAACGCGTCTGAAGCACCCGCTTGGCCAGAGGATGATTGTTATCATACATGTAACAAGGGCTGTCCTCGTGGAGAAATGAAGTCTTCGTATGCTTGGAAATTGCTATCTGAGCCTCAAGATAAGGTACATGAACATTTAGAAGTGCTTTATCCAGGTCGAGGTTTAGCAAGAGCTGCTGCATTAGAAGGTAAAACCTTGGAAGACCTCAAGTCGATGGGTATTGTTGTTGATAATTTGAAGCAAGAAGGAGAAAGCAAAGCTTCTGGAAATAAACAAGAAACAAGTGATGCCAAACGTACGACCGTAACTACTTTATTACTCTCTGTAGGTGCAGCAACAGCAGCATCTATTTTCGCTTGGGTCTCTTAAAAATATCCCACAAATTTATATATCATAATCACTACTACCCCTAGCAACCTCATTTTTATTATATAAAAAAAAAAAAAAAGAAAAAGAAGGGAGGTCCTAATTCTTTTTTCCTCGCCTTTTTCGTTGACTTTTATTAATTACAATGTGATCAGCCCAGTCGTTGGATTGATACTCAAGTTCTTCTTCACGCGAAGTCACTTGTTTTGTACCCCATACGGTTCGAGGACCAACAGGTTCTTGGCTTATCACGGAAGCAGCAGCAGCAGCAGCAGATTCACTAAGAGCAAAAGATAACTGATCCTCACTTTCTTGGTGTGATAATGCAGGACGGTACATGGAAAAGAACGGATCATTTTCTATCATTTGACGTTCTGTTTCATGTTCTTTTGCTACATGTAATTTCTGCTTGGTTTCTGCTTGCTTTCTTTTCTGATCCTCACGTCTTTCTTTATCCTTTCTCTTCTTTACACGAGACGAAAGTTCCTCTACAATTTCTTGGTTATTTTTCCCAATTTTTTTTTTTAAAAATGTAAAAACAAAAAAAAAGATAGAACTTACGTTGGAAGACCGCCATGGTTTGAGGAGAGACAATCTCCTTGACATTGATTTCCAAAAATGTAACATCACAAGCAAGTGGTAAATGAGCCAAGTATTTGCACTTTTTACGTAAATCCTCAGTCAAAGTAGATTCTTGTACACTCGTTGCCTGCACTTGAAGTGTACGCGGGAACTGTTCATATTCTCCAAACTCGTGCTTCAAAATTCGAATATCTAACGGGTGTAAATAAACATGTTGTCCATCCACAGCCTGATAAAAGTAAAAATCGCTTGCTGGTGTATTACTATGTTGACCACGATGAACGGGTTGTTCTTCGTGTAATTGTTGATACGCCTCAGGTATTTTTTCTTCTTCAGATCTAGGAACAGTCAAAGGTGTTTTACCGGTCTTTTTTGAATACTTGACTACGGCTTCAAAAATCATGTCCCAAGTTTGAATGGCTAATTTTACTTCCTTTGTTTGATACTTTAACAATTTGATCTTCTCATTGACTAGTTTTTTACTTGTTTCAATGTAGACAATTTCCTCGGTCGATCCCCATCCGTTTGCTTCTTCCATGGCGTCTTTCAAGTCGAGAACATCACGTCGACACTCTGCTTCCAAATAATCAGGACTCGCCAACATAAATCGAGCAAATTCCATGGCACCTGGTGTGAAATGCCACGGGATGATGGGTGTATCGGGTTTAATGTAGTTGTAAATCACGTTTGCTGGTAAAGGCCAAGTATCTGACAAAGGAAAGGCTAATGTTGAATTACTTGCACGTTGTATTAGTGTCATATCGATACGATCTCCTTCTGTCACGCCACAGGCTAATGAAGCCATACCAACCGTAGCACTGCGATGGTCAGCTACGGCATAGGGTTTCATGATACGTACGGGTTTCAAATCAGCTTCGTAAATCGAGTCCCAACAGATAGGACATTTGCGCCAAAGCCTCTTCTGGTTTTCTCGAAGGGCAAGGTAGTGTAAGATACAAGGTAGACAGTAGATATGTCCGCATTTTGTTACACGAGCCGCGTTAGGAGGGGATAAACAAATTGGACATGATTGATTTTCCGAGGAAGAAATAAGCTGAAAGGTACGGAATTAATCAATGGGATAGATGAATAAAAGGGAAAAAAACTTACCACTTGTTCAATGGTATCCCAATCAAAATTGATATCCGGGTCAGATAATTGATACATGTAATTTCCTGATGCATTCAACATGAATCGAAAGCTAGATGGATATCAATTAAGAAGGAAGCAAATATGTAATGGTTAGGGATCTTACTTTGCATTGATGAATCTTTCCTTATTAAAGGGTTGATACGAAGTGGCCTTGGATTTACGTAAAGGCATAGGCTCTTCTTGTCTTTCAGGAAACGAGAAACTTAATAAATGGTTTAATGAAACACGTCCCTTTTTATCGGCTGAACCATCTAGATTCATTTTATTGAAACCATGAACTACTTGATCTACATTCTTGCTTCGTTTCTTCTCTATATAGAGGGTTAAATTTTCTTGCTAATATGTGTGAGACAGGTATCTATAGTTACGTTGACGCTTCTTGGGTTGCGAATTACTTCCGGGAGGTACAAAACTAGGTGCCTTGGCGTTCATGATGGTATAAGGTGTATATTTATTAAATGTTTATAAATGCATGTATATATAAAAAAAAAAAAAAAAGAGTGTACAAAAAAAGTGTTCTTCTTCTTCCCTGCTCCCCAAATTGTGTGTTTGCTACTAGGAAAGAGCAAACAGCAAACAATAGAAAAAGAAACGAGTAAAAAAAAAATTTTTTTTGTTCTTACCGCAGTGATCAAAAGTTGTGAGACATGCAAAATAACGTGAGTTTTAAAAACAATGACGTCCTTTATCCGATAAAGCGGTACAATGTGCTTTACAATACACTACGTGATCCCGAGTATGGGGTTTGTCGCCTTTTATGAATTACAAGATCAAGTGGCAATTAATGGAATTTTTTAGATTCTGAAAGGTCTAAAATTGCTTTTTGCCTTTTGTATGACAATTCTTTATTCTTGTGGATGGATATGCTGCTTCTAGGAGAGCGATATTTGTTATTAATTACGCTTTGTAGACGAAGAATTTAAGCTCGAGATGTACGATAATAACTACTATTTGGGTTGCTCTAGCAGATCAGACTACTGCAATACAACCGACTACTTGTGTTGATTGATCCGTATCACATATCTGCTTGAAATTCGACAAAGTGTGTGCTAGATATCAGAATTCCTGCATTGCAAAAAAAAAAAATTTATTTCACAAAAAAAAAAGCGGTTAAGCGTCAGATTCTGATTCAGAACCAGATACTAATGCAGAGGAAGAATCATCCTCTTGTTCCGATTCAGTCTCAACCTCGTCGTCATCTTCTTCATCAGAGGTATCATTCTCTCTCTTTGCAACAATACAATTACGTGCAATATGACCAGGATTACCACATTCATAACAGGTTTTGATAGGTCTATTTTCTGTTGTACTATCGACAGCGGGAACGGGACAGTCACGGGCAATATGTCCATGTTTATTACAGTTATAACAAGTAATATTACTTGCTTGACAATCCTTTGCGTAATGGTTTATTAAACCACAATTCTCACAAACAACGGGCTCATATCGAGTAGTTGAGTGGTTCAACCCGCCTCTGCTTCCTCTTCCTCCTCTTCCTCGTCCTCTTCCTCTGCCACGGAAAATGCTGTTGTCACGTTGGGGAATGCTGGTAGTGGTAGTGGGGATCTCAGCATCTTGAGGGAATTCAACAGATCTGGGTTGTGCTTCATTAGTACAGTTTCTAGCTAAATGACCCTATGTGATAAAAAGTCAGAGAAAGAAAAAATATATCATTGTCAACGTGTATACTAACCATCTGCTGGCAATTAAAGCAGCGTCCTTTGCCACCTTGGAAGGCAGCAGCAGGAGGAGGAGCTGTGTCACGGTCAGGACACTGGGCAATAAGATGTCCCGCTACACAGTCAAACGTATTAATATCATGTTTAGTCTTGAAATTTAATTTGATTTTTGTTTACCTTCGCCACATACAAAGCAAGTCTTTACTTCAACTACCTTTTCAGCGGTACATTCACTGGAGACATGACCGGGTTGCTTACAGTTATAACAGAGTCTCTCTGTCTCTTCACAGGCAACGGCATAATGACCACCTAAGACACACATTAGATTAAAGACGATTCAATATAGTCTGAAACTTACTCTTTCCACACTTGAAGCAAGATCTTCCCACGTAAACCATATTTTATTTCAAAAAAGGAGAGGAAAAGAATTGAAAAAAAAAAAAAAAAAGTTTTTGCTTTGTGATGCGTGTTTCCAAAAAAAAATATCTCTTTGAAGGACCGATATTTCGTTTGAGCAGTTACTATGTGCACCCCATAGTTCGTGTGCAATGACCTTGTTAACAGCAATGAATTCTATTGTTCGAGTTATTTTGCTTAATTATTACACCAACTAATCATGTCAAGAGTAAAAGCTTATTAATAGGTATAATATATAATATTTTATTGAACGATTGTTATTGAATATGAAAAGTAACCGTCGTCTCTGTTGCCGCGGAGCAGCTATCCTTTTTTTTTCCTTCCTACTAGCACTTCAGTGAGATTATTAATATGAACTCTTTCATTTAGTGGCATATGGTCTAATTGTGTATGGCATTCTAGGATGGCATTCTATTGTCATATAGAGTAGAGGAAACCAAAGTTGGATTTTGCCTAACCTAGAAGTAAAAATAAGAAGCAAATAATGTGACTAATGGTGTTTGGGTACTGTATTTTTTAATACACCTGTATTACATGCTAGCACCTGACATTGATAAGTTCTACCAACATGTCTCTATAGTAACGAGGAAAATATACTAAGCTCTTAACAGACACCATCCTCTTTGGTGGGGTAGGCTTCTATAAATAGAATTGATTATTTTGCATAATTATATCTGGTGTGTTTATTATAAAAAGTGGTAACGGGACACTGTACTCTCTTTCCTCTTTTTCTTCTTTAAAAAATCTTAACAGTTGTTCATCATGTTTGTCATGTAGGAAAACTAGAACAATTTTATACCTTGGGAAACTTATCGTCTTTGATTCATTTGGATGCTACAATGTTTTAAAAACACGGCAAAAAAAGCACTGATGAGGGGTTATTCGCGTGAAAAAGTACTATCGGCGCAATAGCAAATATTAATCAAGATTTATGCCTAGATAATTTCATCGTTGACAACGATATGTGATAGACTTCCTTTGTTCCCTTCAAGACGCCATTTATTTGAATTCCGAGTTTAAAAAACCTGATCTACAAAAAAAGCTTCATCAGCTAAAAAAGAATGACAGGTATACTTCAATGACAACTCCCCTTTCAATAATTTTATAATGTTGCGGTGTCGTTGAAGAAAGTTGTTGGTTAGGTTCTTCATAAATACACTTGCACACATTTAAACAAAGATCATTGTAACGATGCGCCTTACTTCGCTTGCTTTTTTTTTCCATGTTTATACAACATTGGTTAAATGCATGAACACAGATACATTCCTATAAAAAAACCTTTGCTTCTGTCAATATCGGAGATCTTTTTAAGCTGTAGTTCTACCACAACCGGGAAAACTTGATATCTTTTTCTATTTCCGCAATGCATGCTTATGTAATAGACTCACAACAGATAAATCAACTCAGAGAAGAATAAGAAAGAGGTTATTTCTGTCAGACAAATTTCGCTCAGGAAACACTAGAACATCATAAAAAGAGTGATTTATGTTACCCTGTAATGTACCACAGTAGGCACCATGGAGTTAAAACTCTCACATCTTATAGCAGTACAATAGTTTCACTCTTCCTCTATATATGGTGAGTTATTTGTTTATATTAGAGGAGCTTAGCCAAGTTACTATATCAGGCATAGACAGGGAAAAAAAAAGGGCATTTATAAACTTTTTCTGGAAGCCCCAGCTCCTTTTCTTTTTTTTTAATTCTATAATCAAATGATGGGAATATTTAAAAGCGACGAAAAACGCCAGGATGAAGAAAGGTCTGATTTCGATTTGAAATTCTCTGCTGAAAAGGCATTTTCGAGAAACGATGTCCTAATTTGTGGTTCTCATGGTAATATTTATGCTATTCACAAAACTGATGGAAGTAAGCTGTGGCAAACGACTTTCAAAGCCATGGGTGGCATTACCTCTTTATTTGTCACGGATGATGATAAACTCATTGCTGCTGCGTATGGTAGAACGGCTAGTTTTGATCTGATGACGGGTACCCTGCTTTGGGTGAATAAGATGCCAGTAAGTTGGCGCGGTCTATCTCTATATGGAAATCATCATTGATTTTTTTTTCTCGGCTGTTAGGGATTTGGGTATGAGGAGGTATCCATTGTGACTACGCCTAGTAGAATATTAAAACCTAAAAAAAATCCAGAACAACAGCCAGTCACAAACGATATGGAATTACCGCCACATTATGATGAAGCAGTTGTACCAGAAAGAGCGATTGTGTTGGCATGTTCGCGAGGTAAAGCTATGGGAATGGATGTTGAAACAGGAGAAACATTATGGACCTACAATTGTCCAGGAGGAAGATATAATATCCCAGTTGTGATTGTTGAGCCACCCAGTATGGAGGAAGGTAGGCCTAATCAACTTGCTTATATCGGAGCAGCCAAATGGGTGTATTGTTTAGTTGCTCAAACCGGAATGGTGGTCTGGTCAGCCAAAGTGGCAACAGGTTTTTTTGGTGCTGATTTTATGACATTAGCCACTCCTTGGAGCTCTAGATTAGCTGCTGAATCTCATTCGGCCTTTAGTCAAAACCCTACGCCACAATATTTGGAGCTTCAACGCCAGAAGGCAAGCAGCTCTTCTGGCTAAGCAATGTATGCATGACAATAACAATAATAATGTAATGATAATAAAACAATTGAAAATGCAATCTGACAGACAGTGTCCACCCCTTTTTTTTGTCCGTTTGAATACAATGCCCGATAGACATTATCAGACACATGCATGCGGCTACCACACAGCGGAAAAGACAAATTCGAACCAAACATTGGTTTGATAATCACATTTCTTCATTCTTTGCCACGTCATGCGTTAAAAAAAAAAAGAGAATTTAACTCCTTACGCACTTTGGACATAACTTTGCTTGATATTTACTAATATTCATGTGATGTAAAGCTTCAAGAATTGCAGTTGATCAAACAATTTGACCATAATAAAAAAGATCCCGGAAGAGACTATAGATAAATAAAGAATGATCGTAATGATATGTTTTAAATGTTTCTTTCTTAGAAAACAACTTTTTTGGATGATCATCACGAGCTAAATATGATTCGTTTCATTAGATCATCTATAAAAAAAAACAATTCTTTACAATAAACATTTGCCTTTGTTAAACACTGAAGCAGAATTCCTTTTTGAGATAGTAGACCGATACACTGTGTGATGGTCACTTTAAAACCTATGATGTGGTCTAGACGTTTCAAATTGTCAAGGTTAGAAAAAAAATCGTGACGTCAAGTGCAACCCCCCTTTGATAAAAATCTGTACAAGAATCATTAAGGTTGCATAAAGCATGAATTTTATTGATCCGTTCTAATGAAATTATCGTCCTCTGTTGTTTCTTGGTTTGTGTCACCATTGGGAATTGCTAACACCGAACTTTGCCAGCCACCAAAACCAATGGCAAATACAAACATGTTGCTTAATGTTTCTACAATTTTAGGTGTAGGTTGTGGACGTTGGCCATCATCGCTGCCATGACCTAAAGCACCTGAGCTGTAGTTACCCCAGGTGAGTAATTGACCTTCGTTTGTCAATGCACCAAAATGGTAACTAGTCAAAATGAGTATTTATACATTGTATATAGAGATATATACTTTACTCTCCAAACGAAACTTTGCAAACATCTCTATTTTGTAATTCTTCAAAAATGATTGGATCTGTGTCGACCTCCACATCTACTTTTCCTAGAAAGACCTGTCCTGATTTTGTATAAACTGCAAAATTGTCAAAAGCGCCTGTAATAAATCTGTTCATAACACCATCGCGAGTGTTGAACTCAGGGTGAGCAGCACTAAATTTTTCAAGCTCGATGGTATGCTGGTTCGGATTTTCTGCAAAGGCGACAGGATCTAATGTTTTTAATTTCAAGATGCGACCGTCTTTTGTTAATGCCATGGTATAACCATCCAAGCCAGTGATTTGGACTATATCTATGCCGATTCTTTGTGTAACAACTTGTGTCGGTAAGGGTATATCCGAGACCTTAGAAGGCAGGATCAAATCAGGTTGCGGAATGACGTAAACGGAGCCAAGATTTGTCAATACAGAAGAATAGGACCAGTTTGCAGAAACCTGTACAACTTTTTCGTTTTCTCCTAGGTGCAAGTCGATAGGTTGTAACATGATATGATTCGACCAATGCCATAGAGAACCATCTCTGGCCAAGCCAATAACATGACCTCTTCCGCAGGATATCGAGCTAAACTTCACGTGTTGTTGGGTCGTGTTTGAGTCTTGAATCTTTGTCGGGGTGATTAAACGTCTAGTGCCGATAGACCTACGAGGACTTATCTCTTGCTGCATCTGTAAAAGACTTATTTTAGCATGATTTTTGCGACGACGAAGAAAAAAAAAAAGGTTACTTTACTGTTCCCCACATCCATACAGAACCAGAAGAATCTAATGCATGAAATGACCAACCTCCTGATAAAATGTCTATGATACCTTTGTTCTGTAAATAAGCTACCTCCTGAGGAGTCGTCACGGTTCTTGGATATCTTGTACGCGGGTTTCTGTAGGTGGCATTAGGAAAAGTCTTGGCATTTTTTATGGTAATTTGTTTTTACCTGATATTAAACTGAAACGCGTCTGTGGTTACTTTGGGAGTTAAGCCAAGCCTGTCATCCATATTTTCACCCCAAGTAAAGACTCTGGTATCTACCAACAAGGCAATATATAGTTGTTTCCAGCCTTTATTTCTAAATGCATTATCTTGAGAAATATTAAATTCTTGGTGGCATAATCTTTTCCAAATATGTTGATCATTAACTAAATAATTGAAATATGTGGATACCAGCGATAAATTAATTAATGATTTGCTATCCAGTAATATAAGAATATCTTGTAATAAAATATCTCTTGGTAATTTTGACAACATTTTAATTTTTAATAAGAGAGAGAAAAAAAAAATGCGGGAGAGGGGGGAAAGGGTATAAATATAAATATAATAAACGGAGTTTTTTTTTTCTTTTTTTTTTTTGGAGATAATTTATATGCGTTAGATAATAGAAGTATAAAAATAATAAATAATTTTGGGATAGTCTGGTTAAAAAGAAAGCTGGTCATCATGTACTGGTAAAGAAGCAAACTTCTTTGTGAGAGTAGATATTTTATATGATATTGTGCTGTCGATATTGTATTGCTGTAGTAATGATTCATAAGACTTTGTGCATTGATCAATGGCTTCTTGTGCAGATATTCTATCACCTTGGTAATAGGGTGATCCACGAGAATCCTCAGCATAACTTATTTCGTCCATAGCAAAGTTATATAATTCATATAATTTTTCGATTTCTTTGTCCATATCGTCATTGATAGTTGATGCTGATGTTACACAGGATCCATTTGAAGGCCTTCTTAGAAATGTTGACATGCATTTATCAAACACACCTTCATTTAGCGAGTTTGGGATGGAAGGTCTTTTTGTGTTTGATGGGATATATAATAGGTCATCTTTAGAATAAGCGTTAGTGGAGGATGTACTAGCTGTAGTTGTAGTCGTAGTTGTACTGGTTGTGCTACATTGTGACGGACGTCGTTTTGGTAGGACAGGTGTAAACCATACTTTAAACGAATTCCATTTGTCTTTAAGAGTAGTAGGTGACTGCATTTTTTTTTTTTATAATATAATGAAGAAAAGAAGGGAAAAAAAGAAATAAATAAAAAAAAAAAAGACTACTTTATACCCTTATTTTGAAACGGAAAAAGGAGGGAGAAAGATAAAGGGGAGACGAAGAGAAACGGCATATATGGATAAATATATATTTATATTATCATCTAGGAGAATATGTCAGTCTTTTCTCCTGCTGGTGGCAATAAAGAACTCAGTCTTTTCCCCTGCTTATTTAAATTCATGCAAATTGTTGTTGTTGTTTTTTTTGTTGTTGTTGTTTATGGCAAGAATGATTATTATATTTAAGCCACTTTAGATACATATATTACCACTCTCCCTTTGCTCCTTTTTATCTATCTATATATACATATACAACAACAACAACAAACAACAAATGTTTTTTTTTTAACCCCTTTTATATTCTTTTTTATTATTATTGATTATAATAATGCAGCGGTTACTAATAAAAATAAAAAAAATGATTGTATTTGTATGACCGGGATAGAAGTGCCCAAAGAAGTTGAGGATAACGGAGTATTGTCGCCGTCTGATATTCCGCTATAGGTATTCCCGTCAATATTATCACACTCAGAATCGGGTTTGTTAGTCTTTGTCACACTTGTTGTATAATTCGTATTTGTTAAAACAGTTGAATATCCAATTGTTTCCAAAATGCGCAAGATACCTGGACCAATTGCAGATTTATAAACATATTCAATCGTTTCATCTCGTTTTTCGGTTGTGTTTATAGTAGTATTATGAACAATTGTTGTAATATTGACAAGTTTGGTTATGGTTAGATTATAGCTGATGGTGGGTATATCTGTGTAGCCATCGTCAATGAGATTCTGTAGTGTCTTTCCTTTTACGAAAGTATGTGTCATTAAAAAATCGGGTGTCGACATATATTCATCATCTACATGTGAAGTTGAGATACCAGGGCGATAATACGCTTCTTCTAAGGACGATATCACATTTGAACCTGTCATTAATTGCATGGACGTATATGTTGAATTCAGATACGGATTTGTATTATACTGCGATTGATTACTTGTGCCTGTGAATGTAAACGACAAGGTCTTTGGTGTGGACAATGAAACGTACATGGATGTAGCTCTGGAAGATTGAGTTGCATTATCCAAGAAAGAATTCATAAAATTAACAATGAATGATTTCTGAGAGTCTACAATGCAGAAACCTTGCATATCGAAACTATATTCGACGAGATCAGCCGTAACATTCGTGGCGGGTATAAATAATTTCAGGAATTTATCAAAGATCAAATTGGGTTGAAATCCTGTGATATAAGCTGGACCCGAATCATGTTTAACAAACCAATTGGGATTTGGTGTCATCATTTTTAAACTATCGGATGGGATTAAACCATTTAATAGTTCTTGAAAAGGAGACGTAATATCTGAGAAATAGGGAGCCCAAGAAGATAACATACCTAACCCATGTATCATTTGGTGTAAAATAACATATTCAAGATCCACCTGATTGTCTCCGATAGAACTATCGTTGCTGTAAAAGTAAAATCCTCCCAATCCATCTGAACTCATATCATTGTTGTATACATCATAATTGATGTCTACCGAAAGATCGTAACTCGCCCAACTGGAAATATCCATATAAGGTGCCCTTAATTGTTTTGCCAGCGCCTGTGGGTAAATAAAATTTGGATCTGCTTCATCAAGTGCTATCAATGTAAACTACCCTTTCTATTAGCACCTAGAATAAAAGTCGTGTACAAAATTTACCTGTGAACTGGGTGTACCCCACCCAACAGTACTATTCGAACAACGGTTCAGGCAAAAGCTATAATAAGATGCCTTGATGCTACAAACTGCATGAACATTCCCTTCATCTTTTTAATATACAAAAAAGCTTACATGATTTGGTCCCGAAAGTTCATGACTTCCGAAAGCCTTTCTGCCGCTGAAATGAGCGCGGTTTGTACTTTGTAACAATGCGTGTCGCTTATTTCGCAAAACAACTTGACTTGGACTAAACTATTGACATCTGTGACGTTAGGGCCCCGTGTGAATATTTCTTTGGAGTTGTAAATGTCTTGATTCACAGGATCACTAACATTAGCTGTTGAGGTTAAACCATCGTCGTCATCTCCAAATACAAGACTAAACAAGAATAAAAATACAATAAAATACATGGGGGGAGCGGCGGTAAGGGGTATTGGGGGCAAAAGGGAAAAGAGGAAAAGGCAAAAAATATAACAAGCCACCAAAGGAGGGGAATGGGATATAAAAGGAGGAGAGCAGTAAAATAAAAAAAGTCTAGAATTAGGTACACAAAAGGCGGGTATTTTATTTTGATAAGGAAAACTTGGTTGTGCCTGTTTCCAATGGACTTATGATGATTCATGTTTATCTTTTCAGTGACCAATAACAGTCATATGACGCAATAAAAGTAAATGCTGATGTATTAACAGTGTTGATAGAGTTCAATCATCGTCAATGGGTGGATACATTGTTTCAATTAGGCCGTTCCTAGTCATGTTACGATCGATATTATGCTCTCCATAATTACAGGCTTGCCGACAAAGCAAAGGGTAAACGGGATCGTTTTTATTTTGCAGCTCTACTTTTTATAAACTTGATCTCATATAGTAGCGAGCTACCTATGAAAGTATGAACATTGAGCTATATCGGTCGTGTCTCCTATTACTTGAAATAGCACTTGAGATTCAGACACGCATTTCCTATAAAGGTTTTCACATAAAACTACATCACCGAGGTCCTTGCACTTGCTAGTTAGTGGTGCATGTGTTCAAGTATCTACCCCGAGTTGATTTTCATGACCTCCTTCGACAATAATACCATGCTCTGCTCTAAATTATTATGTTTTTTAGCTGTTCTGTTAAATCGTGTAGTCAATGTCGTCAAGTCATGTAGGCGATATGGTTGATTGCGAATAATTGAAGGTGCACTACTGCTGAATCAACAAATGATTTTTTTTAAATCAGGCTTCTCTAATCACAGGCTTTTTAAGGTTTATTCATTCTGAGAATGCATTGATTGTGGTCCATGTCCCTTTTGTTTGTTGTGGTTTATGTACTCATGCATTCATTGTATCTCGAATACGCCTTCAATGCATTTGACGGCACTTACTTCTGAATTATTCATTGTGTTATCAAGTTCTTCGCATAAAGAGTCGCATTTAGGATCCATTCGTATTTAGTCATTTTTCAGAATCAAAAAAAGGGCGTGGATTAATAAAAAGTTATGTGTTTTCTAAACAATGAATGAACCACCTTTTGCCTGCACTAGTGGCAATTCTATGTACGCCACATGTAGATTTACGATCCTACGGACTCCCATATCCGGACTATTATAAGCTACTTAGCATCTGCATTAGAAACAATATATGTTATCGCTAAATTAACCTTTTATGGGATTCGTTTGTTTTTATCACATATGTGAGCATAAAGAACAAGTTTTATTGCGCAGAAAAGAGAAGAAAAAAAAAAAAAAAAGAGAGAAAGGGGCATATTGTTAAATTTCTCCTTTTTTGTATAATAAATAAGAACTTGATTTCACCTGGCATGATAATAAATGTATCGTGTAAAAAAAGATGAGTACTTGATGAAAGTTAGATGTCTATACCTAGAAAATAGCAACTATTTCAAGCTACTATCGTGTATGTTTATAAGCATGTTAGTGATGTATCAGTAGTATATTTAACCTAATTTAAGTGCTAACGGGGATATAATTTACATGTTCATTGACGTGACCCAAGTTCCAATTACGAAACAGAACCAAGTAATGCATGCAGCCCATCTGATGATGCATAGAAACGTCAACTATATATGTTAATCATGGTTTTCTAGTATTATAACGCGATATCGAACGCCAAAATAGATGTTTGCCACCTCCTTTAGAATAGACGCTCATTCAATGTGCACGTCAATTAGCTTCTTAAAATTGATTGTCTGTCGTAGCAAGCTTGTTGAAGCTGGGGCCAAATGTATAAAATGAGATGTAAAAACGTCAAAAATGACAGTAGTTGGTAAAGAGTTTGGTGTTACATTGAAGATGAGGTGTTACTAGCCTTGATCTCTCTCAAAAACGCAATAGCCGTGAATGATAAAAGATGTGAGGGACATAATTGATGACATCCTTGTTGTTTAAATCGCTTAACCTTTATCCATTTAAAAAGCAACTGTTTAGACTAGAGAGGGCTAAAATGAGATCAATAACATTATAAAAACTTTATTGTATTGAAAATATGTTTAGGCGTATTCCAAGGCTAAAACGAAATCACTTCCCCAAGGAATATGGAAATTACGGATAATAGATTGAAAACAAAGGAAAGACAATCCTGTATCTGCCAAGAACAGTTCTCCGGTGACGTTACGGGAAGTACAACCTGTATAAGGAGCACCAAGACATAAGGTCCATTTAGGAGTAATGTAATGATTAGCAGGGAAAGCTCCGTTATCAGGATGAACACCACTTGGGAAATCGATACTCAAGACAGGTGCCTTATTCGCATTAGCCCAACTCATTTGGCTCTTGATAGCAGCCGACATTTTTTTGGTCTCGGAACCGAGTAATGCATCTACAATTAAATCAACAGGTGTCGTATATTGGTTAGGCAATTCGTTAATCGATGTGACAATGCGCGCACCAGAGAACTTGGCAAGTGCTTTGTATTGTTCAACACTGGCGGCTCCACAATAATTCTCGTCCGTGATGGAGACGATAACTTGACATCCACGGTTGGCTAAATGACGTGCAGCGGCAATACCAAACTCTCCAATGGAAGTAGGTCCGGCTAAAATAACAACTACAGGTGCTGCATTATGGTTATCGGGTTGGATACGACGATGACCTCCGATTGCCTTTAACACCATCATACTAATACCAAACGCACCATTCTCAACCAATTGAACTTGAGTAAAACCTGACTCTCCTATATGAGTTACCATAAGTTACCTGTGTTCATACACACACACACACACACACACACACAAAAGATACACTTACTAGCAACTTGTTTAGCCTCTTCCATTTGACTTGAGGTGACAGTTGGGATCTGAATACCTCCTGAAACAGTTAAAATACGACAAGGCTCAACCACCACTGGTTTTGCAGTAAACTGAGGTTGGGGAGTGACTGAGCCACTTCTTCTAGCCTTGGGAGGGATCAGTGATGCAGGAATCAAAGATTGCTTTGATACTTCGACAGGAGGTGTTGTGTTTCTAGTAGGCTTTTTCTCTCCCTCAGGCTTTGGTTTATTTGGTTTATCCTCGTTCTTGGTCTTAGTTTTCTTGGGCGTGGATGCATTACTTTCGATCTTCTTTGGTTGAACTTTTTTTACAACTCCTTTCCCACTTTCAAATTCGGAATAGTCTTCAAAGACGACGATCTCTTTTATTGGCTTCTTTACCTTTTTACCCCCAAAGAGGGGTTGCTTGGGCTTATCCTCGGCTTTATTAGTGACGCTGATAATCGCAGGATCTTTAAAAGGCAGTTTTTGTGCGGCAGGAATAGAAGGTTCGGCTTGTTGTTGTTGTTGTTGTTGTTGTTGTTGTTGTTGTTGTTGAAAGAGAACGGCAGGATCAAGGGATTTAGTAGCAGGAGCAGGTTGTTGGTATTGTTGGGGATACACATTCTGTTGGTATTGGGCAGCGTTTTGAGTGAACAAGATGGCAGGATCGACGTTGGTGTGACTGTTTATGCCAGATATATCTGTTTGTAAATGAGGGCTGTCTATTTGTTGATATAAGATGGCAGGATCCACATGAGTAACTTGAGGAGAAGGTTGGAATTGCATTAGGTTTTGTTGTTGGAAAAGCGCTTGCTGTCTCTGTAATTGTTGCATTTGTTGAATTTGCTGCATTTGAAGTCTTTGTTGTTGTCGTTGCTTTAATAGTTCCTGTTGTTTTAAATGCTCTTGCTGTTTCAAATATTCCTGTTGCGGTTGATTCAGATATTCTTGTTGTCTGAGATGGAGTTGATGGTTGGTCAAGGGAGATGGTTGTTGGTTGGTCATTGAATGTTGAAGGTTGGCCTTGGGAGGTTGCTGGGAGGTCACTGGAGGTTGTTGGTTGAACATTGGAGGTTGTTGGTTGGACATTGGAGGCTGTTGGTTGGACATTGGAGGTTGTTGAACTTGTATTTCTTGAGGACCTTGTGTCTTTTCAGTATTCATTTCAAGGATTTGCAAGTCTGCAATTTGAGCAGTAATGATGGGGTACATGTCTTCTTTAGAGATGAAACCGTCAGGACGTTCAATCGTAGCTAAACATGGAGTGTTAAATACAGATTGAAAATATATCTTTCTTTTGAAAGTTTACCATTTCGTAAAATGAGGTTTTCTTTTTCGTCCTTTCCATAAATATGGCCCTTAATAGTATCGTTGTTGCTAAGAACAATTCTTACAAAGACACCATGATATTTATCCATTCTGACGCGCGTTAAAAAAGTTTTTTTTGTGTCAAGAAAGAGGATTCTACAGTCTTTTTAGTCTAAAATGAGATGATTGGACAATGTTAATTTTTTTTCAGACGATTGGAAATTCAATTTTGAGAAATTTACTTTACCTTTTTTGGACGAAGTCAAAATAAGATTGAGAAGTAAGATTAGTTTTAAACAAAGTAAACATACTTTTCACGAGCTTACCTGTAAAGCATCCAAACAACAAGAGTTGGATAATTGTCATCCAAATACATAAAGTAAGCTGGTTTTGTTACAGCGATGACGGTGGTGGTTCGAGTGAAGGGTGGTGATCTTTCTCGACCCTGCCAAATGTTGAATGATATTGACATCATGTTTCGAGCAGCATTGACATCTCTTTGCCAAATAGTTTTTCAGGAAGAACAGATAAGCACACTCAATTGGGTGGCAGGCAAGGCTGGTATCAACGTGGTGGTTTTCCATTTACTGCATGGTTTGGAAGTTCTGAACTCGTCGATTGTAACAGTGATGAGCTGTCCGGCTGCCTCTCGTTTTTTTAATGTGCGCCACAAGACACCAGTTACTCCACATCTCAGCGTTTTGATCTTGTTCGTATCTTTGTTGAACATCCCGTCTCCAAATACTATCAGTGGTACCTTTGTTTTGTCCTCTTCATACTTTAAAGGCTTCCACTTACTCTTTATATCGCAATTTTCCAAAATTGAAAACATTAAAAACCAATCTTAACTGTTCTGGAAACCCCCGTGGCAGCGAAATTTTTGCAAAACATGACATGGCGTTCACCCTTATTGTAATCGATCTCCAATGTGTGGATGCTTTTGGCAACACCGACAAAAGCTTTGGTAGAGCAAGCCGCCTTATATCGTAAGCCTTATGCTCTTCGATTTCCCGCTCTAACTCCGTATTAAGATACAACAAAAATGGTAAAAATTTACTTGGACCTTTTGCCAATGCGCTCAAAGTAACTTTTTGTTAAGTTCCTGCTTCCATGGTACGCACATATCATGAACAACTGTTTTCATTCATACATCAATATTTACAGTTTCAGGCCAGATAGGTTGTCCTTGGCATATGAATTGGCAACAGTATTGGCGAGAAATTGATTCGACTAGCGAGCGTTTTGTGAAAAATTGAAAGACTATACTTACTGGTAATAGAATTTGGACCTTGTACCGAAGAAAAGACAGAAGTTTTTGCTCAAATGTTTCGACAATCATGTTATTATATAGCGTTTTGATTTCAGTGCATGCTTCTGAGATGCACTGACTGGCACCCGGGAGAAGTCTGATGTTCACACTGGTATCCCTATGTCTGGTACAAAAACTGTCCCATGTTGTAATCAGGTCGGCTGGTATGTATCTCTGGTTTGTGACTCTTTGGCTATTAATCATTTGGCACATCGTGTACCAAAAGTTTTTTTTTTGAAGGTTCCACTGGCGATTTGCCCACTTGGACTGACAAAACATAGTAGTTCACAAAAACTTTGGCTCTAAATGTAATATCCCTCACAGCAGCACATGTTTGTATGATATTGGATTTAACATGGCAGTGAGCTTGATTTATACAACTGTCAAAAGGAAGTTTCCTTGTAAACGCCTCGTAATTAGTACCAAGGTTCTGTTCGAGTACTTTTGCTTTAGGTGTTATATTGTGTGGACATAACGGAGATCTTGCTGTATAATGATTATTACCACCGCATTTCTTACAGTGAAGATTGGCCACAGTGTCATTCGTGGTTTTGTGTCGTTTTGCTGTTTTTTGTCCTTCTTCAAACCTTGGCTTTGCTTTCTTTTCTTGCTTGAGGATCCAACTATGTGCGATCATTATTATATGTAAGAAAGTATGATATCAAACTGACATACCATCATCAGCAGTTGCTTCTTTGTAAAACTTGTACTTGTAATCGTTTATGTTGAAGTTTCTTACTTCTTTGCAGTCGTTACACTTTGCTTTTGCTGTAATATTAGTCAGTAAAAGCTTTTATATACATTTTTATTGGGCTCTCGCCGTTATTAGGTGCCTGTCGACTGTTAAAAACCGTTTCTTTCTTTATTTTTGACAATGCCAAAACAATATTCATTAGACATGTTTATTAAAGTAAGAAAGTGAAAGAAAAGCGATTTAAGTTTGTAGCTTAGTTTTAGAGTTGTCAAAATCCCAGGCGATTCTCCCCCTTATAATATACTCGCGTAAAAAGACGTGAAAAACACGTCTTTTATATCTTTGTAAAAAGAAAAACACCAAAAACGCATTCCTCGATGTATTAAACTCTTGGATAAAAACGCTTCAGGACAATTCAATTAGTCTGTTTAGGGGAGTAAGCTTAACAAAAGTTTGGTTTAGACGAGCCCTCTCGCCCCACAAACAATGCGTTCACGTGAATCAATGGATTCATGTTGGTATAATTCTCTTAAACATCGAAGTTGTATTATTATTAATAAATAAAGCAGTCGTCGTCCCATTGAAAAAGGTATTTAAGTGATATATCACAACTAGAGTTTTTTTTTTTTTTTTTTTTTTTTCAGATTTTCAACTTTTTTCTACATCCCACTTCAACTTTTGATCGGGAGCTACGAGTTTTTCTACGTGATTTATCACAATATTTGACTTAAACAAGATAAAAAGTTAATAATCTATTATGTGCGAATAGCTATTGTATATATTATATCTTGTCAAGCTTGGGGTTTAAGATAGTTGCATGAATTGTGAAAAAAAAAATGTTTTAGTGTGCTGTTGATCAATTGGATTGCTCACTACAATTTGCTTCAATCAAGGCTATTTTAGATATAGTTGTTCTGCAATTTGTATTGTCTTTTTCCTCGCGTTTTCTTTTTCGTTTTTTTATTTTCTTACAGTGATTTATATATTTCTGTCTGTGCTGGTATATAAGGTTTTACAGATTGATATACGTGCCTGTACAGCACGACGGTTCCGTAAGCCACTTCTAATCTGATGTGTGGTGGAATACACCCATGATTGCCTAGAATCAACTCAACATGATTCATAAAGTGAGCTGATCTCAGGACAAGTGTATCTTTCTCATCGTCCATTATTAGTGGCGTCATAATGATATAGTACCTGTCGTCTTCTTTTGTTCTGTCTGTGAAAGGCATCGTCTCTTGGAAGTAGTCTATAGACGAGTCAATATCGAGATCTTAATTACACAGTGCGTCTATTACATAATAGTAGTTGAATGTTTATATCAGTGCGATCTCTGAGTTTCAGAATTTAAAGATATGTATTTCAGCAGGGCAATGCTTAACGCTGACAGTGCATAATAAGTTAATAATGACATGTCTGAACCTATTCTTTATACATTGTGGGTGTATTTCACCACATAATTAAAATCGTAATAAGAGAAAGAAGTATGAATTTCCAATCGTCTGAAAAAAGATTAACACTGTCTCATTTTGTTTCCAAATCGTCTCAAAATCAAATTCCAATCGTCTCAAAATGAATTTTTAAACATCTCAGACTAAAAAACTCTATTGTGATGGTTGAGCTTTTTGTAAGCCAGCTACCTAAATGACGTCTCAAGTTCCTTCTTTTTTAAAAAGATGGGAAGATTTGGGTAATACGGGCCTTTTTTATCAGATATACCAATGTCGCTCTTCGATGATTTCTTGGAATCAACAGAACAAGAAACTCGTATTGCTCAAGATGACCAAAAGAATGTGACAACACCTTCCAAAATCAATAAAGTAAACCAAACCAAAAACTTGTCTACATCATCTTTTATGCTAAACCTCCCCCTTTTTTTTTCTGTCTTTTAGAGAGAAACGGGATATGTAGCAACGCATGCCAATAAAGGTGGTAACCCTTTGTTCTCTTTACAATACGTTCAGTTTCAGTTACCAGCGAGTCTCGTCTACATGACGGTCAAAAACAACATTTTAGCTGCTGTCCTGGATAACTTTCGCATATTAAGAATTGATCTCGATAATCCGCTTGAAGTAGACGGTATGCATACACACTTGGAAAACTAAAAAACGAATCATAACCTATCATGTATAGTGGTGGAAATCTCTAGAAAAGCGAGTGCAAGTAAAGTGACACAGCTCTTCCTGGATCCTACAGGTCGACATATTATAGTGACAACAGATACCGGTGACAATTACTACTTGTATCAGAAATGGAGAAGAACTAAAGAACTAGGCAAATTAAAGGTAAAGAGGGGAATAACATTTCAGACTCACTTAAAAGCTAAGAAATAATAGGGTGTAGTCATCACATCGATTGCTTGGAACAAACGTGCCAACTTGACAAGCACCACCACACGAGAGATATTAATCGGAAGTTACGGACATGTATATGAAACCTGCTTAGAACCCAATGATGAATTCTTTCGACGCGAAGAAAAATATGTGATTCAAGTATTTTCGTTGCATAATAATATGCCAATCACTGGACTTTCTTTTGAAAGATATCCTTCTGACCGTCGTAAATATCTAGTCATGTTATCCACACCAACAAGGCTATACCAGTTTGTGGGATCTGTACGGTATACAAACCCAACCAACGAAACTAATACAGGTGAAAGAGCTTTGTTCGAGTTGCTTTTTGCGGAATACCAACATAACCCGCAATTCCAAGAGTTACCCAATGACCTTGGATACAGTAAAATGTTGTTTTTTAATCGATTTCCCGAGTTGCAGTTAAAGGGAGTACCTCAGATGTTTGTCTGGCTGACAGGAGCAGGTATCTATCAAGGCGATTTGGATTTTGTGGAAGGCGATAAAGACGACCAACGCATTATTGACAATGCCAAATTATTACCGTTCCCACCCACAACCTATGACGAAGATTCTGGAAATCTTGTTACGGATATACCCATTTCAATTGTGATTACCGAATTCCACTATATTTTGCTCTATGCCGATTATGTAAGAGCGGTCTGTCGATTGAATGACAAGATTGTGTTTGAAGAGATTATCCCGTTAAATAAAAACGAACTCGTACGAGGAATATCTGTCGATGAACTAAAAAGAACTTATTGGATCTATACTTCGGATGCCATGTATGAACTAGTAATAAAGGACGAAGAAAGAGATGTCTGGAAGCTTTATCTCCAAAAAAACAAGTATGCAATGGCTTTACAATATTGTAAAGAGCCTTCACAAAGAACTCAGGTCTATACCGCTCAGGCAAAAGAGGATTTTGATCAGCATCGATACATGCAAAGTGCTAAATATTTTGCAAAAAGTACCGTTCCCTTTGAAGAGGTCGCGCTAAAGTTTACCAAAAAGAAGGAAAGAGATGCATTGAGGTTTTTCTTGATCAGCCGATTGGAAAGATTAGGACCCAAAGTAAGCTACTTTTTTTTTACATGCAAATTTTTTGGTTTGAAACTAAAAAAGACTATTTATATATCAGGACCGAACTCAAAAGACTCTGATATCTACTTGGCTTGTTGAACTTTATCTGTTTAAAATGAACCAGTTGGAAGATCTGGCAACCTCTATTAATTTTACTTCGACATCAGGCACTGCAATTCGATCAGCTAAATACTATAGCGATGAACAGACCAGCATAAAAGACGAATTTAGAACTTTTTTGGAAACCTATGGCGATAATTTACATATACCTACAACATACAAGTTAATCTCGAGTCATGGTAGACATTCCGAGATACTGTATTATGCGTTTTATATTGGTGATTTTGAGAAAGTGATTGATAATTGGATATTTGAAAAGAATTGGGACAAAGCTATCCAAGTGCTTGATAAACAAGTAAGATGTTATGCCATCATACAAAATTCAGTATCTCATCAATAACGAAAATAGTTAAAGAACGATCTGTTCTACAAATTCAGTTCACCATTGATGGAAAATGTGCCTGAAAAGGTGGTGGACATGTGGATCCATCATCCAATGTTAAACCCAAGACACTTGATTCCTGCTTTACTCCGATACAATCATGCAAATAGAACAGACAGGGTGGCAGAGGTATACCAAATCACTATCTCTAGTTTTTTATATTAACAAGTGTCATTAGAATCAAGCAATACGATACCTTTCTCATGTAGTCTCTGTATTGGGAAATACAGATCCTATCATCCATAATTTTCTCTTGACACTGTATGCAACACAGCCCACAAGCGATGAAACTGCATTACTGACGTTTTTGAAAAATGAGGGACGTGAGATGCATTATAAATTGGATTATGCGTTGAGAATCTGTAACCATAATGGTCGCACACAAAGCTGTGTACATATCTATAGTCAGATGGGTCTATATGAAGAGGCTGTTGACTTGGCTTTAGGGGTATAGATATTGTCTCATTTCCGGCGTGGCTTTTTTTTTTAATCATTTTTTTATTATTATTATTATTATTTTACCTTAGCACCGAGATCTGGAACTTGCACGCGTCAACGCTGATAAACCAGAAGACGATGATGTTTTGCGTAAAAGATTATGGGTGAATATTGCGGAATACGTGATTCAAGACAACAAGGATATCAAGAGGTAAGTGTAATAAATGAAATGAATAAGAAAAGTTACTCACCATTTTTTCTTTCATAGCGCCATGCAATTCCTAAAGAAATGTGACCTTTTAAAGATGGAAGATATCTTGCCATTCTTTCCAGACTTCGTATTGATTGATGATTTCAAAGACGAGATATGTTCTGCGTTAGAGGAGTACAACATCTGTATAGAGGAATTAAAGATGGAGATGGATAATGCTACGTTAAGTGCAGACCATATCCGACTCGACATCCGTAAATTGAAAAAGAGGTAACCATGATTATCATTTGTAGTCTGAGCGGGGTATAACTTACTATATGGGTGTTAGATTTGCTATTGTGAAGGAAGAGCAAGAATGTTGTTTGTGTGAATACCCATTACTGACACGGCAATTCTATGTGTTCTCATGTAACCATGAGTACCATGCAGACTGTTTAATCAATCGAGCCATGAAGTATTTACCAACCCGGCAGATTAGAAAACTAGCGGATATTCAAGAACAGTTGTCACGGGAATATAAATTAGCTAGAACAATGCAGGCCGAAGATGAGAAAGCGATCAATGCGCGAATTGAGGGTCTGAGATATGAGTTGGATGATATTGTAGCTCATCAATGTTTGATGTGTGGTGATGCCATGATTAATTCAGTCACTATGGCTTTTATAGGAGAAGATGAAGCGGATGTTGCAGCAAGTTGGGCAATTAAATAATAGTTTATTGTTGTTTTATAAAAAAAAAATTAATTCAGAAGTGGTGCTTACTACTATTAAGCGAAAAAAAAGTTGTTAACAAGAGTTAACAAGCTCTTATTGTCTGAAAACATGAATACCTCGTCAGCCATTTTTAACAAAATGTTGTTGCTTTGTTCTAACGTAAGTTTCGTTCTCAAAGGTCTTGTTAAATCCTCTTTCAAGTCTTCCATATAGTCTTCCAATAACATGGATTGGTTTAAAATGTCAGGGTTTAAGCACGTACGAATACGAACATTCTTTTGCAATTTTATATTAGAAAAGGTGATATTTCAGCATTGAATAGACTTACTCTCGTGCCGTCCTCATTTTCTTGCCACTTTCTTTTCGGTGCGTTTGG
Source organism: Mucor piriformis (assembly GCA_943193625.1). Taxonomy (NCBI): domain Eukaryota; kingdom Fungi; phylum Mucoromycota; class Mucoromycetes; order Mucorales; family Mucoraceae; genus Mucor; species Mucor piriformis. The sequence continues at coordinate 2,581,708 of OW971869.1, read as the reverse complement.
ACCAAGTTCAGATACAGGATTATACTCGTCAAAAATATCATCCCATAATGCAGATAATTCCAACTTTCTTCTGATACGACAAGACTCAGGCTAATTTTTTTTTTCAGTTAGAGAGAAGCACTGTATGTTGAATAATACTTTTTTTTTACTTTAGTCTGCAGGTTCAACTGTTCACAAGTAGCAGCAGGGTATAAAAACTCCTCTGTATCAAATTCGTTCAATATATCGTCCCAAATATTTGTTATTGGGATTTTTTTTCTTATTTGACAAGGCAACTCGTCTTTATCTTTTATAGGTTCCTCGCTGCATGTCTTTATCGTTGGCGTCATGTAATATAAAATACTGTTTTTACAAGGTTTCTTTTGAACCGTGGTGGTGGGTTTTTTTAAATTGTCATAGATGGGTTGTGGTGCTTGAGCACCAAATGAATTATCTCCATCTTGCTTTACAGCTGTAGAGTTTTTTGATTTTCTTGAATGAAAGTACGAGTTAATGGACATTAGTGAGTAAGGATAAAGCAAGTAGGCAATCACGAAAAATGTTTTTCTTTATCCCAAGCAGTGACTGTCCGGAAACCGAACACACACAATGCGGTTCGGAGTTCTCCTTGAAGTTCAGCTTCCCTCTTTTTCTCCTGACGTATATTTGCAACATGGAGCTACCAGATGGTAAATACAAAACCAAACCCGTGTATTGTTCTTGGTTGACGCTTTAATTTTTGAGATAGACTATATTGACTTGAACATATTGAAAAGGCTAAAAGCGGAAGCAGAAGCTATTGGCGAATGGACAAAGCTTGCAGAAAAGCTCGCTAGCGTATTCAGTCAAGCAGAATGCTTTAGCTCAAGTTTTTTACAGGTAAACTAGAAAAAAAAAAAAAAAAAACTATGCTTTATTGCAATTAAAAAATATTCAATAGCTCTCCCCCTTTCTTTTTATTATTATTAGAAATCGACCGTGTTGAAACAAGCTTGTCCTGTTGATAAAATGCAAGCCAAAGAAGCCTTTGAGATCCTTTTGGAAGTAAGTGATAAAGACAAATACGTAGACAGTTTAAATTCATATATATATATTAGCTCCCTTCTATTCTAACAACAGCAACAACAGAGAGATCTAAAAGATTAATACAATCCATCACGCGAAATAACAAGGATACGATCGATGAACAAAATCTAAACATCATCATTATACTATTCCAAGTGAGTTAATTGCTTCTCTCCTTTTCGATTATAATCAAAACTAAAGATCACGTTTTAGTCTCCCATGGCTGTGGACGACTTGCATGAAAATTCATTATTACCCGATATATGCGAATTCATAACCACCCTAGATTCTGAGCGTCAAGATAAACTATGTCGTTATTTAGTCGAGCCACCTATTTCCACGGATGAAAATACCATGAATATCGACATTACCCAAGAACATTATATATCCCAATTCAGAAAGATCTTGAAACTATTCCAGCAGCTTATCTCCAAACGCTTACTTTCTCGCTTACCTTCGTCGGGTGGTTTTAGCCCGAATTCAGATCCAGTGGTGATTGATGCCACAAAATGTATAGCCGCCCTGTGTAAGTTCCCTGTAACCTATATGATTCGATGGGTATTAAAATTGAAAAGAGTAGATAAATTGAACGAGGAAAAGAAATATATTTCGTATATTGAATTTTACAACGACGCTGTCAATGAACAGCTTGAAATCAAGGAAGATTTTCCTAATTTCAAGGACAGAAAGGGGTAAAAAAGACGTGCATACAAATCAAAAGAAAATCGTATTTTTAACACTTTATCAAGGTTTTCGTTCTGTGATTATCCCTTCATGTTAAACCCTGCTGTCAAAGCAGATGTTCTTAAAGTGGAAAGTGTGTTTCAAATGAGACACGAACTTCAGGATGCTTTTTTCAGGGCATTGTTTCAAGGTAAATGTTACCCAGTTGGGTTACCCATTTCTACATGAGCCTAACACTCTCATAAAAGGTGTGAATAGCCCCTATTTGGTTTTAGAAATCCGTCGTGATCACATCATATCCGATACATTACTTCAAGTAAGTTATAAAATGTAGATGTACTCTTTTGTTTTAACTGTATAGATAGTTGGAGGAAAAATCAATACATGATTTAAAGAAGCAATTACGAGTCCAGTTTTTAGGCGAAGAAGGTGTTGATGAGGGAGGGGTTCAAAAGGAGTTCTTTCAATTGATCGTAAGAGAAATCTTTGATTCAAAATACGGTATGTTTACATTCAATGAGGAATCGAGGTTATGTTGGTTTAGTCCTAATCCTGTGTTGGATGATATCAATATCAGGGAATATAAATTGGTTGGCCTCTTGCTTGGCTTAGCCGTGTATAATAGTGTTATCCTTGACCTTCATTTCCCTTTGGCTCTCTATAAAAAACTAATGGATGTTGACATTGGATTACCTGATCTAAAGCGTTTGGACCCAGTAAGTTGCAACTCTTTATCAAGATTGAAAAAAGCTTATAAATCCATACAAATAGAGTCTGGGAAAGGGCTTAGAAAGACTCTTGTTATTTCACGGTGATATAGAGTCGGAATATGATCGCTCCTTTCAAGTGGATATTCAGTCCTTTGGACATGTATTTACGTGTGATTTAAAACCGGATGGTGCACAGACTCAATTGAACAACGAAAACAGTGCAGAGTTTGTGGATTTGTATACTCAGTTTGTGTTGAGTAAATCTGTCGAGAAACAGTTTAATGCCTTTAGAGAAGGCTTTCAAATTGTATGCCAGGATAGTGCCATCAAGATTTTTAGACCGGAAGAAGTAGAGCAACTGATCTGTGGAAGCTCAGATCTTGACTTTGATGCGTTAGAAACTTCTACTGTGTATGATGGTGGTTGGACCAAGGACTCTGATATCATCAAGTAAATATCTTTTTATGATGGAAGTTAATCATTTGCTAAACAGGACCTTTTGTAGATACTTTTGGGAAATCGTTCATTCTTTTACATACGAAGAAAAGAAGAAATTGCTCTTTTTTGCAACTGGGTCAGATAGGGTAAGTACCAACTATTCTTTCGTTGCAATGTAAACTTAGACTATATCATAGGCGCCCATTGGTGGACTCAGTAAGCTTCAATTTGTCATTGCTAAAAACGGAGGTGATTCCGACAGATTGCCAACATCTCATACATGCTACAATGTCTTGCTTTTATGCGAGTACAGTAGCAAAGAAAAGCTCAAGGAAAGGTTGTTGACCAGTATAAGCAATGCTGAAGGTTTTGGCATGATATAAACCCGAGGGTTATATTTTAACACGCGACAGAATTACCAATATAAAATAAAAAGGGAAACAATTTCCACAAGTGTTCTTCTTTAAAACATTATACAAATGCTCAAGACACAATCAGCCGTGAGACAAGTCTTTTTTCAAAAACGAAGCTTGTTTGCTTCTGCTATTCGATTTGAAAGCACTGCTGTTCCTTGTAAGTGTTGAACATGTTGTCAATTTTCTTGTATGTTTGACCTCCCCCTAGCTATCCCTTATTTACACGCACACCCTACCAGCACCAAGTTTGCCATTTCTTATGTCTCGACTAAAGATTTGAAAAAGCCTGATTTGGATCCAGAGTTAATTATAGGTTGGAGTACGGACAAAGAGAATTTGACACCTCAAACCTTTGTGGAAAACAATAAATTTGTTAATTTCTTGACAACGGTGTTGGCAGAGAATATCCATAAAGTAGACGACATGAATTTAAAAGCAATGGCAGATTGGCAGAAAGAAGGGTATATATCAGTTCTCTTACTCGAAAGAAAGGAGATCTAACGCTTAAGATATGATAGATGGCTCCATGTCAATGATGAGCGTAATCCTCCTCCTTGGGGCCGTATTGGTTTCCCTGAGGATATCATTGGCAGCGTAGAGATTAAGGATGGTACCATTCTAGAAGGAACTTATCAACCTATGCCTGCTCATCGATTAATGACACGCGACGGTATTTTCAAACTCTCGGATCCATTAACTAAACTGGTTGTAAACGAAGCTAAAAAGAAGGCTTCTTCTGTATAAAATAAAAATGCATTTTTGACACCAAACCGGACTTTTTCTTTGTTCATTTGGCCGGGGGTAAAAAGATCCTACGTTGGAACTCCGAAAAGAATATCTGTTTTTGGCACTACAAGCAAGCCAGGAAGCACCTGTTCAAAATAGAGCATGGGCACAAGCACGGAATAGCGCTATAAAATACATGTATCTTGTATCTTGACCTAGATGGTATCCCAAACATTTCATGTAAATGATCCTCCCAAAAAAAAGATGAGCGTAAAAACAAAGTCACTATCCCGGGACTGGTGGCTTTCTTTTTATGGTTTGCCTTGACAAGGGCAACATTTTTTAAATATTTCTTCAACAACAATATCTTTCTTCTAATGCAATCAACACGCTTGTTTGCACCAGCAAGCATCCTTTTCAAGGGTGTCAGAGTTGCTCCTATCACCAGCAGCCAACGATTCTTTTCGCTTACAACCTCCTGTCAAAACGAAGAGGTAAAGACCCCTGAAGCTGAACAAACCGCTGAACCCGTTGTTGTTGAGGAAGAGGAAGTAGAACCCATTAACCTCTCCAGAAGAAGACGTAGATTCCATGAATGGGCTCATGGAAATGGTGCTAAATTCAGTCGTCCTGCTAAGGGTACCACCAACTACTTGGGCACTTCCAACGTATGTCTTTCTAAAGTGCTGCTCTCTTACACGTTAACACTAACCTTCTTATATAGCCTTTCCCTAACAACCCTTTATTCCAACCTAGACCTCCTCTTTCCGATGTTCGTCGTCAAGAAATATACAACGCTTTTGAATCTGATCCCGAAACTTGGTCAGTTCGTAAGTTGGCCACCAAGTATGGTGTCTCATTAAAGCGTATTGAAGCTATTTTGACACTCAAGGCCTCAGAGAAAGAAATGGAAATGAATGTAAATATGATGTCTTTTTTTTTGAGAAGAAAGGTGTTTTTAACGAATTCAATTTTAGGGTGTTGCTTTACAAAAGAAATTTGCCAAGGGTATGGAACAACTCATGGGAGTGGATAAAACAGTCGAGTTATTGAAGGAACCCTTGATCGATATTTTCCCTAGTGTCGGTAAACCCAAGTTTGTGACATTAAAGGAAGACGCTACATTTGCACCAGAAGATGCAGCAAAGGTCCTTGGTCGCATACCATTCAAGGATCTTGAAAGACGTGTGATCGAATCTAAACAAGCTGAATATACTTTACCTACACCTAAAAATATCACTTCCGCATCAGAAACTACCAAGCGTACCAAATTTGTCATTGTAGATACTAGCGCTTAGACTTCTTTTTTCACTCACCCCCTCGCGCTTTCACAATCTTTTAAACTTACATACAATAAAAAAATGAAAAGAAAATAGGTATTGAATTAAGCTTTCATATTGTATTTGATGCATCACCATTCGGGCATGGTTTACGTTCGCATGCTTTATAGCATGAACGTCTCGCTGAAATGAGGACTTGTGATATTTGATTCAGGGGCTGATTCAGCAAATAACATTGATATTAGCAATATTCACCAACAACCGAAATACGGGTATTATGGACTACATTGGCCATAACCTGCTCAAGAAATTAAAATAGAGGGTACAGATGTATCTATCACCTACCCTATTCCCTCATATCATTAGTAGTCAAGAATAAAGACAAGCGTAGATCTTTTTTTCTTTTTAGCAACCCCTGATAAATTGGCTATAAGAATATCAGAAGTATGTAATGCGGTTCCACCTCATTGTCCTGGGACATTTGAACAGTATGTGGATGGTAAATATAATTATATTTTTATTTAATAATGAAACCACCTTACAACGTGCCACCAACTTTGGACCTGATAGATTTTTGCCTTTTTTTAAGCCAATTTTTCTCTACCAAAAAATATTTTTTTATAAAACAAAATATGAAGAGCTATTCTTTAAACGTTTATTAATAATAATCAGAAAAATAACCGTACTTTACGTATTACATAAAAGTGCCGATAGTCATTAAAAACTGTCGATGAAAAAGCATTTCAGATTTAAAACAAGTATCTGGTCGACAACACCAAATTGCGGGATAAAGCCAATACCATCATATCACAAGATTAAAGCCGACACCATCATACAAGTTATAAGCAAGTATAAAAAGGGTTTAGTAACTGACAGTAGCCCTTCTAATAACTAATAATTTGAGGAAGAAAGGAAAGAAAAATTAAACTTTATTACTGCTGCTGCTGCTGCTGCCAAAAACAATCTTTTGAAGAATGGCTTTGAACCACATAGAGGGGTTTTCCTCTACTCGTAGAAGGTTTTTCGGTTGTGTGACAATTCCACCAATTCAATAAGTGAAACAATGGGTTTCTTCAGCGAAGAAAACTTCAAATGTATCATATCAGACAAGGATCTTGCACTTGGAATGCGACCTAAAGTCGAGATTCATTCAGATATTATTGCCAAATTGGTTAAAGAAGGTGAAGAAGTTATCAACAACATAGTCGGATATCGATTAATTATCGAACTACAACCACATATTGACAAGCAAATCATTGAAAATCAAAAGAGTTGTTATGTTTCATTTGCAGTCGGTGGTCATATTTTAATCGTACTTGGTTTTGAAATGTTTATATTCGTGATGTTGAAGGGTTATCTATTGTTTTTATGGCGGAAGCGATTATTGCTGTTACTTTTGTCGCATGTGTAATGTTTATGCGTTAGGATTTATCTTTTGAATTTTAAATTTGATGAAACCGCCTACGCTTATATTAAATATGTATCCAAAACAATGCAGACGAACCTGGCTGTATCCAGATTAAGAAAAAGGCAAGAAATATGATGGTTCACATGAATAAATTGCAAAACAAATTATCTCGTATCCAATATGATGCTACAAATAGTCAGAGATGTACCCGTGCCAACAAAATTAAATTTTAGTTCCTATGACAAATGTGAATAATGTTTAAAACCAAAATAAACTTACATAGCAATATCTTTTCTACTATTCTTGGTATTAATAATTGCAAAGAGGCTATCAAGGAAGTCGTGATTAAGTTTAAAAACTAAAGATTAAAAAAAGCCTTCGAAGATTCCACTACCACACAACTCTACCCTGTTCAAAACAAGAATCTATAGCATGTTAAACACCCATAAAAGTAAGTTGCATTGTTTGTGGCACATCAAACTATCATGCAAAGAGATCGAAAAATCAGTTATTTTAAAAGGGTGTATGCTACTACCGATGAGTGTGTCATTTGCAAGCCAAATTTTTTTTTAAATTCTCTTGACTACAAACAAGTAGCATATATCAATTTGTAGTGGAGAGAGGAACTATGTAACTATCAGCCATAAAAAAAAATTATAAAAGGTATATGGCATTGCTGCTAATGCGAATCATGTGTCTATTAGGATATATTTCAAAGAAGATGAGGATAGAAAAACATCTGTGATCCTTAGGTACCCATTGATGATATTGGGAGTTAAAAAATTGTCTGTTAAAAAAACGATGTCTTTTCAGAGCACATGCGTGCCCTTAGGATTTTAAACTGTGTAAAGAAGCGGTAAAACTAATCCCTCAAAGTATGTCCCCTCAATATTGTGCCGTTCACATCAGAAATGCTTTGATTTCGTGACGGTTCTGATTAGTGTGATCGATTTTAGGTTTTTGGTGGGTTTTGATTGGTTAAACCAAAGAACCCTTTTAATTACAATTTCGGTTTTTTTCTCTTTTAAAAAGTGTAGAATAGAGCCTGTCAATTTTGTATGTAGTGAGGGAAAGAAACAGCAATGGGGGAGATTGTAAAGTAAAGCAAGTGGAAACGGTTTGAGGGATGATTTTGACAAAACTTTTTCTTGTGTTACAGTCACATGGATTTTACTTTTTTTTTTAACCTTTTCAAGTTTAACTACTTCTTATTTACTTTCATCTCGAAAAAATGACAAGCACAGAATTTAGCAGCCCTTTAAGAAAGTATAAGCTTGTTTTTCTTGGCGAGCAAAGTGGTAAGCTTGTTTTAGTCTTCTACAGTAACAATACTTACCATCTCCATTAGTTGGTAAGACCTCACTTATCACTCGTTTTATGTATGATACTTTTGATAATACATATCAGGTAAATAGAATAAAGAGTAATATCAGCTTTAAGTTTCTCAATTTTTTATATGTTTAGGCCACTATTGGTATCGATTTCTTATCCAAAACCATGTACCTTGAAGACAAAACCGTTCGTCTGCAGTTATGGGATACGGCTGGACAGGAACGTTTCCGTAGTTTGATTCCCAGTTACATCCGGGATTCGTCGGTTGCTGTAATTGTATATGATATATCTAGTAGGTACAAAGCCCTTTGTTGAATGCTATTTGCAAAGACTCATATGTTTAGATCGTCAATCTTTTATGAATACTTCCAAGTGGATCGATGATGTTAGAGCGGAACGAGGTGATGATGTTATTATTGTTCTTGTGGGAAACAAATCGGACTTGAGTGATAAGAGGTAAATAGTGATATTAGGTATATTCATAAAAAGGGGTGAGGCTGATATAGTTCGTAATTATAGAGAAGTTACAATCGAAGATGCCGAGAAGCGATCAAAAGAATTAAATGTCATATTTATAGAAACAAGTGCTAAAGCAGGACATAATGTAATGCTCAAAAGAATGTATGCATACATTTACTAACACTTAATTTTTTTTTTCTTCATTCTTTAGGTCAAGTCATTGTTTCGAAAGATTGCCCAGTCGTTGCCCGGTATTGATGGAAATGGTCAAAACGAACACAGGGATCAAAGTAAGAACTCATCAGGCCATGCATTTTTACGTTACTAACAAGTAAATACAGTGCAAAAGATCAATCTTAATACCACCGAGAGTGAAGCAAGCTCATGTGCATGTTAAACTACTATGTCTCCCTTTCTTTCTTTTTATTATCTACTGCTACATACTTTTCTACCAAAATCTAATCTTGGGCTTATCAAATAAAATAAAAAAACCTAATCCCGCAATCGATTTTTTTTTTTTGACAGATGATACTTTTCCCCTGAAGTTGCAATACAGTATTTGAAGACAATATTAAGTTTTTTTTGGACGAATAAAAATTAGCTTTTAGATGATTGTCTTACCTCTTTTGGACGAACAAGATGTTCATGTTCAGACATTTTTGCCTGTAATAATAAAAGGCGAGCGCTGAGATCCTCATTTGCAATTCTTTTTATTCAGATTTTACAATACTGTGGTATGAAAGTTTTAATTTCAAATGATGATGGTAATTGCATTCCTATTTCTGATAAACAAACAAATATTAAAATGTTACACACTAGGGCCTCCAAGCTTAAAGGAGTCCCCTTTTATTTTACCTTTTATCGAGCATCTGGAAGGACTCGGCTGGGATGTCAAGTAATGCTACGATTATCGTTCAACGCAATATTTATACTAACTTCTTTCCATAGGGTGTGTCTACCAGATAGTCAAAAGTCTTGGATTGCAAAGTCATTCATGATCAAGGAAGAAATTCAATTGCGTTACTATAATCGAGTTACTAGTCAAATATGTAATGAGCAACAGAATGACAACGATTTTATATTGGTAAATACATCAACCCGAAAAGTTATATGGTATATATATTAACTAGTGCCTGATAGCTGTCTGGTACTCCTGCCACCTGCGTTAATATTGCTTTAAACCATTTGTTTAAAGATGAAGAATTTGATTTAGTGATAGGTGGACCCAACTTTGGTCGAAACATATCAACCATTTTTACTTTGGCATCTGGTACAGTGGGGGCTGCTATGGAAGCTGTACTGAACAAAAGAAAGGCCATTTCCGTCTCATTCTGTTTTTGTAACCAACGACCTGAATGTATTAAAAATTGTTGTGAAACTGCTTCTGATATCATTCAACACCTTTACAAGCAAGACTTACCTTGGCCAGAAAACGGTATGTTCAATGTGAATATTCCTATGCTTGATTACAAGTGTCCTATTCATGTCACAAAGTTTCATCAAGCAAGTTACGGATCCTTGTTTGAAAAGGTTTCAGAAAAGGGAGCTGTCAAGTTTAAATTCGCACCTGATTTTACTGCCATCAATTTGGATAAGGATGGGTTACCTGGGACAGACAAATGGGCCTTAATGAATAAATGCGTATCAGGTAAATGTATTTTTTTAGTATGTATAACAAGTTTTATTTATATTCCTTCTTTTCTTGTATTGAAGTGACACCGATGGTTGCTTCATTTCAAACAGCCACGTCTGTCAAGGACTTTGATTATAATTTCGAATTAATCAATGAAAAGTATGCTACCCAATAATTTTTTTTCTTAAAAATCAGATCTTACTACGAATGTGTAGTTTTTGGGCAATTCTTGATACACACACTCGATCTACACACTCGATTTTGTTCTTGACCCAAAAATATGTCATCAATAAACTGATCAGTGTCTTAACCCTCAATATGTTATACTATTGATTGGCTTCAATACTTGGTGAGAACTTCTCATTGGCTACCTTTTTTAAGGTACAGATTAAACTGAATGATAGATAACTAATAGTGATCTAATTTCCAATACAATCCGTCTTTTAGGATTTTTATACATTTGTTCCATATCGAAGATTATTCTATACGATATTTATTGGAGAAATACAACATGGCAACTAGCCAATAATAATTCCTCCATATGAATATCACGTAACCACCAGTGATAACAATTGAAATAACCAAAATATACACGTATTGAATTTATTATACACGATAGTTGAAGGAGGCTTTAGATTGACGCTTGAAGATTCCAACGGGTTGTTATTTTTAATAGAGTATTTGACGATTAACGTCTATAATCTACGGAACCAAGGGACTGTAAACCTACTCGTACGACAAAAATAATAGGTGAAGTTGTTGCAGTTAAAACGTCCGTAGTCAAATTTTAGTCTTTAGGCGAAGTGGCCTGGTCTTCATTGATCAAGCTCGTTTCTGCCGAGACTTTTTTTTTTGGTTATGCTGTGGGTAGCTTCGGTTATCTGCAGTCTCTATCCAAATAATTACCATGAGCAAATCAGAGTGTTTAAAGCAGGCTTTTAAGCTTGAATGTGTTAGCATGGAATAATGAAATATGACTTTTGTCCCTATTTCGTTGGTCAGGAACTTAAGTAATGATGAATAGAAACGGTTGGGGGCATTTGTATTTGGTCGCTAGAGGTGAAATTCTTGGATTGACCGAAGACAAACTACTGCGAAGGCATTTGACCCAGGACGTTTTCATTGATCAAGGTCTAAAGTTAAGGGATCGAAGACGATTAGATACCGTCGTAGTCTTAACCACAAACTATGCCGACTAGAGATTGGACCTGTTTATTATGACTGGTTCAGCATCTTAGCGAAAGTAAAGTTTTTGGGTTCTGGGGGGAGTATGGGACGCAAGGCTGAAACTTAAAGGAATTGACGGAAGGGCACCACCAGGAGTGGAGCCTGCGGCTTAATTTGACTCAACACGGGGAAACTCACCAGGTCCAGACATAGTAAGGATTGACAGATTGAAAGCTCTTTCTAGATTCTATGGGTGGTGGTGCATGGCCGTTCTTAGTTCGTGGAGTGATTTGTCTGGTTAATTCCGATAACGAACGAGACCTTATTCTGCTAAATAGCAAGGTCAATTTTTTAATTGATAAATTTATTTTATAAATCTAGCTTCTTAGAGAGACTATCGGCTTCAAGCCGAAGGAAGTTTTAGGCAATAACAGGTCTGTGATGCCCTTAGATGTTCTGGGCCGCACGCGCGCTACACTGATGAAATCAGCGAGTTTATAACCTTGGCCGGAAGGTCTGGGTAAACTTTTGAAATTTCATCGTGCTGGGGATAGAGCATTGTAATTATTGCTCTTCAACGAGGAATTCCTAGTAAGCGCAAGTCATCAGCTTGCGTTGATTACGTCCCTGCCCTTTGTACACACCGCCCGTCGCTACTACCGATTGAATGGTTATAGTGAGCATATGGGATTAGTAGATTTCGACTGGCAACAGTCTTTTTCTGCCGAAAACTATGGCAAACTAGATTATTTAGAGGAAGTAAAAGTCGTAACAAGGTTTCCGTAGGTGAACCTGCGGAAGGATCATTAAATAAATTTTAATATGGTGGAAGAAAAGGCTTCGGTCTTTTTCTTTTTCACTCATATCATTTTTTACCGTGAACTGTATTATTACGCGGCGCTTGAGGAATGCTTCTCTGGTCATAATGGACAGGCCAGAAAAGATGTTAACCGAGTCGTGATCAAGCTTAGGCTTGGTGTCCTTAATTATTATTATCCAAAAGAATTCATTTTAAAATATTTTAATATGGCTTAAAAAACCATTAAAACAACTTTTAACAACGGATCTCTTGGTTCTCGCATCGATGAAGAACGTAGCAAAGTGCGATAACTAGTGTGAATTGCATATTCAGTGAATCATCGAGTCTTTGAACGCATCTTGCGGTCGTTGGTATTCCAACGACCACGCCTGTTTCAGTATCAAAAACACCCCACATCTTAAAATCTTTTTTTTTTTTTTTTAACGATGGTCTTGGGAGATTAACCGCCCCTTCATACGGGCAGTTCTCCTTAATAATATTTGGCTAAGATTGTTCTTTCTGTCTGCCTAGAAACTTTTTTTTTAATTTTTAAAAGATTGGTTTTCTTTAGCAATTTATACAGTGAAGAAATGTGTGGAGGCCACTCAAATAATTTTCAAATTTTGATCTGAAATCAGGCGGGATTACCCGCTGAACTTAAGCATATCAATAAGCGGAGGAAAAGAAAATAACAATGATTTCCCTAGTAACGGCGAGTGAAGAGGAAAGAGCTCAAAGTTGGAACCTGTTTGGCTTAGCTAAACCGGATTGTAAACTGTAGAAGTGTTTTCCAGACACGCCTGGTAAAAAAGTCCTTTGGAACAGGGCATCATAGAGGGTGAGAATCCCGTCTTTGGCCAGAGCTGTTGTCTTTTGTGATACATTTTCAAAGAGTCAGGTTGTTTGGGAATGCAGCCTAAATTGGGTGGTAAATCTCACCTAAAGCTAAATATTTGCGAGAGACCGATAGCGAACAAGTACCGTGAGGGAAAGATGAAAAGAAGTTGATTTTTTTTCATGCAGAGATTCCTTTGCTTCACTCCGAATACTTACAGTTCAAGACACTAATTAACATAACCAGACTAGATATCCAGCGGAAATTTCATAAACAAGACGCACTATAATCTATATGAATAAAACAATAAATATAATCCAATTCCAAAGCTGACCCTCATAAAGAAACTTGATGCTTCACCACCTTCAGGTATTCCTTTTGATCTTCAGAATTATTCTCATCCAATCAATATTTCGAGTCACGTGAATATCACGTGATATGTTAGTAAATTATTAGATTTAAAATTAAATTTTTAACAATTAAATCATAAAATGGTTGCATAGTGTAATGGTTATCATATCGGTCTTTGAATCCGGTGATCCGAGTTCGATTCTCGGTGCGACCTTTTTTATTTTTTCACAATTCATCTAAATCACAGTGCATGTAGATTTAAATTTAATGTGCTGTGAATCTGTTGACATGTAACGATTAAGCTTTCTTTCGTGTATTTTATTTTTTAATAAAATCCACCAATCACATCGCTGCATCTAATCACACCCAAACAAACTTTTTTGACATCTTTGTTACTCAATCCATGTCGAAAGACAATCCACCACCACCAGAGACCAGCTGGTCCACAGTAGTTGCGAAAAGCTTGAAAACCAAAGTTCCACCTCTTCGTCGTCGAGTTGACATTACCGGTAATCGAGAATCTTACAAAGTTGACATCATGTTTGAAGATCCCGAGATCTCAGAATATTTAAGACATCAACGAGCCCTCTCCATTGTTAAGACCGCTATTCAGCCAGGTGCTGTCATTTTCAGTTTACCAAGCAGTCAGTTCACTCACCAGTCCGCTGCTTATAAAATGGTTATCGACCAGATAGGCCCAGTAGTTGGGAATTATTTTAATCCCCTCTCCTTGCGCGGAAATCGTTCTCGTAACGACTTAGTTTTTTACACCAAGTTCCGAGAAGACAAAGCCACTCAGTTTGCTCTTTCTGAAGGGCTTTTAGTCAACAATATTCAGTATAAGGCTATCCCTTACAAGGATAAGACAACGTCGAATGACCATGTCCGGGTCAACATCACTTTGGATTTTGTGGATGAAGTTGAGGAACTACTCACCAAATTACAATCTTCTATGGCCAACTATGGCAAGGTTTTACAAGTTAAGCGCTTACTCAATCATGGTTTTTTTGAAGGTGAAATCTCTGTCTTGCTTGACCGTAGCTCCACCACTGTCATGTATCAAGATCTACAACGTATGTTGTATCTCGAAGCTTGGGATGTTTTTGCACCGGCTAGTTTTAAAGGGGCTCAACCCATATGCTATTACTGCCGTGAAGCTGGCCATGTTAAGAAGGATTGTCCCGAATTGCAAAGGATCAATTGTTTCAGATGTGGCGCTGTTGGCCATACACAGCGTCGCTGTCGTGTAGAGGATACAGCAGACTCAGTACCAAAATCTAAACCAACGACTTTTGAAGAAGATTTAGAGGCTTATGCTCAGGCTAGCCAGGCTACATCTTCCAGCAGTTCCTCTGAAACGCCTGCCCCTAAAGCTAAGACTGATTTGCCCACTGATTCGCAAGTAGCCCACGAGCTTTTTAAGGATTCCGATGCCGATTTAACTGAAGATGTCCTAATGACGGATGAATCCTTTGATGTTTCCACCACCAAACATGCGACTAATCTTGCAGCTGGTCACCTTGGATCTTTAGGTTCAAAATATGCTCCTATCAACGAACGCACATCTATGGATATCGATTCTAGCCATTCTCGCCGTGATGTAGCTAAGAAAGGGTCTGAGTCTGATACTGATGATATCAAGAAGGACGTGGCTCCTTCGTCCTCAAAGATTACTTTAACCCGTAAGGGTCATGAGTAATCGCCCTCTCCGTCTTGCATCTTTAAATGCGCGAAGCATTTTCAAAGATGCCGATAGAAACACCCAGAGATTGTTTCTATCTTACCTCAAGTCTTCTTCTCTATCTCTGGACATACTTTGTTTGCAAGAGGTCTCGGCTTTTAACCGTCAAGATCACTTAACTCAAGAACAATGTCATTATTTTATGAATTTTTTATTCCCTCGGTGTGCTGTTGTATTTACTAAGTATTGCGCAATTATTTGCCTTAATCAAAAGTATCACCTCGATAAAGAAATTATTTCTTTAGACGAACGTTGTATCAGTGCCAACATTATCGACAAGTCTACTCGTACTACTGTATGCACAGTTATTAATGTCTATGGTCCGGCTCAACATGCTGATCGTCTGCCATTCTTAGAGCATTTCATGTCTCTTCCGCACGTGGACTTGGTCTCGGATTCTTTGCCTACCTTTTTACTGGGGGATTTCAATTTGCAACTAGCCAAACTTGCGGACTCATGCAGTGATGACAGATTTTTGGTATGGTATGAATGGATCTCCAACAACTTTATCAATTGCTTTCCAGAAGGGCAACCTACCTTTCAGCGACAGGATGTTCGATCCACGATTGATTATGTGTTCAGCAATGTCGTAGGTCTTCCTCGGGTTACAGCATATCAACAACGTTACTTGCCTGCTAATTGGACGGACCATCAACTAATGTGTGTAGATCTTTTGTCAAACCGGGAAGATGTTGGCCCTGGTTTTTGGAGATTCAATCCTTCTTTGCTTCGCAATGACTCCTTTCTGGATTTACTCGACGAGGTGGCTTCTATCTATTCGACAGAATGGTCCCACAATACTGTTTTACAGTCCCCTCAGAAAGGCTGGGAAGCTTTTAAAAGGGCATTACGAGATACTTGTGACACTTTCTCCACCGGCTTCCGCAAGCACAGACAGTCAAAAATTGAGCGTCTTCAACATCAATATTCGGATTTGTCGAGGAATTCGCTGGAACAGCCCATCCTGGCACATCAGCTTTCAGATTTGTTGGATAAAGAAATTCAGATGGAAATGCAACAACTTTTAGTTCGCTCTGCCACTCGTTGGCATGAACAAGGGGAGCGCAATACCAAATATTTCTACAAAGTTATCAGGTCTCGTGAAGCTCAACAAACCATCCAGGCAATCAAATCGTCTACGACGGGCGAGCTTGTTACTTCGACAGCCGAGATCTTGAAAGAAGCTCATAGATTCTATCAGAATTTGTATACGCCAGAACACATTGACAATTTTGCTGTGGATTCTCTATTACACAATATTCCTGCGGACGTGAAGGTTGATGAAAAACAATTTAAATCGTTAGATGCTGATCCTTCGGTCGAGGAACTATTATCTGTGGTTTCTCATGCACCGTCCAACAAGAGTCCCGGTTTAGATGGTATCCCTTTTGAAGTCTACAAGTACCTCTTTACGAAGTTTCCTCAGATTCGGTCGCTGTTCCTTCAGGTTTTGGTTGATGCTTATCATGGTGTAATTCCCAGTTCTTGGCAACAAACTCGAATGGTGCTGCTGTTTAAAAAAGGTGATCCAACTTTATTAAGCAATTGGAGACCTTTGTCTTTAATTAATTCGGATGCCAAATTATTCACGAAAATTTTAGCTAATAGATTTAATCAGGTACTGCCCTCTTTAATCAATCCTTATCAAACTGGTTTCTTGCCGCATCGACTAATCTCGGATAATGGGTGGGTTAATTTGACATTAATGGACAATTACCGTAAGTCAGATTCTCCTGGTGTTTCGTCTGCTGTTGCTGTTTTTTTGGATCAGGAAAAAGCGTATGACCGTGTACATCCGGATTACCTCTCGAAAGTATTGCATCATTTTGGGTTTCCTTCGAAGCTCATCGAATCTCTAATTACGCTTTTCTTTGGCACGTCTATCTCGGTTTCGGTGAATGGCTATCTTAGTGCCTCTCTAACACAGGGCCGTGGACTCCGGCAAGGTGATCCATTGTCTCCTCTATTGTTTAATCTGGCTTTTGAGCCACTGTTGCGAACGATCCTTGCGTCTGAGGAACTTCCTGGTGTCACGCCTCTTCCTGTCTCTCGTTGGCCTTCTTTACGAGCAGATCCACCTGTCCACCGCAACCCGGAAACTGGGTTGGATGATAGTCCTATACCTTGGAATTCACCGCCTCAGTACAAACTCCTCAGTTATGCTGATGATTTAGAGGTTTTCCTTTCGTCTCCAAGTGAATGGTCAGCGCTACACAATATTCTAACGCTTTATGGTTCCGCCAGTAATGCCAAGGTTAATATCGGCAAGACACAGTTACTATCGTTATCTGGGGACTCCTCTCCAGCGTGGACTCAAATTTCACAGGATACAGGTATTGACTATCATACTAAAGAAAGCAAGAATATAGTACGTTATCTCGGATATCCTTTGTATTCCAATCGTAGTCAACTCAAGAAGTACCTCCAGCGGATCAAGAATGTTATGCAGGTTAAGTGCAATCAATTGAAGCAACGTGGTCTTACCATTCGTGATCGTTCATTGGTTATCAACTCCTTGGTTTTTAGCAAAATCTGGCATTTATTACGTGTAATTCCTGTTCCCGACTCCTGGTTGAATGAAATTCGCCAGCTTACACATAATTTTGTCGCTGATTTTCGCCCACGTCCGTCTTGGAATCAAATCTGTCTAGATAAACGATATGGTGGTCTTGGGGTCATCAATCTTCACGAGCAACGCATGGCGCTTCAAAATGTTTTTTTACGCCGTATATTGAAACCTAAATCCCGGGTTGATTTCGTTACACCTTTGATTGGCTATAGTCTCTACCTACATACTGGACATCATTCATTCCTGAGTATTTAGCCTTTTTCAAGAATATTGCACCGACTATGCACCAGCTGACAACATTGATTACCAAACTGCCTCCTTTGCTCAGTCATCACGAATGGTCCTCCCGTTGGCTGGCTGACACACCATTGAGGTTTGCTTTATTTTCTACACTGCCTACTGATGAGCAACAGTTCTCGATTTCCGATATACCTATCAACTATATTGTCACTGATGTCTTCTCCTGGTCATACTTTTATCATGGGTTTACCAACTTCTTGCGACTTGGCACACTCCGGTCTCGAGCAGCTGAAATTCTATCTTGGTATCAGCAAGCCTACCCTCCCATTCAATGGATGCCTCTCTTGCAACGCTGTATGCCACCGGATTACCGAAATGTGCTACCACCACCTCATGACGAATCGGCCGTGCCACCTAATGCTACACTACGAAATCGATGGGTTCCTTCATGTCAACATTGGTCTGTTCCTGGTGCAACTGCTAGAAAATCTGCCAAGGTGGCTCAAGTGTCTCCTGGTTGGTTAAGAAAATATTGGGATCAAGATTATCTTGC
The DNA here is from genome assembly GCA_943193625.1 of Mucor piriformis. Classification (NCBI taxonomy): domain Eukaryota; kingdom Fungi; phylum Mucoromycota; class Mucoromycetes; order Mucorales; family Mucoraceae; genus Mucor; species Mucor piriformis. The sequence continues at coordinate 2,563,323 of OW971869.1, read as the reverse complement.
CAGTAAAAATCATGGTCCACGTGCTACACAAGGTATTACGATAATTCCCTTTGCAGTCTTTGATGGGTATTGCTCTCCACGCATCTGGCGTATCTTTTGGTCCCTACGTCTGCCACACAAAGTGGTCAATTGCTGGTGGCGTCTTCTCAAGAATTGTATCAGCACCCAAGCTGCGTTACATGCCAGCTGGGAAGCTCGATGGCCCTCTCCAAACTGTCGATTATGTCACGAAGCGGCTGAAGATGTCTACCATTTTTTCGTTGGATGTCCTTACAAATGGTCTCTCTGGTCACAAGCGGTTCCTTTTCTTTCGTTAGGTTTCTTGCTTTCTACACCCGACGATGTCTGGGCTGCTATCACCGGGTTTCATACCACGGCTGGTGCTCCTATCGACAATTCTCAACTAGAACTCATTGGTTGTATTCTCGAAATACAATGGCGTTATCACTGGCAATGCGTTGTTCGCAACACACCTTGGTCCACACAAGCTGCAATGCACATGCTCATGGCCTCTGTTGGTTTGGATCTTACCTTGAAGGCACACGTTCGTGAAGTTACTGACGATGATTTTGATTCTGAGCAAATCTCTTAGTTAATTTTTATTTCAATTTAATTCAATAAAGTAACGTGAATGTATACAAAAAAAAAAAAAAAAAAAAAAACGATTAAATAAAGTAACGTGAATGTATACAAAAAAACGATTAAAGATAGAGAAAAATTTTTATGAATTAATTGTGTGACTGAAGTACGACAAATGTTCTTTCCAAAAAAAATCGACATCAATATTAAGACAATCTGGGTAGGATCAATTTGCTAATATTATTGATAAGGTAAAAATTAATTATATTTAAAGCTTGTCAATAAATGCATAAATCCCCTACATCAAGATGATTGAGGTTATAGACTCAGAGATGATATTCATATGAACAGCCAATCGTAAAGTGGTAATAAGCTTCATGGTCATGTTGGCAGAGAGCACATATGGGAGAATCAAATTGGATAGGATTACATTTGTAAATAAATGTATGAACAGATATGGCTTGATGTAAAAAACGCTACCAATATTTATAAACAATTTTCCTATTTCTATAAGGTAAAAAAAAACCAAGATCAAAACTGGTTCTTCTGTGGTAACTACAAAAATATACATATACAGCAGCCTCTGTCAGTAGTAAAGGTTCAGATTGAATATTGCACCTGTTCCACAAGTAGTAGTGACTTTAAAGTATCTAAATAGATTGATTATCTTCATATTACAGTAGCCGCTCTATTTAAGTCGACCCCATTTAGGACATTTCCGATTTAAGGCCAGGATTTATTTTATCTATTTTTGTGTGGAATTATGCACTACTATAAAAATGTCATAATTTTATATTTAAAAATACCATCAGCTCGATAAGGGTGTCATTTATACTACTTCTAACCATATTTCCGTAAGCTTCAGCTCACTTAAGTCATGCAAATAAAAAGAGGCCCCTTGCCTAGCTTTAATTAAATAATTCCTCAGACGTCGACGATAGCTCTAATTATATCACTGTCTGTTGATCATTTTGCCTTCATAATTTTTTGATTTTTATACTCCAATGGTTAACTAAAGCATTTTACATGCTTTTATAATGCAGATAGTAGACACTCAGATGAGCCCCAGTAAAATGACTGCTACATAACAACCGAGATATGGGAACGTGCTTATGGTAAGTTTTAGCTATCCCGTATTTATCGTACTTGATCTTTTTGCGGGTTTCTCTTTTGTTAATAACCATCACATTTAGCTGTTGACTGACAATATTATTGATAGCATCGGGTAGGAGATAGACCTCTAATTAGTTGGACGCTATAACAGGCAAGTGAAAGAAGGCTGATGCATGTATTCTTAACCGTCGTGCTTTTTACTCCACATTAAAGGCAGTAAGATTGGCTACTACCGCATTGAAGTTATTTTTTGCTTTTGCTTGATGCAATATAGCATAAAATAGTTATCTAGAAGACATGACGTTTACTAAATACTCTGTCCAGTCAATTGTTTGCACCTGTAAAGTTCCAGCTATGCTCGAAGATAGTAAATCTTTTTTAAAAGAAAAGGTTCAAAATATTAGTTCCAACCAATCTATTACTACGAATATAATAGTCTTGAAAATTTCACTTATATTTGAAAGGTAAAGAGATATTACAAATTATGTATCTTAACAGAAATGATAGAAATGCTTTTTTTAGGATGGAAAAAACCATAAGGTAAACCAAGAATGAACATGACCAGGATGAAGTTACTAAATATATGGAGAAGGGAGAAGAAATTACTTTTAACCTTGGTGATAGGGTAAACAATGACATCGAAGAGTAGAGTAGTCTTTGGCAGATACTATTAGGGAGGACTACACAAATTTTTTCCGGTTCATTGAATAGACAGAATAAGGACCATAGAAAGGTGGTGAATCTGAGATAAAAAGTTTTTTTTTTCAGTAGAATTACACGGAAGAATATAAAAAAGTTAATTGTTTATTATCGTGGAATACGTCATATTCCATGTGTTTCCTCATCATAATCAAACTTTAAAACAACTATTTTTGTAACACTTTCATGCATATTAATAATACAAATGACAAATTATACAGTTGAATTAGATAAAGGGTTTTGATGATTTTCATGAGATTATTATAAAACGTGGCAAATATTGACATCAAAGATTTTGTCATTTATTTGTAGAAAAAGATTTTTTTTCGGGGCTGAGGTAAATTTGAGTTCAATACAAATGGGGTGATGAGTGTTGTGCTACAGCCTGAAAATCGGTTGCGAACAAGGTGCTGTCTTGGTGTAACAATCAGTTCCAGACGTCGAACATCCCCGTGTGTCAACTAACACCGCTAAATCAAATCCTATAAACTTGTAATATTCGACTCATACCCTCCTTTTTTTTGTTTAAATCGGAACATCGGTAACCCGGTTCCTTACACAGAAAAGCCAAGAAAATATATATTAACATTAAGATTTTAATTTTTTCTCTTCGTTTCTTCTTTCTTTCGTTTTTTTTTTTTTTTTTTTTTTTTTTTTTTTAATTTCGCTCCTTAATTATTTCAATGCTTGATCATCCTGAACAAAAAAGAAGTTTAAAGTTGAAAAGTATATTTCGTCCTCAATTGGATGTACATAGTAACCATGTGCCCTCAACATTAAACCGAAAAGCTGCTGCGCATCTTCAGATATCACCACCCATTCTTCAACATTCTACTAGTATATATTCATTAGTATCTCCCACTCGGACGGCCTTTGCGAATGTTTATTCAAATGAAAGAAAAAAAGATATTCCATTCGAGCTATATCAACCACACTCTCCTCCTCCTCCAATCCCTCAGCAAAAAAGTCCATGGTCATCAACACCCAATTCTCTTTCACCCGCACCTCAACGTCGTGCAAAGATCCCTGTCAGAAGGGAATTCGAGAGACCTATGCACCCTCTTGACCTTGTGCCCGATATGATACAAGAAAAAAATCCCAACAGATCAAGAAATGCTGACGTCCGTAGAACAGTTGCAACCGACCCAAGAGAGCAAATCCCAGAAGACTACGTTATGGCAGTAACGTCTACTGCCGGACGTAGACATTCTTGTTCATCTACAGCTATCTATAAACAACAACCGCATACGATTCCAATTAAGCCTCAGAAAAGCGAATTGACTCATGTGAAGTCTCTTCGTACTAAGATTAAAGAGAGACGTCGTAGTAGCAAAGTGGGTAGCTCATTCTCAACCTCCTCAGCCGCAGCTACGTTTGCATTATTGGAACAACCATGCATGGAAGCTAGTAAATCTACACCATTAAGAAAAATCAAGACATACAATGTCCCAAAGAAAAATCCTGTTATCGATGTCGAAAAACAAAGAAAAATGAAGGAACTCGAAGATTTAATCACTGGCCGACGCGGAAGCACACTCAAGCTTACTCTTACGCCAAAGGGGTTGACATAAAGCCAGCGTTTAATTTACAAAGCCCAGTTACATTGGGAATTTCCAAACTCATACTACATTATATATATTTACACCCGCACAGTTGCAACCACAACAGCCTAATACTACCATTACTATTTAATCTTTCACTACTACTACTACTATTTAATTGTTATGCCTAAGAAATAATACTGCTCCTCCTAAACCCTCCACTACTACTAAATACTCCCTTTTTTTTAATTGCAAGCTTCAAAGAGAAGAACAGATGTCAATTTGACAATTTAATCCCCTATTGCGCAATAAAATCTATTCAATCACCTAAAACATGCTGTTCCGTAAAAGCATAATAAAAGATTAATCCCACCCTCCTTTAAATTGAAAAAAGCAAATGCTAAGCTTCCAATTATGTTTAGCCTACATATAGCGACGACTTCAAATATAGACAGCCTCTTTCTGATCTATTGGAATACGACTCCGAATTATGGCGGGCATATAATGTTTGTGTTACACGGGTGTTTATTAAAAAAAAAAACTTCACTTTTATCAAGAGATTGACGCTGGTATACTTGTTTTTATATTATTGGTTTTCTGCCTTTCTCCTTACATAAACAACATGAAAAGATAAATGTATGCGGAAAGGAGAGGATCCAAAGCTAAATATTATGATCCATATTTAAAATGATGCCACTTTTTTTTTTTCCTTTTTTATGATTGTTTGGTGACACTGCGAAGTAACAATGATATTTTGGACAATGGCATCAATGTTTATACATGTTGTACTCGAAGGTTTTCATTTATTAGTACATTCTAGCGGGTATTTACATATTTTTTTCTTTTTAAAAAAATTACAGATCTAAGCTGCTTTACTCTTATCCATAAAGTCATAGAATGCCTTTTGAGGTAACTCGACATTACCTTTTAAAAATAACAATATTAGAAACATTGTGCTACATAAATTAGAATGAGGTTCTTACCAATCATCTTCATTCTTTTCTTTCCTTCCTTTTGCTTTTGTAACAATTTCATCTTTCGAGAAGCATCTCCGCCATACTACGAGAACGATTAGTTTGTGATTTTATAATTTCTCTTTTTGCATAAGAAAACTTACACATTTAGCTGTGACATTCTTACGCAGAGCGGAAATTCTATGTAAATTCATATTAGTAAAAGAGACGGGTATAGGAGGAAGCATATATTTACGATTCTCTGGCAATAATTTTGCTTCCTAATGCTGTTTGGATGGAGATATCAAACAATTGTCTTTGAATAACACCCTTCAATCTTTTGACCCAGTCTCGGCCAACAATATCAACTTGGGAGCGATGCAAAATTACAGATAATGCATCTACAGGTTTAGAGTTTAAAAGCACGTTCATCTACAAGCAGGTGTAAGTGTCACAAAAAAGAAAAAAAAGAAGGGTCTTCACAAACCTTGACCAAGTCACTATCTTCATAACCACCATCTTCATAATCAAAAGAGGCATACCCAGAAGATCTACTCTTTAACTCATCGTAAAAATCAGTTACAACTTCGGCGAGAGGCATTCGATACTTCATCATCACACGTGTTTCATCAACATAAACATATTCTAATTGTTCACCTCTTCTAGTCTACATTCATACAAAAAAAAAAAAAAAAAAAAAAAAAAGAGGGTGAGGATTAAGATAAAGGAAATAGAGCCATATACTTTACACCACACAATTCAATTAATTTCCCCATGTATTCCTACATTAAAACATTAAATATTTCCAGTTTTACTATATGCATCAACTTACATCAGGGAAAATCAGAGTTGCAAGAACCATTGGTTCTTGTAATTGCGCTACTTTGAATGAACGTTCTTCGACATCCGGGAAATCAGCTGGATTTCTTACCAGTTTAAAGCTTTTATCGTTGTAAACAACTATTATAAAATAAATATATACTTATCGATCATATTTTGATTAATGACATACCTTTGTATGGAACAGTGGGTTGCGTAACAATAATATTTGCATCATATTCCTATAACAAACTCGTTAATTAGTTCCGTAGTTTCGGAATGATAGTGTCGATAATTACATTTTCTAATCTTTGTCTAAAAACGTCCATGTGCAAGGTTCCTAAAAAGCCTAAACGCCAGCCTTGACCCAAAGCATGACTAGTTTCTTTGTGAACAGAAACACTGGCATCGTTTAATGTCAATTTCTTGATGTTGTCGTCCAATTTTCTAAAATCGTTAGTGTCTACGGGGAAAATACCAGCAAACACCATAGATTGTGCAGGTTGGAAACCTGGTAAAGCCTCCACTGTTTGGCCCAAGTGATGAAATGTGTCACCGATATGAGCTTCAGAGGCGCTCTTCATACCACATACAATATATCCTACTTGACCAGCATGTCTGAGAAGAATATGTCAATTTTTTTTTCTTCTTTGGACAAGGCCTCTTTCAAAAACTTACAAATAGCCGGTAGCCAATTGTTCAGGATGCATGATACCAACTTCAGTAATTTCATATTTCGTATCAGAGTAAGCAGATACGACCTTATCACCCTTCCGAAGCACACCATCCTTCATACCTAACATACAGACGACACCGACATATTTATCGTACCAAGAATCGAATAACAAACCTCTGAATGGTTTGTCTCTAGATCCTACTGGAGGAGGAACCTTTTCAATAACGCTAGGTAAAACTTGATCAATATTAATACCCGACTTGGCAGAGATTTGCAAGATCGAGCTTGTGTCCAATTCAAATGCACTTTCAATTTGACGTAATACACGTTCAGGCTCAGCCCCAGGAAGATCAATCTTATTAAGGACAGGTATAATTTCTAAACCTTCACCAAATGCCAAATAGAAGTTTGCTACAGTTTGTGCCTGAATACCTTGTGCTGCATCTACTAATAATAACGTTCCTTGGCATGCTGCTAACGATCTAGATACTTCGTAACTGAAATCTACATGACCCTGACGGAAAAAAAAAGTGTCAGTGGGTATGGGGTGATTTTCGTGAATATTTTCGTTCTTACGGGAGTATCAATTAAATTCAATAGATAATTCGTTCCTTTATGGTTGTAAAACATGGACACGGTCTATAAGGATGGTTTAATGTTGATTTACAGCAATTGTCAAAAATTCATTTTACTTGAGCTTTCACGGTGATTCCACGTTCTCTTTCAACTTTTAATTTATCCAGAACTTGCTTATTCGATCCAGATTTTGAAATTGTATTTGTCAATTCTAACAATCTATAAATGCTATCAATAAACTAAAATCAACGTGTAGAAATAAGAACCAACCTATCAGCCAATGTACTTTTTCCATGATCTATGATATGTTACTATGACAATAAAAAATCTCGATTAAATAAATCGTACCAATATGAGCAATAATGCTAAAGTTTCGAATATTTTCTGCAGGAAAAGTAGTCAAATCAATTGATTTTGTTGGATCTGCACCTTTCAATTTCTATCTAGAGTGTCAAAATTATCCCCTATGCTTGCTTTCTTCTTCTTTTACCTCTGTTGTACTTTTTGAATTCCAACGTTTATAAATGACTGCACATGGTCTTCTTGTCAATCCTTTACAAAAAAAGTTAATTGAGCTCTTTTGTAGAAATAAACTCATTATGGTTCTTGTTAAAACAACAATACCATACCCCCTTCCCTTTTTCTATGTAAAAAAAAAAAAAAAAAGGGCCAGAGTGACTTGCTTTAAATCCCGGAAATAATCTCTTCTCCGCAACTTTTGACCGTTTCCCCAAACATTTGTTTCGCTTCCTATTCTTTCTTTGAATACAGTTAAAGATAAGCCATGTTTAGAATATCACAACGTAACCTTGTCAAGTCAGGCATACGTCAAATAACAACTGTTGCTCAGCGTAACGTAACTCGTAATGTCAGAATGTCATTCCTTACTGCACTAAAAGCACAGCAACCATGGAAGCTAACCAGTGTACACTGCGCTAAAAGATTTTATGCTGGTAAGTACACTTTTTAGTCAACATTGGAAACACTTGATAAAAAATTTTAATATTTTAAAAGGAGCAGGAGGGCCAGAGCTTCGTATGAACCCTAATCAGGAAAAAGAGAAGAGTCCTCTTGAACTATATGTAAATTATGGCTAAACAATGTATTTCGCGTATACTAACAATATACCTAGGGTATTGACCTTAATGCGATGGCCGAGAAGGGAAAATTAGGTAAGTGTCGGACTTTTTTTTTATTGCATATATTTTTTTTAATCATGCCTAGATCCCATTATTGGACGTGATGAGGAGATCAGAAGAACTCTTGAAGGTAAGTCATTGCTACACATATTGTAACAAACTATTTAACTGAACCCTTTTTATAGTGTAAGATATATAATTACTGGGACAAATTCAAAACTAACAAACTTAAACCAACAGTTTGGCACGTCGAACCAAGAATAATCCAGTCTTGATTGGTGAAGCAGGGTAAATATTTATCAATCATTGATCAAGTGTAGTTACTAAAAATAAAACCCCCGTTTAGTGTTGGTAAAACAGCTATCGCAGAAGTAGGACAAATGAAAAATTCATGCGTTATGTGAAACTAATTTCCCGTTTTGACAGGGTCTTGCACAACGTATTATTGCAAATGAAGTACCAGAATCAATTAAAGGCAAACGTGTTATTGCTTTAGATCTAGGTGCGCTTGTTGCTGGTGCTAAATACCGTGGTGAGTTTGAGGACCGTTTGAAAGGCGTCTTAAAGGAAGTATCAGAATCGGATGGAAAAATCATCTTGTTTGTGGATGAAATCCACATGTTACTTGGCTTGGGTAAATCCGAAGGTGCGATGGATGCTGGTAATTTATTAAAGGTAAGCAATAAACCCACCCTCGTTTTTTTTGTTCTAAATGTTTGCGGTTTAGCCTGCATTGGCTAGAGGTCAACTTCGATGTGTTGGTGCCACTACCATTGATGAATATCGTAAATACATTATGCAAGATCCTGCTTTAGCTAGACGTTTCCAACAAGTCATGGTTGAAGAACCAAGTGTCACCGATACCATTTCTATTCTTCGTGGTCTTAAAGAGCGTTACGAGGTCCATCATGGTGTTCGTATTTCTGATGCTGCTATTGTAGCTGCTGCAATTCATTCCCACCGTTACATTGCCGATCGGTTTCTTCCTGATAAAGCAATTGATTTGGTTGACGAAGCCTGTTCTAAACTTCGTCTTCAACAAGAAAGTAAGCCTGAAACTCTTGAGAACCTTGACCGTCAAATTATGACTACACAAATTGAACTGGAATCACTCCGCAAAGAAACGGATATTATGTCTGTTGAACGACGTGAAAAGCTTCAATCTGAGTTGGAGACAAAGCAAAAGGAGAGTCAACGTCTTTCAGCTATTTGGAACACGGAACGTCAAAAATTGGAAGAGATTAAACGTGTCAAGGAAGACCTTGAAAAAGCTCGTGTGGATTTAGAGGCAGCTCAGCGTAGTGGTAATTTCCAAAAAGCTTCGGAACTTCGTTATGGTGTCATTCCAAACCTTGAAAAGAAGTTACCAACAGATACAATTGAAGAGGATAATCCAGAATCATTTATTCATGAACGTGTTACCAGCAATGACATTGCTCGTGTTGTTGCTCAAATGACAGGTATACCTGTAAGAAACTTGATGAAGGGTGAAAGAGAAAAGTTACTTCATATGGAAGACGTCATGGCTAAACATGTGGTGGGTCAAGATGAAGCTATCACTGCTGTCGCCGAAGCTGTTCGATTAAGTAGAGCCGGTCTTCAGAACCCCTCTAAGCCTATTGCTTCGTTCTTATTTTTGGGACCCACTGGTGTTGGTAAAACCGAGCTTTGTAAGACAATTGCCAAGTTCTTGTTTGACACAGAGAATGCAATTGTACGTGTTGATATGTCTGAATACATGGAGAAGTTCAGCGTAAGTCGTTTGATCGGATCACCACCAGGTTACGTCGGACATGAAGAAGGTGGCGAATTAACCGAAGCCGTCAGACGCAGACCTTATGCAGTAGTCCTTTTAGATGAGATAGAAAAGGCTCATCGTGATGTATCAAACATCTTGTTACAAGTCCTTGATGATGGTGTATTGACCGATACTAAAGGAAGAAAAATTGATTTCCGAAACACTATTATTATTATGACATCAAATCTTGGGGCAGATGCGTTGGTCTCAGATGTTAATGCAGATGGTGAAGTAAGTCCACGTGCTAAACAACACGTACTTGAGGCTGTACGTCATTCCTTTGCACCCGAGTTCATCAACCGTATTGATGAAATGGTTATATTTAATCGACTTTCTAAGGCAGCACTAAGAGATATTGTCGATGTTCGTATTAAGGAAGTAGAAGAAAGAACAGCTGATCGTCGTATTTCCATCGATGTTGATATGGAAGCAAGGGACTGGTTAGGAGAGCATGGATATGATCCGGCCTATGGTGCACGTCCATTAAACCGTTTGATTCAAAAGAAATTGTTGAATCCTTTAGCCCGTCTTTTAATTGATGGCGGTATCCGTACTGGAGAAACCGCCAAGGTGTCTATCAAGACCTTACCTAGTGGGGAAGTTGATTTAGATATTAAGCGTAACCATGAACCAGGTATGGCACCAACAGAAGAACAGAATTTATTGGACCAACATATGGCACCTGTTGGTGATGAAGAAGTTCTATTGGAGGATCCAGACAAAAAGAAGAAGGACGATGAATTTGAAACCTAAATTAATAAATTGTTTAGTAGTCTAATGATGGCCAGATAATAGTAAACAATAGCTATCATTATAATAGCAAAGCCCAATATTGATCCAAGGGGGATATTTGGTATAAGGGACGAAATGAACCTAGCTCAGTTATTATTATGTATACCGTACAGATGAAGCATAGTATTAATCTGTACTGAAATCAATAGTGACAATTTGCACACAGTTGACGAATACAAATGTACAATAATATGTAACTCTTGTTTTGAAAGTGTCCCTTCTTCCTGAAAGGAAAGAAAGGTCTTCCGACTTAATTTTGCCATTTCTGAACCCGACAAGTGCAGGCATGGATTAGAGCTAATTGTTTTCCCGACTCTTCCTGCTTTATATTTTATTTTTTTCCAAGGATTTTTCCTCTCTTTCTTCTTTTAAGAACTACAGAATGCCTGCTCACGAATCAAACAAAACTATTATCCTCGAACATCCCTCTGGTTCCAAAGCCCAGGTCTCTCTTTTTGGTACTTACAAAAAAAAAAAAAAAGCAAATGAAAAAAGAAGATAAAAACGCGTTTCATATTCACTCTTAATTTTCTCAAAGGTGCTACTGTTACCAGCTGGGTTGTTGATAACGTAGAGCGTATCTTTGTTAGGTACTACAATTATGCGAATAAACAATAATAACAATATTGATGTGTGACATATATACTATAGCAAAGAAGCTAAACTTGATGGCAGCAAAGCTATCCGTGGTGGTATTCCAATCTGTTTCCCTATTTTTGGCACTAAAGAAAAGATTGCTCTTCCTCAACACGGTAAATACTTTTACAAATGATTACAAATAGAATTATTACTGATTACGTAATTAAGGCTTTGCCCGTAATAACTATTGGGAATATCTTGGTATTGTCAATGATAATGATGAAGTTGTTGTTCGTTTCGGTTTAAAAGATACACAGATCCCTCAAGAAGCTAGAAATGCATGGCCTCATTCTTTCCGTTTGACTTACACTGTCAGTTTGTCAGCAAAGTCTATCAAAACTTTCTGTAATTTAAAGAACGAGGATGAAGATGCCTTTGAATTCAATACACTCCTTCACACTTATTTTAGTGTTCCCGTAAGTCCTTAGTAACAACATATGTATATGTGATATTCAATTTATATTAGGATATTACCAACTCACAAGTCCAAGGGTTGACCTCTTGTGAGTACATTGACAAGGTAGAAGCAGGTGCTAAATTCACCGAACAAAGTGAAAAGGTTACAATTGCCGGTGAAGTTGATAGGGTATACAAGAAGGTCCAGGATAAAATTATTTTAGAGGTTGGGGATGGATCTCGTATTCAAATTGAAAAGAGTAACTTGAAGGATACTGGTAAGAGCGAATCCAATTATATGAAAAATACGATACTTATTTTATGTGTGTAACTAGTTGTTTGGAATCCTTGGGTTGAGAAGGCTAAGGCTATGGGTGATTTTGGTGACGAGGAATACAAAAACATGATTTGTGTTGAAGCAGGAAGTGTTGCTGATTGGGTTGTTTTAGCCGGAGGTCAGACTTGGACTGCTGGTCAAACATTAACTGTCCTTTAAAAGCCCCTAAAAGTGAGATAAACATAGCTCAGAGCATGAAGTGCTCTAAAAATAAACATTCCGCTTTAAAAATCACGTTTGATTTGCGATTTCAAAATGAAATTCATTCTAAATAATAGCATTGTACAAGGCTAAGTTACAAGCCATTCTTTCTAAGATATGTTGTGGTGACATTTTTTTTAGATCAGTGGCCTTGTTCCTCAATGTGTGCGGGATTGTAAATGTTTACAAGAGCCATTACTTGCTCTTGGCATTTCGAAACAAGTTGCTTTATGTGGATTCGGCGAGATTACCAGGATTGAAAGAATCGGTTCAGGGTCCATCCTGCTTTTTTTTTTCGTTGAGGTTTACTCAGTTATACACTGGATTTAAGTACTCGCGAAAAGAGAAAGAAGGAGGTTTCTTAAAAATTTGGACGCGCTTTTTAAGATTGGGCTGAAACGTCCGAAGTATTTCTATTGATTAAAGGAATATCATCTCTATGCCAAGTGATTAAATGCGCGATATATATAGCCGCTTGTAATCCTTACACTTCATTAGTGTTATTCTGGGAGTCTTCTTACCTATGTAGAGACGGTATTTCGTGTCATTTTTTTGACGATTGATGCTCCACAATTGTGTATTTAGGGCGAAATAGAAAAAAAAAAAAAAAGATTGACCAAATGTTATGATAATCCTCGGCTTTATCTAGCGTCAACGTTAAACAGAAGGTGTACAATTAATTATTTTTAGCTCCTTGCAAAACCCTCACGAAAATTTGGTGTGGTATACTATCATTGGCTGGTATTTGGAAGGCGCATCACATTTAATATGAAAAAACCCTTCCCGGCTTAGGTTGCCTTTCTTCTTGTTAAATATCTTTTTTTACCTTTGGTTACCAACCATACTCTTTAGTTAACCACAACAAGACAAGATATATATAATGGCTACCGTCAAAGAACAAATGGAGGCCTTCAGCACAAAGGCAGAAGATATTCTTGATTCCTTTGGTCAACCTTTAAAACCATATATCCCAGCTATGTCAAGATTCCTTATTATTGCTACATTCTTGGAAGATTCCTTGCGTATTATTATGCAATGGAGTGACCAACTTACATTCATGCAACAAAGTAGACATTTCCCTTCCGGATTGAGTCATCTCTTCCTTGGTTTAAACGTTATTGTAAGTATTTGTGTGAGAAAAAGGGGGTAGAGCAAATGATAAAGGAGAGGGGGTTACGTGTTGGGAAATTAACGGCTAATAATTATGGTTTAGATCATGTTGGGTTCTTCCTTCTTTATTGTCGCTAAGAAGCATCAGGCTTATGCTATCTACGGTCTTATGGGAGTGATTGTGGCTCAGGCTTTTGGTTATGGTTTGATTTTTGATATGTCGTTCTTTTTACGTAACTTATCAGTTATGGGTGGTTTGATGATGGTCTTATCTGAAACTATGGTAAAGCGTAAGCAGATGTTTGCTGCTCTTCCTCAAATTTCAGAGACAAACCGTCGTATGTATTTACAGTTGGCTGGCCGTATCCTTTTGATTTTCCTTTTCATCGGATCTGCGTTCCATGGTGACTGGTCGATCATGCGTGTTGCTGTATCTGTCTGTGGGTTAGCTGCATGTGTTATGGTGGCTGTTGGATTCAAGGCAAAGTGGTCTGCCATGTTTTTAGTGCTCTTTTTATCCGTTCTTAATGTTTTCGTCAACAACTTTTGGTCAGTACAACACAGTTATTATAAGCGTGATTTCTTGAGATACGATTTCTTCCAATCTTTAAGTACAGTCGGTGGTTTCTTGTTGTTGGTCAGCACTGGTCCCGGTGGTTTAAGTTATGATGAAAAGAAGAAAGAATTTTAGTTTATATATAATTTTGTATTAAAAGTCTCTTCCGCATTATATGCAAGTATATACAGTAAATATCCCTTTTTTTTCTTTTCTCCTCTTTTTTTTTTTTAAAAAAAAAACAAAAACCAAAAAGTAACTACAGTTAATAATATTTTTTCTCGCCCCATGTGTAAACTGCATTACTTGTGTTGTATTACTATAATACGGGACACGAACAATTATTTTGTGCCTTATCAACAACTACGATCATACAACCCCTTACAATGCATCGTTACCCACTCAGAACATCTGCCGGTTAGTATTGATCTTGTAAATTTTAATGTGTCCAAATGTTTATACTTGACAATCCAATGTCAAAGGAAAATGAAACTTGAATTTTACTGTCAATATACTCTGTGTAATATATATGTGGGTTACCCAACTCCGGGTGTGTTAATTTCGGCGGTCTAAGACAACTATTTGTTTCACATTTATATGACAAAATCATATAGTATACAGGTATACTCCTGTGATATTGGTGACACGATTGAAAGCGTAATTTATTTCCATATTTCAATATATGATACTAGCAGGTACGATGGATTTTGTCGCCAATTAAAAAGCATTTGTCGGTAGTTGGCTCACTTAATTAAAAATATTGCACCTGCACGATATACATTTGGGTAACTTCACAGCTAAATAGAAACTGTACTCAAGTAGTTTTTGATCTTGAGAAATTATCATGCTGAAAAAAAAAAAGGTTGGTCAATTTTTAATGAAAGTAGGCAGAAACAAATTCACTTTTACTGTCAACCAGTAAAAGTGATGTGCAACCAGTGCACGGGGACCTGAGGACGATTATTTGTACGCCGCGTGGGTTTCCCGATGAACATTTCATTAAATGTAACGTTTGAACGAACCAAAAGAAGTTTAAGCAAGTGGCGATAATCAACAGACGTAACGAAATGGATAAGGGTAGAAATGAGCAAATGTACTAAAGTAATACAAATGGTGATAAGAATAATGACATATTAATAATTTAGTAATAGAACTAACAAATGCAGACAGATTATAAGAAAAAACAAACGTAAATAAGTTATACGAATAAGGGTGCTTTCTCTTTATAGCCTCTTTCTACGAAAACAACCCCTTTGTGCTCTGATAACAAGTTCTTCGGTTCATTTGCACTTTTTTAATCGGTCATCACTACCCTATTTTGAGTCAATTAACTTGAATATATCACGTGTCTTGAGACATATAGCGGTACGTCTTCGCTTTAGAAAAGTTGTCAAAGCGATAAATCTCTACAGCCACATATTCTTTCAAATGCCGACTGATGGGTATTTCTTGCTGCCACAACATACACGTTATAATGGAGAAAAATAAATTCCATGGGCAACTAACCTTAATAATATGGTACCTTACTTTTTTTTCTCAAATACAGCTTTTAATAACGGAAGTCTGTTTTCGCATCGATGAAGAACGTAGCAATAAGCAAAGTGCTTACCGTAAAGCTACTTGTTTAGAAAAACTAGAAAGAGAAAGAGAACCAAAACTGGTTTTCGTCAGATACGATGTTTTATTATCTTTTTACTCGCTATATCTTTGCCTTTTCTTGGCTTTATGTATTGTTATGCGCTGAATTATGTAAAGCTAGCATTCTATACCCGCTGCGTGAGTAGTGTTAGTATTATATCAAGTTTGAACTTCGTGGATGAAACTCATTTTTGCATAAAAAAAAAATCACTATTGAAGCTAGCTATTGGCTTACGTTTTATTAAGGCAGGGTACAAATAACACAGCCATCAAAAATCATACAAAAACCCAAAACAAGCATGAACGCGATCACTCCAATACTAGTCACATCATGTGCTTAGAGAAAAAAAAGTACCTCCCCCCAAAAAAAGGCACAAAAGCCAGGTTTTCACCTCATTCCCTTTTTACTTTATTTCAACATGACAGAAAGACCTATCCGTATTGGCTGTTATTCAGCATTTTGGGGCGATTCTACTGCCGCTGCCACACAGCTCGTACAACTCGAAGGAAAGAACTTGGATTATCTTGTCGCCGATTATTTAGCAGGTAAACTTGTTCTACTACAACACGATTTCTTCTTATGTACTTATTGTTTTTTTTAAGAAATAACGATGGGTATTTTGGCAGCACGTCGTCAACGTCGAATAATGCAAGGCGATAATGCGAAAAAAGGATTTGACTTTATTCATGAATTCATCACGCTTGTACTCGTTAAAATCTTACCTGATATTGTGAGAAACGGTACCAAAGTGATTACAAATGCAGGTGCATTGGATCCTATTGGCTGTAAACAAGAAATTGAATTTTTTTTAAAAAAGATGAACATTCAAGGGATTAAAGTAGCGGCTGTATTAGGAGATGATGTATTGACGGATAAGAAAGAAGCTACTTTGAATTCGTTCAAGGAAGTGCATCCGTTTTCACCCATATCTTCTGTCAATCATCAATTGGATTCGGATCGTTTACCAGCTAAAGATGAGCCTATTGTTTCTTTAAATGCTTATTTAGGTGCACATGGCGTGGCTGCTGCATTAAAAGACGGAGCACATATTATTGTCACAGGCCGAGTTGTAGATTCTGCATTGGTTGTGGGTCCCTTAATGTATGAATACGGCTGGAAAGAAGATACAACGGAAAACTATTACGATTTACTAGCTTCCGCATCTTTAGCAGGCCATATCATTGAATGTGGATGCCACGGGAGGAAATTTTACCGATTGGCAATTAGCAGCACACTCACCATACGGCGGGTATTCCAATATGGGGTACCCCATTGTAGAATTCAATACATCAGGTACATTTACCGTGACAAAGCCTCAGAAAACCGGAGGTTTAGTCACACCTGCTACTGTTTCCGAACAAATCCTATATGAGATTTTGGATCCTGCTTTATACCTTTTACCCGATGTAATTTTAGATATGCGTCAAGTTCAATTGTCTCAAACAGGAAATAACCGAGTTTTGGTGACGGGAGCTAAAGGAATCCAACCTACGCCGTTCTTGAAATGCTCTGGTATTTTTTTGGATGGCTGGAAAATAAGTACAGAATTGGTTATCGGAGGGCTGGATGCGAAAAAGAAGGCACAGGCTGTAGGTGAAGCCATCTTTCAACGCGTGCGTAATATGTATCAACAAATGGGAATTGATGATTTTAGAAATGTAAACATTGAGCCTATAGGTGGTGAAACGCTATTCGGGTAAGCTGTATAAAAAAGAATTTTGAATTCGTAATGTACTAAAGTTAGAACATACTAGTCCGCACTCAAGAGTGAATGATACACGTGAAGTCTTGTTGAGATTGACGGCGCATCATAACGATCCTAAAGCTTTAAGTCTTGTTGCCATGGAAACAATTCCTGTACGTAATTTTTTTTTTAAGTAAAAAAACAAAAAAACAAAGTAACCCAATTTAATAGTCTGCTACGTGTATGGCTCCTGGTATTACAGGCAGTGCTGCAGGACGACCAAGACCGATTGCCAACTTGGTACATTTCCCTTTATTAATTCCCAAATCTCAGGTCATTACACGATATGTTGTTGGCACCGACCCTATCAAGACAATTGGTTGGGGGTCATGGGATACCAAAGCAAGCTACGGCAACCCGTTATCTGTGCCACCGATTCCTACTGCCGATGTTTCCGAGCCTTTAGTCAAAATACGATTGATCGATGTAGCCTACGGCCGAAGTGGAGATAAAGGAGATGTCTGTAACATTGGTATCATCGCTCGAGATCCCAAGTTCTTACCATATATTAAACGATCGATTACGGAACAAGTGGTGTCTGATTATATGAAGCATCTTTGTAAGGGAACAGTGACCCGTTTTGAATTGCCTGGACCACATGCTATGAACTTTGTTTTGACGCATTCATTGAATGGAGGAGGACTTAGTTCACTTGTTGTGGATCGACAAGGTAAAACGTATGCGCAACTTTGTCTTGGTGGATTATACGTTGATATCCCTGCTTCATTACTTTCTGTTGAAGCCAAATTATAAAAAATTCTGGAAACATGTAAAATTTTATTTTTTCTTTTGAAAAGAGAAAAAAACAAAAAAAGGTATTGGAAGGGATAAAAATATATAATATATAAATGAAATATGTGGGGGAAAAAAAAGTGGGGGTGTTAGAAAAAAAGGGGGGAGAGAGAAACATAAGATATTATATAAAGAAAAAAAAATAAAGGGAAAACAAAATGGCACACTCTAAGCAGGGAAAAATAAAAATAAAAAAAACTTGATATATAATCTAATGAGACAAATTATTGGATTGACCTATTGACATGTTATTCAACAAATTCTGAACGACTAGAAAGAGTAAAGATTAGTTTAAAATAATCAGGGTTGAGAGTTTGCACTTACTGCCAGTTTCATCAGCAGAAGAATGATTTATAGAAAAGAGAGCAGGGAAATCAAGCGACTTGTCACTTCTGGAGGTATTATTAGATGTACATGTAGGAGTGGAAACAGATGAAGATAATGCAGCAAATTGAACTGCAGATGTTGAACTCGATGGATAAATCAAAGGTGGTGGTGGTGGTGAAGTTTGGGTATGAGTGTAATTGTGAAAGGGTAAATTGGTGCTTTTTTTAGGTGAGGTATGGACATGTCTCTCTTCCAACATGATATCTGGCATGGATTGACTTGAATGCATTGAGCTATTGTTACTACCCGTTGAAGTGGATGAAGTAGGAATCACATACGTATTGAAATCAGGCTTAGTTCCTAAAGGTTGGTGATAGAATCCATTGTTGTTTGAATTGTTCTGATCCAAAGAATACATTATCGATTTCGATTCCAATCCAGGCATAGGTGGGCTACCAACAAACCCGTTCAAGGATACTTGCTGAGGTGGGTTGGACCAAATATCTAGGCCGTTGGGACTCGTGGGAGGACCGCCACGGAAACTCAACGGAGAGACAAGTGATACGGATGGTGGTGGGGGTAATTTGTTGGCTTCAGGTGAATCGAAAATCGCACGAATATTGTCCACGGTTCTAGGTGAATTCATGTCTCTAAAGTTCTTCCATGAAGCATCTAAAGCGTTACCACTTGTTGAGCTGGGGTAATCGAAAAGAGAATAACAGCTTAATGCAGAAGGTGGTTGTGGGAAATCTGTCAAAAGGGATGAAGATGATGAAGGAGTTGGTGAAATCAAATCTAATGACCCGTTAGTTCAAGTTTAAAAAGATATACAAAAGAGTGCAAGTTATGTTACCTGAAGGTAAAGCCGATATTTTAGTATCGAAAATAGGGAACGGGGTTTCCTTCAAAGGAGGAGCATGGCGCACCACAGCGCTATCGTCATACAAATTCACTTGATGGGCTTTAAGATAGCCAATCAAGATTTCCAAGGATACATTCAAACAGTCTAGATTTCCCTTTGTCATTTTCAATGCAATGATTTCATCATTTTCTTCATTGTTGATTGAATTATTTTTCACTTCGACCATGATATTGTACTCAAGTTTTAATCGCTGCACAACCTTCTTGTCGAATGAGTCTGATTCCAATATTGCCTTTGCATTTGTTGAGTAAGGTAAATGTACATTGTATTGTTCAGGCACGATTGATCTGACCATTTGAGCGGCCAAAGCGACCTGAGATTCCGGGCCTACCAAAGTCAAGCTATCACTTGCGATTTCGTCGTCTGGCCAGATTAAATGCGTGTTTGTCTTTTTGGTCATTTCAGCCAAAAAGGCAGCGCCATCACGAATTAATGTACGATGAAGCCAAAAGGGTATATCATAGAGCACTTGTTCCACACAATCTCTGTCCTTAGGATTAATTAAATCCATAACGGCATGACGTAAATTATCCAAATTGACTTGATTTTTCATTGGAGTTCTAGCCACGACGTTATCTTCATTGTCATAATAGCCACCCAAGGCAGCAAACTCTTCCGCGTTTGAAAATTTTACATAGACACCGTACTTCTTCATGATGCGTTGAATGTTTTTACCACCCACGCCAATGATTCTTTTATGGTACACTTCAGGTACATAGAACGAAATTTCAGCGGGCAATTCTTCTTGCAATAAAGTCAAACCATCCAATGCCTTGTTAAAATTGTTGCTCTCTACTTCAATAATGAAATTGTATTCACTGAAAGGTAGGAATTTGATTTTTGCACCTGACGTTTTCATGATTTTGTTGATTTTGCCACTTTTTTTACCACTGATGAATTCTCGTTGATCGTTGGATAATTCTACATTGAAAACGGTGCTTTGGTGAAACATTTTCAAGAACGACATTTCGTGTAAGCGTTGATAGACATTACGAATTGCTCTTTCCGTGCCGTAGACTTCGATACAGCCGGGATCGGTCTTGTAAGTGACTTCGGCACCTGATATTTGGGATAGTTGGGATACCAAGACGGAAATATTCGAGATTGAATTGAAAAAGGTATGGGCGCTTTCAGCACCATATATAGCGCCGTCGCGATGATTAAAATAGAAACAAGCTTCGTAAATACCGCAAGCCTATTAAAAAATAGAAAAAAAAAAATTGAAGCTTAGCACGTTTTCGTTTGCCTGAAAAAAAGGGCTTACCAAAAAATGAAGCGAGCGCAGGGTTCTTTCGGCATTGACCCTCGACTCAGCATAGACGGTGACAAGATTGCTTCTGGAGCCCATCTTTGGAAACGAAACAAACGAGCCGTTGTCTCTCATGACTTTAACGAGGTCATTTCTGCGATGCAATAACATCCAATCTAATTTTCTAGGGTGTAGTACAGCGTCCTTATGATACATTGATTGAGCCTAAAATAGAAGATGTTTAGCAGAGCTGTGTGTGTGTATGTGTAACTGAGAGTGTATTAACCTTTTGCGTTGCTAATTTAGTCAACATATCTTTAACGCGTGCAACATGATTAGATTCTCCAGTGATATAAATAGCAGGTGAATAGTCATCATTAGCTTCGAATATAAATGGAGAAGGGAAATAAATGGACGTGGCTGTTTCTTCCAAAATTGATCCAAGTCCGGTTCGTTTCCGTCCACATATTAAGTGGTGTAATTTATAAGGAATATTTAATGTATCTACGTCCAACTGGGACTAAAAAAAATTTTTTTTTAGAAGGGGATAATTACAATACGAAAAAAAATACATACCTGTTTATCCAACATGACTAGTGTATGAACTCGAGCTAATTCAGCATTATCGGGTATACCAGTAATAAGAATATTCACTGTGTTTTGAGAAGTAAATGAAGACTGTGGAATGGGTTCAGTAATGGATATGGTGGTGTTGGTATTGACTGCAATCTTTTCACATTCTCGTCTCAGGTTGTTACAATCTTGATCAGGAATCTTCAAGTTCAAATGGATCTAGTAAAGAGAAAAAAGTGTTATTTATACACACATACGTGTCTTTTTTTTTGTTGCGTGCGTGCGTGCGTGCTAGCTTTATTTACTTTGGTAGGATATGAGTTTAATATCTCGGTTCTAGTTGCCATGACATTATCTTGTTGCCCTGTAAGCGTAAGGTTTGAGCCTTCCACCGTAATTTGACAGGTCAAACAAGTTGGTAGTTTATCTATTTGTCCAAAACAAAAAGAAAATGCACAGGTCATACTAATTTGTTGCTATGATAAATTCAATGCTGTGTTTGGTTTTTCTAATTTAATTGTCTTGTGTTCTCGCTCGTTAAATAATTTTGTTTTATTTTTCTTCCCAAGGTATATAGAGTGAACAAGAAGGAAAAAAAAAAAAAAAAAAAAAAAAAAAGAGGCGAAAAAATGTGTTACAAGAGAAAAAAAAGAATAAAAAAAAAAACTTGTTTGAACATTAATTAAAAAAAAAAAAAACAGGGACGACCCGAATTATCACAATGGTCCTGATTTTTTTTTTTTACATCTCTTTTTTTTTCGTCACTAGCTCTTATAAGCTAATGCATTTGGTAGACAAGCTTCTTGTTTATCACTTTTAATCCTTGCCTGGGAAAAAACGATGTATTGGTAATAGACACCCCCATGTAAGGAATTTAGGTTACTTATTGGCTATGTTTCGCACTGGCTGGTACAGTCACCGAACAAGAAAATTTCTTTTTTTTTTGTTTGTAGAATTCGCAAGCCTTTTATCTATCACCTTCCTTTGTCCTCTTTTAAATATGTTTATATTAAAAACCCAATTATAGCATTGTTTATTTATGTTTACTTTACAATGAATACGTCGAGCAACTCTGTGCTATCCAACACACAGGGCGGAGTTGTAAAATATACCATATCCAGCACTTGTCTGGGGTCTCCATGATTGGACACTTTTCCCAAATGTCAAATTAAGAAACTTCCCAACACCGTGGCTACACCGATAGGCTGCGGTTGTTCATATTGGCAGAACGTTAAACGGATAAATGACAGCTAGGAATTCTCGAGCGTTTGCCGAAAATCTGTCAAACGTTCTTGTCAGTTGCGTTTGCAATAAAAGCTTTGAATATCGACTTGCCAAATCACGTAGCTAAATAGGGGAGCAAAAAGAATAAAATAGAAGCAAGTCTATTTATACATCCCACTTTTACGCTCTGTGTTTGGCCGCAGTGCTTGTTTGATTAAATACAATAGAGCACCTGATACGCTGTTAGAGTAGTTGGAGATCAAATAGCTTAAACCATTGATGTACAAGAGACATAACATCTGCATTCTTTGCTACATCCATCAGTTTTTTAATACCACCATTTACAATCATGTCTACAGGCAAGTTTCCTTCATGTATGCCAGGCTATAAGTGTTGGTGTTGAAGCATGGACTTTTAAATAATAACAGTGGGAATATAAGCCAATCACATACGGCTGAATTCTTCTTCGACCTTTAAATCTACGTGTGCCTT
Organism: Mucor piriformis; assembly: GCA_943193625.1. NCBI lineage: Eukaryota > Fungi > Mucoromycota > Mucoromycetes > Mucorales > Mucoraceae > Mucor > Mucor piriformis. The sequence continues at coordinate 2,540,437 of OW971869.1, read as the reverse complement.
TTTTTACACATCTCTTTTTTTCTTCTTCCCTTGAGTTATAAAAAAAGAAACGACCTTTTACACAATGTCAGACATGTCAGATGATGATTTCCAGCCCCTTGAGCCTACGCTTCAAAACATTTTAGACCAAAACTCTCTTCATTGGATTTTTGTTGGTGGTAAAGGTGGTGTTGGTAAGTTCAATTAACCCTCCCATGAGAAGTTGATGGACGAGTTCGACTCAATATTGTCATGTAGGTAAAACTACCACTTCTTGTTCCTTGGCTGTTCAACTTTCCAAGGTTCGTGAATCTGTCTTGTTGATTTCAACAGATCCTGCTCACAATCTTTCCGACGCGTTTGGGCAAAAGTTTTCCAAGGAGGCAACCCAAGTCAACGGCTTTACTAATCTTTATGCCATGGTAAATATGTCATGTATGTGTCTGTATGTATTGTATTTAAACAGATTGATAGGAAATTGATCCTACTTCAAGTATCCAAGAGATGGTTGAGCAATGTAAGTGTTGATGTGTTCTAGTAAGGGGAGAGTGAAAAGCTGACTTGTTGTTTAGCTGATCAAAATAACCCAATGGGTGGTATGATGCAGGATTTAGCTTATGCTATTCCTGGTGTTGATGAAGCCATGGGTTTTGCTGAAGTTATGAAGCAAGTCAAGACAATGTCTTATTCTGTTGTTGTGTTTGATACTGCACCTACAGGTCACACACTTCGTTTCTTGTCATTCCCCACTGTGCTCGAAAAGGCCTTAGCAAAGATCAGTGGTCTCAGCAGTCGTTTCGGTCCTATGATGCAACAAGTATCAGGCATGATGGGTGTTAATGCAAACCAAGAAGATATGTTCTCCAAGTTGGAAGAGATGCGTTCTGTCATTACTGAAGTGAATAACCAATTCAAGGATCCCGTAAGTGTTACCATCTAGACCCAAGACCTTTTTGTACTAATAATGACAGAAAAGAACATCACTACATTTGTCTGTGTGTGTATTTCTGAGTTCTTGTCTCTATATGAAACCGAGCGCATGATTCAAGAATTAACATCCTATCACATCGACACTCATAACATTGTTGTCAATCAATTATTATTCCCCAAGGAAGGTTCCAATTGTGAACATTGTATTGTTCGTAACAAGATGCAGCAAAAATATTTGGATCAAATTTACGACCTTTATGAAGATTTCCACATTATCCGTATGCCTTTATTAACAAAGGAAGTGCGTGGTGTTGAAGAAATTAAGGAGTTTTCAAAAATGCTGGTTGAACCTTTTGATGAAAAGAAATAAACTTTCGTCCAAAAAACCATTTTACACGCATATTAAAAAAAACACCTGTTTTTGTTTATTTCATACTTTTTGTCATTTAAGCATTGTCAGTACAATGAGTAACTCTGTTACAACAGAGGCAGGCATATGCATACCCTCTAATAGAGGCATTTAAAACGTGCAAATAAACAGTGATACTAGATATAAAGAACTCTCGCGCTTGAATATTACAGAGGATTCTACTAATGTAAGTGGTTCTACTAAGCAATCCAAACCATGTTCTTTTTACTTTGATCACTGTAGATAAAATGACTTTGCGTACTCTTTGTAAGGAGGAATAATCCCGATGAAGATGAAAAATGATCCAAAATAGGGGGATGCTAAACTTACAGTGCCCACGATACCAATTTGCAGTTATTTGAAGTAACCGCAAATTGGATTAAGTTAGAACGCACTTCAACTCTGTTCATGACATCATGATGAGTACATGTTCAACAAATAATACGGAGGATGATTCTTTCTGCTACTTTTGTCTTCTCTTTTTGGTTTGTTCGACGTTTGAATTACTAACAATTTACAGAAGTTTGATGGTCTTGTCACTTTTTTTTTAATATCCAAAGTATTCATTGAGCATATGAATACACATATCGCTTGTAATAATTCTGTTTGGACCTGTTGATTTCATTCACTTTTAAAAGTAAATGAAAATTATAGTTAGAGGCAGCATTTTTCACAATCCAGACATGATATCCTTCTTGTATAGGAGCTCCAATCATGTATATAAGTGATATTTGATTTTGACCCCTTGTTTTCAACTTTTGAAAAAAATCGCACTCGATAATTCTACATGGATGATGCAAACCATCTTATATAGTTTGAAGGGTGTTTAATGGCACATTTTTCTTTTGAAGAACGGTGTTTATAGAGGCTACGGGCCTTCACTATATTGATCGAACTGATACAATAAAAACTATAAGCCTCTTTGTATAACTCTTTGGTTAATTGTGAGATATAGTCAAAGTAATGTGTACAGATAAATCTAGAAACTGACAGCTTAAGTGACAGCTCTAACCAGAATTGCTTGTCTGAATAACATTGTTAGGAAAAGGGATATGCGAGTGTGTACGCATTTGCAATACCCTTGTATTATCAATTATCTAATGCGAGTAAGCTTAACGATAGAAGTGTAACCCGTTGTTAAAAATAAGTGATATGAATGCTTGTATCGTAGCAATATTCTATGTTATTATTGGAATAGCCTAATGTGGTGGCTCTTTGCGTCTAGCTATCATTGGCAGCCTTTTTTTTACAGTAAGTTTCTCGGGTTGCTTGAATCGACGCAAGTTTTTTTTTTTTTTTTTTTTTTTTTCGTTTCAAAATATTGGATGAACCACCAGCCAGAACGGCGATACTTAATACAAATACAATAAACTGTTTCGATACAGATGTCCCTGTATCAAAAAGAAATAATAAGCTTTTTGTAGTTCGGCCAATCAAAAGCACCCGGTTGTTTGAATACAAAGTTTTTTATGTTTTTTTTTGGCTTCCCCCTTTTTTTCTCTTCATTCAATCTGGATAAATCAAGATGGTAGCTGAAACCAAGTACTACGACATTTTGGGCGTTGCACCTACTGCCTCGGAGACCGAGCTTAAGAAGGCCTACAGAAAGCTTGCACTTAAGTACCATCCTGACAAGGTTTGTTTGATAGTATATGTACCTTGTTACGTATGACTCACATCTTTCATCTAGAACCCTGATGCTGGAGACAAGTTCAAAGAAATCTCTCATGCATACGAGATTTTGTCTGATTCAGAGAAGAGAGAAGTATACGATCATTATGGTGAAGAAGGATTAAGCGGTCAAGGAGGTGGAGGACCTGGTGGAATGAATGCCGAAGATTTATTCTCTCAATTGTTCGGTGGCGGAGGAGGTGGTATGTTTGGTGGAGGAGGAGGAGGAGGGCGTCGTGGTCCCTCCGGTCCTCGTCGTGGTAAAGATATGATGCATCAACTCAAGGTTTCCCTTGAAGATTTCTACCTCGGTAAGACCAGCAAACTTGCCCTTCAAAAGAACGTTCTTTGCGCCAAGTGTGACGGTAAGGGTGGTAAAGAAGGAGCTGTTCAAATGTGTAGAGGCTGTAACGGTCAAGGTTCTCGTATCATGATGCGTCAAATGGGCCCCATGATCCAACAATTCCAACAAACCTGTCCTGACTGTTCTGGTCTTGGTGAGATCATTAATGAGAAGGATCGTTGTAAGCAATGTCTTGGTAAGAAGATCATGAGTGATAGAAAGATCCTTGAAGTTCATATCGAACGTGGTATGCGTGGTGGTCAAAAGATCACCTTCTCTGGTGAAGGCGATCAAGCTCCTGGTATCATCCCAGGTGATATCATTATCCAATTAGATGAGAAGCCTCATCCTCGTTTCACTCGTCAAGGTGATGACCTTATTTACGAAGCAAAGATTGACCTTTTGACTGCTTTAGCGGGTGGTCAATTCGCTGTCCCTCACTTGGACGACCGTGTTCTTTTAGTCACTGTGATTCCCGGTGAAGCTATTCAACCCAACATGGTCAAGGTCGTTCCTAACGAAGGTATGCCTATGCAACGTGTCGATAACCACGGACATCTTTTCATCAAGTTCACTGTCGAATTCCCTCAACCTAACTGGACTGATGAAAACACATTAAAGAAGTTGGAAGCTATCTTGCCTGCTCGTGCCCCTCTTCCTTCTTTTGGTAACAAGCATTTAGAAGATGTTGTGTTAGCTAACGCTGAAGGTTATCAAAATAGAGGTGGTGCTTCTTCTGCCTATGATGAAGACGATGAAGATCACCATCAACAAGGTGGTCCTGGTGTTCAATGTGCTCAACAATAGACAGCATAAACTATTTCCCTCACATAACATTGTTATAATAAAAACGAAAAAAAAAAAAAAATAGCAGAGCTTCTTTATTTTACATTAAACCAAGCGCACCAACATTTATCCTAAAGTCTTATGCGTCCCCTTTACTATTTTCAAGCGTGTGATTCCTATTTCAACCCCTATGACCTTTGCATATGATACCACATGAACGGGTATGGCATATTACTCTTTTACATCTGAATGCAATTATTGACTACCATCTTTGCTCCAAAATTACGCTTACGGACATGTTTGCGTGTATATTTATTATGCAAATATAATTCACAGTTTACTAATTCATGTAACAAACATTGACACACACCAACAATGTCCAAAAATATATGCTTTTTCACACGATCGTATCTTCTCGGAGGTTTTCGATACTAGGAGACTAATCGTCATTCAGATCCTTGATGAAAGCAAATAAACTTCAAGTTGTCTATTATCACAAAAAAAGACAAATGTACTACCAAAGACGAAAATAGATGGACATACAGAGCCACTGTTACCGGGAAACAACATAATTGTCATACTACCCCACAAAAACAAAAAAAGAAAGCAAAAAAAAGTGCCACATCGGGTGAAACAAGCATAAGTATTTTGCCGGACCAAAGATATATAAGCGAGGTTCTAGTATCGAGTTTTTTTTTCAACATCTTTATCGATTTTAAACAACCATGTCTAATAATAATCAATCTGTACCGGGATTATCTATCTTGGCTTCATATAATGCAGATCAAGAGGAAATCTTGTCTACAGAGGCTTTGAAATTCATTGCCACATTACAACGTAGTTATAACTCAACTCGTAAAACGTTGCTTACAAAACGTACTAGTCGTCAGCAAGAAATTGATCGTGGTATATTACCTGATTTCTTGGCTCAAACAGCCTCTATTCGTGATGATCCAAATTGGCGTGCTGCTAAACCTGCTCCTGGACTCCAAGATCGTAGGGTCGAAATCACTGGCCCTGTTGATCGTAAAATGGTGATCAATGCTTTGAATTCGGACGCATTAACATATATGGCTGATTTTGAAGGTAAAGTATAAAGTGTATAATAGACGGTGGTCATGGTATTGATGTGATGTCTTTAGATTCAACGGCTCCTACTTGGGATAACCTTTTGAACGGTCAAATTAATCTTCGTGACGCTATTGATGGCACCATTTCATTCACCAATCCAGCTGGTAAAAAGTACGAGTTAAAGAGTCGTACGGCTACATTAATTGTCAGGTAAATTGTATATATCTCGCGATTCAAGAGAAGACTTTGCTGACACTTTGTATAGACCTAGAGGTTGGCACATGGTTGAGAAGCATGTTCTTGTAGATGGTGAACCTATGTCTGCATCTATTTTTGATTTTGGTTTATTCTTTTTCCATAATGCTAAAAAGCAAATCAAGAATGGTTTAGGACCTTACTTTTATCTACCAAAGTTAGAGTCGCATCTTGAGGCAAGGTACGTACATAAATAGAACATACAAGCGTGGAATTGCTTAATAAGATGGAGCTAGATTATGGAATGATATTTTTAATACATCGCAAGATATGCTTACTATTCCCCGTGGCACTATTCGCGGCACTGTCTTGATTGAAACTATTTTGGCTGCTTTTGAAATGGATGAAATTATTTACGAGCTTCGAGACCATTCATCTGGTTTAAATTGTGGTCGGTGGGATTATATCTTTAGCTTTATCAAGAAGTTTCGTCAACACGCTGAATATGTTTTGCCGGATCGCTCTGATGTGACTATGACGGTGCCTTTTATGAGTGCCTATGTTAATTTGTTGATCCAAACCTGCCATAAACGTGGTGTACATGCTATGGGCGGTATGGCGGCACAGATTCCTATCAAGAACGACGCTGAAGCCAATGCAGTTGCCATGAAGAAGGTAAAGGCCGACAAGATACGTGAAGTGATAGCAGGGCATGATGGTACTTGGGTGGCACATCCTGATTTGGTAAAGATTGCTCTTGATATATTTAATGAACATATGCCTCAACCCAACCAACTGTTTGTACGCCGTGAAGATGTTTCTGTTAATCAAAGAGATCTCTTAAATGTTCAATTTGAAGGTAATATTACTGAGCATGGTATTCGAGATAATATCCAGATTGGCTTGGCGTACATGGAGTCTTGGCTAAGAGGCGTAGGCTGTGTTCCAATTCATCATTTAATGGAAGATGCAGCCACTTATGAGATCAGTCGTTCACAGCTTTGGCAGTGGGCTCATCATCAATCGACTACAGTCGAGGGTATCAAGGTGACGGGCGAATATTGCTTGAAGGTGCTGGAAGAAGAAATCGGAAAGCTTAGACAGGAACTGGGATCAAAATATAAGGAAACTAAATATGAAGAAGCCAAGAAAGCGTTTGCAACCAACATTACGGGAGAAAGATACGATGATTTTGTCACTACGATGCTTTACGATGATATTTTATCGATTGGTTCTAAACCTAGATTATAATCCCCCTGCTTCCATTGCATATCCACATAAAACAGGAGACTCTGAGTGCCAAATAAAACATTTATATTTGAAAGAGCGTGGTGCGTCTTCAAAGAAAAGATCGACAGGAATAAAAACAGACCTTTTGTACTTCTTCTCCATTTTTTTCTGTTTTTTATCTCCAAAAAAGAGTCATAATCACCAAAAACTATATATAAATATATAAAAATAGATTAAATATGGCACTACCAAAGGCAGTATATTACTTTATTGTAGTCTACCTTGTATGTTCCATCTTGTATACATCAACCTATTTACTAGGTTTTGGGAAGAGCAATTCCAAAGCGAGTGTCTCTTCGGGCATGAGTGTTGCTAGTTTACAGCAACACTATCTCGGTAAACAACAAGTAGATTGGAAAAACTCTCTTGGTAACTGTTACTATTATTATTTATATTATCATCTCGACTAATTATAATACTTTTTTTAGATGAGGTCATTGAATCGACGCCAGAAGATTTCGTATTAAGTAAAGCCTTTTCAGAAACAATGGGTCCTTCCAAGGTGATTCCATATTACTTCAAAGCAACTGAAAATTTTCACCATGAAGAAGTTACTATTGCGACCCTGGTTACTTACAATCGATTTAAAGTACTTGGAAGACTTGCTTCTCATTATAAAGGTCCTGTTTCTGTAGCTCTTCACGTGAATGACGATGGCCAAAAGCAACAAATTTTGACTGATCTTCACCAACTTTATGCTGACAATGAAGACTTGAGACGTTATGTTGATCTTCATCTCGTGGTTGATAAATTTGACCGTCAATTCAACATGTGGCGTAACGTTGCTAAATTCTTTGCTCGTACCGATTTTATCATGATGTTGGATGTTGACTTTTATCTGTGTACAGACTTTAGAAAATCATTGAAAAAGCAACCTCATTTGATGAATTTATTGAGATCTGGTAAGGGTGCTATTGTCGTGCCTGCTTTCGAGTACGTTGATGAACATGATGGTATCAACTGGGACGATTTCCCTAAGAACAAGAAGGAATTAATGGTAGATGTTCAGACGGAGAAGCTTGATATGTTTCATAGAGGCTGGAAGCGTGGTCACGGTTCCACTAATTATGAAAAATGGTATAAGCAATCAAAGCCTTACAAGGTAACTGAATACAACTATTCATATGAACCCTACGTGATCTTTAAGAAGGAAGGAACTCCTTGGTGTGATGAAAGATTTGTTGGTTATGGTGCAAACAAAGCTGCTTGTTTGTTTGAAATATTTTTGGCTGGTATTGATTATTGGGTCTTACCTGGAGACTTCTTGATTCATCAAACTCATTATTACCCTGAAGACACAAGAGCAAAGGAAGTAAGTTACTATCAGATGTTTGTATTTTTGTGTGTAGTGTAGTGTACTAATCTATTTTATAGCGTACGTACAATAAGAAGTTATACGATTATTATAGAGAAGAAACCTGTCTTCGTTATGCTCGTATTATGATTGCCGCCAATGAATGGAAAACATCAAAAGCTGCCAACCTCAAGAAAGAATGTAATAGAATTCGTGGTTTTAATGATGTTATCCAAAAAGTCGCTTCTGAACATTACGAATTATAATATTTGTTTTAAATATTAGCTCTCTACATATAAAAAAAAGAAGGGCCTTTTTTTCTCCTTTTTTACCCCCACAACACAAAGCTTGGCGCACCAGTCGTATAAATAAATTCAATTAGCGATCGACGCTCAATAACAATTAGCTATCATGTGTTTTATTTAAACAAAGACCCAAAAACAGTGTCGGAACGAATGAAAGCAATCCCGAATGTGTGTTTTAATTAAAACGAGGTTTTTGATAGGCGGGAAATGATATTTCTGTCTTCTCTAAGGTTACGGCCTGTCAAGCAGGTATAGCATTACAGTGTTTTAGTCTAAAATGAGACGATTTAAAAAAAATTAGACACTGCATAAAATAAATGAGAGAATTACAGATTTTTTTGGAGACAAGTGATCAAAATATAAAAGACAACTGACTTTTTTTTTGTAGATAAAAGCCAAAAAAAAGTAGATGGAAACACAAAGACTTACCTGTATCGTGGATTAATGTAGCGGTAACTCCAAAGGATGTGTTGGTTTTTTAGTGGGACGGCTACTACTAGGTAATGCAATCCCCTTTCTTTTGGGAGCTGTCTTCAGTCTGCACAATCTTTCTGGTCTTTTGCCATTTTCGCGCAGCTCAAAAAGAATATGTTGGAAATTCAATGTAGCAGCCATATCGATTCCAAAGACGATGGAAAAGAGTCTTGTCAGAAGTCATGAACTCCAAACATTTATGGTTTTTGCACCTAAATCAAAACCATTAAACTTTTAGTTTTCTTTTTTGATTTTCACATCAAAAAAACTTTTACCTTAAAAGGCCATAACATGTAACAGTGGGATACTTTTCTCTTTGAGAAGGTCTAGGGCTCGGTACTTTTTTGAATTTTTCGAGCTCGCCGTTTTCACAGGCAGGACAAGACTAGAAATTTTGAACTCGTCAATCAAATACACCTGGAAGCCTTCTTTTGCTAGCATTCTTCTCATTCCGATACCTTCAATGGGCTCATGAAACTTCACATTTACGGCAGACCAGCTACTAATGATTATCACAGTATCATCCCTAAACTTGGATCGAAGATTTCTGGCTAGCCGTTTGTCTGATTGCTGCTGATTTATGTAACTTAAAAGTTTCATTTTTCGGAACGGTAAACAGTTATTTTCCCGGTTTTCTGCAGCAGGTACATCTTCATTTGAATAATAATTTCTCAAGACCGGTGTGACCTTGGCTCTATCCTGGAGGTATTGAACAAACTTATCTCCATTGACTGTTGAAGATTTATGATTCGACAACGACAATTCGGCAGCTATAACTTCATCGGGCTTTAATCTTTCACGTAGTTTCTTGAATTTTCGGGATTTAATTTCAATAGCTCTTTGGTTACTAGTGTATATGTACGTTCTTTTATTTTCCATAGTGCTTTCCTTGTGCATGCAATAGAGGATGTCGCGACGACCAGGATCAACCAACACACACTAGACAACACTAGACAACACTAGACAACAGCTCTTCTTTTTCCAACTTATCAACATACTGGAATTCCTCTTCAACTTCCTTTGTATTTCTATTAGCTCCACCACTACCACCTTTCTTTGTGTCAAGATTTTACTTCAATATAGACACACCAACACCATCAGTGAATAGCATGCCTCTAAAACTCATTGCTTTTCTTTCACCTTGTGGATTCATTGCTTTTTTTTGTAAAATCAAGGACAGTTCCCCATACTACTGCTTTGTCCAAATGACTGATAACAGGATTCTTCATAATTTGGGTGTTTAGAATAAGAGTATCGATTTTCATATAGGACGGTATGAATGTTCTTCTCAACGGAAAGCAGTTGAAAGATTTGCCTTGAAGGATTTCACGCATACTTGAAAGTTTATAATAAGCTTTTTAATGCTTCAGGGTGTTTGCTTTACAGTCTTTGGAAACTGATAATCTTTAAGATAAGCGCTAAAGAGGTTGCGAATCAAATCGATATCAGGGGAATAAAAATTCTTTTGGTAGGCCATTGATTTTTCCAGAAGAAATCTTCGTTTTGATTTTACTACATTGATCAACAATAGCCTTTACTGCCTCCATCACTTCTTTTTCCGAGTTCCCTTTCTTCTTCATTTCAACTTATGATGTCTCTATTCGTTCATTCTTTTTCAAAGGTATGTTTTAGAACATACGTAGCTTGTTTCCGAATTGTAAAGAGATTCAGTTCAGGTACGCTGTACTTATTTTTGTTACTTCATACAAGGCTATTTGGTGTGCATACTTTAAATTGATTGGCTTATGTGAACTATGTTGAAAATATAAGTCTCGATGTTTGTTGATAAGTTCTCGGTAGATGGCTGACTTTGTGGACTTTGTTTGTCTAGTTGGTTTATAGCTTTGAAGAAGTGATAGGAAGACTTCTCTGTAAAAGTCAACATTGGCAAAATCCTCAAGGGCAAAGCCAGGATCATTTTCCAGCTCTTGAATGAAGATGTACTTCAAAAAGGCAAATGTATGCGTTACAATAATATGGACAGTGGCTACAAGTGTCCTGAGTAGCGGAACATACTGTGGCTTCCACCCAATACCAGTGATTGAGCTTTTAACTGCTATGATTTATAGAGGAGGTTCCATAAAGAAAAGGAAGAAAAAAAATGAATTGACATCATTTCTTTTATTTATATCATTGCTTCATGTGATTTATTTTAAAAAATAGTTTTGGCTTGTGCCTACAAAAAAATACCCTTCAGTCTAACTTATTCTCCAAAACAATTTTTAATCGTCTCATTTATTTTATGCGGTGTCTAATTTATTTTTTTAAATCGTCTCATTTTAGACTAAAACACTGTATAAATACTAGAATCATAAAAGACTCCCTTTCTATTGTCATTTCCGAAAACTTTAAATCAAGTGATATAATTGTTTGTTGTAAGCGTCTAGGAGAAAAGATAGTTGTTCTAGTCAGAATAAGTATCTTGCTGACATTGAGGTGAGACATAAGGTATATCGGACAAGTGCCTTGATTAATTTAACACAGTCATATTTATCAGATCTTTTATATTTTATTTCAGTTTAAAACTGGGGGGGATCCCCCGAGGCAAGAAACGGAATCACTCTTTGTGTACGAAATAATGCTGCCTCGAGGGGGATCGTATCCACTTGTTAAAAAGAGAATAATGGAGGAAGCACCGGTTCTTGAAAGAGAATTTAGCGGCTTGCGTCGTCGTCTTGGACTCTGCTTTATCTTTGACAAGAATAAAGCGAGCGAGGAGTTGAATTGAGAGAACTTTGGTTTCAATAGGAAGTGGCAGTCTTCTGGGAGACTGTCAAGTTAGCAGAAGTAGCGGCTTCTTGCTCTTCTTCTTCCTCTTCTTCCTCTGCTTCTGGAGCAGGTTCAGGTTCGCCATCTAGCATATATATATTAATAAATGTGGATTTATCAGAGGAGATAGATACTTACTAAGCTTGCGGTTGACCTCTTCAAGAGTAGAGTTATAAGAGAAGACATTAGTCTGGTTGAAAGGATTATCAGCCGACTTTTGGAACTCCTTGTACATGATCTCCTTGAGTTGACTCAAACGAAGACCAGGATATTGAGATCTGAAATTCTTGAGCTCTCTGTGATAATAAAGTTAGTACTTTAGCACAAGAATTGACGTGAATAAAAAACTAACCTTTCTTCGTATTCCTTCAAAGCATTCTTGAAACGACGCTCAGGGTGCTTTTCAATATCTTTTTCAGTAAGAATAGGCTTTCTAGCAACAGGCTCCTCGTCATACAACTCAGTAGGAATGGTGGTCTTCTTGGAAACAGTTTTCTCAGTAGTGAACAAAGTCTTCTTGGGCATATAGTTAGGTTTAGGAGCTTTGGGCTTGATAAGGTTTTTCTCTTCTTCGGCCAAGATTCTTTGAGCTTCTTGTTTCTTGAGAGCCAAAGCAGCCTTCTTTTCAGCTTCGAGTTCCTTTTTATCGTTCTTCTTGGATCCTTTAGCCCACTTGGCGTCTTCCTTAGCGTTCATATCAGCCTTCTTTTGCTCCTCCTTCTCCGCTCTTGAAGAAGCCTTGCGGTTGTTAGCAGCTTCAACCTTGGTGTTTGCAGTTTTCTTGGCCATGTTTGGATTTTACAAAAGAAGAGAGTGCTTTGTTTAAAATGAAATTCTTATCAGATCTTTTTTCGGGGGTTTTATATAGTTTTTCTGAGTTGAAATTTTCGAATAACCCCCCTGGTATGAAGCCGCAGCAAAAAAAGAGTCCTGGATTAATTAGCTCAATAGTATTATATGAATATAAGCAAAAATTTAGACTACTATTGGTTTCATTTAATTTATTTGTAGTTAAAAGTAGATTTGTTGAGATACCAAGCTGTGGATATTTTGCTCAACATTTGCTACATTATTAGAAACTGACATTAAGATCTTATCAGATTAAATAATGTAATACCTGAAACCAAAAATTCGGAGGGGCCGTTTTTTCCCGATTCCCTTCTGGTAAACCAGTATTAGTGCAGAAGCTGTATCTTTCTTGTAATAGGCCTCATTAACAACAAATCACCTATTTCCAACAAAAAAAAATTGTGGTGTGAATCATGTGACGAACACATATAGATTTAATACAGATATTCAATCCGTCACTCGTAATCATTGATAATAGTGTATTAAGCATTATCGGGTACTATGGAACCTGTTGGAAATAGGACACCAGTTATAGGTCTGATATGCGGTAACACCAATGTTCAGACATGATATTTGTTTATAAAAGAGTATCGCAGCTGCCTCGATTTAATTGTTTAAATCCTGTCTTGAAACACACCTTGTGTTCTATATTTAAAATTGAAGGTAAAATTTGCTGTACACAACATACCAATGATGCCATCTTTACTGACCCTACTTTTTTTGTATTTTGCAGGACTCAATGCTTACGTCAGTCGCTGGTGAATATGCTGCTCCTGTAGTCGTAGCAGACATGCATTTGTTGCCAACTGTTATATATTGTGAAGTCTACAAAGAAAGTTAAGTTTTTTTCGAAAAAAAAGTCCGACGATAAGTTGTATAAATAATTTCACAAGCACAATAGGAGAGTACAGTCTATGTCGCATCGAATGACACAAATGCATCTACATTTGACAAACGATTGCCTTAATTTTTATCAAGTTTTAATTTATATAAAGCGCTTTATTCAATAAACGTTAGGTAAAGTTAATGTATATAGAAACTGCATATTATAACATAAGCCATTTAAAGGAATTGTTGAATGAGTAATCTTTGTATAGCTTCAAAAATAGCCAGCTTGAACTAATATGCTGAAGTATCCCTATTTCTTTCTTTTCCTTTAGGAGGAAAAGAAAGAGTGATATTTCTGTCAAGTCGATTTTAAATTTATATTTGGAGCTGTTCCTCAAATAATTGCAGATATTAGCAACCAAGTTGCCGTTATACTTTTTGATGGCTGCCTTGCAGGCCGTCTTATTTAATAAACAATCATGTATGCGGCACTGTATTGTTATTATTTATCTCCCTTCTATGTGTAACACAGTAAGCCTCTTTTACGCCTTCTTAAACCCCAACCCCAACCAACTAAAAAATACAAATAAATCTCCCAAAAATTGTAATTCTTTTCTTCTTCTCTATCCAAAACGATATTATGTCGATTATTTTGAACGAGGGCGTTATAAAGTCACTATATGATGATATCAAGCCCATGATACAGATACTGGATATCGAAAGTGATTCCGAGGGACTGTATAGGTAAATAGCGTAGTGTCACCTCATCTAAATGATACTTGTACTAAAATCAAACCATAAGGCTTCGGATTTCCGATGGTGTGAATACAATGCTAGGTAAACATAAACATTTCACTTTAACATAAATTTGGATTGCTTACATATGTAGTCGATTTTTTTAATAGCCACTTTAGACAAACATCTTGATCATCTTGTCAATGAAAATGGCCTCAAGTCTAATACTATTATTAGACTTGAAGAGTATCGGTATACTATGCAAGGGAAGCGGTAAGTCTATTGGACTGTTTAGTAGACTATGAAATGATTAATATCTATCATTACTGTATCATAGGACTCTGATCATTTCTGGTTTGGATATTGTGAAATCAAACCATGGTTACAAGATTGGAAACCCTGTAGAACTTCCAAGAATTTCTACAGCGTTGTCTTTTGACCCTATTCAACAACATATTGAAACCGAAACTGAACCTTCTCTTCAGCAGCATACTAAACCTGATGAAGTTGATCAACCAAATGAATTTATTGGAGCTGCTGGACCTAGCCAGCCTGTCCAAGTTGCTCAAAAATCTACCGGAACTACACCGGATAGATCGGATATCACTGACCGGATGGCAGACTTGCAGACTAAGCAGACGGACGCCAAAAAGGTAGTGTCGAAAATTGAAAATCTTCAATGCTTTGAAAAAAAGTGGAAGATTAAAGTCAAAGTCATCGCAAAGTCAAATAAGCTTGAATTTAAGAAAAATGAGGATAAAAATTATGTCCAGATTGATTTGGCTGATGATTTCGTACGTTGTTTTTACTTTTTCGAATACCTTTTTACTGACATTCTTTTCTTTAGGGCGGTAGAATAGAAGCAAAGGCTTTTGAAGGCCACGTAGATAAATTCTACGACATATTGACAATTGGTCTCACTTACTACATTGTCAATGGCTACGTTCAGAACAGTTATCATTCAAATGCAAGCAATCCCTTGGAAATAATTCTTAATCAAGACACGAGAGTTACCTGTTGTGATTAAAACCCTTTTATAAATAACAAAAAAAAAAAGTTCTCGTTTTTAAAACAGGAGCACCAAGTTAGAGACCCAATTTTGTTCTATTGTATACTCTAACCACTTGTTACTATCTCTAACGACTAATGTATATTCGGGCAAGTGAGATAAGGCAATGCTTCATATGACCCCTCTCTCCCAAAGGGCGTCAAATAATTATTCTCAAGTGTATGTGTGTGTGTGTGTGTGTGTGTGTGTGGGGGGGTTCCTACATTTTTTTGCCAAGTTTTGACGTGACTATTAATATATGTTTTGAAATAACCCCCCTTTTTTCAAATCAAAACGTTTCTAAAGACATGGGCTATAATAGTGATTCTAGATAAAATTGTACAAACTCGACAGCGCCACCACGAATACCGTCGATTAATCGGAGTGCGAGGACATTGAAATTAATACCTTGTGTGACGCGTCTTTAGCATGGATTCCATGATGGGAAACAAATTGCACTGTCAAAAGATGAGGCAACGATTTATTCGTCATCATAAAGCATGGTGCAACTGTTTTAGGGTTTATTCTTTTTTTTAATCGGCATCATAAGAAAGTAAAATCAAGCAGGGAGCGTTCTCGATAGGACCTCCTAAAATCAGTGGCAAAATGGCAAGTAAGTAGTAATTACTTGGCATATGAGAGACTCCTTGAGAAATAACAATCCATCCAAAATACGTATTTATGGGACTCGATAGAGTTTAATCAATGTGCGTTATGGCAGGTTTTTATAAAGGGGTTCCTTTGATTAATTTGCAATAAAATGGTAAATACAAGACAACGAAATTTAACCGGAAAAAATAGCGGGAACAAAAAATAAATAAATTAGAAAACGGAAAATGAGAGAGTCTTACGAAAGGAAAACGATTACCGAATATGTCAAGTCGTCTCGCTTATGAAAAATATTTTTTTAATTAAACCTCCTCCCTCTATATAAACAACAGCTTTTTTTTTCTTTCTTCTAATTATAAATCCTCTTTCTTGTTTGTATATTTACATTGTTAGGACAAACCTGATAATTGATAGTTTCTCTTGTTGCTCTCTATACAATTATTCCAGGGCAAAATTCTTTTTTGCTTGTATGTCTCAATAAATAAACGGCATCTTGAAAGATGCCAATTAAAGTACGATGGTGGCAAAAACTTGTTACGAAACCCAAACCAATGCCGAGCCGACAAATCCAAAACTGGCGAAACCTATCGCCTGATGAACCGCCGCTACCGTTTTTTGCAGCGGCAATAACTACAGTAGCACACAAAGTAGCACAAACACCCATCAAATTTTCGGAACTGGATAGTAACACCTCCGAGATAGCTCCGATTCACAAGGTAAAAATCATGAATATAGATTTATGGTTTAAAAATAAACACTTTGTTTTTATAAGGACCTGGATTTCCAGCCTTCCGCTTCGCTTTATATATCACACGAGAAGCCAACATTTAGTCGAGATTTGTACATGATACCTGAACTGTCCGAAGTCGATACGGTACTAGACTCACTAACAGCAGCAGCGATCGACGACGACCCAATTCACGATGACTCGTCTGTGCCACCCACTCCTCCTCCTCTTGAGCAACCACAACAAACAAGACCCGCTACTCTAGACAAGAATACCCAGCCCATGTACAGCGAATCTGAATGCAAGCATTTATTTCGTGCCATGTTAGAATCCGCGTACCAACAAACCCACCATCGACGACCAAAAGAGATGTGCCTTGTCTTTAATGCCAATGATAATATTGGCGCCATCCGATATATTTCACATGACGGAAAAAAGAAAGATCAGCTTGGGTTTGCCGGGTAAAGTTGTATATTTATAAAAAAATGGGTATATTTATATATGCTAAGATTATTATTAGACCTTTACAATACATCCCACCCGAATATGTCAGTTGTACAGCCTATCGCCATGAATTATTGGATGTATGGGCGCTAGGAATCTCACTTTATCACATGCTTGTGGGTCGATATCCGTTTGATGAAGAGAACAAGACGCATTTAGAAACGTTTCGACAGATGCACCATCAAAGCGAGTTTTTTATACCAAGAGAGTTATCACCCGAAGTTAGGGATTTGTTGAAACACATGTTGGATCCTTCGATCACACGACGTGCATCATTCAATTTCATTCGATCGCATCCTTGGGTTCATGCCAAAAAAAGCAATACGCTTGTCGGAACAGTTAAAAAAGTATTTAGAATTGTAATCAAAGGACCTTATCCACCTCCCTCCTATTATACCCCAAAGACCAAACATTAAAAAAACGAGTTTGTCTCTTGTAAATGATCGATGAAATAAAGCGGCCATTCAAAGAAAAAAAAAGTTACTTGCTCCCAATTGTCCCCTTCTATTTTTTTCTTCTTCATATAAACAAACACCCTTTTTAAAAAAAAATGACCAAGGGAAAAGTAAGCAAACCAAGAGTTCGAAATGACTATAAAGCCAAGTATGCATGTCGCATATGCAAGGTCTCTGACAACAAGTCAAGCCGGTTGAGTTCGAGGGTGTTTAAATCTGTCATTAGCAGCAGTATTCGAGATTTGATTCAGAGTAACACAACGAGCGACAAGATACGGGAAAAGCTATTAAGACGATACCCAGCGCATAAAAAAAAGCTGACGCATGACATGGTACGATCCCATATCAAGTTAGAGAGTGGGGTCACTGTCCATCATGATACAATGAAGGCATCAGGACAGGAAATCGAGAACGAGCAAAGTGTATTCATTGATGACATGAAGCTGACAATGACAACAAAGGCAGGTCAAGTCGACATTCACGTCATGTGCGCGGTTTCATGGAGCGGATTAAGAAGATTGTCCTTATGCTTTGATGAGAAACATTGTACGCAGCACTTCACAAGGAGCATTTTAAAAAAATACGATAAAAAGTCACTTCCTTTTCAAGTGTTGATGAAGTCGAGCGTTGAAGATATTTCAGAAGTAAAGAGATTATTCACAAGACTTTCTCTTCATACGTTACTTTTTTACCCTGTTGAGTGTACCGTAACTTCTCCAGCGCGTAAATACATCCAAATGATTTTGGAATTAACACCAGAACCGGATAGTAGCAAAGAAGTCGAAGCCGCGTTTAAACAAGCTGAAACAGAGATATCAAAAGGACAGTGCCAGAAATGGATTGAGCGATTTATCAACACAACTAAAACCCAGCTAAACCCAATGTGACTGTGTCTTCTTAAAACGTCGTCACATATACAACAAATGATTGGCCATGTAAATAAATAAATTTTTTTTCTTTTGTGTTTGGGTAGAATTGAATAAGCGACCAAAAAAAACGGCTATAAAACGCTTGTAAAAGTAGGCAAATAATATGGTTTCCTTACTTCATAAAAATTAAGTTTCGCTTTGCAAGTTTGCTGTCAATAATCGGTATATCTTTTCCTGAACGAAACAAGAATCTCTAAGCTTGGCTTTATAATACTGACCACTCCTTTAAATGAGTGAAAAGTTTCGCGGTCAATCGATAGTTTTTGGATGATTTAAAATAAAAAAGAAAAAAAAAAAGTAAATAAACAAAAAAGCTTGTGATACATTCGATTCACATACACGCACACACACAATTTATATAGTGGTGTATACGGAATGTGTCTATACAGTGTAAGAACTGTTCCATGTAAATATGCACACAAAAAAAAAAAAAAAAAACGCCCAACACCTGAATTCCAGGTCTGAATCCCAATGAAGGATGTAATATCTATCGGATATGGTGTAACCTGGGGTCTAGTTCTGTCTCTTTCTCCCCCCTTTGGCCCTATCATCAGCTGTTTACCCCCAAAAGAGAAAACCATGTTTTTCCTTTTTCTATTGCATATTTCCCACACAAGACTACATTGGGTACAAACAAACACTAGTTATCTTGCCACGTCATACTGTCAATACAAGTGTTTGCGTATGTTTGGGGGCATGCGGAAAAAAAAAGAAAGAGGCATTTTTTCCTTTTTATACTTTGTTGCCTAGAGAATTCCGAAGATACAAAGATGTGTTGAGGCCCTGTCAACTAATAGAATAAATATAAGGCAGTCTGCATAAAGCATCCGTACGGCCTATCCTAGCTGTCGTTGAATAACATGGCACCAATGTTGAAAGAGAAAGTGATGAAAAGAAGTGAGCAACACAACATTCGTAGATAGGCCTACAATTCAGAAATCAACTATGGCGTATTTTCATCATCCTAGTTACTGTTTGGTGGGGGCCAAAAAGCGTAATAATTAATTGTTGTACTCTAATCTAAAAAAGCTGTTTCTCTTTTTCCCCAAAATAGAACTATAGTCAAATACGAACCAAACGAAAGAGAAAAAGAGTAACCCCAAATTTCATCTCTATTTGAAAAAAATAGATAGTGTGAGGGTGGTACAGTGCGACGCGGAGAAAGAATGCGAAAGAAAAAAAAGAGAGTTTTGTGCGCACCACCCAATCAAATTAGGAATAGTGCGAGGGAGGGAAAAAGGTGACGCACTCTACAACCAGCCAAAAAAAAAAAAAAAAATGTCTCTCTCTTTTTCCTCTTTTTTTTTTTTATTTATTTATAAATATGAGAAAAAGAGTTGGATTGAAAAAATGATTCTCTTCTCTTTCTTTCTTTTTTTCTAAAAAAAAAAAACTTTCTTGATATCAATCACCATGGCAACCAAACGATACGAATTTCAACCTCCTACAAACATTGTTGCTATTCGTTCTTCTATTATACAACGTCTCAAGAAACGTACAAGTGTAAACGCCCCTCCCACCCCGCCTCCTCAAGCCAACGAATTTGAAGACAAGCTGCCTTTTCTCCATCTCGATAATGGGCTCCCTTCTCCTCCCATTGAGACCTGCTGTTTTGAAGAAGAGGTGATGCCTTCGCCTTCGACAGTAATGGTTGTCAATGCTCTCATGGACATGAGTCCCACGGTGGAAGACTCGTCCAGTGTGATTCGTGAGAGAATCCGATTATTGAAGGAAGAAAAGCATAAATTATTTCAAGTGATGAAAGATTTATTGTCTACCCCAACCAAAGAAGACGTCGAACCAAGCCCTGTTACAACAAGGCCTGTTATAAGATCACGTAGTATTAGTCATAGTGAGAGTAGACCGATATCTCGGTATTACGATCGACCAAGGTTTTATAACAACAATGGCGGATACTATCCATATCAGCCCAACACTACAGTAAGTAAAAGAAAAGAAAAGAAAAAACCCCCTCCACTAAACTAATCCGTCATGGCTTCTTAGTCTCGTCGTGTAATCAACAATAACTCCTCATATGTATCATCACGACCACAGCTTGCAGTTAGATCCTCCTCGTCTTCTTCCTCCTCTTCTTTTCGTCCTGACAGATATTAAAAAGAAAAGAGAGATCATATACACTTTTTATACATACACACACTCACACTCTCACACATACAACTATTACATATTCTCTCATGCCTCCCCTCTCCTCCCCCCCCATTGCACATAATATTAAAAAAGAAAGAAAAAAGAAAACAACAAAAAAAAAAAACTTGTATTGGACATATTTATATTTATTAGTTACTCCTTTTTGTCCTCCCCTTAAAAACCTCCCTTGTTCTTTAGATATAAAAGAAATACCCACCCATTTTTGATGATTACACAAAAAAAAAAAAGATTTTTTTATTTAGGGTTTAGTGCTTACTATTTGTGGCGTAAACCCCCTTCCACTCTCATTCATTGAAGCGCGTACTATGTGTATATATACTTTTTTTTAATGCTTATGGAAACAGTTGTTACAGTGACCCTTTTTAAATACATTGGCAGTGAAATCATTGCAACCGCAGTCACCGCAGGAGCCTGTAGCCGACTCAAAGTAATCATTGGCTACGTGGAGTTGAGGGGTAGAGGGGGCGGTACGAGTGGTTGTGCTACGGGACATGATGACAGGTGGATTGCGTGAGGCGGGAGGAGGAGGAGGCGCTCTTTTTGTTGTAGCTGCAGTGGTTGTATTGTGTCTTGGGATAGGCGAATTCATAGGTGAAGACGAGGAGGTATTGGAAGACATGGTTCTAGTAGGTTGGTTGGGTCGAGTGTACGAATAGCCCTTTTGTACTGGTTGCACATCTCCAAAAGGCGAATCAACACGAGGTTCTTCCACATAACTTTGACTGTTGGTTAAGACGGGTCTGGCAGGCATGGGGGGTCCAGCAGGCATAGGTGGTCCAGCACCTTGACTTACAAGCTCTGTATAATTGACGGGGAAAATACCTCGACGTCCATCACTTGACTCCCCTAACCACCAACCTTCATCTACTTCTTCAATCACCGTGATAATGTCGCCCACTCGGAAAGACAACTCGTCCGCATTATCGCCTCCAAACTCGTAAACAGCTTTACGTTGTGCAGGACTTGCTTGTGCTACAGTGATTCGATTAAAATGACTTGTGTAAATATTGATAAAAATAAAATCAGCTTACATTGTCGACGAGGTAACACGGGCGGAGTTAATGTACGACTTGGCATTGGTGTTTCTTCGTGCACCGTTTCACTTTTACTAGGCACCAAGACACGTCTTGCTGGGAAATCTTCGCGTTCGCTAAAGGAGGCACTTCTACTGCCCATAGCGCGTCTTGCGGCAGGAGGAGCTAAAGTAGCACTAGCAGAGGACTCGGGATCTTCATCCGTAGTATAACTAGCACTGCGAGTGAGAGCAGCTAAACGATTATTGTTGCTATGACGTGCACTAGCTGACAAAGGCTGACCCCAAGTGGATCTCACGTCATTCAAGACCTGTAATGAGCGGTTAAAATACTCGTATTGTGCCTCCAAAAACTGAGCAAGAGCTTCACAATGTTCGTCCTCAAACTCTTGCAAGGTTGCCATTTTTTGAATGACATCATACTCAGAGTCCTCATACTTCATTTTGGAAGCTTGCATTTCTTGTTCTAGATCAGGTTTCTCCTTTTTGGATTTTTGTAAACGACCAATTTTAGCGTCGAAATCAAGTCTACGCGATTCAAGTCTTTTACGGAGGACGGCGTAGTCTTTAAAGTGTTGCAAACCTTCTTCCAGTTTCTCCATGTAGTCGAGTCGCATGGTTTCGGCAAAGTCTTCTTGATGGCCTGCTAATTTGGACTGTGCTTGACCAAAATTAATCAATGCAACTCCTATTTAAAATAGATTATTTTTAATAAGTTCATCCTATCAAGCCGTCGCTCCCCCCTTATTTGTTACGAACCAAGCGGTGCATCATCTGTAAACTCGTTTCCGTAGTTGGAAAGACAAACACCTAAAATATCGTTGGGTAGTCTTTTAGATTTATTATCCTCGGGGGAAGGTTTTTTCTTGGCAAGCTGGATTTGCATGATGGCTGCTGCTGCATGGAGCTTCTCGTACCCAATTCTCTTTCGCTCTGTCTCTACTTCCAGGCGTTGAAAATCTTCGGTTTGTAGTGTGGTTTTGGCTGATCCAAACTTTTCGCCCGTCCACTATAAAAAAGTCTGTCAGAAACTCCGACGATACAACAACATCATCTCCATGGGGACAAGAGAGGTAAGACTCTTGACATGGAGTCAAGATGAGAACAAAAAAATACTTACTTGTTTGAGTTTGCCAATATTTTTAATCATTTTTCAAATAGTTGAATAAAAAGAAGAAAAAAAAAAAAAGAAAAAGAAGGGTTTTCCCTTTCTTGGTACGGAATCAGAAAAATCAATATTTGTAACGTCATCAGATATTGTATTTTTTCCCTTTTTCCTTGATGCACTGTCAATTTAAACGGCCAATTCTTAAAAAAACTCCAAAAATCATGACGTAGGCTGATAAACAAACTTTTGTTTGCAACGACGTGGATCTATCGCACGTAAAGTCAGTAAGTAACAATCATTCGTTATAAACCAAGCCTAACATACTTTTTTTTTGGCGTAATTTTTAAGATGGGAAAGAAGTTTATTGCGCCTGATGTATCGACTATTATTTATAGATGAAACCTGTTAATGATAAAAAGCTTTGTTTGCACTGCCTATCATATCAGTCTACGTCATGCTTTTTGGGATAGGTCGTGTAAATTGGACCGCGTATCAAGATTTCCCCTTTTCTTTTGAAAAACACGGAGGTTCCGGTTTTTGATTTTCTTTCCTTTCCCAACTATCAAGAAAAATGGCGTCTTCAACGACTTTGTTCCGTTCGGAAGAAATGTCATTGATTCAATTATTTATCCCAGCTGAAGTGGCACATACCTGTGTAGCCGAATTGGGAGAGCTTGGAAAAGTCCAATTTAATGATGTAAAGTATTTTGTTTCGCGCGTCCCTTAATTTTCTTTTTTTTTTTAAAAAACCTGTATCATTAGTTGAATCCACAAGTCAATGCATTTCAGCGTACCTTTGTATCGGAAATACGAAGATTGGATGAAATGGAAAGACAGTGCAGTAAGTCAATTGCAGAATCACACACGTATTTTTAGGTGCTGAAACATATATACCCCTTCTTTTCAATAAGGGTTCCTCCAGGCTCAGGTTGAGAAATCAGAGATCCCTTGTAGCCCTGTAGATATGTCTACTTTAAGCGCACGTACCCCGCAACAAATCGATGATTTAGAAGAGAACTTGAATAACCTGGAGCAACGCATCACCCAAATGAACGAATATTTTGAAACACTTCAACAATCCAACCTGCAACTGACTGAACTCCGACATGTATTAAAGGAATCTTCTGTGTTCTTTGCACAAGTATGAAACATTTTTTTCACTTCCCCTCCTTTTTTTAAAAACTTGTATATATATAGGCTGAATCACGCTTACAAGATCCAGAGACTCTTTTACAAGAAGTCAATGACGATGTTGAGCAACAAGCAGATAATCATTTAGGGTATGTCACCGGTGTCATTCCACGATCTAAGATCATTACCTTTGAACGTGTATTATGGAGAATCTTGCGTGGTAATCTGTTTATGAATTTCGCAGAGATTGAACAGCCTGTCATTGATCCATTGGATTCTGAAAAGACCGTGACAAAAAACGTGTTTGCTATTTTTGCCCATGGTAATCAGGTCATTAATAAGATCAAGAAGATATCTGAAAGTATGGGTGGTACATTGTACAGTATCGATGACGCTTCTAGTAAAAGAACAGATGCCTTGGTTCAAGTATCAAAACGTATCCAGGATCTAGATATCGTAAGTTTTAATTGGATGCATTTTATTGTTTTTAAACTAATATCCGGAGTAGGTTTTGGCACAAACAAAAACTACGCGTAAAGCAGAGCTGTTAAAGGTGGCTGATAATTTGACGGCTTGGACTACGACCGTCAAGAAAGAAAAAGCCATTTATCATACCATGAATCTATTCAATTACGATGTCAATCGTAAATGTCTGATTGCAGAAGGTTGGGCAGCTAAAATGGATGTTCCTATTGTCCATATCGCCTTGAAAAACGCCATTGAATACTCTGGTACAAATATGCCCTCTGTGCTTACAGAGCTCCATACCAAGCGCAAGCCACCTACATACCATCGTACCAACAAGTTTTCAGAGGGGTTCCAAAGTATTATTGATGCCTATGGTATAGCTCGTTACCGAGAAGTCAACCCAGGCCTTTTCACTATTGTCGCTTTCCCCTTTTTATTTGCCATCATGTTTGGTGATATCGGGCACGGGTTTCTCCTGCTTTGTTTGGCCTTGTATTTGGTCATCAATGAAAAAAAATTAGCAGGTGTCAAGGACGAGATATTTTCTATGCTCTTTAGTGGCCGATACATGATGCTCTTGATGGCTATATTCTCAATCTTTACAGGTTGTATTTACAATGACGTGTTTTCATTGTCTTTGAATGTGTTCAAGTCGGGTTTTGATTTGCCGGCTAATTACTCTTCGTTTGAAACTGTGGAAGAAATACCTAATGGAAATGTTTATGCCTTTGGCTTTGACCCTGTAAGTTCCTTTTTGTTTTGTTAATGAAGTTTTAATTTATGAGTCTTGTCCTTGTTGTAGGCTTGGCACGGGTCTGAGAACTTTTTGCTCTTTTCGAACTCGTACAAGATGAAACAAGCTATTATCATAGGTGTCATTCATGTAAGTTATATTCTGCGATGAAAAAATCACACGTATTAACGTGTGTCAAACGTATAGATGTCGTTTGCTATCTGTCTGAATATATTCAATCACTTGTATTACAAAAAGAATGCCTTCATCTGGTTAGAGTTCCTCCCTCAAATCTTGTTTATGGAATCGGTATTTGGTTACTTGATTTTTTGCATCATGTATAAATGGAGTATCAATTGGTGGGAATTGGATAGTGCAGGAAATCATATCCGAAACCCACCTCCTAATTTGTTGAACATGTTGATCTATATGTTTTTAACGCCTGGTCAAGTCAACCCTCAAGATCAATTATTCCCTGGTCAAGTAAGTTGTGCCGTGAGTTGATTCAGAAAAACTTTATTTATTGGGTTGTTGCTCTGTGTAGGGACCGGTACAACTTGTTTTAATTACAGTTGCTTTGATTTGTGTGCCTTGGATGTGGTTTGCAAAGCCTTATTATCTCAAGTTGCAACATGAGAAACATCTGTACCATATCCTAGGGGATGGTTTAGAATCGGGAACAGCGGCTGTGGCTGTAACAGAGGCATCTGTAAGAGCAGAGGCGTCTAATAGAAATGTAGTAGATCTTGTTGCTGAAGAAGAGGAAGATGACGAAGAAGAGGTATACATATAAAACGAAAGGTTATTGTATATTTTAATGACCCATTTATTTTCTAAATAGTTTGATTTTAGTGAAGTCATGATCCATCAAACCATTCACACTATTGAATTCTGTTTGAACTGTATCTCCAACACGGCATCTTACCTTCGTCTCTGGGCATTATCACTTGCCCATGCCCAATTATCCAGTGTCCTATGGGACATGACACTCAAGATTTGGTTCTCGATGACGGGACCTATCGCTGTAGTTGGACTGGTTCTTGGATTTTCCATGTGGTTTGTTTTGACCGTTGGTATCTTGCTGTGTATGGAAGGGCTTTCTGCTTTTCTTCATGCATTGAGATTGATATGGGTAGAGTTTAATTCCAAGTTTTATAATGGTGACGGAGTCAAGTTTGAACCGTTTGCTTTTTCTCTTTTGTTTGAATAATAAGATTAAAATGTGTAAGCAGATATCTTTATTTTAAAAAATAATATGGTATATGAAGGAGAGAGTTATTTTAATACATAAATGTTATAAGGGGATGGCATGCGGTTACACAATTGTTGCTTTAATATTAGGGCGGGATTTTTTTTAAAAAACTAATTGTAAGCATGAATACGCCCAATATCTTTACTTGTTCGAGCAGCTGCGTTAGCTCTATATCTTTGACGTTGAAGCTCCAGGCATTGTAAAGAAGGGTTTTGGTTATACGCAGAATAAGATTCAGCGGCTAACCTTGAGCTCCAAGCGGTAGCCAAAGTCATGAAATCCGAGCCAAACAAACTGGATGCAACTTTGGTCGACCAAACCACGTCACCTGTTTTAGTGTTTAGACAATAAACCCATTTTGCAGCACCAATATAGGCAAGTTGATCAGGACGATGCAATTCCATGCTGGGGGGCTCTATAATGACGACGGGAATATTGGATCTGCCACCAGGGCAGTGATAGGTCCATAGAGTCTCACCAGTTTCTGCATCAATTCCCATAACTTTGCCCTTGGAGCAAGCGATGATGACGGCGGATGCTGGGAAGATATTATCGTGATAGTCTGGGGGTTGGTCATAAAGGGGAGGAGAGTCGATAAGGATATCAGGGTGTGGTCGTAATACTCTGCTGGGTGTTGATACGACGGAAACTTCTTCAGATCCCATTCCCTATAATAAAAGCAGAAAAAAAAGTTACACACCCCCACTTATAATATAGATTGTAGAAACTTACCGTCATTTTATTTTCCCAAACAATACCACCGTTTAATAAATTTAAACAGGCGGTTCTTCCACAGGCACCAGCAATTAATCTATCATTGTCTCTGACGAATAAAGAAATAATGCCACTGCCTGATTTAAAACTAGTTTTCCAAAGTCTAGATCCATCCGATTTATGAATGGCATATACATAACCATGAGATGCACAGATCAAGATATCTCGTCTTGTAAATTTTCGAATTGATTGACGAAGGCTATCGGATTCTTGGCTGTTGCGTAGCATGATGAGAATAAAAAGAAAAGGGAAAGAAAACTCATCAGCTTATTTTCCCCAATTGGCTTTTTTTTATATATCGTGTGTGTGTGTAAGCACGACGTGTAGGACAAAGATTTCTTTTTTTTCTTATCATTTGTTTCACGAAACTGAGATTTGTTTTAAAATGAATTGCTTATACAGAAGTGGGGGTTACTTGTTATTACTCATATGGCATAGCAAAAAAAAAAAATAAAAAAAAAAAAAGTTTTAGAATACAATTACCGCTCAGGGGTGGCGAGAAAAGCTGTAGAAAAGTGCATACCTCCGGTCAAAAAAGAAAATCTTTGGTTGTACCATTATGGTGTGATGGGGGGTTGTATTTGTAATCAATTTTTACCCGAAGGAATATGTAATGGGTTTTTAAGTAGTGACAGCTAGGCCCGGGTTTGTGGGTCATCGTGGAAATTGTTGTCCCGATGAGTTTACATTTCATTCTAGACAGGTAGTTCAGTGAAGTTTAATGTCTCAGAGGTTGGCACATAATGCTTGAGATGTTCGCTACTATACCTCCATTATCGAAGCTATTGATAGCTTTTTTTTTCTTTACTTATAACCTTTGATAGAGTGAAGACAAGATCTTAATATATAAGAATTGCGGTATTTAAAGATGATAGTTCAGCTAAAATAGGTAAGGGCAAACGGCTATTCTGACAACAAGACAAACAATTAATACTGTAGCCTGCGCAGATGAAACCACTGTTATGTGTAACACGAAACGATGACGTTTGCATGAATGATCGTTTTATATTTTGATGACTTTGACATCTCAAGGAAACGCCGCAGTACAAATGATTACATTTACAACTTGCCAGTGATGGACGTTTTGTAAAAGAACATCTCATTTATATACCCTGGTACTATTATACAAAGTGAGTTACATACACATATACAGTATATAACGTGCTTACTAATTTTTTTTTACCTAGATGTCGTAATGCACCAGCTTTCTGTTAATTTATGGATCATCCACTTATTCAAAGGCTATTTACTGTTTTACCAAATCCAAAACAAAGTTTAAGTGGCCATAATGACTATAGGTAAATATATACTCTACCCGACTCCCGTGAAATTTCAAATAATTAATACCTTTGATATAATATAGCAAAAAAGGAAGCTGAGAGAATCATCAACCATCGTCAATTCGAAGGTTTACCTGGCGTGGAGGTAATACCTGGCCCTGAAAATCTTTTCAATCGTATTAGAATTATCTATGATGGTGACTTCCGTGATACAACACCTGATAATATGAAAGACTATGAGAACGTTAGAGCACATCCCATGAAGTATTTACGAATGAGTTACTGTTTACTCCATGGAGCTTCAAGTCACGACGATTGGCCTGTGAAACGCTGGAGTCTTCTTCCCGGTTTAGCTCTTGGTGTTGCCCATGTTCCTCTCAGCAGCGGCAGAGTATTATACTGTTTATTTCTCAAGGCTTAAATTCGTAATCTTCCAGTGCCGGATTTTCTATTAGATAGGGATGGTCAAATATTAGATATTACTGCGTTCGAAGATCTCTATTCCGGTCTCAATGACAGACAACGAATTTAAGAATCCATTTATGATATTGATAGGTTATAAAAAAGACGTCTCCTAAACCTGCAAGAAAATGGTGGCCGCCTTAGTATAAATGAGGCTCATGGGAGAATAAAACTTGGGTTCGGTCTGAAAACGGATGGTCATATGGTGTCAGTACTGTTTGAGAAACTTACTAGGAGACTTTTTTTGGCTACAACAACTACTGAAGTAAAGATGCAAAGAATAAATCTCGATTTGACAAATATCAATAAAGGCATATATCGTTTGTACAAGATGCCAACTGGAGTATCTGAACAGGACCGACTTATCGGCTTAGATCCTGGTATGTACATTAAACCAACTGTATAAGCATCATTTTGAGATGACATATTTTTTTTTTAAAAAAATTATGGGCACTCGTGACATTATCTGCGCTGTCAATTGTGCTCCACAAGAGCTTACCAACAAACTTACTACAAGAGATCATTATTTTTCTGTCAGCAATAGCTCTTACAAGTAAGTAATATATAATCATATACATGGTTAAATAGATAGTGTTCACTGACTTGACTTTTTTTAACTATTAGAATACGTTCAGGCATGCAATGGATAAACCAGAGAGAACTTCGAAATCATTACAAACGGAAATCCAAGAGTGTTAAAATCATCTTTCAAGCCGCAAAGTCTCCACCAATCCAATCAAGGAATCATAATTTTTTTGTACTCTACCGCACAAGAACATGGAAGGTATAATATAATTCTTTAAAAAGAAAGGGATTCCAAATAACTAACATTACACATTTTGTAAATAGAATACACAATTTTATGAGAGCCTACAGCCACAGAGAAAATAAAGGTTATAGTTTTTTAAATCGACAAAGAGCTCAAGACCATGTTTCTCGAATTGTAATTGGTAAAACAAACAATAGCGAGCCTTATAAACTTGGTCACACTTCCTGTTCTCAACAGCAAATAAACCGGCGACGAGCTTTTCGAATAACGATACCAAACTTAGTACAAGATGCAAGACGAACCATTATGGCTTATGACGACGCTTCAATTAGAGGTACATATTGAGGAAACACTCCAATTCCGGTCAAGGTAAAGAGAGCTAGATATCATGTAAAAATCAATATGTTCATGTACTTATATATTTCTCCTCTGTAGGCGATACAACTTGCGGTTGCACAGAAGGCTATTTTTTTCCTGTGGACGAGTATCGTACTTTTGTTACATGCTGCCATTGCTTACAAAGGCTGGAGAATAAACAATCTGGACAACTTTTGCAGTGCAACCACAGGTAACATATATTAAAACAAACCTTAACTCAGTATTATGCCGTGCTAAAAAACTCGTTTCTTTTATAAGAAATAAAAGCATCGATCCAATGACCAGGATGGTTATGCTAACGAAAAACGAGCCTATGTGAAATGTTCTGACGAAGAAAACCATGTTCCACACCGAACAAGCGCCTGTCAAGACAGAGATCCCCTTCGTGCGTATTTTATCAAATTAAGCCCATATTGACTTTTTTTCCTTAAAACAGAAACGTCTGATTTATCCATTGAAACTGTGTATCCAGTATCCAGTGGGTAACAACGGAAATGTTGTGGTATGGATACTAAATTGTAGAAACAAACTTGTATACTAAACTTGCTTTATTAGCACTGGAACCGGGATTTCAACGCTGCTGCCAATATTCGTTCCATTCTCTGGAGGTATATGACCAAGGGTTCGATCTAAATTTAAGACCTCAATAGCTGTCAAGACCAAGACAAGAGGACAAAGACAACGACGAGGAAACTTAAAAATGTTTTATTAGTCGCGGTTTCAACACCGTTCGGCCTTTGAACCCCTTTTGTTAGGTAAGACTGCAGATTTTTTTTTTATACCAACGTCATCGTTTTCTTATTCTGTAGGATAAGGAGATTCTGAAAGATGAAACAAAAGCTTAAGCCGCAGCAAAAAAAAATTCTCTTTTTCTCCCACAATTTTTTTCAATCATTCTGTTTCTCTGTACATAAGGTTACGAGAGGATACCCTGAACGTTGACTCTCACTTCCGGTTGGTACTTTGCGGCATTAAGTATTTGCAAGACATGTTGTCCGACAGGAAAGACGAGCTTTGACGCACTTTAACAATACCTGCTGAGGGACGAAAACTCGAGGACACATGCACTTTGTTACCCTTTTTTGTTCCTCTTTATTCTTCTAGGCGAAAGCCACACTTTTTAAAGTAGATTATCCGGGTACATACAGCTCTCAAACTGAATTGCGTTCATTGACACCTACCTCTTTTAATAATCTTTAATGATCACTGTAACGCTAAATTCTTCTTTGGGAACACTTCGGATATGATGCTTGACAACTTACCCCCACAAACCATACAAAACCTTTTTAAAACGTTCAATTAAATATTGTATTATAGTAAGTGTAACACTCAATTTTGCTTTTATTCTGATATCCCTCCTTGATATAATATGGATTTTGATCCATGCCAAAGTGCCAGGACGAAGGACTAGGGTGAACAAGTCAAGCTACTTTAGGTGTTACATCAAGCTGATGAACAAGTCAAGCTACTTTAAGTGTTACAACAAGCTGTATACTAACGCCTGTGCGAAGTTTGACTTAAAGACTGGAGCTAGTTTTCAAAAATAAAAGATAAACCGTACTATAGTTAACTGTGTATTTTATTTTAAGTTTATGTGACGTGAGAACATGTTACATCGAAATAAAGTGCTCTATGTAACTTATCCATTGCCACAAAGGGATATGCCATCCTTGGCAATGGCAGGATGCGATAGCTTCCGTAGCTATAAGACCTTACGACTCGACTTGTCATATTCTTCTTCTGAACTGCCGATCTCTATCTTTGATCCTTTCAATTAAATAATTTCTATTCGTCCTCATCTTCAACATATCTTATTATATATTGCGAGCATCTATCCTTGACCGCCTTTGAGAAATACTCGTCTATGTAAACATACGAATCACAAGAAACATAATCAGATAAAAAGTAAATATATCTGCTTCAGGTGAACTTCCACAATTGTAAACAACTTTATGTTACGGAACAATATGTCAATAATATGGGGTTATTTCAACCATTGTTGTTTGATTTTTTTTTTATTAAAAAATGATCCAGTGTGTCCAGGAGTTGAGCCATCATTTTGTCGTGATCTTTGACAAATAGCAGATCCGATTTTTTTCTGGAATATGCATGTAAAGTGATACTTGATTTGATTTAGTGGGTTGTATTATCAATGCACAGGGTCTATATTTACTTAGATAACTTCCTTTATAGTGTCATGCATGCTCGATGACAATCCAAGAGACATTTTGACGGCTTATAATTTAGCATGTGTATGTAATAGCATCTTGACTTGCTAAAAGCTTGTTATGTAGCACTTTAAATAGATCTTCGAAATATATTATGTGGGTGAGTTATTAGAGCCTGTATTACAAAAATATCAATAAAGGTTCATCTAACTTGACAAGATAATCCAATGTATTATGAACCTGCGTGAATATGAAGATATACAGGATTGCTAGCAGGTACAAGACCCATATTTATGTCTTTTTTGAAGTTCGGAAACCTAAGAACTACAATAATTGCTTAATTAGTATGCTCTTTTTTAGAATGTAATTGATTTTACATACTTGGCTATTGTAAAACACTCAAAAAGCTAAATTATAAACTTTTTGTTATTTAGAATATGGTCCCAAAGCATCAGTGAAGCTGAACGTAATCAGATGTAAAGCAAACGCGATTGCAATAACAACCTTCATTATGTCTAAATATGCTGGAGCGAGTTGTATTAGGTGCAAGTAACACCCCCTCCCAATAAGCAGCGATAGCTTATTGAGCTCGTCCATTCTTGGTAGGATAGCCATATCAAGAAGCTGAACATAATCAAACAGCAAAGCAAACGTGGTTGTAAGAATCGCAAAGACCACGCGGATCACATGAAGGATTAAGAATCGCTGCAATTTACAATAAATTATTACACATTCGATGCTTTATGGTCTTAACGGCCTTATTTGATTTAAAGCCGCAACCTTTTTTCAGGATGGCCTTATTAACAGCGTTATTCCTAGAAAAAATATTGGTCACAAGGAAAAAGCTGATGGCTAATTAAATAGATAGTGTAAATAAGGCGAATTTTTTTTTCTTAGGTTTTACTCAGCGTCGGCTTTATCTAATAGCACCCCTTCGTAAGTCAAGTCTTTTTTGCATATATTAGCTCTAGAATTACCACGATTATCCCAGTAGTAAAGAATCTTTATCTTTTAAGCTCTAAAACGCTGAAGCCTCTCACCCAGAAAAAACAAGAACTTATCATATCCACATAGTGAAACGCGAGAACACAAGAATACGGCGCAAAGAAAGAAAACACTTTGCTATTTTTTCTGCGACTTTGTTTTTTCTTTTTTTTAAAAACGACGTAGAATCATCTCGCACCCTCTTACTGAATTCGACACAATGTGTGTTGTACTCACTAAATAATTAATATAAACACCTTAGTCGATCTTATCGACCCTCCTTCTAGCTTTTGTGGGGTCCAGAACACTGTTGTTAGTATGCTTCCGCATCAATGTGACCCACAAACAATATTGACACAAACAAGAATGAACCATGTATACAATCATACAATAATCTAGTAAAAGATTACACAAGAGTTGCTACTTTAAGCGTTACTGCTCATGGTTTGTTCCATCAGGGTTTAATATACTAATGCAGTGCTTACTATAGGAACAGAATTGGCTTTTTATATGCTAGACCAGGCAGATACGAAAAAAAAAACTTAAATCGTTTCTTGAGCCTGCTGGATTGAATGACGCCTATGTAAGGCGCTCACCATCTTTATTCACCTCTGTCATCTTGAAGTTTACCGAGAAAATCTTTTACAGAACCTAATGACTTTCTATAAGACAATAACAAGGTGCATGTGAGCCGAGAAGCCACCATTGTGAAAGAATTTATTCAGACACTATGTACGATGTGTGCCAGTTAAGTCTAAAGTGAGTTCACGTTCCAAATGGACAAGTCCTTCGTCCCCAAATGAGGAAACTTTTTTTTAACCTTCTGTAGCAAACTACCCCAGTCATAACATTATACATATAATCCAGTATTTTTTTATCGGCTTTCTAGCTCGTGGACATAAAAGCCCCCATCAGCCTTTTTTTCAGAGTCTCTTTTTTTTTTTTTTTTTTTTTTCTCCCCCAGCACCTTCAGCAATCACGAAAGCGATTACTACGAAAGAATGACAATTTCTTATATCGAGTCTAATTTAATACATATATTTATATTCCATTACCCTTCAATGCAACAAAGCGGTTTGGGATTTTGACAAAGAAAGATATGTGGGAAATCTGAGTCGTAGTACCAACCATTTTCATAAGATAAACGGTGTGCCACAACCATGCAGTAGTTTTGTAAGTAGCATCATTAGAAAGAGCGTAAAAAGTTGTCTTTTTGTTTTACTTTACATAAGTTTTTTTTTTTTTTTTTTTTTTTTTTTTTTTTTTTCAGTTGATGGCTGTATAATTATGTCAAACATGACTTTAATTTGCTATAAAAACTGGTTTCAGAAATTGAAAAGGTAGGTTTTTTTATTATTTTTACACATATTATATGTTTGTTTAAAATAATTTTCATATATGTAAATACATATATATTGAAATAATGGCAAACGCAACAATCAACTACGACTTGTACAATGTCGTAGTGCTACCTTTACTACGACATGTATAGTGTCGCAGTGCTACCATCACTACGACATGCATAGTGTCGTAGTGCCATTAAATACGACAGGAATTGTATCGTAGTGCCAGCTGTTTTCATAAGATATACGTTATGCCACAACCTTGCGGTAGTTTTGTAAGTAGCATCATTAGAAAGAGCGCAAAAGTTATCTATTTGTATTACTGTACATAAGTTTTTTGTTCAGTTAATGGCTGTATAATTGTGTCATGAAACATGACTTTAATTAAAAACTAAGTATGAAAAACAAACAAAGCATGGGAACTCTTATGCATCTATTTCCTTTTTTTAATTGTGATTGCTAAAAAAAATTTATACCGCTGATGCGGGCTCTTGGGATGAAACAGGGAAAAAACGTACATTTTCCTCTCAATTCTTCTTCGCAATATCGTCTCTTCAAAAATACTACTTTGTCTAAAATTCAACATGCTGTAGTCGGTATCAATCGACAAAACTACTCTATCATGGTCCTCTTAAAATAAATTTACGCTGTGGTATCAACACATCTCTTCTAAATCTCTACTATACTTGATCTCGGGAGTCCCTATGACTCTGCTACACTTGTTTTGGTGGCCTCTATAACTCAGCTACACCTTTTCTCGTGGCTTCTCTCTGACCCTAGCACAACACTTGGGACTCATGTCTTCTCGATCTCTCTCTCAAAGCTGGTGTACGGTAAACTATAACAATATATTGTGCTGCAGCACATTTTCTATGATATGTTCCAGTTTTTGGAGGCGACATCCGTCGACCAGGCAAAGATCCTTAAGCGGTAGTCTGTGCATATTCAATACGATATATATGTCCACTAGTGGGAGTTAAGGCTGTGCTAGATGGAGGCTAACAAGTCTGTAGTTATGCATATAGTAAGATTCCTGCGATTGGGAAATAACCCTGCGAATGGGGTACTTTTTTTTTAAAATCAACAGCTGTAATAGTAGTGATCACCGTCTAATAGATCGATCTCATCTGCCTATCTCTGGTTTATCTGTTACCGCCGACTCTTCTCTCTAGTCTACTGATCTGTTTACACATCAAATATTTATTCATACTAACATGTCAGAATATATAATAAGTACGTTATTACCGTCAGCTTGCCTTTCATTGTCATTTGCATATGAAAATGATTTAAACTGAGACTAGTCATCTTTCTTATAAATTGAACCAAGTATGGATTATTATCATACAATTAAATGATCTGTTTTAAGCAGGTAAAGTTTAATTATGCTATTGCTTTGGCCATGTGGTTACCTAGCTAGCTCATTTCAACACACAATCCCATTGCTTAGAGTTTCCCTACTTGTAAACTCGAATGAAGAATGGCCTATTTTAAAACCACTTCAATTAATTATAATAATGTTTTCAATAGTTTTTCGATCGAGGCCTCTTTTAAAAAGATATCAACATATTGCATTGACAGTATTTATATAAAAGACAACATGCTGTTGATAAGTAGCTGGATCCGGCTTGTTGTATTTTAAGGTAAATAAAGTATGTAAGATATTAGTAGAGTAGTTTGAAACTGTTTATAAAAGAATGTCTGCTATCATCAATAGCTGCTTCGCGTATGCATGTGTAACCCATGACTTCATTTCATCTGGCTTTATTACCCTCTAGCAAGGGATTAAAGACTTCCTCTAATTTAGCTCTATCTGATAATGTCATGTTTTTCTTATACAGCAGCATTCTTGTACTAACTAAATACTTCATGATATAATATCTCTGTAGTGGTATGTAAATAATGCCGTAGATACGAATAAGTTTTTATGAGCGAGGGTGACGGTTTAGTGACTAGGGTTTTTTTCGTGCGGGGGAAAGGGAAAAATCGCAACAAGGGACCTAACTTTTTTTTCCCTGTGCATTTAACATTTTAAACGTATAACATGGTTGTCCGCATTCGTCTCGCACGTCATGGTCGTCGTAACTTACCCTTCTATCACATTGTTGTAGCCAACGCACGTACAGGTCGTAATGCCAAGCCTATCGAAAAGATCGGTACATTCAATCCCGTTGCTGATGAGTCTGGAAACAAAATGATCAACTTGGATTTCCAACGTGCAAAGTATTGGTTAACTGTCGGTGCTCAACCCTCAGAAACCGTCGAAAAGTTATTTGTCAAAGTAAAATCAATGAAGATAAAAGAGATACTAAATTCTGTTCTAACTTTTTTTTTTTGTTTCTAGGCCGATTTAATGCCTCAAGCACCTAAGCCTTGGATGGAAGAAGCAGCAAAGAAATTCAAGGAATTGTAAACAGAATAAAAAAACGATAGAATAGTACAATACCAATCAAGCTTTACAAAACATTTGACAGCAACTTCTCAAACCCACCAAAATCTGTAATTTATGTAATTTTTTTCCTTTTCAAGCTTTGACCGAACTTAAAATAAAAACGAAAAAAAAAAAAGTGAAACCGAATAGCGTGTGATATATGAGTTGGTGTGCATATTCTTTTTCTTTTTTGGTAATGTTTAGCATCTACTAATTTCACTAGTCCAATCAATTTGTTTCTGATGGAAGACAGCCTAAAACGATACAAGATTTTTTTTTTATTTATGTGGATTCTTTTTTTTTAATAGTCACCAGGATGTTGATACATGTAGATGTTCTCTAGACTTGCATTTCTGCTCGCAGAAGTTAGTGAAGTTTGAGAGGACCGTTTTGCAGGAGAAAGGCCGTGGGCAAAACCTATAGATCCGCAGGAATTAGAAGACATAGAACTGCCTCGATCAAAATTGTAATCATCAGTCACACTTGATTCAAGCGAGCTGTCATCATAGGCCAAACCCGGGTCTTCGCACAGGACATGTTGATTGGTATTGACATCATTTTCAGGTATAAAGTCCCAGGTTTGGTTTTGACTGGAGCTTTGATGTGGGAATAAGATCAACTTTTGTTGCCCTTTGGTAGAATCCTCCTGACAGCAAATGTCAAAAACCCAGTCGCGGTTACAAACTGAATAAATGACAAACCCAACATTATTCTGATGTAATGGATGTTCAGTGGCCGACTCTCCTGAACCAGCAGCAGGTCGGATCGCCCATAATTGGTTATGTGCTTCTTGTGGTGGTTTTTTGTAATATAAACAAATCTCGGTATCTTCAATCAAGCGAAGTTTCCCTGAAGAATAGTATTTTAGCAAATAACAAAAAAGGGATCAGGAAAATAATAAAGCTATTACCTTTACGGATATCAAGGACCAGCCCTGTGGATTTGTTTTTAAAACAGTGTTCATCCCAGCACCACAATTCACTACTGGTACAACGCGGTTCGATGACTACAACTTGTGATCTTGCACTGTCATTATGGTTCTCACAGGCAGAAGCAATAACTCTACCGGTTGATTTATGCTTGATGTAGAACCAATTTTCCTCATCACCGTACGTCATATTCATTATTAAAAAAAATGTAGGGAAAGACGGAGAGATAATTGTTTATTTCCTCTTTTATATTTTTTCTTTCCTTTTTCTTCTTTTTTTTTGTTCCAATAAGATTTGGCCAATGCTAGTGTATCGAGCAGGTTCTTGTTTCGAAGTTAGCTGTCGATAAATCTCAAGTTGCTTACACGTTTTCATTTTCTTTCTAGATAAACTGTGCCAGTTTATCTTGTATACCATCCACGCTAGCTCTATTTGTAAACTCTTTGTAATCGGTAGTAAGGTTCAAAGATTGTAGTTTTGCTATTTCATACTCATTCAACTTTATTGGAAAGGGTTTGAAAGATTTCTTTCTTTCTAAAATCTAACGAATCGAATAATTCCATTTTTTTTGATGGCAAAAAGAGCAAAATATGTGGGTGGCACTTAAATATGGAACCCATAAATATTTTATTGGTATATCTTTCAAAGCCCATTTTTTTTCACGGGTAAAGTTCTTAGGATTGGTGTCAGTAAACAAGTTCTGACCTATCTTTTTTTTTTATCGAAAATGAAAAACCTGAATGTCTTTAAAAGTGATTTTTTTGAGTTTTCAACTTGTCATGTAAGTATCCTGGCTCAGTCATCGAAAATGATAATATACCAAGCTCTGCTGGAATTTTATTTTGTATAATATTCGGGATAAACTGCATGTGTGCCAATAACTAGGGCTTGATGGATTTGTGTCGGAACTCCTTCTCGAACATTTTAGAAACTCTATACGCTTTTCTTATATGTGATTAGATCACCATAAAATTAAAAAGTTCATCAATCATACCTTGATCTGAAACTATTAGGTCATAGATACCACTTTGATAACCTTAAGACCTTCTTCGAAGTTAACCTATCGATTACTGCAGAAACCACATTAATTCCAATTTAGGGCAACTATTAATTTTTTTAAACACAACCTAGTAATGTTAATGCATTATCGAAACAATTATTTCCCATAATCGTGAGAACACTTAAAACAAACAATGAAAACTCAGCATAGACTGTGTGAGTTGACATGGATCATATGGTGCCTATTACTCTCATTAAATTACGAGAGGCGAAGTGGGTACGCTATACATTCGCACATCTGGACCTTTAGTGATGCGATATGAAACTTTAGAGATAAGCCTAAATAATATACATTCACGGGTCACTTATATATCAATCTACCCAAAAGATAAACTACTAGTTCTCAGATGATGAGGATCCTTGCAGTCTTTCTAAAGATATTGTTTATATACTTGCTTGGCCATTTAAAACGGCTGGGAACATATCCAATTGTATATATCCCCTTTTGATTCTTGGCATTGCACTGTATGATGTAATTTAAACATAATATTTTATCATTTCTATTCACTGCGTCCAAATATCTCAACACTGGTAAAATGTTCGAGAAAATCTTGGTCACTCTCGCTTTGGGGAACTAAGACGATCAAGCACTCCTTTTAAGTAAAGCCTAATCTATTTGGAAGAGAACGATTTTTATATTTATGACACAATGCCATGTATACTGTGTGCACCATTAAACTAACATCAACCCGCCAAACTAAAGAATATAACTTGTCACCCTACCTTTAATAAGTATAATGTCGCAATTTTGTTACATCATAACACAAATCTGCTCTAATTCAATGTTCCCTACTCATTCGGTATAGATCCATACAAATAATCAAACAATTAAAGAAAAAAGCCTCGACATCATATCCAAAACAAGGGATTCGGCACTAGTAGCATATTTCTCTAACGGTCGGCTTAGTTATTGACATATCCCTATTATGTGATATTTCGATTTACTGTCAAAAACAAGGTGAAGCAGGGTATTTCCGCTCAGGGGATTTTTTTTTTTTACAGTTAGTAGTCAGAGTATTTAGATTAGCTTCTTCGTAAATTACTTGTCATTTCACTTGCAAATGTAATAGTGCTGACAAGCATCAGCCATTTGAATACTGACAAGAGGTAACTAGATGGAGTCATGTTGGTTGGAAGTTTCCATGTTTAATTACGACAAGAGGAAGTAACAAAAAGGCTTGGTCCCACTGCCATTTTATTTTTTTCAGATGGGATCAAAATGTCAAAAAACAATTTCCTTTTTTTCGCTACAAAGTAAAGAGCTTAGATATCAAACTTTTATTATAGTAATATGAGAGCATAAATACATTACATTTTATGGGACATCTTGTGGTTTGAAAAAAATGTGGTGTTTACAAGTACAAAATATACTTGGTCTAATAATGATTGAATTTCGGGTTTTAGCCAAGATGTCATACATTTCCATAATCAACGCTATATAAAATTTTCATCATTCGTTTAAGCATTAAATTCTGCATGAAAATAGCTTAGAAATGGCATAATGAGTCCTCTTGCTTTATTAAGTGATTTTTTCAAATATCTGTTTTTTTGCGAAAACAGCAAGGGGTACATCTTGCCTTCTCAATGATTTTGATCACTGTTCCTAAGTTTTGAAAAATGACGGTTTAATGATCTCATGTTATTATTTAGATGATTTTGAACATTTTTTTGATTTGAGGAAAGGCTCGAAAATGACTTTTTATTATGTCGCATAGCCGATTGAAAATATATATGCAGGGCCGTTCATTGTCATATAATATTTAATTTGGTTATAAGATATAGGTAAGTTTCCCATTTCTTTATGTGTATATGCAATTTTGGAGATGATCATACTACCATAGTTTTTTTTTAGAAAATTTAATGCAACGGTAGCCGAAATATATTGTTTGTACACTCACCGCCCGGGTTTAATCTCCAACATAATGAAAGAGAAAAATGCAATGTGTGATTTATCCCCCTCTAATTCATTATTATAGTTTTTTCTTTTGTTTTAGTAGTGTTTTCTTGTTTTCTTAAAATATCATAAATATTTTGCTTTTATTTTCTTATTCTTTTCAATCAATTTCACGAAAAAACATATTTTCTCACTAAAATGCCTACCTCTTGCAAATTTCCTATCGAAATTTACTGTCATGTGTTTGTAATTTTACCAAGGCACACCATATATCAATGTATAATTGTTTGCCGGTATTGGTATTCTTTAGCGCTACCTATATATTATGCTACGTTAATCCTAACCGGTCGACAAGTCGATTTTTGGAATGCAAAATTACTACTTCAAGATCAACAATTTGCTCATGTCCAAAATCTAATATCTCTCCCTTTTATCTACACAGGTGATATGGATTACCGATTTTATTTGAAGTCGTATATAGAGCCATTCATAGACAGTGATGAGGAAGAATACGATGCGGAAGATCTCGAAATGATTGCAGCATATGAAGAAGAACAAGCAGAAGAAAACACTTTTGCATCCATTCCTAAATTCAGTTCCAAGGCATTTACTCAATTATTATCGTATTTGCCCAATCTAAAGAAAATCGATCTCCAAAGTAACGCCCATTTCGAATTTTACACTACGATTTTAGCTAATTATGGTCAAAACAAATTGCGCAAACTTGGTGAAATTCAGATCAATTCACGATGCACTCAAGTTCATTTAGCAGCATGTTATAAATATCGACGAACCATCCGACATCTAGTACTATTTTATAAAAGTTATTATATCAACGATACACTCCTGACACCAGCAGCATCATTTTTATCGGAGTTTACCTGTTTAGCCAGTTTAAAGATCCTTCATTTTGAACAAGAAGAATTAACCCTATTTGATGTTTTAAACGCATGTCCTAACCTCGTTTCCTTGGAATTTGAAAGCGGTGTTGTGGTATCGAATAAAAAGGCAGCCGTATCGTACAAACGCATGATTGATATAAAGTCGGCTCGATAAAGAGTTTTAGGAATGGGTGTTCAAAATATGTTGCCAGCTTATATGCAATTTATCACATACGGTGCATGCAATTTGTCATCTCTGTCGATAAGCATGTTTGATTTTATTAAATGGCTTGATGAATGCGATATCGAAACATTGATTTCGTTCATGCAGAGGCTGGCTATTGTTCATGCAGAGGCTGGCTAGCATCAAAAAATTGCATTTTGATGCAGGTGTCACCATATTTGACCCTATCACTATAGAATGCACTCGTTTAGGCGAGCTTTTGAAGTTCATAGAGAGTCATCATCCGGTATGCCATAAAATGATGGATGCTAAATTTTTATAATTAATAAACATATTTCGTTGTAGATGTTTTTAAACAGATTCGCTCATTGCTGGGTAAATGTGGCCTCATATGGAGATTTACCGCATAGTATGGATAGCTGGGCGCATCATTTTATGTAGCTTAAACATTCTAATCTTCTGGTATGAGCTAGTAATTGGTTATATGCAAGAAAAAACTTGCAGAGATTTGGTTACATGTAAGGTTTTAAACCTTTTACAAATCTTGGTAATTCCTTGTTGTACTGGATACTAATTGTCAATAAAATCAGCTTATTGATCAGCAGCATGAGAATGCAATTTTTGGGGCATTATTTCCTAACGAACCATATGATCTCTAGCACCTAAAAAAATCATGCGTGTGTGATTGTCAATTTTACGGAATATCTATGCTATAATGGTGTATTTTGTTGGAATTTAAACACTGCATGCATAGCTGCTGCAGGTACTCCTATGACACCATAAAACAACCATATAGTGATCTTGAAGACTCATTTTTTTTCAGCTCGTTAGGAGAGCTTGAGACATTTGTTACTCTTTTTGTATTTTATAGCAGTCTTTTAATTGTTGAGAGCAATTATAAATATGATCGAATCGAATGTTTACATGCACATACATATCAAAAAAGAAGAGTGCGCCGAGTTTATTTGAAGAGGCTATTTAAAACCGAAAATGGTGAAACGGAAGACAGAAAGAACAATAAATATATATGAATAACAAAAGTGAGTAAACAATAGACCCGGACCTTATGTTGAAGCATTGTAAAAAAAAAAAGGGTGTATATAAAAAAAAAGCAGTTTTTTTTTTTTGGGCCGAGGAAGAAGATTATAACAAAAGTAATTTACACAGAACACACAACCAGAGAAGTAGCGGTGTCGAGTCCTTCTTTTTTGCGATGTGTATGACTAGCAGATGTCTTTTTAGTTACCATAGTAGCAGCGATTTTTCAATCTTGATAAGTTTGGGGTGGCTTAATGACCCACTATTTCTTCTCCACGTAAATTCATGTGTTCTTTGTACGCCTACCCTTTTGTTTACACCCGGAGAAAAGTATACAAAATAGTAACATAACACAAGATTTTTTTTTTTTTTGATTTTAGGTTTTGTTTTATTACTTTTTTTTAAAGAAAAAAAAGTTTTTTTGTTAATGGAATATATAAATAAGTGTTGAACGGTATAAAATTAAAAAAAAAGGAAAAAGATACAAATATAATAAAAGGGGTTGAGTAGAAACTTTTTGTTTAAAAAAAGGCATCAAATGTGTTGAACATGTACAAAGATTTTTCTCGTTGAGGAAAAAAACCGGGGTCGAAAAAAAAAGGGAAAAAAGTATACAGGGAAGAAGCTCTACTCTTGTTGAGGGACGAGAATAGAACGTAAAATTGAACAACGACGTTCAAGCATACCCAAGAAACCATGCATTTGTTGAGCATTCATACGAGAAAGTAAAGTCTTGAATCGAGTGTCATCAATTTCGGCCCATTCCTTAGATTGCGCAGCAACAGAAGGAGGGGAGGGAGGCATGACGGGGGTAGCAGGAAACAAAGCAGGTGTGATATCGATGCTTTGTCTCTTGCGCTCTTCCATAACCATATCATCACTTCGTCGACGCTTTAAGGGAGACTGTTGACCATAGATGCAGGAGTTGCAAACAGAGTCACCGGTTTCGGGATTCTTCCAAAGCTGAGATTGACAGCTGGTACATTGAGGACGAATCTCGATATCGGATTGGGGCGAAGCGACGGGCGAGATGGGAGCGGGTGAGGAGGGCTTGGAAGATTGCTTTTGACGGACGTGGAGGGGACGATGGGTGCCATATTGCTTATAGTACAAACCACATGCATTACAAAGAGAATGAGCTCTGTCAGGAGTACGACGCCAGAGCGGAGTCTTAGTGACATGAC
The DNA here is from genome assembly GCA_943193625.1 of Mucor piriformis. NCBI lineage: Eukaryota > Fungi > Mucoromycota > Mucoromycetes > Mucorales > Mucoraceae > Mucor > Mucor piriformis. The sequence goes on along the minus strand of OW971869.1, from coordinate 2,496,588 downwards.
AATTGTGACATTCTAATTGACGTGGAGGACGATAAGTTTTGGTAGGCTTGGCCGGAGCGACAGCAGATGGGGAGATGCTGTTATCTTCTTCAAACTTGACAAATTGTTCGAAGGAGTTCTCAGATGCAGATAAATCATTTTGCTGGTACATGGCAGCGAGTGATTGAAGCACAGACATGGGCAAATTTTGCAAGACAGTTGGATCAATTGAGAGGTTGTTGTTCATGATGGGACTATCAAGGGTATCAGTTGAGGAGGCTGGCGAGGGGAAATTTGAGTCTAGAGAAGAGTCTTGAAGGAAATTGGAAAGGAGCTGGTCTTTTCCAAAGATATCAGAAGATAAAAGTAAATAGTCGTCTTGTTCGGTCATAGTGAGTTTGTCAAGTTTTTTTTTTTTGAAAAAAAGAGAAAAAATATAAAATAAAAACGTTACTAGAGTAGTGAACGTTTAAATAAAAACAAAAAAGAGGTTTTTAGTTTTAGAGGGTTTTTTGGGGGAGGAGGGAGGAGGGTGGTAAAGGCGTGTTAGAGTCCAACCAATCTTTTACAGAAATATGAGAATATGAAAGTATAACAAAAAAAGAAGAGCTTGGAAATAAAAAACTCAATTGTCTATTTATACCTGAAAAAAAAAAGTCGGGGATAAACATCGGCGGATGGGGTTTGACTCTCCTCTCTTTTAAACAGCGTTTAAACTGACCTGGATGTGTGCTTCATGTGAATTGACTGTGTAACTCACTTATTGTGTACACAAAAAGAGCTCATATATTGTTCTGGTAGGCCCATGAGTCACACATATTGAGATGGGTGACCAATAACAGCCACATGAAGTGCATTTTTGTATACATACAATAAGAACTTTTTTCATTGGTTGCTGATATTCAAAGCAGGTTCTTTTTTGCTGCTGCTCAATAAGACTCGCATCTTATCGAGCCAATCGTAGAGCAACTGATAATCAAACACAAAAAAAGGTGCTTGTCGCACAAATAGAAAAGGCTGAGGGTAAGTGCTTTTTTTCTGGGTTAAGCTGGCACTGTAAATGTACTGCTGCTGGGGGGGAAACATAACAGCGAAAACATAGACACAATTCCAATATATATTTATATTTTTAAAGTTCAAGTGTTACTTGATAAACAAGAAAAAAGTTTTTTTCGGGTGTAAGATTACCACGCTTTTCGAGAGTCACCTTTGTGTTCAAATCTTATAATTGAACAAAAAAAAAATGATAGGTGCTATGAGCAATGACGCCCAAACTACTACAATGAAAAAAGGCGGACCCAACAGATTGAAATACAGCCAATTACAAATCCAATTCTTTTTACCTGTTTAAGCAGTTTTCTGTTAAAATGATTCAAGGCGCCGCGTTACAAAGCCGAAAAAAAATATGCATTTGACCCACCCACTTATTTATTTTGGGATTCCATGGGCCGTGATTCATCCTCAGTCATGGCTCATACATCATATCCAATGAGGGATCATCGTATCACTCATAAAAGGGTGTCCGACTCCGCTCATTTCCAATCAGTTTTAATTAGGTATCTGTTTCCACGGATACATGAGCAAATAACCTACCCGAGCAAAAAAAAAGATGCGAAACTGAAAGTTGTCCTATGAACAGCAAAAAATAAAAATCCAGGTACAAGTTGTCATATAAACAATCATGTGGTGTCAGTTTCTAAAAAAAATTACGCCATTTTCATTTGTTACAGATAGAAAATAGGAATGTTGGGTTTATAATCTTCATTAAAAAGGCGACGTAAAGAGGGAACAAAGTGATAAAGAAGGGAAAAAAAGAAAGAGGGAAAAGAAATAGAAGAGAGAAAGAAGTGTTTTTTATATATATCATATTCTTATTTGTATATTATGCCATCTCATCTATCATCTATTGCACATCTAATCATCTCAAATTCTGTCGTACAGTTTTCACACTTTAAATTCAGACGAGAGTCTAAAATTTACCTGTATCGTGGCTTACTCTACCAGTAGACAATCCTCAGGAAACGTAGAGCGGAAACGTTTTTTTTTGGTAAAGCATCGTTACTAGTGGAAGCGTGTTTAAATGTTGTTTGTCTTTTAAACCTGGGCGGACGGCCAAATGCTTGTCTGTGGCTGTACATTATACCGCCGCCAAGTCTCTATTCCACAATCGGGAAGGCTCTAAACATTTTTGATTTGTGCATCTGGCAAAAGAAGTTATGAAAAAGTGGAATTTACCGTAAGAGCCCATGGCACAAGACTGTTGGCTTTTTTTTTTACTCTTCTAAATGGCCGTGGATTTCAAATCATCATGAATTGTCAATTACCGGATCCAAGATTGATTGTTTAGAATTATAGTATCGATCGTCTTGTGGCAGGGTATCAAGATTCTTTTAAGCAAGCGGAAAGCACATAAATGACTTGGATCCCGACTGTTCGCACAATTCAGACATCGTGTAATATGCTTTCAAGTGCTTGAGGGGATTTTATTTACAATCGTAATGCATTATACTTTGTTTCGTGGACTGATATTGAGACCCATAAATAGCAAGGAATTCTTATATAAGAGGTATTCCCTCCATGCTCAAAAGACCTGTCTGCACGTTATGGAAGTTACCAGAAGCAAGCTGAGTATAAAGCTGTGTGATTTTCGCTATAAACAATGTTGCTTATCTCCTCTTGAGACTTAACTGTCTTTTGCGAGTCTTGTCGTTTTGACGTGTCAGCTGGTTTATAAACATGCGAATCAAAACCGCTCGTGAGACTATCGCTACGGACGATTGCGTTAGATGGATAAGACACTTTGAAACCTAATGAGATGTATGTCTTGGTAAAGAATTACATCTAGTTTAGTCTGAATACTTTAGAGTGTATTACTGCTAAAAAATGTTTAAAGTACCGATCAAGTCGCCTTTTGTGTCTTTTTTGACAGAACAGAAACGTATTGCATATAGATACTGAAGTGTGTAATAAATCTCTTCACTAGGTCTCATTTTCAAACATTTTTTATTGAACTTTATTTCAGCCAGTTACGAGTTTGTATCATTAGGAGCAATAAAGGGAAACAATTAAGGTCTGTTGCGGAGTCGCGCTTTGTTGACCAATTCGTTTTAGTGCATAACATCAGGTGCAAAAAAAAGAGGGAATCTCCTGTAAAGTAACACCAATGGTAGAATAATTTCGAACAAAATAAGGTTACGTTTAGGCTGGAGGTTTAGCGTATTGTTTTATCATTATCTTTTTAGGGAGGTGTGGATTACTTGTGCACATGAACAAGTTGAACATATAACCACACACTTTCTTTATTCAAAAGATTACCTATTAGTACTAGGTGTGGGTGATACTGACAGTTAATTTCGGTTTGCCATGATTGGCTAACCGACTCAATATGTCACACGGTTATGGGAGGTTCTTTTTTAGCACAGACCGTGCTTCCCCCTTTTGTTTATGTCGTGCATATGGTAATTAAAAAAAAAATATCAAGAAAAGTCCATGATTTTAGAATTACATACGTGTTCCAACGTAGCCTTATTTTTATCCATTTTTTCAGCGGCCGTTTTAAATTGATCGACAATTCTTTTTAAGCCTAGTTCTGAACAAGGTTGACTAATGTAATGTTAATTTATATCAATTACAACATTCAAAAAATGGGACCCACGCAATTTTCTTGGTGACGATAAACGGATCTTGTATGATCATGATATCCTTTTCCCACTTGCACTCTTCCACCCTACATGGAAGCCCATCTGTAGAGAGAATCGACATGGGTTGAATAACCGCAGTTTCGTCTGAACACCAGCGAAAGAAATCACGAATTAAGGTGCCTAAATTATCCGTGTTTTGTCCATACCAAGTTGTATAGCAACCAAAACGAAGGTTTGGGTTGGCGATTTGGTATTTTGTGTCTGTGATGACTTGCACACAGTCATGGTATCGAATATCGTATCCTTCTAATCTTCCTACCGCCCTGAAATTACAGTGGAGCGGGTCCTCGCATTTCCTCTTCAGGACTTGTAGACCAGGGATCACAGGGTAGGCGAGCACGCACATCAAGTAATGCAAGCCTAATATATGGTATGCATAACTACTCAGTGTACTACCACACGCTATAAGGATAGGTGTATTTTTAATAATATCGAAAAGAGATCATTGCATACAAACCTTACCATCATTTAAACCCTTTTTGCTTACAAAGTACTTGATGGCAAACAGAAAAAGGCCGACACGCGCATCCAGTTTGGTAAATTGTTTGATTAATCTTGTGTTCTCGATATCTAGTTCAGCATTTGCATTGAGATATACTTTCAGACGAGTTTTGGGGTCGTAGAAACAACAGATGGGTACTCTGGCGACGACTCTTTCCATACCGATGCGTTTTAAATGAAGCTCAAGAGAGTCCATGTCATAGATGTCTGACATATCCATGCGGAACTTTCTGTCCTGGGTCTTGAGTGGGTCACCGGGACCTGTAATGCATAAATCCAGGTCTCCATGATCCACGCCCAAGCCATTTGCGGAAGAGCTATGCTCGACGACATAAGTTTTTTGTATTGACTAGTTATGCTCTCCTAGTGTTTTACCCGAATATAACAACACGATGATGCTGGTTGGGCCAGATCTCATTGACCATGCGATTGATCCTATCTCTTAATTTAAGTCTCATATCACGCTCCTTTCTACACATGCTGTAGTTCTAAACCATGCCAAGAAGTATCATATGGAAGCAATAGAATAGGAGAGCGTGTTTCACCTGGTATAAATTCACAATTTACTCTTCTAAAAGAACATCCTGCCTAGTTGTTTTAGCTATAATTTCCTGTAATCCTCTCTCTTTTCCAACTGCATAGCCTCTTTTCTCTTTTTCTTTTCCGACTCCATTTTTTGTTTTTTTCTGATCCTCCAGTTCTTGCAGAATACAATTCTTATTGTAAGGTAAGACCAGCAAGAGGAAACAGTTTTTAGCGTCAGTCAAGTCGTACGAAAGGGGAGCTAGTTTACGAGAATCGGCATAGTAATCAAATTGAGACATGACTTGAAAGCCTTCTTTTGCCAGGCAAAAGAATTTGTCGTATAGAGTTGAGCCGGGAGCTTGAATTTGAAAATGATAATCCACTAGGTCGCCGTATTCTTTATTGAGCGTGTCGTATTGTCTTGTCAGGTCGACATGAAGCACTTCTTTTAACTCTTCGAGTCGAGATACTTTGATATAGGCATCGAAGGACTTTGTTTTGGCGTAGGGTACATAATAGAACAAGATGTGCAAGTGGTCATCGAAATACATCTTGGATTCACGTATATAAAAAAAGAAGGTGCCACGCGAGAGAGAGAGCTGCGTTTTGGGAGTGACTATTTTTGATTGTGTATGATGTAAATCATGCAAACAAGCCACGGGGGGAGCAGGAGTAGGCCTCACTCCCATTGTGCACAAGCCACATATTCTTTTTTTCTTTTGTAAAAAAAAAATTAATTTTTTTTGAAAGCTGTTGCTTTACTTTTTCTTTTTCTACGTATAACAAACAAAAATGGAAGCCATGGCTGAACATATGCATGACGGTGTTGTGGGTGGAGAGCCGTTACAGATTCCTGCCTTTTTAGGCATGACCGAACAACAATCCCGGTTATTAGTTGCTTTGTATAACGAAACCGATCCTGAATTTGCAAAGAATATGCCTACTGCATTACCTGTAGCAGCTCAACAATTATCCAGCGAATACGAGAAGCGCAACAGTGTTGGTAAAAAGGTATTCAACTCATAATTCACAACCAAAAGAAAGGAGACAGCCCAATTAATTTTTTTCTATTTATAGTTGGAAAGAGCCAACGTCAAATGGGCCGAGGAATACAAACTCTTTGACGATGTACAACATGAAGCAGTCGAGAAATTATCCACTACGGATATGAATATCGACAAGGCAGCTGAGGATCTTCAATTGGAAGAGGAACAAGAAAGCAGTGTTCATGATTTGGTCTTGGGCAGTTTGTTATACGGTGGTATCCGTCGTGAGCCTTCAGGACCTAATGATCGTGCCTCCATGTCACCTGTGGCCAGTCCTAATTTTGAAGGAGCCAAGCGTTTATTGGAACGTGCGCTTTTAAAGGGCTATACCATGTCTGCAGTTCAGATCGGATCATTCTATATGCAAGAAGAGAAATTGGCTGCTGGGGCTAATTTAAAGCCTGGTCAAGATGCTAAAAACTTGGCATATGAGTGGTACAAGAAGGCGGCCGATGCATCTAATCCTGTAAGTTTTTTTTATAGAAGGTTCTAGAAATAGGTTGATACTGAAATGTCTTTGAATTAGATGGCTTGTCACAAGCTTGGATTCTTTTTGGAGAATGGAATTGGGTGTAAGAAGGACATCAAGCGATCCATCGAGTATTATGAAAAGGCATATGAACAGGGATATCCTGACTCGGCTCATAATTTGGGTATTATCTATCAAGGCTATGTACAAGATACTTCTTCTTTTAGAGATATTAAGAAGGCTATTGAATATTTTGAGCGTGCCAAGCAATGGGGATATTCTGCATCATGCAATGCACGTAAGTTGCGTGTAAATGAGTAGCTTTGATGTATGACTAATTGTTATAACCAGTTGGTAGAATGTACTTGTTGATGAGCAAGAACAGCGAATTAGCTAAAGAAGCCGGTAACCCAGGCAGCGAGCCCGAGGATTATGTTGTTACTGGTATTGAATTGATGGAAGATGCAGCCAACAATGGTGATGCGGATGCGATGATGATGTTGGGGTTGATTTTTGGATCCAAGGATTATGGACTTTATGACATGGACAAGGCGCAAAACTATATGGAATTGGCGCTTGTGCGTGGTGATATGGAAGCATACAACTACCTCGTGCGTATCTTGCGAGCCAAGATGGCCGCTCGTGTAGCACTTGAAAAGGAGAATTTAGAAAATTTTGAAAAGTTGAGTCAAGCAGATAAAGAAAAGTTGATTCGTCAACTTGCTAAAGAAGCTACTCCTGACAGTGCAGTTCATCGTCAATGCGCTAATGTGACTTGTGAAAAGAAGGAGACAGAGCCAGGAAGTTTTAAACGCTGTGGTCGATGTCAAAAGGTTTCTTATTGTTCTCGTGAATGTCAAAAAGAACATTGGAAGACTGGACATAGAGCTGTGTGTAAGACACAAGATTAAAATATATCCTAGTACATATAGATTTTTTTCTTTTTTTTTTTTTTTTTTTTTTTTTTTCGCTTTTTTCTAGCCCAAAATAATAGATTTTTTTTTTATTTTTTTTTTATTCTACGACGACGATAAGTCAGATGTTGTGGGTTCTACAGAGGTGTCGGACTCGTTATCCGAATCTGCCATACTGCGGGGAGAAGGTATGATTATGTTTGATTCTAAAAGTATCACTAAATCCTGTCGCACGGTGATGGCTTTCCGCCATTCAAATATGATTTCCTGACGAAACGAGTCAATGCGCTCTCGCCTGACGGGGTGATTAGACTCTAATTTAGTGAGGACGATCAATAGGACTTTGCACATGTGATTGAATTTTTGGAAGGATTCTTCCAAGTACAAGTTGACGTGCTGTATGAAATCATGGTTTTGTTCTTTCCCAAAGGGGGTAGGACCTACAGACTTTTCAAAGGCCTGTAGCTCTTGCACTACGGATTTGACTTTGTATAAGCACCGTGTGAACTCTATAAAACTACGATCACTACTAGACAATGTGGAATTAGACATTGGGAACAAGGAAGGCTCAATTATAAGAGAAGCAATATTCATTAGAAAGAAAGAAGAATGAAGAACAAGGAAAAAGATTCACCGACCAATCTTTTTGTATTCTACCAAAAAAAACTTTTTTTTTCCAAAGGCTTTCAGAACAATTAAGAACAAAATAAAGGCAACTTTTTTTCTGGATCAAAAAGAACTTCAAAGAACATTCTTGACCCGAGAAAAAATTCAAATATCTCCCCTTTTTCTCGTTAGTCACCTTTGGCACCAGCGGTCTATTTCTAGACGCTTTTTTTTTATGTGACCCAGAACACACAACAACAACATCTATTTTTATGTATCGCCACATTGCAACAACCAAGGAGGTTGGTCCTTTCTTATCTTTTTTTGTCAACCTTGGTAAACGAACTATTGCAGTTTCAACACACAGGCTGCCCTTAAAATAAAACTGTTTCCATGGAAACACCTACGCTATTAAACTTACCTGCCCCCCCCCTTCCCCCCACGCGCTCTACTTCATTTCGGTCTTGAACGCATATCCCCTTTTATTTGCCATTTGTCGTTACACAATTTGCGGAAGATTATGTTATCCTTTAAATTGTATGTATGCCCTCCCCCAATGAAACATCCACACGTGCCCGTCATTGCCAAATTCTAGTGTGCCCGCTCTGGAACGCATTTATTTACTACTTTTAATCTATTGTCCCATCTTTTGCATCTTTTCTCCAACCTTGGAGTTGACGTCAAGGAATTTAGCTACACAACGATCGATACAGACAGCTTCTCCTTGACTTAAATCGGCTTGGTCGTATTCCTTGGAGATACACTTCTTGTGACAAGAATCAGCGATTCTATGCCTTGTCAGTTTCTTTTTTCTTCCCAATCGAAACCTGTTTTTTTTTACCTGTTGAATAAATCGGTAACCATTTCAAGCTCTTGTTCTGCCATGGCAATATTTTGAGGGTTAATAGTTTGTTGCTGGGCTTGCATATTTCCACCACCAAAGAACGACATTTTTGAACAAGTGTTATTGATGAATGAGAAAAAAAAAAAAAAAAAACTGACACGTAAAAAAAAAAATAACTTGACAACAAGGGGGATCAAAAAAACCGTCACACACATAGTAAGATTAATTGATGACATTTAAGGACATTATTTTTTGCTAATAAAGGGCATGTGTGATTTTTTTTTATTAATAATAATTAGACGTGAATGATCATTAAATGCAAGTTCATAAAAGCGCGATTTGAATCCAACTCCATATCCATGATATCGATCTTGTATTCCAGCTCATCTTCTGTACGTTCCTGCTTCTCATTTAATTCGGCCACGTCTTTTTGAAAGGACTCGATCAAGGTATGTACATCGTCGCGGAACATAACGCCTAATTTACCTCCCCAGACGCCCACCGGCAATGAGATGTACTTGACTTCGCTGTGCATATCTTGGACGATCAAATCCTGTAAGTTGCGTGCTAGTCTGGGATCTAGCCCTTTGGACTCGATGACTTTGATCACTTTTTGCAGTAATTTTGAAACTTAGTATATATAAATAGATATGGGGACAAAAATATTTACCTTCGCTGTTGAGCAATTGCGTAATGGGACACGACAACAAACGCTGGTAATAAATACGTAGATCCATCTCAATGACCTCGATATAGGCGCCTGGTTTGGCAACACGGATACATTCCGCAAGCAATTGTTTATACTCTTGAAACGGATAGGCAAGGATGAGGAAACGACACGCAATGAAATCAAATGATTCATCAGGAAATCCTGCTAGACCTTGTAACAGATTTCCGCACTGCATGAATTTGAAATTCTTGAGAGAATTGGAAGCCCGAGTCGTGGTGATGATGCAATCATCGTGTAATCCAATCACGTTCCATCGCGCGTGTTGCGTAGCGACATCGATGCCCCACGATGAATCGCCACAGCCTATTTGGAGCACTTGTTTTTCAATCGTCTTTTGTTGTGTAACCAATTCAGGGCTAGAAAATAATCTATTTATTTTATGCAAAAAAGTAGGATTTTTAGTTTACAAGTGTATAAAAATAACTTTTTGTTTATATTTTTTTTACCCATCTGCTGCCAGCTTAGTTAATTCATGCTTGATGTCCCATCTTAGTCTTTCACTCGGTTGCCTATTAAGCCAATAAGAAACCACGTTTTCGTTATTTAGATAAGCAGCGCCCATGTTTGGAGAACCGGGTTGTGACATGATGGAATTAGGTCTTGAACCAAATGGAGTATTATCATTGGTGGTAGGTAAAGAAGATGAAATGGATTGTCTTTTGAAGTGTCTTGGGAAATGAATGTTTCGAAAAGAATATTCCTCTGGCATCAGCTGCTGCTGCTGCTGCTGCTGCTGCTGTAGTGTTTCATCCTTTTGTTGTTGTGGCCAATGAAACTTTGGATAATGAGGGTGACGACGCCTTGCCTTTGTCCAGAGTTCGGCCAAAACAGACCTTTCATCACTATCACGGCGATACGAGTATTGAGATTCGGCTGTGTTGATGGAGCTACAGGTTTGTTGCGAGTTGCGTCGTCCAGAAGAGAGTGAGATGGTGATGCTGGGTCGTGGTGCAAATTCAACGTTCTGTGGTTGGCGGATGGTGGAACTACCGAAAGAAGAATTGTAGTCGACGCATGGGACATTGATAGGTGCAGTGCTTAAGACGGAGGAAGATGCGGTGGATTTCATATTGTCTCGTTTCCACGGCAAGATCATGGTAGATTCGGATTGTTCCTTGCTAGGTTTGGTTAGTTGTGAAAACCAGCTTAGTAACCAGGCAGGCGATTTACTGTTGTTATGATTATTAGCGGATTTCGTACCCATATTAAGTAGAAAATAAAAAAAAGGTACAAGGGGAAAAAGAGTTTTTTTTTATTTTATTTTAGGGGCTGTTTATAAAATCATTGAAACTTGTACGACCAATGCATATATTCTTCTATTTTTTCACAAGCTGATAATTTTTTTCAGTCCCGGACTTTTTATGTCCGAATGTATTTTTTTATATACTAGTAGCTTCTGCCATAGCAACAAATCTATCTAGCACCTTAATGAAACCATCTCGACCCACCTGAGCATTTTGTTGAAACCGTTTTATCGAGAAGTCTTCAATTGTGCTTTCCCAACGAGATAAAAAGCTGCCTACGGACATGGTAGCTTGTTGTGTAAATTGAGTTCTATTAGAATGATTAATAAGATTATTATGCGAAAAAGTAAATAAGAAACTTACTTTTCTGGATTTTCAGGTGAAACGATATATGATATTTCTTCATTGCACTTCATAATATTGCATAATGATAAGTTCTGGCTAGTGAGAGAGAAAGTCTTTGTATGAGGGTCGATCGTCGAAACCTCTCTTACGTACTGTGTTTCATCTGCTCCCATTATCTTGTTTATATTAGTTTTAAAAAAACTCGGGGGGGGGTTTGCTTAATTTACCTTTAGTAATAGTCGGGGCATGTTTTGTTTGACTGTAATCAATCTTTCTGTTGTTAGAATACCAGTGTCAGGATCCACATTACGATTGATTACATCAACATGTTGTACATGAGGACAATGCTCATTAGGGTATTTTTGCCATTGTGCTGCGGACACCAAGTTCCACTCGTAATCAAAAGTATGCACAGTCTTGAAGAATTTCATTTGGTTTGTATAAAAATAAGAGAAAAGAGATGATAGAATCTGAAGGGACAAAACAGGCACTGGATTTATAATACAGAAAAGTTTTTTTTTTTTTTTTTTTTTTTTTTTCATGCGAACCAATTAAACTAATTCCCCCTTTATCCTCAATTTTCTCCCCTCATTGTCTTTTGTTCTATTTCATTTCTGAGATTCCTTCATTTCCCGATTTGTATAGGAAACGTAATTTTTACGCACTATTCTTAAACAGGTAAGACCTAGTTTGGCCTAAACATTCATCCAGGGGAGAAGGATTACACACAAGACAACAGAGGTTTCATGTACTGATGATTAGACAAACAAACAGGATTTTTTTTGCATATATGAGATCATTATAAGCTGGATAAACAAGTCTTAAAATATGAGGGGAATAATACATGTTTTCTCGGCTATCTCTTCATAATAGCCATCTGATGTCAACAGCAGGACCATTGTAATCGGATAGCTGGCGCATGATGTGCATCAATCTTGTGTAACAAGGATGTCTTAAAAGCAAATGTCACTTCAAGTGGGGAGAAAAACCATTATGCAACATAATCACTTTGTACCAAATTATATTAAAGCTCACTTTTCAAAACTTGCTTTTTTATGACAAACCTCGTTTCAAAAAAAAAAAAAAAAGCCCATTATGCTGTATTTGTAGATATTCTTTAGCTTCTGCCTTTGTTACGTGGTATAAGGCATGGCCTCTTTTCAAGGCTACAAGTGACTAAGAATACAACATACCCGAAATTAATTTTGAAGACAAAAAAATGTAATGAAATCACTAGTTACCTGGGCGTGTGCTACACTTGTAATACAGCTGGACTTGGCCATGTAAATAAGTCTGTATTCAAGCTTTACAAACTTTGTTGCTTAAAATTCATCGACTTGTTTTATTTAAGCTATTCAGTAAAACGAATATAATAAAACTTCATTAATTATGATACCTTTATTACCTCGCTTTCAAATAGACCTTATATATCCTTAGTATTAACTTCAGAAAAATCTGTAGGATTGTTTAAACAGTTGAACAAGACAAGTAGATACATTTAAATACACACACTTTATTTAAGCGTTAGCAAGGTTCTCCTTAAATTGCTTTTGAACACGGCTATAGTATTCGTCGTTCAATAAGACCTCAACACCGGTAGCAGCAAGACACTTGGAAGCACGGAGAGTATCTTTATGAGCCTCCACTGTCTTAGCAGCAGCAGTGAATTCCACAGTGTGGTTGGAAGCTGTGGTATGAATGCCATATGTAGGATGAATACAAGGCATGACATAACTGACATTACCCATATCTGTAGATCCACCACCAGCACGAATTTGATCTTCTTCGGAAGGAAATCGAATACCGTATTTTTCCATATGACCAGCATAGGTATCAGCCATGACTTGGTTTTGAACAACGTCCTTTGTAATACCAATCTCTCTCCAAGTATACTTGACCTTACATCCGGTAGCTAAAGCAGCGGCTTCAAAACAAGCCTCCAACTTCTTTTGGAGTCGACCAGCTTGGCTATGTTTGGTGGTACGCACAAAGAAAAATGCAGAGGTATGTGCAGGAATCACATTAGGTGCTTGTCCTCCGTCAGTCACAACACCGTGGACACGATCTGTAGGTAAAAGTTGTTGACGCATCATGCTGATACCGTTCCAGACTTGAACAAGAGCATCTAATGCGTTGACACCTTTCCAGGGAGCACCAGCGGCATGACTGGGTTGACCAAAGAACTCTACATGAACATCATGGACAGCAATGAAGGCTGCATATTGTTGGTCACTGGCACTATTACAAGTCATGAGTATAAATGATATCTAAAACATGTAGTAAAACTTACGTAGGATGTAACATGACACAAACATCAACGTTGTCTTGGAAAGCACCCTTGCTGACAAGTTCAATCTTACCAATAGATAATTCTTCGGCAGGAGTACCAAACAAGATGACTTTACCGGAAGCCTTTCCGCTTTCAAGAGCAGCTTTCATACCAATGGCAGTAGCAAGACCGCTGATGGCGATTAAATTATGGCCACAACCTTGACCAAGACTATCAAGTATTGTTAGTTTTATTCTGTGTAAGTGTGTAAATCATTTACCCTGGGAGACCATCGTATTCTGCACAAACACCAACTCTTCTACCGTGTCCACGACTATATTCAGCCATGAAAGCGGTCTTCATACCATAGGCATGACGAGTGACCTTGAAGCCCTTTGATTCGAGATAGTCAGTCAAGACTTGGTGAGCGTGGACTTCCTTCATTCCTGTTTCCATATGTTCATGAAGCTGTGTAATGAATGAGTAAAAAGAAGTAAGAGCATGAAGTGATATTTACGTCGAGACTAATGGTGCGAAGTTCGGCATCAATGTCAGAGATAGCATTGCTGATAATATGCTCGAGTTCTGAATCACACTTGACATCAAGCTTTTCCATGGCCTATATGAACATGAGTAAACAATGAGGAGAAAATAAGCGTGGAAACTTACTTGAGCGATGTCTTGATAAGCAGGCAATTGCTCCATAGGATCAATAGCAGAATAAACGAACTTTTCGTTCATTTCGGGCTTAGGTGTACGAGAGCAAGAGGAGAAAATGCTTGACAAACAGCCAGTTTGTTCTTGATCGTTAGAAAGTTGAATAGGTGCCATACTTAGAAAAAATATATTTGAAAAAAAAGAATAGGAAATAGATTATCTCTTTTCTTTTTATTTCAGATAACTGTGTGAAATTGAGTTACGACCGAGCACTCGGCCGGAAAGTTTATTTTTTTTTTTTATTTTTTTTTTCTGAAAAAAAAAAAACGAGTTACATGACATGGGTGAGAGAACGAAACCTCTTTTTTGTCTCTTGAGAAATCAGGCTGGGTCGCTTCAGTCCATCCTTTGCAATCAATATAGTGTCTTGTTCAAAGATTTCGGCTTCCGAAGTGTCCTCTACAAGCTTCTCTGGATACTGTTCCAGAACAGATTTCATTGTATAGTCCACTCTTAACTCCTACGAAATCATTGTTGTCTAGTAGAGAAATCATACAATTTATCAGTGTTTTCTTTTTATACCTCTGTACTCTTGATATGCACAAAACAAATTGGACAATGCCAAAGTTTAATGTCAGCATGATGATCGAAAAAGGCAGCACCATCAAAACAGGCTTGATGGTTACAATGTATACTTCGTATTGGATGCTGTATTCGATTAAAAGAGATGGGATCAGTAAAAGACTCAATCTCGTGTATTTCGTCTTCTTCGCTGGGTGTGTTACTCAGACATGTCATGAATAGATTCTCGGCTGACTTTAATGATTTAGCACCATGGTACTGTCTTAATAAATGAACTGCGATTTGTTGTGTATCCAGCGGAAATGAACTCATCTGGATCGAACTGGCTATACATTCCGTCGTTGCCTGGAGATATAAATCACTTGCCAACTATTTATTTTAGCCATTTTTTTTTTATAGCATTGTACATGCATTTATGAGTTTACCTCGTCGGTGGTTCTTTTAGTTACTGCTGATATTGAAATGTGACTTATGTTGTATTCATCATTATCCGCAAGCTTTATTTCGAATTTGATGGATTTATGCGCTGTGATCTTTAATGAAGATGGTGTTGTTTTGCATCGGTTAACAAGGGATTCCTTGGAAAGCTGATTGTTGCACACAGTTGGTCTTCTAGACCCAAGACGAATGAAATGCTTTAGTTTCTCGGTAATGTCGATATGCATAAAACCTTCATTCACCATGTGCTATAAAGGTCTTAATTAAAACGTTTGCTTTTTTGCCAAGGTACTCTCACCTCCTTCTCTTCGGACCATACTTCTTGGTCGTTCAGCAAGAGTGATTTACACTGTGGCTTTAGCAAGGTGCGTGTAGAATTCCAAAAATATAAATGATATTCCACATTCTCAATGGGTTTCATAGAATTTGCAGTACGTATTCGATCAATGGATTTTTTTAAAAGTGCTATTGGGACTTCAATACAAGGCATTGTATTTTGTTGCCAGTCTACATCGATACGATAAAGTTCATCCAGGCGCTCGTAGAAGTCTGTAGTGGGTACATAATCATAGGCTAAAGGAATTGGACCTACATCCTTTTCTCGACTTGTTTTTGGGGTTAGTTTCTTATTATTACTGCTATGTTTGTGTGTACTGTACCACGTTCGATAGTCTGTGTAAGCTTGATTTTTGACTTTGCATACAGGATAGCCCGGGTAAATGATATTTAGGAGATATTCAGCTAATTGATGAGTCTGTAGTGAATTAATCATTGGCTCCTTATCATGGATCAAATTATGTTTAGACAAGTATTTGTAAATCATTTCAAGCTTTCGTTTTCGTAGCCGAAACAAGTTGAGTGGAATCTATTATTTTAAATGGGTGATTTTTTTTTTACATGTCGTCAAAAAAATTTTTTTTTTGTAGGGTTCTTACTAGTCCTTGATCCGTCACATGTTTAAGCACTTTATTTCCTGCTAGCTGTCCTAATTCCCGGGATTGCTCAATTGTTAAAATGTGAGGTTTTTGACGCAACCTTCTTCTTTTGTACAACGTTAAATTCATGTGCAGTTAGGAAAAAAGAAATATTTTGGTTTTTTTTCTTGTGTGCACCCATTTTGGTGGAGTTTCATATCCCGCGATAGAATGATAGAGCAAGTGTGTGTATGTGTGTGTTCTGATTGGTACTGATTGTTTACGAGGTAAAACATGACAGGGAGAAACAAGGTGGCAAGACATCATTGTATATATTTATGGTACAGCTATTAAAAGCTGTGAACTAGTATGCCTTTTTCTGAAGAATGCACTCGAAAAGGAACTGTCCCTATTCATCCACCTTGAGCTATTTTTACTACACAAAACGGCATACGTTTGCTGTTTATTCGCTTGTAAAAACAAACTTTTTTTCCGAGACTTGAAAAAATGTAGTTTATGCATTATGGTGTTCGTGGTACAAAAGCACAAAACCAAGCAAGCCCCCTAAATGAATATATGACATGTACAAACGCAAGAAGTTGACGCATGCTTATCATTGTTCGGAGGGATCATTTAACTCCCAGTTTTTTTTTTTTTTTTTTTTTTTTTTTTTTTGGTACCGGATGGACATTCGATAGATCCACTTCGTTTCATATAAGAGTAATAGCTCTTTGGAGGTAATGTATAAGCTGTTATATGTATGTCAGCTCAACTAACTGCTTAATTTTAGAAGTCTCAAGATAGTAAGGACGACAATCAAATCGAAGACACAGGTATCGACGTTGCCAAAGTTAAACGAATAATCCCTGGAACCTACGATTTCACTCTGCCGAAACTGAACTTTTTGAGCTTGAGCAAAGCCCTGAGAATCCTGGTCAATCAAACGCTTTATATAATCTTTATGTTCGTCTAGCATCTCTCTTGTTTGTTATAATCTTCTTTCAGCAGTACGCAAAGATCATTACGGCCTTGCAGTTCCGACAAATGACTCTTAAAATCGACAAAGTAAGACTTTTGCATATTTATGGACGAGCCTGATCGTATAGATCAGAAAACCTCCATCATGTATTAAACATGGCAGCCGTGTCTAATAACTCTGGTTAAGATATGTAGCATATACATATATTTTTTGGCAGATAAAAAACTATAAAATCGAACGACAAAACTCTATTTACATGTGTAGCACAATATATGATTGTCAAATGCGTTGAGGCATACTACAACTGAGATTACTCACAATTTATAAATGTTCATTACACACGAATATTATTGCGTTCTTTATCTACGGATGCTTCCCGAAATTAGACGATTGTGTGTGTGCAGGGTTCCGGAACCCTTCTAACATGTATGAGTGAGCTCTTTTATAAACTGCGAGTAGTATATACAACCTGGTTTTCTGTAAGCTACTGTTGACAAAGCGTATTTTTCTCCTTTAAATCTACTAAAGACAGGCCATGTGTATGTATATTTGTTCACTGAGTTATTTGAAGCGTGTCACCGATGTTGCTCAAATATGAGCACATCATTGTACCAAATGCACATTGGTGAAACTTTGAGAAACGCACAGCAATTATGCGGTCTACACTCCGCACATGTCTTGAAAACACCTTGTGATCCCTTCATAAAAATAGACTATACGTAAGAGAAGCTTCCTCCCGCGTTAGTCTGCATTGACAGCCGTCACTGGGCAAAGAGAAGCCCTTTTTTTTATCAAAAGCAAACTCCGATTTGCTGCTCTTTTGTCTGTTGTATCTTATGATGTAAAAGTGGTAACAACAAAAACTATATTGTGTTGATGCTACAAACACAACAAGAAGATTTGATATAAAATTGTTGACTGTAGGTTAAGTAAAGTAAAGATAACTACGGTGGAGTTTTTCTTGGAAAATTGTAATCTGTGCTTTTTTTGCTAATTAGGGGAGGCTAAAACAAAATAATAGCTGACCCGGGCCACAGTGAATAACCTTGAACGGGGATTCATGATTGGCTTAAACCCAAAAAGGAAATCGAAAGAGGTTTTGTACCTTGTACAAGGAAAAAAAAAATATAACTTGATTTTTGATGTCCACCTAATTTCTTTTCTTTTCTTCATCTCTACTTTTTCTTCTTTAAATTTAACAATGACTCAACGTGGTAAGTTGCTGTTTTAGTGACTGAAAGCAGGAAGAGGAAGAACACTTCTCTTGTGTTTATTTACTCACGGTCTCGGAAGCAGATGAACTAACTCATTCGTGTAGAGGCTTTTATTGCTGCTGCTGTCCGTACCCCTCTTGGTGGTTTCAACGGTTCCTTGGCCTCTTTGGCTGCTACCAAGCTCGGTTCCATTGCTATTGAAGGTAAGTTTAATTGGGACATGTACGAACAGCAAAAATAACCAGGTGTTTATAGCCGCTGTCAAGAAGGTCAATTTGCCTGTCGAAGCTGTTGAAGAAGTTATCTTTGGTTGTGTTTTATCCGCTGGTCTCGGTCAAAACCCTGCTCGTCAAGCTGCTCTTGGTGCCGGTCTTTCCAACGAAACCGTTGCCACTACCGTCAACAAGGTCTGTGCTTCAGGCATGAAGGGTAAGTGGAAGGGGATAGAAAGAGGGGGTATGATAACAGGTTTGACTAACAGGTTTTTTTTTTTTTTTTTTTTTTTTTTTTTGTAGCTGTTATTTTGGCTGCTCAATCCATCATGCTCGGTAATGCTGATATCATTGTTGCTGGTGGTATGGAATCCATGAGTAACACACCTTACTATTTACCCAAACAACGTTTCGGTTCCACCTATGGTAACACCGAGGTTGTTGATGGTATTGTCAAGGATGGTCTTACCGATGTTTACAACGACTATTTGATGGGTGTTGCTGCTGAGGAATGTGCACTTGAATACAACATTACTCGTGAAGACCAAGATAACTATGCTGTTGAGTCTTACAAGAAAGCCCAAGCTGCTTTCGCTGCTGGTCATTACAGTGAAGAAATTGTCCCTGTTACTGTTTCCGGTGGTCGTGGTAAGCCCGATCGTGTTATTACTCAAGATGATGAAGTTGCCAAGTTGAACGAAGAGAAGCTCCGTGCTGTCCGTCCTGCTTTCCAACCCAAGAACGGTACCGTCACTGCACCCAACTCATCCCCTCTTTCGGATGGTGCTTCTGCTCTTATCATCTGTTCCAGAGAAGCTGCCGAGAAATATAACCTTCCCTTGATCGCCAAGATCAGTGGTTGGGGTGAGTCTGCTCAAGCACCTGCACGTTTCACTACTTCTCCTGCTCTTGCTATTCCTAAGGCTATCAAGCACGCTGGTTTGACTGCTGAGGATATCTCTTTCTATGAGATCAACGAAGCTTTCTCTGTTGTTGCTTGTGCTAACCAAAAGATTTTGGAACTCCCCTCTGAGAAGATGTATGTATAAAATAATATGTACAAGTGTTGCAAATAGACTAATATATTTTTAATAGCAATGTTTGGGGTGGTGCTGTTGCCATGGGTCATCCTTTAGGTTGTTCCGGTGCTCGTATCATTACAACTCTTGCTTCTGTCTTGAAGAGCAAGGGTGCCAAGTATGGTGCTGCTGGTGTCTGTAACGGTGGTGGAGGAGCCTCTGCTATCATTATTGAACGTTTGTAAAAAAAAAAAAAAAAAACTCCTTTCTCTCCAATATATACAGCATTTCTACATCTACATAACTTAGTTTATATTTGAACGTCCCAAAAAAAAATTAATACTATTAATAAAGGTTTCTATTTTCACCTTTTGAATTTAATGATGTCAGCCCTTGGTGGACTTTAGTACACTATAATGCCATCTGTTAATGAAAGCAGTAATTTGTTGAAAAAGTCCGCTGGAAGATTTTGCTGAACAACAACAATTGATAAGGGAATGTCATAATCCACAGCCAAGCGCGGATCAGAAAAAGCAAGTCTTTTTAGGGAAACAACAACAGCCCATATATGTCTTTACAGATGATAAAGTTAATAGCAACACACAAATTAAGAGCAAGATATGGCAAGCAGGATCAAGAAGTAGTACTAACATTGCTTCTAGATTAAAAGAGCAAAATAGTTGTACGGACTCATATCAGTAAATAAAACACCATTAATGATCCATTGTATTCACAATTCCTTTGTTTTACTTTCTTGTAAAATTATGTAAAATAGAGAGTAAAAGTAAAAAAAAAAAAAAAAAAAAAAAAAAAAAAAAAAGATTAAAAATATCATCACGTTTATATACAAATGTGGCTTCGTTGATAACTTTACTCAGCACAACATCAAGGTTGAAGCAGATGCTACAAACATCACGCGAAAAAAACCATTCTGGGCTTGGCAAAAAAAAAAAAAAATGTTTGTTTACAGCTTCAACTTATTTATAGAGCTGTTGAAATATTATATATATATAGCCCTGTTTCTTTTTGTCCCGGTACCTCCTTTTTCTCATTCTTTTTTTTTGACACTTTTCTTTTAATACAAAAACACAGTAAAAGTAACGAATTATGCTCGATCAAGAGGATAGTGCATGGCTGACATACACGATTCTGTTTAGTTTGTTTTCTATTGCGCTTGTGATACAATCGATATTTCATTGGCATATAACACCATTTGCACTGTATGCAATTTGCATAGCGGGAGGTAGCTTGTACATGTTGATTGAACCCGATGAAACATCTCGGCCTTGGAAAGACACAGAGCCGATTATCAACCAAATGCCAGTGTATTCGATATTTATCTTTGCAGGAATTGTAGACTGGCAATTTGTATACATTCGATTTATTTCAACCACCCTGAATAACCATCGACGATGGGGTAGTTTGCACCCTGTTTTCTCGGAAAAGGGCCATGTTCATAGTGGCCGAGATAGCTTATGCGTGACACAACATCATTCCAGTGATGATGATATGCTGAACATTGTTGACATACCACCACCTATGTCTTCATCATTGACATTTTCTTCAACCAACGCCTCCCCTTCGTCTACGTTTTTATTCAACGCAAGAACCTTCTGGATATACGTCTCAGCCATTGTTCTTCATATTCTTGTAATAGTCGCTTTTATAACGTGTAAAATAGCGATTTCGGACCCGAAGGCAGGAGCCTTAGCATCCGCTATTTTGATCACGGTTATGGCTTTACCGGGCGTACTGAATACAGTAGCTGTAGTCTATACAGGGAGTAGATGTCATTCCAAGTTGGTGTCTCGGATCGTGGGACAAAATAGACAGGATGCGACTATTCTATTTCTAATACCGATATTATTTATGATCCTCATGACGAGTACGACCGTAATTGCCTGGGTGGCATACACCAAGCCGTATGTTATTCGACCCATTCAAGATGGAACTCGATGGATTGTTGTGAGAGCGTTTTCAGTTTATTTCCCATTGGCCGTGTTATTGATATGTTGTATGTTTAAAAGAAGAAAGTATACGAGTGTAGAGGAGGAGGAGGATAGGTTAAAGAAAACAGTGACAAGAAGACCGTCCGTCAATTCGTTATTAAGTGATAGGCCTAAACGACACTTCAAGACGACTGCGGATTATTGAAGCTTCTATTGTAAAAAAATAAAAAATAAAAAAAACCCCCCAAGCATATAATATTTTAAAACTCGATCTCTTTCTTTTCTTATAAAATGGTCGCGCCTATGGATATAACGTTTCTTGGCACAGGCAGTGCTCAGCCAAGTGCTACTCGAAATCACCAGGCCATTGCACTTCGACTTGATGGAGATATTTGGTTGTTTGATTGTGGGGAAGCCACGCAACATCAGTTTCAAAAAAGTAAATTAAAGATGGGTAAAGTAACCCGAATCTTCATTACCCACATGCACGGTGATCATTGTTTTGGTCTAGCTCCTGTGCTTTGTAGTATGACGGACAATTTAAACCCTGCCAATGCAGTGACGGATCCCGAGACACATATTCCTATTGACATTTATGGGCCCACACCACTTCGTTCATGGCTTCGAAACACGTTGAAATCAACTTATTCCAACGTCGGACGATCTTATCGAGTTCATGAACTATTACATGAGAACGATCCTGTGGATACCAATCAAGATCTTCACCCTTATGAATTACCCGGCCAAAATATATTTTTGGTAGACGGTGCGTTTACATTACCTTTATATAACTCTGCAGAAAAGGGATACCGAGTGCAAGCTGCACCGATTGTTCACTCAATTCCGTCTTTGGGGTATGTGATTCGAGAACCCGATTGGCCTGGTAAGGTCCATAATTTGATACCATTGATCAAGCAAAATATGGTCGCGTTGAAAAAGCTAGGCATTTCAAACCCGATGAGTTTATTAGGCCAAGTACAACGTACGAATGAAGCTTACGATTTACCGGATGGACAAACATTGGTGCCTCCTCCTGTTCGACCCGGTCGAGAAGTAGTGATTCTGGGGGATACAAAGGATCCGTCATCGATCATACCCATTACACACTCACCTACACTTTTGGTACATGAAGCTACCAATGCATTGACCCGATTAGATATGGGCAAGGAAGGTTCACCTATGCCTACATTGGAGGAAGTCGAGGCACGTACAAAGGATCATGGGCACTCGACACCACAAATGGCAGCAGCCTTTGCTAAAGCGATTGATTGTAAAAAGTTAATTTTGACACATTTTAGTGCTCGGTATCGAGGCGATGAAGAACAAGAGTCTTTAGAGGTGATGGAAGAAATTCGAAAACTAGCTATTGATGTATTTGATCAAAGAGATGCAGATATTCATTGTGCTCGAGACTTATGGTCGTATGAAATTAAGATGGATTGAAAGGCCATGATGAGTATACATATTTATTTAAAGACTGCTACATTCTCTTGCTAAATGACCAACCTAAATAAAAATTCTCATTTTTTAGCCCATTATCACCTCACATGTTTTTTTTTTTTTTTTTTTTTTACTAACCTTGTTGCATTTGTAGCATGTCATGGGTTGATGAGGCTCTCTTTTACTATACGCTTGACTTTTGTTTCGTCGAAAACTATCAAATTCATCAGACGCATTACCTAGACCTAAGTATCTATTTTCCGGCGCCCTTTCTCCTCTATGGCTCGGTGGGTTATAACTTGATTGTTGAAACATGGGCTTCTGAAAAGGAGTTGGTGGTTGTTGGAAGGTAGTTTGCTGCTGGAACGGAGGTTGTTGCTGAAACGCAGGCTGTTGGAAGGGAGGTTGTTGCTGAAACTCAGGCTGCTGGAAAGAAGGTTGCTGCTGGAAAGAAGGCTGCTGCTGGAAAGAAGGTTGCTGCTGGAACGCAGGCTGTTGAAAGGAAGGTTGCTGATAGGCAGGTTGTTGAGAGACAGGTGGTTGGAAGGCGGGTTGAAATGATGGTTTGTTAGGTGTTTGGTACACCTGTTGTGGTTGAAAAGCGGGTTGCTGGAAATTGGAGGGGGGGTAATTTGTTGGCTGGAAATTGGATGGAGGTGGAGAGCGGCTACGACTGTAACGTCTATATCGTTCGCGAGGAGGACTTCTTCTGGGTGACAGTCTTCTGGGCGAGGTTCTTCTGGGCGAGGTTCTTCTGGGCGAGGTTCTTCTGGGCGAGGTTCTTCTGGGCGAGGTTCTTCTGGGCGAGGTTCTTCTGGGCGAGGTTCTTCTGGGCGAGGTTCTTCTGGGCGAGGTTCTTCTGGGCGAGGTTCTTCTGGGTGACACTCTTCTGGGCGACACTCTTCTGGGCGACACTCTTCTGGGCGACACTCTTCTGGGCGACACTCTTCTGGGCGACACTCTTCTGGGAGACACTCTTCTGGGAGATACTCTTCTGGGAGATACTCTTCTGGGAGATACTCTTCTGGGAGATACTCTTCTGGGAGATACTCTTCTGGACAGCACTCTTCTGGGCGACACTCTTCTGGGCGGGCTTCTTGCTCTATCAGGAGAGGATCTACGCGGGGATTTGATAGGAGAGCGTGGTCTAGGACTTCTCCCACGACGTAAAGGAGAGGATCTGCGAGGGCTTCGACTTTGATGAGGACTTGAGCTATAACTCCGGCTGCTATAGCTACGACTGGTATGACGTCGGTATGCAGCCTCAGCAACATCCCTACTGGAGGACCTTCCCCTACTTTGACGGAAGGTTTCCCTTTCCTGCCTCTTTTGTAAAAGTGATTGAAAATAAGAATCCAAGTACCCCTTTTCCCAACCTTGTGCATCTATTTCTGATTTTTCATCCAGTATTAAATCATCCTGTCTATTTAATCCCTTGTAATAATCACCCACGGCTTCTACAAGGTCTTGGGTGGGTGGTGGGCGCGGAAATGGGAACTTCAAAGCACTGGGGTCGATTGGCTTATAATCGTCCGTCTATCATTTGATTTTTAATATATGTTTCCCTTTAATAAGTATATATTGGGCCCTTTTTTTTTTAATTTACCTGTGCGAGTAACATGATACCAGCTGGTAGTTCATAATAGTTTCTTGGAGGTGGTTGAGGAGGCGTCACAGGTATTCTTTGTTTCTGTTGCTGTTGTTGTTGTTGTTGGTGGTGTTGTTGTTGTTGTTGGTGTTGTTTCTGTTGTTGGTATTGTTGGTATTGTTGGTGTTGCTGTTGTTGCTGTTGTTGCTGTTGTTGCTGTTGTTGCTGTTGTTGCTGTTGTTGCTGTTGTTGCTGTTGTTGCTGTTGTGGTTGTTGTGGTTGTTGTGGTTGTTGTGGTTGTTGGATGATTTGTGGTTGATAATGAGAGTCTAAAGGCAATTGCCCGGTGACGACCTGTCTAATATGATGAATGACGTCTGAATCAAAAATGTTTTGATCACCCCAAAAAGAAAGAACCTTTGTAAAATTGGATGAGTCTTTTTGTGTCAAGATGTATCCCTTTTGAAAAATAAGCTCTAACAGTAAATATTTTTTTTACCTTGATGACTTTTGCTTTATATTCGGGCGACTCAGCAGCGTTATAAGCTAAGCGTAAAAGGGGAGGTAATAAAGGCAACATGGCATCACGCATCCAAGGCAATTGTTTTCTTGTACTAGTAGCTTATTGGCGTTAGATTTTTGATATATATATATATATATTTATAAATCTAAACTTTACGTATGGAACAAGATATCGTTGACTAAATAGATCATATGGATTCTTTCTTCCTGACCTTTACGAGTAGTTGCCAAGGATAAAATGTAATCGAGCAAGACATAAGCGTGAGTGGCAGTGTGACAGTGTTCGAAAACCCATATTTTACCAGCCTGAAACAAATATATGGATTTAGTTGGAAGGGTGACCTTTTCTTTGAAATTTTTACCTCGATATTTGCTTTTGAACATTCGTGCATGATCATGTGAAGAATGACACGAAAGTCTTCTACATTCTTTTTGGTTAGATCTTTTGAAGTTCCATCCAACATGACTTGGCAGAGTCTCTGAAAACAAGTGGTTGGTGAATTCTCCATGTCTAACAAAGATCTTGAGTTTAAATGTGTATAAGGAAAAAAGGAAAAAAAAGGGTCGTTCTTTTTCGATTAGACGTTGGTTAGTAAAGTATTGCGGCGGGTGCGTGCGCGAATTATCCAACCCGAGCGGAGGGGATTTGGGGGGTGTATCCAACCGCCCCGTGACGGTTTTTATGACCATGGCAGCACAAGTATGTAATGCCATTCTAGCGTTATAACCACCCTAGCATGCATTGTCATTTATTGAGAACAATCAAACAATGGGGGGGGGGAGATATACAAAGTTTTTTTATGCGTTGTCTGCATTTTATGTGGTGCTTTTGAAAAAGAATTTGGGGTTTTTCATGCCCGAGTCAAATTCAAGTGTAAATCAAGTGTTTATAATCAAAACGCATAGATAAATGACACGATATGACAATATCTTTTGAAACCGTTTTCATGAATAAGCTTTTATGGCTGAAAGCACCGTCACACAAAAGCACCCATTTTTATAAAAAAAATGACCGTTCCACTTTTTTGGGGGTTTTCTTCTAAGGCAATGGATATTCAAGTAGCTTCTGATAGTAATAAGCCAATCTTTTGTGTAGAGTGTAACGATCAAGAGGTGAGACCAGAACAAACATTTACTAGAGAAGACTATGACTTAATAGCATACATAGGCCTCTGTTTTCTGTGAACAGTGTGATGAGGACTTTTGCGAAGTGTGCCATGGTAAAAAAGAATTTGGCCCAGAGATGAAAAAAACTGATTTTTTTTTGTATAGACATGCTTCATCGTACTGGATCTCGTAAACTTCATACAGCTAAACAATTGACACCTCATACGAAGCAACCCGCTGCTTTAGAAGACACGCTTGAGACAGTTGGAACCAATGTACAAAAGGACGATGCTTGCATGAAGCAAGCGCTTTTAGAAATGGACGGTACGATTATTAATAGCAGTGGTCCTACGTTTGGTGACTACATGACAAAAAGGTTTAAAAAAAAAAATTAGGACCCAATAAGGTGGTTTTTTAACCCGACATATTACGCAATAGATCCAAGACTGTGCCTTTGCGTTTGAATGCAGAGGAAAGACAATATTTGAGATTGTAAGGGTTTACAAGTGAGGGAAGAAAGTTTTTTGTTGTTGACCTCCTGCTATTTTATTAGGCTTGAAGCAGCATTGAACGTATCTGAATACACAGGTAAAGATCATGGGGAATATAGGTAGAAAAGTGACTAATAGAGGGGATGTAGATAAAATTGATATTATTTCTTATTCCAACAAGGCCAAACGAATCGTGAGTCAAATCAAGGACTTATGTGCTA
This sequence comes from Mucor piriformis, assembly GCA_943193625.1. NCBI lineage: Eukaryota > Fungi > Mucoromycota > Mucoromycetes > Mucorales > Mucoraceae > Mucor > Mucor piriformis. The sequence goes on along the minus strand of OW971869.1, from coordinate 2,470,082 downwards.
TTATTGCCGGTTTATTAGTATCTGGAGATTATAAAGTGGGAGGACAATTATTTGCCAAAAAGAACGTACGTGAAAATGAACAGATCTTTCAACGCATCTTTGAAGTGGGTAGACGGTAGGTTTTTCATGCAAAAAGTTTTTTATTTTATTTTTTTAACCTATTGAAAAAAGTCACAAGATTATGAACCCTGAAAAGATGAGATCCACATATGGCAAGTTAATGTACATGTTGATGGATTCCGTTATCCCTGAGGTTGAAGATTACCTTGGTTTTTCATGCGTGATTCCTATCAAAACGGTGTATGATTTCTTGAAAAGTCGAGAAAGTGTCGAGGTCTTACATGATGATAATATCGTGTTAGCGACTCGTGAAATCACTCCTGAATTTAAAACTCGACAACAAATCGATGCAGAAGTTCAGCGTAAACAAATTGCTATTCAAGCCGTCTGTGAAAACCATGCAAATGAAAGAATTTCCAAGCAAGATATTGAGCGCTGTTTATTATCCATGTCGGATAACAATGCTTTTTTAAAAGCGAATCGGTAAACTCTAAACCCTGCTTCTAGAATATATGTTCTAATCCATATATTGATAGAGATCCATGTGATAAAATGTTGAAATACCTTTCAAAATACTTTAATCCTACTAAAAACGATCAAGGCTATTCATTAGCCATCAACGCAGGTAGGAACGGACACAGACTTACGCATTCCCATTCAACACAATATACATATGTGCATCAATCGTTAAGTTTATGGAGAGAGATTATGAACGAAATGTTCTTGCTTTGGAGCATGGCGGATGAAGATTTGATATCCCCTAGTGCATACAGACTCACAAATACAGGTCAAGGATTACAGCGTATCCAACCATGCCCCAATATTTCAAGAGCCATGCACAAGATTTTAAACCTTACGCAAAAGAAATGTGGATCCTGGGTTGGCAGTAGTGTAGTTCACTTGGGCGATAAGAATGTGCCCAACGCATTCATGTTTATTGACAAGTATAACCAGGTTGCACGTATCTTAACACCCATCATTGGAACATTGGATAAATTGGAAACACTTGAGGCTGATGCAGATGTTGCAGAGTATGTTTCTAGTGAATTCGGTGGTGTAGAACAATGCAGAAAAGACATTCTCCGTAAGTTTTTTTAAGGTTTTTTTTTTCATATTAGGGGGAGAGGGGCGAGAGGACCACTTCTTTTTAACCTTGTTTCTGTTTAGATGATTTGTTTAGACATGGATTTGATGGTTCGGGTGGAGATAATTACTTTGATGCAGGTAGTTGTATAGACGGCAGACTTACATCAGCTTGGAACTGTAAGTAATTGTGTGTGTATGGTATTCCTGTTATTAAACCCTTAAAATCTAGGGTGCTCAACAATTGAAAAGAAGAAATTCTTTCCTATATTTCTAATGACGGTATGTTAATTTTCTGTGGCTGTCGCTAGGGATCTCAATCTAATTTTAATTGAGTATAGGGTTTTGTTGGATTTGATGGAAGTGAATGGTAGATAGATTAGAGACAAGAAATAAATAAATCAGTTTGTGAAGATCACAAAAGACGATCAATTTTGCTACCAATAACTCGGGGCATGCTTTTGTTTAATTTGCATGCTCCTTTTTATTTATTACTATTGAGCAAAAAGAATTGGAAGAAAGCTTGAGAGTGAGACAGCGAAAGGGGGGTCGCATTGCCAATTACTACTGTGTTTATCATTTTTCATCAACGAGCGATGTCCTTCTACACACAGGCACACGACCTCCTTTTTCGCCGAGCAACGGAATGTCACTTCAGGTAATACAGTTAAGGAGTAAGTAAGCATATCTAATGTAAAAAAGGAGACAAATGACAGTTAAAGTTATTAGCCTGTTGTTTATTTTTATATGTGGAATATATACAAACGTCGTTTTGATAATTACTACGTGATCTACAGTATGTCTTTTTCCTTCCCCTTGTTGCGGATAAATCATGTACATAAAATACCCCTACTGAGTCAAACGAAAAAGGAATTTATGTGTTGCCTCCTTTTACATCTTTTTTTGGTGTAGTTAAGGGTGTGCTATGGAAAGAAAGAAAGACATAGCAACCCCCACTTACCCAATATTTGGATCCGAATTTAGCTAGTGCTTCTTTTTTGTCAAAGAGTTTGGCCTCTTTTTGCCCCTTTTTTTATATTTATATAAATATAAATTTTTCAGCCTTCATTTTGGAGTAACCACAGTAAGTGCCTTGTAGCAACCCCTTGTTTTTTTTTGGAGGGTAGAGAAGCATATGATTAATTGATAGAAAGATAGTCATGACTTTAATGATTAGTAAATATTATGGATTATTTAATCTAGAATAATGCTGTCACATATAGACAAACACAAATATTTATGCACTATCCCAATAATAACATGTACACCTCCTATTCATGTAACAAAAGCAAAAAAGGCCCATTTTTTAACCCAACAGATTAAAATATGTATCGTGTTTAAAACATTTTTTGTAACATTTTTTTCACGCCAACCTGAGGTTCCCCAATCTATTGAACATATTTAAATCCAAACAGAATTATATATATCAGATGTACAAACACCTGCCCCTAGGACTTTTTTTTTTCTCCCTTGTTCTCCTATCCCCTCATATATAAAGCTCGCTTTAATGTATCAGTCATGACCCTTTTTTACACTTCTTTTTTTTGTAATTCTAATTCTTTTTTCGTTGTTTTTTTCTTCCTTATATAAATATATAAACCCTTATATAAGTTTATGTCTTTATAACACTTTGTCTGTATAGTAAAAAGTATAGTGGCAAAAAAACTTTTTTCAACAAAAAAAAAAAACTTTTTTTGAAACGCGAATATATAAAGATAATAAACAAAGATCAACATTTTCATTATATTAAAAAGGTAAAAAAAATAATTATAATTTTCCTCTCAAAATATCTTACATAATAAAAACAACCGTTTTTTTTTTCTCTCTTGATTGAAATTAAAAAGAAATGACAACCGCAAACGAATTTAAATCAAACTTTATGGAAAATAATCAAGGTTGGAATCAACCGTCTTACGATCAAGATATAAAACATAATAGTCGTGTACATCTACGTCACTTTAGTGCAAATGACAGTCATTGTATTCGAACTAATTCTTTCCCGTCCGATATTGACAAACAGCAAAGGTAAATTGTTCATCTTTTTTTTTTCTCCTCAAAAAAAAACAGGGATAAATGTAAAAAAGGGAAAACAGGTGGCAATTAAAAAGGGAGTGCTAAAAAAAAAGCGGGGCAAAAGGAAAACACCCTGAGGAAAAAAAAAGACAAGTAAAGGGACCTTCATCTAAAATTAGACCTCTTTTTTTTTTTATTAGGAGACTTCGCTTTGATATAGTGCTTGAAGGTAATTATTAATTTATCATCTCGGAAAATTCAACTCATATTTTTATTAATAGCTGCTACTGCAGTAACACAAAAAGCAGAAGAATCCGCCATCACTTATTTGAATCGTGGTCAAGTGTATGGAGTTCAATTAAATGATAAACAGGGTCTTAATGAGGTCATTACCAGCACGCTTTCGATTGCCTTTCATTCCTCATCACACCGTCGAATTGCAGAAAGTTATTGGAAATTCTGGGTGACTCAGCAAAAGCAAGCCGAAGTACGAGCTATTGATATAGGTATATTTATATATTTATAGGGGGCCAATTTGGCAGGGTGAGACTAACCTTATTATTATAGATGCAAATCAATCCACTGGAATTTCTGATCTCAAGTTCCCTAGCTTTGATAAAATTACATTTAATTGGAATGGTCGCTTTGGATCGAAAATCTATGTTCGATTTAAATGTCTGTCGACTGATTTCTCAAGAATAAAGGGTGTCAAGGGTATCCCTCTTCGAACTCAAATGGAAAGTCGTGTTGCCGATAATCAAACACAAGATGAAATTTGCTTCTGTAAAGTTAAGCTCTTTAGAGACAAAGGTGCTGAACGCAAGAATAAAGATGACGCCAAACAAATATCCAAACAACTCGAAAAAGTCTATGGTAAAAAATATATAGAAGCAATGAATCAATTCATATTAACTTTTAGTCACAGGGAAAGCGAATGAACAGTCGTTGCCTCTGATGTACAATGTATCTTTACCCTATTCCGTATTTGGGGAAATTCCCACTTCTTCAACCCTAGATTCGTTTGAACACGCAGTGGATGATCTAGCGGTGCCATCGCAAATGAAAACCCCCGCAAGGTATCATACGCGAATCATGACGGCCCCTAATTCTATATTCTATCAAAGCAATCGAGCCAATAATGGGCGAGGTCGAAAATCCGTCTCATCTATACTACCTCCATTCACTCGCATGTCTACAGAACCCACCACGTTGTTGTATGAATCCGTGCCCAACAACTTTATTTCCAAAACCAAGGACAATTATGATTTCCACAACTATCTCAGTCAACAACAACAAGCATTGGCCTCATTACCCACCATTGATACAAACACACGTCATGCACGCACTCCTTCCACCTTATTACATCCATCGGGTGAAAGTTACTGCAACTCTATCAATGCATCTTTTGATGATGACTTGCCTCCTCTTACAGCGGATATACATACGCCTGGTACACAACCTCCTACGGAATTTGGGCATACGATTGCATATGATAAAAAGATCTTTCTGAATCATGTGATGACTCCGGATCTCATGATGGATTTCCAGCCTATGCTATCGTCCATTTATGATGTATTTACACCTGAAGAGATTCAACAGCCACCTGAAGCGTGTATTATCTCACCTTCACAAGAAGAAGTGTATTCTCCCGAACAACGTCGTGACTACTTTTGCAGCATGGAGACAAGTCATATTTCACTGTTACAACAGCAGCTACAACTTCACAATGAAACGGCGAGTAACATTATCTTGAACAATAGCTCGGTATCGAATTTGCTTTTATTATCACCTCCACCTTTACAACAACCCAAGAAACGTACGCATGATTTGATTGAACATCAAGATAGTATGGATGAAAAACGTATCTTGACATATTCTAGTAATCCATCGCATATCACCTTGTCAAGTAATTGTAGTAGTACCAGTAGTAATTGTAGTATAAATAGTGACACTGCGAATCCTCTTGTCAAAAAGCTTCGTTATTCACCCTAATAAAATTCAAGTCAAAAGAAAAAAAATAATAGAGGAAGCATTGTTTTGTTGCTGTTAAATGATGTATTTACGGCACGGACAAAAACAATGTCATGTATATGTACGTGAGTTGTTGTGTACGGGATTACCTTTTTGACTTTAATGAAGATTTTGTCAAAAATTGAACCCGATTAGGAAATAGCGCCACGTTAGACTGACCTGTACAACAAGGAAATAGTTTAGCTTGAAAACAAACTGCAGCACATGTAAATCCCAAACCCCACACAACTTTTCTTTTTTTTTTGGTATATAAGTTCTAGTAGTTTTTTTTAAAAAAAACTCTTATTTCCGGTGGGTTTTTTTAAATTATCTTGTCATGACAACTACAACGTTTCAGTATGTGGGTGGTGCTGCGGTAGCCACGTTAACACTTTTGGGTGCGATTTATCATGATCGTGCCGTCTTTGATGAAAGACGTAAAGATATTAAAACACAGCCTGGATGGCCATTGATTGGTAGCCTTCCATTTTTAATCCAGTACAAGCATCGTATACATGATTTTTTATTGGAAGGGTTTAATCAGTTGGATGGATTGACAATGTAGGTTTTTTTTTGTTTTGTTTTACACTGTTGTATTTATTATTTAAAATAGTACGTTTTCTGCTCTTGGTATGCCGCGTCATATTGCCACTCTGGAACCACGTAACGTAGAGCATGTTTTGAAGAGTAAGTGATCTATTTAAATGAAAAAAAAAGGTTAGTGGTAACAATAACAATTTAATATCTAGATAATTTCGAAAACTACATTAAAGGACCTGAATTTCATGCATCCATGGTAGATTTATTTGGTAATGGTATCTTTAACGCCAATGGAGAAGATTGGAAGTATCAACGAAAGACATCTAGCCATATATTCAATGTAAAGAACTTTCGAGATCAATTTACAGAGTAAGTAGTAGCAAATTTTATTTCATGTACCAAAAAAAAAGAAAGAGAACTCATCGCTCTATTAGTGTATTTGTTCAAGAAATTAATTATATGTCAGAAAATATCTGGGATAAAGCAGCAGAAAAGAACGAAGTGGTTGATTTTCATGACATCATGTATAAATTTACACTAGATTCTTTCATCTTGTAAGTATATAATTGTCTTTTGCAATGCTAGACCCTTAAAAATAATGCATACTCTCTTAGGCTTGGCTTTGGTGTTCATTTGCACGCTCAAGCGTCAACAGAAAAAGTTCCTTTTGCAGAATCTTTTGATGAAGCCCAAAAGACTACCTTTTCAAGATTTATCAACCCAATCTGGCCCATCACTGAACGTCTCCAACGTTTCACAATGCCATGGAAACCCAGTATGAACCATCACTTGAACGTAGTAGATTCATTTGCTCGTCAAGTTACTGAGAAGCGACGTCAAGAAATAGCTAACGGAGAAGTACATGGTGATTTACTTTCTCGGTTTATGGATGCACGTAATGCTCAGGGCGAATTACTGAACAATGACGAGCTTCGTGATATAGTGTTGAATTTTGTGATTGCAGGTCGTGATACGACAGCCCAAGCACTTTCTTGGACATTTTACATGCTTCTTTGTCACCCACGTGTTGAAGAGAAACTTTTGGACGAAATAACCAAGTGTATTACAAAAGATACTTTGAAGGATTCGCCTGAGCTGTATAATGTGATTAAAGACATGACCTATGCTCATGCAGTGTTTTATGAGGTGTTGAGATTGTACCCTTCAGTGCCATTAAACCAAAAGTATGCGCTGGATCATGATATTTGGCCTGATGGCACAAAGGTGAAGAAAGGAGATTATATCTTATGGTGTCCGTATGCACAAGGGCGGTGTGAGAAAGTATGGGGAAGCGATGCGAAAGAGTTTAAGCCTGAACGATGGATCAATTCATCTGGTGAGCTTGTGAGAGAGAGTGCAGGACAATGGCCAGGTATGTGAAAGTGCATGTATAGGTTACATGTTGTACTCACCTCTATTCTTGATAATTTAGCTTTCCATGCGGGACCCAGAGTGTGTTTGGGACAGAATTTGGCTACATTGGAAGCGCTTGTAGCTATTATTTTCTTGTTGAGAAAGTACAAGTTTAGTTTAATGAAGGGACAGGATATTACCTATCAAATCTCGCTTACACTGCCAATGATGCATGGTTTGAAGGTAATGGTCGAAAAGCGCCTACAGTGTTTTAGTCTAAAATGAGACGATTTTAAAAAAAAAATAGACACTGCATAAAATAAATGAGACAAGTGAACAAAATATAAAAGACAACCGACTTTTTTTTGGTAGACACAAGCCAAAAAAAAGTAGATGGAAACACAAAGACTTACCTGTATCGTGGATTAATGTAGCGGTAACTCCAAAGGATGTGTTGGTTTTTTAGTGGGACGGCTACTACTAGGTAATGCAATCCCCTTTCTTTTGGGAGCTGTCTTCAGTCTGCACAATCTTTCTGGTCTTTTGCCATTTTCGCGCAGCTCAAAAAGAATATGTTGGAAATTCAATGTAGCAGCCATATCGATTCCAAAGACGATGGAAAAGAGTCTTGTCAGAAGTCATGAACTCCAAACATTTATGGTTTTTGCACCTAAATCAAAACCATTAAACTTTTAGTTTTCTTTTTTGATTTTTACATCAAAAAAACTTTTACCTTAAAAGGCCATGACATGTAACAGTGGGATACTTTTCTCTTTGAAAAGGTCTAGGGTTCGGTACTTTTTTGAATTTTTCGAGCTCGCCGTTTTCACAGGCAGGACAAAGACTAGAAGTTTTGAACTCGTCAATTAAATACACCTGAAAGCCTTCTTTTGCTAGCATTCTTCTCATTCCGATACCTTTAATGGGCTCATGGAACTTCACATTTACGGCAGACCAGTTACCAATGATTATCACAGTATCATCTCCAAACTTGGATCGAAGATTTCTGGCTAGCCGTTTGTCTGATTGCTGCTGATTTATGTAACTTGAAAGTTTCATTTTTCGGAACGGTAAACAATTATTTTCCCGGTTTTCTGCAGCAGGTACATCTTCATTTGAATAATAGTTTCTCAAGACCGGTGTGACGTTGGCTCTCTCCTGAAAGTATTGAACAAACTTATCTCCATTGACTGTTGAAGATTTATGATTCGACAACGACAATTCGGCAGCTATAACTTCATCGGGCTTCAATCTTTCACGGAGTTTCTTGAATTTCTGGGATTTAATTTCAATAGCTCTTTGGTTACTAGTGTATCTGTACGTTCTTTTATTTTCCATAGTGCTTTCCTCGTGCATGCAATAGAGGATGTCGCGACGACCAGGATCAACCAACACACACTTTCCAACACTAGACAACAGCTCTTCTTTTTCCAGCTTATCAACATACTGGAATTCCTCTTCAACTTCCTTTGTTTTTCTATTAGCTCCACCACTACCACCTTTCTTTGTGTCAAGATTTTGCTTCAATATAGACACACCAACACCATCAGTAAATAGCATTCCTCTAAACCTCATTTCTTTTCTTTCACCTTGTGGCTTCATTGCTTTTTTTGTAGAATCAAAGACAGTTCCCCATACTACTTCTTTGTCCAAATGACTGATAACAGGATTCTTCAAAATTTGGGTGTTTAAAATAAGAGTATCGATTGTCATATAGGACGGTATGAATGTTCTTCTCAACGGAAAGCAGTTGAAAGATTTGCCTTGAAGGATTTCACACATACTTGAAAGTTTATAATAAGCTTTTAAATGCTTCAGGGTGTTTGCTTTACAGTCATAGTAGATAGAGTCTTTGGTAAACTGATAATCTTTAGGATAAGCGCTAAAGAGGTTGCGAATCATATCGACATCATGGGAAGATAAAAATTCTTTTGGTAGGCCGTCGATTTTTCCAGAAGAAATCATCGTTTTGATTTTACTACATTGATCAACAATAGCCTTTACTGCCTCCATCACTTCTTTTTCCGAGTTCCCTTTCTTCTTCATTTCAACTTGTGATGTCTCTATTCGTTCATTCTTTTTCAAAAGTATGTTCAAGAACATACGTAGCTTATTTCCGAATTGTAAAAAGATTCCGTTCAGGTACGCTGTACTTATTTTTGTTACTTCATACGAGGCTATTTGATGTGCATATTTCAAGTTGATTGGCTCATATGAACTATGTTGAAAATATAAGTCTCGATGTTTGTTGATAAGTTCTCGGTAGATGGCTGACTTTGTGGACTTTGTTTGTCTAGTTGGTTTATAGCTTTGAAGAAGTGATAGAAAGACTTCTCTGTAAAAATCAACATTGGCAAAATCCTCAAGGGCAAAGCCAGGATCATTTTCCAGCTCTTGAATGAAGATGTACTTCAAAAAGGCAAATGTATGCGTTACAATAGTATGAACAGTGGATACGAGTGTCCTGAGTAGCGGAACATACTGTGGCTTCCACCCAATACCAGTGATTGAGCTTTTAACCGCTATGATTTTTAGAGGAGGTTCCATAAAGAAAAGGAAGAAAAAAAATGAATTGATATCATTTCTTTTATTTATATCATTGTTTTATGTGATTTATTGTTTTATGTGATTTATTGTTTTATGTGATTTATTTTAAAAAATTGTTTTGGCTTGTGCCTACAAAAAAACACCCTTCAGTCTAACTTATTCTCCAAAACAATCTTTAATCGTCTTATTTATTTTATGCGGTGTCTAATTTATTTTTAAAAAATAATAAATTAAAAATTACCCTCTTTTTATTTCCTCTTGTACAAATGGTGTGTAATACCAGTGTTGAATTAAGAAAATAATTGAAAAACTTATGAAAGTATAGCTTAGGTTCATTCTAGTTCAAAATCGACAAGGTAAAACCAGATTAGCTAAATGGTATGTTCCATACGAAGATGAGGAAAAGGTAAAACTTAAGGGAGAAGTCCATCGACTTATTGCACCAAGAGATCAGAAACATCAGAGTAACTTTGTCGAGGTAATGAATACAAGAGAAGCAATAATTTCGAGAAAGAGATTAACATGATGACTTGTAGTTTCGTAATTATAAAATTGTATACCGTCGATACGCTGGACTCTTTTTTTGCGTCTGTGTCGATGCCAATGATAACGAATTATCGTACTTAGAGGCTATCCACTTTTTCGTCGAGGTACTAGATGCTTTCTTTGGTAACGTATGTGAATTGGATTTAGTGTTTAATTTCTACAAGGTAAGCCGAAAATTGGACACCAAAAAATTGCTTACAATTAAAATTCATAGGTTTATGCTATTTTGGATGAAGTGTTTCTGGCTGGAGAAATAGAAGAGACGAGTAAAAATGTGGTCTTGACAAGACTTGATCATTTGGATAAATTAGAATAATTTTTTTTTCTCGTGTACCTGCATTGATATCCCCTCTTTATTTATAAAGCCCTCTCTTGACGACATTCTCTTTTTTTTTGTGTTCCCACGCACGCACACGGATTAAAACTCATAAGCCTTCCCGTTTTTTTCTATTTTTTTTTTTTTCTCCTTTTTCCTCTTGTTAGTATCTTTGACGACAGTTTCTCTCATGTCTGTTTACAACCATCGACCCATGGTTCCAGCTAATCAAACACGCTTGTTGGAGCTATTAGAAGCTATCAAGGTGGAATACGACCAACTTAGTCAAGATGCTCAAATCACAAAAAGCCAACGAGACGAGTACGAGCATAAAGGTAAGAGGAAAAGATGTTTGCCCAGTTCGTATTTCACTCATCGTGCTTCTATCACAGTGAACAGTCAAATACAAGAAATGAATATATTTCAGCAAACCTTGTTAGATTTAGAACGAACTCAACAAGTTTTAAAGAAACAGTTACGTGTTTTTTATTGTGTTTTATCATTTCTCTATATTGACTATCTTTACACAATAGATATGAGGAAGAGATTTCTAGATTGAGATTGCAATTGGATCAAATGCAACATGGAGGAGGGTACACAGCACAACCAGAGCCAATGAAAGCACCACCCCCACCACCATTGATTTCATCAGGGTCTCCGTTAGTGAACGTACCCCATTTTGGGCCTCCACCCACCCAACAACAACAACAACAACAACAACAACAACAACAGCAGCAGCAGCAGCAACAGCAACAGCAACAGCAGCAACAGCAACAGCAACAACAACAGCAACAGCAACAGCAACAGCAACAGCAACAGCAACAGCAACAGCAACAGCAACAGCAACAGCAACAGCAACAGCAACAGCAACAGCAACAACAACAACAACAACAACAGCAACAACAACAGCAACAACAACAAGTAGCACCACCAAATAGCGTTCGAATGAATAAACCTCCTGCTCCTGCTGTTAATAACGCCATCAGTTTCAACGATCTTGATCCTGAGAGTGTTCCTGCTAATATGAAGGTAGAAGGCCAAGATTGGTTTGCATTGTAACGTATACATCCACTTTATAAGGAGAATCTGTATGACTTATATAATCTATTAGGTTTAATCCCAAGGTACCTAGGTATCTCAAGGTAGATCTTGTTTATACTTTGGAGCATGATAGTGTGGTATGCTGTGTCAAGTTTAGTATGGATGGTCGATTTTTGGCTGCAGGATGTAATCAAGCCACCTATATTTATGATACAATGACCTCCACTCGTGTAGCGCAAGTATAGAATTTTTTTTTTTTGTTACACTTGTAAAAAGGGGGGTTGTAGGGTGCTAACATTATTTTTTGTATAGTGTACTTCAGGATGAAAGTGCTGGTAGAGATGGCGATTTATATATTCGATCAGTTAGCTTTAGTCCAGATGGTAAATATTTAGCTACGGGTGCAGAAGATAGAAGAATTAGAGTAAAGTGTTTTATTTGTATGTGTATGTTTTGTTTTTGTTTTTAATTAACCTAAAATTAGATTTGGGAAATATCGAAGACACGTATTCGCTGTGTATTATCAGGACACGAACAAGATATTTATTCACTCGAGTTTAGCCGAGATGGACATATCTTGGTGTCTGGTTCAGGTGATCGTACGACTCGAATTTGGAATTGGATGGACGCTAAATGTTTACATACTTTGCGTATTAGTGAAGTGGATCAAAGTGATCCAGGCGTGACTAGTATTGCAATTTCACCAGATAGTCGATTGGTGGCTGCGGGAAGTCTGGATAAAATTGTACGTGTATGGGATGCAGCTAATGGTACCTTGTTGGAACGTTTAGAAGGGCATAAAGACAGTGTTTATTCAGTTGCGTTTATGCCGGATGGTAAAACGTTGGTCAGTGGTAGTTTGGATAAAACTCTGAGATTATGGCAATTGGGTGGTGATAGATCGAAGAATCCTTGTATTCAGATATTCTCTGGTCATAAAGATTTTGTTCTTTCGGTCGCTACTACGCCAGATGATCGTTGGATTGTGTCGGGCTCAAAAGATCGAAGTGTTCAATTTTGGGATCCTCGTACAGGTCAAACTCAATTCATGCTACAAGGACACAAAAATTCCGGTAAATGAAGACATACATTGATATCCCAGCAAACTAACATGATTTATTAGTGATATCGGTTGCTACAAGTCCTGGTAGAAGACCCTTATTTGCTACAGGATCTGGTGACAACCGTGCAAGGATCTGGAGTTATGATTCTGTTCCTCCATCTTAAGCCAATCAACACGCACGATCTCTTTTTTTTCTTTAAATCCTTTTTTTTTTCTCTCTATTGTTGAATCTTCTAATTTTTTTTATTCTAAAACCTTAAAATGCAATACACATCTATTATCAAAAAGTTCAATCAGAGCAACGATTGTTCCAAAAGAAAGAAAAAAGCACCATTTTGCAAAATCTGTTTGAAACAGAGAATTGTGACTTTAAGATGGTATGTTCCACCAATCATTTGTCATTGCGATCCATCAAATCTTGAAAAAAAAAAGTGTGAGTCTCATCTTTTTCTCTTCCTCTTTTGCAGTGAAAAAAAAAAAGAATGATACCAGTCAACCATATTAAAACGCTTATTATCGACAATTATGACTCTTATACCTTCAACTTGTTACAACTCTTTGAGAACGATACCAATGTTATTGTCATTCGTAACGACCAGTTCACTTGGTAAGTCTTTGCCCCGCTATTGTTCGCCCTTACCTTCCCCTTAAATACCGTATCCTAGGGATGAGTTTGTTGTGAAGGTCTTGCCTTATTTTGATAATGTCATTATTTCTCCTGGTCCCGGAAGACCTGAAAGAAATGAGGTAATAATACATATAAACTCCCTGTTTGGAATTATATATACTCATGTCATGTAGGATTTTGGTATTTGTACCCAACTGTTACAAGCTCAATTGGATCCCAATCAATCAGAGTACCATCGTCCTATATTTGGTGTTTGTTTAGGTCACCAAGGTATTGGTCATTTATTTGGCGGCAAAGTGATTTATGCTCCCCGAATTATGCACGGTCGTATGTCTCAAGTGCATGTCAAAGAATCTGCCAAAGATTACAACGATGTGCTTTACACTTGTCCTAGTCCTTTTTGGGCTGTCAGATATCATTCACTGATTGTTGAAAAGGAGTGTAAGTTTAAAATCCTACTCAAGATAATAGAAGCCAAGTATTGACAATAGAGGTTCTTATTAGCATTACCAGAGGATTTAATCGTTACTGCGTTTTGTTATGAAAATGATGCCGACATGAGTGCCTTGATGAACGCTTCTTTTCTAGCAGATAACGATGATGAAGGAATCGAAACCAGAAACCATTTCTTGGATCCTATTAAAGAAGAAGATAGTGGACAGATTACCATCATGGCTTTTCAACACAAGCATTTACCCATTTGGGGTGTGCAATTTCATCCAGAATCGGTCTCTACGGAACATGGATCCAAGATGATGCAGAATTTTCAGACAGAAACTTACCACTGGATGATGAACAAGGTAGAATCACGTGTTTGCCATGTGTGATAAAGCGATTTAATAGCATGTTACCTATAGGGAAATAGACCGGTTTCGTTTACTCCCATCGATGCTTACCTGAAGGGTATCTCAGCTGCGCTACCTAAGCCTTCCACACAAGCTGTCAGTGAGAGCAGGTTTGAATTATACTCCAAGACAGCAACCACTTGGATTGAACCGGAATCGTTTGTGGATGAATTATTGTCGACTCAGGGAAATCATTTTATTGGATGGTTAGACAGTAGTCGAAAGGCATCACCCTATTCTCGCATGTCGATCTTGTCTACCGACCCTGCCATCCAATACACATACTCTACATTACACAAGGAATTAAAGTCAACGTACAGAAACGGAAAGGAAACTGTGTGTACATTACAAGATACATTCTTCGATTATATATCTACATTATTAGCAGAAACAGGCAAACCAGCATGTGTAGATACAAATGTAAAAGATCTGGAATTTCAAGGTGGTTTGATGGGCTATTTTGGCTATGAGATGAAGCGAGAAAGTATGCAAGGGTATGTGACACCAAAGGAACAAGAATGTCATTGTCAACAACACGGTGCATTAAATTGTTGTCCTTGTGTGGAAGAACCCGATGCAGCGTTTCAACTCGTTGACCGGTTCTTAGTATTTGATCAACTGAAGAGACAAGTTCATATTTGCTGTCTTGTTAGTAAAGAGCAACAAGAAGTTGGATTTTATCATGCTAAAGATGCGAATAAATGGATGGAGGAACAACGATTGAATATATTAAAAACTAGCGAGATATTGCGTAAAAGAAGAGTGCTAGATGATTTTATTGGTTTGACACCTGTCTCTTCCGCATGTAGTACACCTACACCACCTTCTGTAGCCATGGCCAATGTATTTACAGCTGATGTTGAGCATCAAGATTATCTCAGGACCATTGAACAATGTGTTAAGAATATCAGACAAGGAGAAGCATATGAAATTTGCTTGACTACAAGGTTCAGATTAAACCTACCAAAACATATTACGACAGAACCATCCGACCCTACTTTATGGCGTCTTTATACCCGGTACCTTCGAAAAAACAACCCTGCTCCCTTCTCAGCTTTGATCATCTTTCCTCGGTTAGGTATTTTGTCCTCAAGTCCGGAAAGGTTCCTAAAGATCTCAAGTGATCAAGTAGCAGAGATGAAACCTATTAAAGGAACTGTGGCTAGAGTCTTGTCGTGTGTTTGTAAAGAAGGCACTTGTGATTTTGGTCAAGAGTGTCTGGATAAACAAATTTTAAAAGACGAACTTGTGAAGCAACAATTATGGCAAGATGTGAAAGAACGAGCGGAAAACTTGATGGTAAGACAGGAAAAGTAGAGAACTGTTTACAAGAATACTAATGTCGTTGATTAGATTGTGGATCTCATTCGTAACGATTTAGCTCAAGTGTGTAAACCAACCAGTGTACGAGTTCCTAAATTAATGCACGTTGAAAGCTATGAAAAGGTCCACCATCTGGTGTCGACTATTCGAGGTACTTTATATAAGGATGTTAGTAGTGTAGAGGCGGTGAAGAAATGTTTCCCACCTGGTTCGATGACTGGCGCACCCAAGTTACGCTCAGTGCAGTTACTAGATGGGTTGGAAAATCATAAGCCTCGAGGCATCTATTCAGGTTGTTTAGGATATTTCTCGTTTAATGGCAGTGCCGATTTTAATGTGGTGATTCGAACTGCGGTAGCGTCTACCAAGGATGTGGTTGAGGTATCCGTAGGAGGTGGTGGAGCCATTACGTTTTTATCGGATCCTGAACAAGAATGGAAAGAAACCTTATTAAAGACAAAAAGTGTGGCACCAAGGTAAGTCAATATATATAGAAAGATAAACATATTTTTATTCATATTTATCATAATTGTTATATGTAGTGTCAAAGAATTCCTTGAAGATCAATAACTAAATAATAAAGGCACTTAATAATAATTGTCTGGTGAATAATGACGTGGTTGATAATAATAACGGCTTGTAGGTTGTGGGGCTGGAGGAACATCTTGGTATGAATCATATCGTGTATCATACCCCCTTGGTCTCATATTTCCTCTTGAATTCTTTCTCGATAATCTAATGTTTTCTTCTTCTCGTAAATTGCCATATGATTTTCGGCGAGGTCGATAACCTTGTCTTTGGGGTGGTGGCACAGGAGGGTAATAGTAATCTTCTTGTGGGTAATCATACACTGGTCCATCATAATATTGGTAATAATCTCGTTGATAAGGACTTCTCCTTTGTTCATCGGGTGAATTGTTAGATGGCATTTTGCCTTTATGGAATCGTCGGTCTTGTTGAGATGGATCGGATTTGGAAGGAGTGGGTCTAGGCCTGATTTGTTCATCTTGGATATTTAAAGATTTTAACATATCTGCTAACTCGTAAAGCTTGGAAACCATCATCTCTTTAATTTCTTCTCGGTTGGGTCGGCCTGCTTCCACCTCGTGTTGGTAATTTGCCCTTGGTGGTAGTGGTCGATCGTTATAGTAGTTTGGCGTGCTGGGTAGGTTTAATGAGGGTACGTTGTGTGCTACATTATGGTTAGGAGATACGTTATAGCTCAAAGGTATGTTGTGCTGGGAAGGGCCGTTGTGTTTGGGAGGGCCATTATGTTGTGAAGGTCCGTTATTTTGTGAAGGTCCGTTATTTTGTGAAAGTCCGTTATTTTGTGAAGGTCCGTTATGTTGTGAAGGTCCGTTTTGCTGTGTAGGTCCGTTATGCTGCGAAGACCCATTGTGTTGTGGGGGTCCGATATGCTGCGAAGGTCCGCTATGAATTGTGGGTACACTCAACATGTCTATCGAGTTTGACCTTCGAGGTAGTAACTCTGGTTTAAATGTAGCTCTTTTCTTTTCTGTCGGTATGTTCACTTGTCTTTGTGGTTTTGGTTCCTTGATAATTAAATGCGCTGAAGTGGATGTAGCCACCTTATGAACGTTGTTGTTGCCATTGCTTCTTTGGCTAGGGCCTGTATCAACGTACCCCATTCTATCTTGGATATCAATATCCGTTTCATTTTGTTCTTGTAAGCTCATGGTAAAAAGTTTAAAAAAAGAAAAAGAGGGGAGAAAGGGGGACAAATAAGAGAACAAAATAAATAAAAAAAAACCAATTTCGTGTAATTTCGTCACATGGTCAGTGCTGATGATGATGCTACTGCTTATAAAGAAAAAATCCCTGTGACGTCAAGACCTCATTAGAAATCTGTCTTTACCGTCATCGTGTGGTACAAGATGTAGATGGGTGAGAGATTTATAAATGGGTTATATAGTTGATGTGTCTTTTTCTTGATTCAGAAAGGAATCTTTATGTGCTTCGTACTACATGCACTTTTCTTTGTCAACAACAAATAATGAGTTTATGGGAGAAGCGCCAACGATAAGCTTGGATAACTCACTATGTCCTCATCTTACTTGCATTAGTAGAAAAAGTTGCATATACACGGTATATGATTGTGCACTGAAACCATTTTTTCCTTTATGTGCTTGGGTGTTGAAAATAACATGAGCGAATTTTTTTAAAGGATTTTAACGTTGTATGCATAATTAATACATTCTTGAATAGCATGCATACTGCAGTCGTTCCACTGCCAGTTTGAGGATTTAGTGATGGAAATCTGATACTTAAGTGAAGACGGCCACAGCGAGAATGGAGTTGAGACTACGGACATAGTAAATGAGAAAGAATATCCTTACGCTATAAAGCAATTAGTAGATGTTCACACACATTTAGAAATATATCCAGATCTACATGTTATTGAGAGTAAGATAAATGAAAACAGCCCAGATACATCCAACAAAATACGAACTTTATACCACAACACCTAGATAAATGTTGTGTCATTACAAGTTGCAATAATTGATGTCGGTTAGAGCTGCTCTTTATTGGCGGAACAATTACATGAAAGACCCTGACAACTTTTTTATTAAAAAACAGTCGAACAAAATTGATAGACCTAAAACTCAATCAAATATGAACAATAAAGATCATCTAATTCAATCTTTTAGTGATAACATGCAAGCCATTATCCGAGGTGCTGTCGATAACTTAGTAAGTTTTCAAGGCTTGCAAAAAATCACCCCTTACTACTGTATTAATATGATGAAAATCTACGTTGGTCACAATGACATTAGAAAAGTAAGTGAAAAATACGAATCTGCCAACAACCAGCTACATACAACCAGCACCATCAAAAAGAAGTTACTTGAGTTGAATTTCTTACCAACAATCATCAATTCTTAAAGGCAAGGTTACTCAACCATCGACTTTTTGTATCGGTAATTAACACGAAAACAGTATGCAGCTTATGTAGTGGCATCCATTCATACAAAAGAAGAAATTTTCTTTTGAGCCCAACCTCTCAACGACAAGAAAGGGGGATTATTTTAAATCCTGACTTTTTGGACTTGCGGATGGCAAAGAATTTTTTTATAAGACACCACCAAAGCATACTAAGCTTTAATTTAACAATTCACTAGAAGTAAGCATATATGTCGATACAACGTTATTAAACAAAAATGTTTGTAAACCTGCGCAAAATGTTATAGGACGGCCTAAAAGAATGCCTCGCTTTATAAAGGCTACTCAAAAAACCTATACTATCTGTTCATTTATACAGTCAACAAATAATCTTAAGACTTGCACCTTGGTGAACCAAAATTTTGCCTGTAGCAAGTGTTTGGCAGCTACCCTGCGCTACTGAACCCCATGACCAACAACCAAGTTCGTCAAAAAAGGAAAAACGATCAAACAGAGTTTGTGTTGTTTATTAAAGACTCGACTTCTTAAAGTGTTAGATCACGACCGTAATTTTGTGTCAACCAATGTAGAGTTTGTATGTAAAATGACTGTTTTGGTCAACAACAAATTACCCTTTCTAGACATGGTTTGAAACCCATGTTTTAAGACTTGACATCATCCCCCCGTCTCCCTATCAAAAAATAAACATATACTTTATCTTAGCAGCTAAAAAATTTTACTACACCACAAGGAACCCAAAAACAAGAGAATTTGAAAATGGTCCCCATAGGTATAGAGTCAGAAAAAAAAAGGCTTAAGGTTTGTATTTACCTACAAACATTTGGGCATGATTCTGAGTCGATTGGCTATGTCTTACATAAAGCGTACAACCGTCATATAAACTCCTCTATTTCTTTTGCATGATAAGCATTAGAGTGTTCTTTTCTTGATTTATCAAAGGAATTCTGCCACGAAAAAAAAAATTTAATTACAAACAGAGAAATATCAACAAAAAATGGATATGCCTGCAGCTACTAGCCGCGGTATTGGTGTTGATTACCCAAATCGTGATGAAGCGTTTGAGCAACGTCAAAAAGATATTGCAGAAAATCTAGATAAAAACAACAATGATCCTTACGCTAATGATGCAGATAATAAAAACTATGTCGATCTTGAAAGAACAGACACCCGGCGTACAGAAGGTGGATTTGGTGAGACGGAAGGTAATGCGGTCGATATCAACAGTGCAATTGAAAGGTATCGATCTATTCGACGAGAATTCACTCAACAATCTCGAAGAGATTCAATTACTTCTGCAATAGAGGGTGACATCAACAAGGTTGCAGCTGAAAAAGAAAAGTCAGAAGACTTTGATTTAACAGAATATCTCTCTGACCATCATTCTCAAATCACGAAAGCCGGGTTAAAAGCCAAGAATATGGGTGTGATTTGGAAAAATTTGGTAGTCCAAGGTTTAGGTGCAGATGCAAAAGTAATTTCAACAAATTGGACTTGGATTGCATCTTTCTGCCAGTTTTGGAAATGGGGAAAACACCAGGGTACTGATTTTACTATTTTAAATGGAAATGATGGATTTTGTAAGGCGGGTGAGATGCTTCTTGTTTTGGGTCGTCCTGGGTCTGGATGCACTACGTTACTTCGAGTTCTTGCTAACATGCGGGCTTCGTATACAAAGATTGAAGGCGAGGTTACTTATGGTGGTATTGATGCTGAAGAGTTCGGTAAACATTTCAGAGGTGAAGTCTGTTATAACGAAGAAGAAGATCTTCATTATCCCACATTGACGACTCAGCAAACACTCCGTTTTGCTCTTCGGAATAAAACACCTGGAAAGCGTCTTCCTGGTGAATCCAAGTCTGAATTCATTAATAAGGTGTTGTACATGCTCGGTAATATGCTTGGTTTAACCAAACAAATGAATACGATGGTGGGTAATGCATTTGTTCGTGGCCTTTCGGGTGGTGAACGTAAGCGTCTTTCCATTGCTGAACAGATGACGACGCGTAGCTGTATTAATTGCTGGGATTGCGCTACACGTGGTCTTGATTCCTCGTCTGCTCTTGATTATGTACGTTCACTTCGCATTATGACGGATATCTTGCACAAGACTACCATCTCCACTCTATATCAAGCTTCCGATAGTATTTTTTACTTGTTTGATAAGATTATGGTGCTGGATGAAGGCCGTTGTATCTATTTTGGTCCTACAGATGAAGCTAAATTATTTTTCACTCAAATGGGGTTCTACTGTCCCGACCGTAAATCCACACCTGATTTCTTAACCGGTCTCTGTAATATGAACGAACGTCAAGTTCTTCCTGGTTTTGAAGGGAAGGTCCCTTTAAACGCTGTTCAATTTGAAAGGGTGTACAAAGAGTCCAAGTTGTATGCAGATATGATGGCTGAACGTGAAACATATGAAAAAAGAATCAATGAAGATGGACCAGCTGAAGTTTTCAAAGAGGCATTTACTGAAGCGCATCAAAAGCATGCACCTAAACATTCTCCTTTTGTTGCTACTTATTTTGAACAGATCAAGGCTCTTACAGTGCGCCAGTTTCAACTTATTTTTGGTGATAAAGGGGCACTTGTGTCTCGTTATGGTGGTGTTATTGTCAAAGGTTTTATCATGTCTTCTGTTTTCTTTATGATGCCTACTGATGCTACAGGAGCTTTTTCTCGTGGTGGTGCTATTCTTTTCAGTTTGCTGTTTAATGCACTGATTGCACAGTCTGAGCTGTCTGCGTTTATGCAAGGTCGTCGTGTGCTTGAAAAGCATAAGCACTTTGCATTGTATCATCCGTCTGCCTTTTATATCGCTACTGTTATATCAGATATTCCGTTAGCTATCATCCAAGTACTTATATTTGAAATCTGTGTCTACTTTATAATGGGATTAGCATTAGAAGCCGGTAGAGTATGTAGTGTTTAAAAAGAAAGAAATTGTTGGTTTATTGACATGTTCCCTCTTTTTTTTATATATATATAATAGTTTTTCACTTTCTTTATTATCCTTGTTGTCGTAAATCTATGTATGAACGGTTTCTTCCGTTTCTGGGGTGCAGTCAGTCCCAATTTCTTTACCGCTTCACAGATCTCTAGTATTCTCTTGATTGCATGCTTGATTTATTGTGGTTATCAAATTCCTTATGTTCAAATGCATCCTTGGCTTATGTGGATATACTGGATTAACCCTTTGGCGTATGGTTACAAAGCATTAGTCTCTACTGAAATGCGGGGCCTTGAATTTACTTGTGAAGGTCCTAACGGTGTACCCTATGGTCCTGCATATGAAGCTGTGGGACAAGCTTATAAATCATGTATATTACCTGGTGCTAATCCCGGTGATAGCTATGTTCTTGGAGACAATTATTTAGAAAAATCTTATGGTTATTTTACATGGCAGCTTTGGATTGATTTTGTTGCGGTACTTTTATTCTTCTTCTTTTTCACAGCTATGACAGCTCTTGCGATGGAATACGTTGATCTTCAAAAGGAGGGTTCTATTACGAAAGTCTATAAAAAAGGATGTGCTCCAAAGGCTGTGTCAGAAAAGGAAATGTTGCATCAGTCTACTACGATAAATGATCAAGAGATGGAGGCTGTTACAGACGGAACTACGTTCTCATGGCATCATATTGATTATACAGTTCCTGTCAAGGGAGGTACTCGACAATTGTTAAATAATGTAGGTGGTATTGTGAAGCCTGGTAATCTTACCGCTTTAATGGGCTCATCGGGAGCAGGCAAAACCACTCTGTTGGATGTCTTAGCTCAAAGAAAGACGATTGGTACAATTGAAGGAAACATTTACTTAAATGGTGAATCACTTGCTGAAGATTTCGAACGTATTACTGGTTATTGTGAGCAAATGGATGTCCACAATCCGAATGCAACAGTACGTGAGGCATTACAATTCTCTGCTTACCTTCGTCAAGGACCCGAAGTTTCTAAAGAAGAAAAGGATGCTTATGTTGAACAAATTATCGAACTCATGGAAATGACAAAGATTTCTGACGCTTTAGTTGGTGATCTTGAAGCGGGTGTTGGTATCTCTGTTGAAGAACGTAAGCGTCTCACCATTGCTACAGAGTTAGTTGGTAAACCTAAACTCTTGTTTTTGGATGAGCCCACTTCTGGTCTGGATGCACAAAGTTCTTATAACATTGTTCGATTTATCCGTAAACTTGCTGATGCAGGTTGGCCTGTTCTTTGTACTATTCATCAACCTTCTGCTACCCTTTTTGAACATTTCGATCATCTTTTGTTATTGATGCGTGGTGGTCGTACAGCTTACTTTGGTGAGATTGGACAAGACTGTCGTACCATGATTGATTATTTTGAATCGAATGGAGGACCGAAATGTGCGCCTAGTGCAAATCCTGCGGAATATATTTTGGAATGTGTTGGTGCTGGTACTGCAGGTAAATCAACTCAAGACTGGGCAGAGGTATGGGCTGGTTCAAATCAGGCTAAAACGTTGGAAGACGAATTGGAATATATCAATACTTCAGTCGACCATACTGTCAAACGTAAAACTACACCCTACGCACTTCCTTTCTCTCAACAATTAAGTCTTGTATATAAACGTATGGCGATTTCTTGGTGGCGATGTCCTACATACAACATGGGTCGTCTCTTTAATGTCTTATTCATTGGTCTCATTTCTGGATTCTCCTTCTGGAAGCTGGGTAATACACCAGCTGATATGCAGAACCGTATGTTCTCAGTGTTTACTACACTGTTGATGAGTAACGCGCTGATTATTCTGGCACAACCACGGTTTATGGAAGAAAGAATGTGGTTTCGTCGTGAATATTCTAGTAAATATTATGGCTGGGCACCGTTTGCTCTATCATGTGTACTAGTAGAAATCCCATACCTTATTGTTCTTGGTACCATCTTCTTGTTCTGTTTCTACTGGACGGCTGGTTTAGAGAATACGCCAGACCGAGTTGGTTTCTTCTATATACATTTTATCATGTTTTTGTTTTATTCCGTCTCTCTTGGTTTTACTATTGCAGCTTTCTCTGCTACACCACCCATGGCAGCTGTTATCAACCCTTTCTTTACATCCATTTTGATCCTGTTCGCAGGTATTGTCCAACCTCCAAGTGGTATGCCCTATTTTTGGAGTTCGTGGATGTATTGGTTAGATCCGTATCATTACTTGATTGAAGGACTTGTGGTAAATGTCATGGATGGTATTAAGGTAGTATGTGGATCTGGTGATTATATCAAGATCAATGTACCTCCTGGTCAAACTTGTGGTGGATATATGGACCCTTTTTTCAAGTCTGGTGGTGTTGGCTATGTTGGTAATCCAGATAATACAGAATATTGTGATTATTGTCAATACAGTACCGGAGCCGACTTTTACGAGCAACGTATTGGTTGGAGGTTCTCGAACAGATGGCGAAATTTTGGTATTCTGGCTGCATATACCATATTCAATGTCGCCGTCTTCACATTATTTGTCTTTATATTTAGAAAGCAAAAGCGTTAAATTACTTCTGCTTCCCCACACGCACACATGTATATAAATCCATATTTTTTTATCAGTTACAAAATTCATTTATTAATACACGGTAAAAATGAGAATATCTCCCCCTTTTTTTTTTACAAAGCATGCTTGACATATAAACCTATTAAGGAAATGTTCAAACATTAGTAAATAAAAAGAGATAAATCACATTTCTTCAATTTGATGTGTAGTTGTTGAGATTTTTTTTTTTTATTGAGTTGAATTATTGGTTGGAATTCGTTATCTAATGTCCAGCACCTTCAGCGGCATGACCAGCCTTGGATGTAAGGTAGGCATGCTTGGTGTTGGCTTGAGTATAAATAAAATAACCGAGACCAAATGCAACACCGACATAGGGAATTTGAGAAGAGACACGACGGGCAGTGTTGAAGACAGCGTTGTGAGCAGCGCCGGCAAAAGGCTTTTGCTCAAAGGGAGACAAGATGTAAGTAACAACACCCTAAAAATTAACAATCGTCAGTTCTGGTCCATTTCGTATTTCGACTAATATATTTTTTGTCGTCTACATACTCTTTGAGTAGGTCCACCCATATGACCCCACCTAGTAAAAATAACATGATTTAGAATAAATCGTTTCCATGGCATATTTCGTTATTTACCATCCCATATATTTCTTTCCGCCAGCAGGTCCACCCATTTTAATGTAATATCTAATATATACTTTTCAGTATCCTGGTTTTCTATACATTGATGATTTCGATATTTCATACCTTTTTTTAGTTTTGTGAAAAAGGTTTGTAAAAAGAGTCAGGCAAACAACCGCCCTTGCCCATTTTTATTGCGGGATATCAAACTTCAGGCCTGGGGAAACCATCCAATGTTTTTTTTTCGTCAGATCAAAAGTTTTTGTGACGCAACTTTTGCAAGTTCAGTTGCCGGAAAACCGTCATAGCTTTCTATTGTGACTATTTTTATTGACCCTAAAACCTGGCACAAACCCCATTCATGCGTTTGGGAGGTGTAATTATGAAGTTAAACTGGACAAGAAGCATCAGTATTTCTTGATATTGATACAAGGACTTGGTAGGAGCAAAGTGCACGAATTTAATAGCAAAACCTAAGATGGCATTGCGGATATTAACGCATTACTTTGCGGGCAGGCTCATCTTTGGGAGCTCTTCTTTATTTATAAAGACTGGGAATGTCTGGATTTGTAGTAAAGTCAGCTTCTTGCTGATATGTAATATGTCTCCAAGCTATCCATTATGAATGGACTACCTGGATTCTATACTATATAGATAGGAAGGAAAGGTGCAGTAGATGTACGGATTGAGAACTTTACTTTAGTTGCTCACACTGTCAATTTGTCGATCTTTTATAAATATAACTTTTAGAAACCATTGGCCTACAATAGTTTTTTAGAAAAAGCTTCGTGCTACGTTTTTTTTTTTTTTTTTTTTTTTTTTTTTGACAGCAAGTGTTATCTCGCAAAAGAAATTTAAAGCTGCAACCATACACAAATGTCGGCTACGTGTGTCAACCTAGTGAGACTCGTTTTTGCGTGCAACCAGAGTCTCATAAAGGTGCTTCATATAATAACGGAGCTTCTTGTTCATTTCACTGGCAAAGCCAGAATATTTCCTTAGATGGTATGTATATTGCTAAAAAGAATAAACAAACACGGGAGAGCATATACTTAGATTTACTGCTCAATATGTCCGTGTATATTGTTAAGTAAATAGATAGTTGAATCATCACCTCACAAAAACTCTTTATACAATTGCTCGTATATTTTAAAACAGTAACAAAATACCGCACTGGTAAACTGTCGGCACAATATACATCCACGCGTGTAAAGACTTTCTCCTTGTACAGCGTCACAATCTTTAACAACCCAAGACAATCCTATCATAAGCAACTGCTTTAGAACATTTATCTTGAAAGTCTTTAATTTGGTTGCATGTTGTTAGAGCAAGACAAAGAAATGCACTCTATGCATTTATATTTGGTTAAAATTGGTTGCCGCTTGTAATGATAGGCTGTCATTTGTTCCTAATTGTTCAGCGATTATAATTAGACCGTCCTGTTTCTGGAAATTAAAGTGTGGAAACTGTTTCATACACTTTCATACTTGACAGTATGTCTAACACTACACCGCCATCTAGGGCTTCAATAGACAATACGCGCATGAGTCGTACAGCATCTGGTGTTAAACTTGCTTATTTAGCATCCACACAACAACCTCAACCACCGCCCCAACAGCAACAGCAAGTAACTACCACCATAACTGTAAATGGAGTGGATAGCAATTCCATTCCTCCTCCAAATAACACAATCAACAGATCTTTAGCTCGCGAGAGACCTTTTGCTCGCGATGAACACAATAATACCAATCCAAACAGTAGACCTCCATCTACACGTTCAGCAACTTCGTTCGGAAGACAAATGAATAGGTTCATACCAGGCCATCATACACGTCATCATTCCAACTACTCAAATTTCAGCACCATGAGCGAGAATGCTTTGCCTTGGACAACTCAAGACATTGGTTTTAACGCTATTTCAGGTAACCAATATAGTGTGTGACAACTGGGGTAAATTATTTATTTATTATTCAGGTGTTTTAAACGATCCATCAAGACGCTCTCAAGATATCACCAAACCGAACAAATCAGACATACCACCAGTAGCCCATGCATCTATTCCTCGTATAAAACCTAGCGATTTTGAACCTTACCTGAACCATATTGGACCAGCCTTTGAAAGATACCAAGCCAATAAAGCGAATAAGGAACATGAAGAAGCGACTCAGGAAGTAGCATCACCGATAGAGGAAGAGGGTTCACCGAATAGCAGACATGGACATTTAAATAAGCGTACAGGCCGAAATCCTTACAGTTTACCACAACATGTATTGTCGAGTGAAAGTTTATTAGACGAGGATTCAGTAAAGACACCTCCACGTGATTTACCCATGCTAGAAAACGTACCATCCGTGTTTTTCGAGCCTGATTTTTTTCTCGAAAATCCACAAATATTCGATACAGTATGCGAAGGAGCTGATATTGTTGGAAATAGTGGGCCTAATCCACCTGTTTCAACCAATTCGATTTTGCAAGAAAAATTGTCATACTATTTAGATACGGTGGAAGTCCATTTATTACGTGAAATTGAAAATAGATCCTCGTCCTTTTTTGAAGCACTCAGTAATCTTCAGGCCCTTCATCAACAAACATTGGATTGTGTCACTCAAATTCATACGATTCGTCAAAAGATGAAACAAATTCAAGAAACCGAGTGTAAGGATGGTTTAGAGGTGATTCGAATTCAAGTTCGAAAGAGGAATTTAGAAAAGTTGCATAGAGTTACCGAGATTGTGAAGGATATTCGATCAGCACAACCCACGATACAAATTTTACTTGCTCAAGGAGATTATTTTGCCGCATTGGATTTGATTGACGATACTAGAGACGTTTTGGATGGTAGGAAGGGACATCAATTGACAAATGATGAGGAGGAAGATCATGAAGATCCTATTGATTTAAGTTCTGTAAAGGCATTGGCGAACTTCTCAACACAGTTGGATGAAATGCAAAAGTCTGTTGGAGTCATGATGCAACACGATTTTCTTAGTATTCTATTATCCGATTTATCCTACAAGCTTGAGAGTCTGGACCCTAATACAGCGAAAGAGGCACTGCTAAAATTGGCTGAGGGGGCTAACAATGTTACAGAGGATAAAGAGATTGGATTACCTACAAATGACGGATGGGATAATACAGATTTAAAAAAAGAAAAGGATTTACAAGAAAGAATGACACCCTGTACAGTAGGACTATTGAGAACTGCAATGTTACCCACAACACTTCAAGGATATCGGGAAAGGCTTATGGTGGAGATTAAAGATATTGTTAGAAAAAGATATCCTTCGACCACAACTAGTTCACCACCAACACCATTGTCTGAAGATCAAGGCGGTAATCTTGCGAAGCAATTGAAATCAATGCCATTTGCTGCATTTTTCCAGATGCTTCTTGATATGTTTTCTACTCTGATTGAAGCCATTCAACGAGCCTCTGTCTACCACCAACTTTTAATCGCTGTTGTGGAATTACAGAAACCAGAATCTGAATTTTTGACAAATTTAGGAAAGGAGTCTGCAGATATTGTGTTTTCTGCAGCAGATTTGGCTCATGTTCGATGTGGGAAACTGATGGGTTTTCGTAGTGATCAGAATACATTATTAAACCCTACGGATTTTTATAGACTATCAGGCGTAGTTCGCACATTCATTTTACAGTGCGAGGTGTTTTGTGGGCGTACCTGCTTTGGTTTGCGCGGTACAGTGACTTCTCAGCAAAAGGCTTTTGTTGATCATTTTCATATGGAACGCGTAAAACAAGAAGCTCAGTTAATCGAAAATGAACAATGGGCTGCCAGTGAGGTGCCGTCAGATTTTCAATTGATTGTGGATAGAATTTGTGATGGTCGCATCTCATGCTTTGTTGACGGAACTCTCCAGCAACAACAACAACAATATGATGGTGAGAAATCCATTAAGCACTTGGTGATTAACGGTCAAAGCTATTACGTAGTCGGTTGCACTCTGCTGATTTTGAAGATGTTTGAGGATTATTTAAAGTGTGTGTTGAATTTGGATAATATGGCGTCCGAGATTATGCAAAAACTAGTCGAACTTTTAAAGGTAAGTCAAATATAGTAAACGAGATATTGTCGTCTAATTAACACGGTTTAAAGCTCTTCAATTCTAGAGTTTGTCAAGTTATTTTAGGCGCAGGAGCTATGCGTTCTGCTGGCTTGAAAAACATTACTGCAAAGCATTTAGGTAAGGCTCGAAGGACCCTCAGGCAAAATAATTGGTAATAATATATAATGAATAGCATTGGCCTCTCAGTCGTTAGGTGTCATGATTGCACTGATACCTAAATTGAAAGAATGTATTGGTCATCAAATGCCCACTAAGCAAACAAGTCTACTTTCTGAATTTGATCGAATTGTGAAGGATTACACAAACCATCAAAGCGAAATCCATGCAAAATTAATTGCAATCATGAACGAAAGATTTGCTGCTCACGTCAAAGCCATGCAATCAATAAAATGGGATGAAGATGAGCCTCAAACTGGTAAAAATGCCAATATATACATGGAAACTTTGGTTACAGAAACTGTCCGGTTGCATAAAGTCCTTGCAAAGTATCTGCCTGTTCAAAATTTAAAGGTATGTGATATACAGTCATAAATTGTTTAAACTGATTCTTATGCTTTTGTAGTTAATCATGTCTAAAGTTTTCCAATCCTTTACTTCGCAGCTATCAGAAGAGATCAGTAAAACTCCTGTCAAGACAGAAAAGGGCAAAAGCAGGTTGGCAAGAGATGTTGCTTATTTTACTCGACGCTTAAAAGCTTTACACCATGTTGACCCACCGTCAGATTCAGTGATGGAAGCAGTTGACCATATTACAATTGCATCAAGGTCTCCCAAACAGAACGATGTCTCGCCCGTTAATTCCAATTCACCAACTCAAACCCTAGCACCAACCTCATAATGTATTCCCACCCCCATTTCAATTTTGAAATAAAAATGTATAATATTTGTACTGTAAAACAGATGTTTCTTTTTAATTGTGTCTCCGCAAAGGCCATCAACTACAAGTATTCTTTGAATTATTATTTAAAACAAGATATGAAAACGAAAGACAATTCTTAATAAGAGTTTTTTTTTAAATAAAATTTATTATAATTCAAGAACTGAAAAGAAAAGGGTTCAAAGAAACATTGTAAGTGAAAAATCAGCAAGTTTATTAAAATCCTAGAAACCACGGAAAGACAAGAACTCTAGAAGACGTCAACTTAATGTGCAATCACTAAGAATCTGTAATTTCGAGAAAAAGTCCCCACCTATCAACGGTAGATTAAGAATATGTTCAATTACTCGAAAAACTCAAGTAAAAGCGTCCTTTCAAAACCTGGTGCTTCAAGATGTGGGCCTCTGATCATAGAATGGATATAACTTGGTCTCATCACTAAGATCACTTATAATGCTTCATTAAAATGAAAAATAATAACCGAACTTAACAAAAAAAAAGAATTTAACTAAGCCACAGACATGGAATAGATACAAATCTAAAAAAAGAAAAAATTGTGTGATTAATAATCTGCTTTTAAAAATACAAAAGTTATCGTTAAAATAAATATAAAAATAGTTATTCATTGTAAAGTATACATCAGTAAGCGATAAGTCATTGTCGTCACAGCATCTCAGAAGCAGAACTGACGTTTGTACATTAGGTTTCATCATTTCCATATACTTTAAACAAATCATAACCATTTCGATATTTAAATTAACTGATTAGATTAATTACCTTAATTAAATCAAGAGTCAGTCGCCATATAAAAACCGCAAAAAGAGATCGCAAAATCAAGAAATTTTAAAGGTGTACTGTAAAAAGAAAGAATATAAGTATACGTGATAAAAAGTATAACATAAAAATGAAATTGAATAAAAGAGAATCAGATGGTGGTGCATGTTTTTTATCCAATCGATCATTTTTTTCAGAGGTTTGGATGAGCTTCGTCATCTTCCATTATTCAATTACAAGTTTAATCGAAAATTCAACTTACATTTTAATAAATAAAACCACGAGACTTTTGATCCGATTTAGACAGAGATTACATAGAGATTTCTAAATTGGATATTAAAGGTTAATAATTGTTTTAAATGAAATAAAATTTTACAAGAGGAAAAAAGGAAAGATGAATGCTCAGATACGAGGAATTCCATTATCGTTTGTTTCCACACGAATCATTCGGGATCATGATGTTCTCTTCTCCGCAATGGGATCCCTTTTTTCCGATGTAATTAAGAGTTAATACTTGCCTTTTGTTTAAAAGAAATGGTAGTAAAAGAAATAGTGGCTGGGAATTCTTACTCTTAAATAGTTATTTTCGATAAAAAAATTTTCTTCACCGTCACCGCGGAACTTGTATTAACAGCAGTCTTTTCTGTCTCTGATTTTTATTGAAAGCAGTCCACAAGGGTTAATTTTTTTCAAAAGGGATTACGTGTTTCCAAGTTGCGTCACCCACAAATCTGAAGTAACACTAATGCAAATTTTGAATTTTAAAAAAGTATAAAAGGGCGATGTTTTCGCAAACGATTGCAACTCATACTTACCTGGGTCGTGCATCTGGTATCAAGAATCCCAAATGTACAGCTAGGCCGATTGTCATTGCACAGCGACGATTAGCTTTGCTGCGAACATCTTCGGATGTCTCGAGGCCATAATTTTTGTTTAGGGGGATTGGGTGGTTCGCCGCTTGCTCCCCTGAATACTTTTAAAAATGAAAATGAAAAAAAAACTGTCTTTGCTAACTACTGTTTAATCCTGAAGAAAGTACTGATGTACATTCTATATTTGACTCAAACACTGTTGATCAATTTATATCTGATTTAAGTAATGTTGTACATTTTATACAGTTTATAAGTAATCGTGATTTTTTTAAAAAAAAGAAAGATGTCTTTCTATACAAGTTACTTGAACAACTTCCACCATTTTTGGAAAACTAATACTTTTTTAAAAAAAATGAAACATCACCACCCCAAGCTTTGATTGTGTTATTCAAAACAACGATATGAACATACTTCGTCCTAAGATTGTCGTGTTATTAGTTGATGATGTTGATGTTATCAAATAAAACTTAAACATTAAATTCCTTCATGTTAGGAAAAACTAGTAAATTAAATTTAACTCGGCCCAATTAATATTCCGGGTATGAAAATGGATTTTGCTGCCCTCAGGACCAAGGAGTTCGAACATCGAACAAAGAGTGCTGCATTTGTCAACCTATTTCCTTTTAAGTTGTCGTGTGATGATTCTGTTATTAAATATATCGTAAACAGCAAACCATTTCATTATATATTCATAGAGAGAAAAAAATCAAGGGACAAACCTAGAGGTTAGAATAACACTGTGTTTGGGGAGGTGATGCAGAATAAACTTAATATTTCTGTCTGTAGGTATCCTTTAGATTTAAAGGAGTGGAAACAAAATACATATATATATCTTCCTCTTTTTTTAATAATTATCTGTCGAAATCATCAAAATGGAAACAATAAAAAAATCTAATACAGACGAAAAAACATTTGATCAAAGCTTTTCAAGCCTTGATACCCACATTCAAAATATTGATCTCGACTCTGGATTTTCTTGTGTATCTCTAAAGGATGCCAACAACGAAGTGCTTTATATCGATGAAAAGGCAGAGAAAGCACTGATAAAAAAATTGGACTGGCACATCTTACCATTATTTTGTCTATTTTACTTTGCTGATTTTCTTGATCGCGCCAATATTGGAAATGCAACGTAAGACAGTGATTAAAAAAAATGAAATTAATTTATTGCTGATATGTATACAATAGTTTGGCTGGTTTACAAGGTGATCTTGGGGTTAGTCTTTATACAAAAGAGAGAAAATTAATGAACATTAACCTTTTTATTTTAGATGACTTCAACTGAATTAAGTACATCTATTTCCGCATTTTTCATAACATATGTAAATAGATTATCCCGCGCTTTACCATAAAATATTACTAACAACTGAACTAGATTATATTTGAAGTGCCCTCAAATGTAGTCTTAAAAAAGACAAACGCAGCAAAATGGCTTTCGTTCATAATGTTTGTTTGGGGCGTTGCCACTCTATTGACAGCCTTTGTCAATAATTTTGCTGGACTAGTCACGGCAAGACTTATTTTAGGGTAACTATTAACAATCAACTTTGCTGCCTTATTTTTATCCCCTTGATCGTATCTCATAAAATCACACCCCCTATATAGTGCTGCAGAAAGTGGATACATCCCTGGAATTCTATTTTTATTGTCAAAAGTGTATAAACCACATGAATTCAGTTTCCGTGTTAGTATCTTATTGACCATGGCCACACTTTCTGGCTTACTATCAGGCCCTTTGACATATGCCGTTTCATACTTTGACGGTATGAATGGGTTCCATGATTGGCAGTACTTGTTTATTTTCGAAGGTGTGCCTACCATTGTTTTATCAATCTTCTCTTATTTTTATCTATTCGATGATGTTCAAGACGTTAAATGGTTGACCACTGAACAGAAAATTATGCAAGCAAATAGAATGAGTCATCAAAATCCTGACTCTAATGAAGCTCCTATTAATTGGGATACGTTCAGAAAAGCCTTATTTGATTGGAAGACCTGGGCGTTTTCAATGGTTTTTTTGTTGAATTCCATCAACGTCACAAGCATTACCGTATTCGCACCAACGCTAATTGGAGGTAAATTTTCATTTTATTTTACAGTAGACATACACTCAAGTTTTTGTGTTATTATTAGGATTTGGATTTTCGTCGTTAACATCACAGCTTTTAACAGCACCTCCTTGCGCTGTAGCCACAGTAGGTGTCTTAGCTGGTGGGTATTTGGCAGGTCGATACAATCGCAGATCCCCGCTACTTGTTGTAGGTTCTTTTATTATCTCTATCGGTTATATGTGTTTATTAGTACTTTATGACAAATGGGGTAATGTTAAAAAACATATTGTAATTATCTACATATTGACGCATTAGTTACTATATAGCTCTCTACAGCGCGTTATTTATCATCCCTGCTGGTATGGGAATGCAAGGTAAAAATAATATCGCAGATGGAACGTTCTTTAGATATTAACTCTTCATTTTTAGCTGCTGCTGCAATTGGTTGGTCTGCAATAAACTATCCTGACCTAACAGTCAGGGCTATTGCTGTAGCTATAGTTCTCATGGTAGGAAATATTGGCAGTATAATAGCTGCATATCTTTTCCGATCAACTGATGCGCCCAGATATGGTACATTTGATAATATCACGTATCTAGCTAGCAAAAACTAAAACTACTTAATAGTGTTTGCCGTTGTCTTTAATCTGGTGACAGCTGTTGTATCCGCACTTATATCTACTGCAACAGGCTATTTTTTATATCGCGAAAACTGTCGTCGAGATAAAAATCCTCATGAATCTGTAAGTGTAATCTTTAATAAATAATATCCCAGTATAATAACCGTTTTATTTTATTAATAGGACCAATTCAGATTTTTTTATTAAAATGTCTTGTACCTTAATATAAATATTTAAATAAAATAATGCATACATATTGTACTGTTATAATAGCTGATTAGTTGTGATATTAATAAGCAGCCATGTGTTAGAATCATAAAATGATTTATTCTCATATATCCTCAGAAAATAGGGCTCGCATTTTTTAGGATGTTTGGGCGGCGTACAGTTTGTCTGTTTGAAAAATCCTTTCTACAACAATTGTAAAAAAAAAATTACCATAGTTATTTGATGAAAACAAGTTGCTATTCATGATAAATAAGAAAAAATAAAACTGTACTATGGTATATATTCCTCTCTTTTCCAGTACAATACGCTTGTTTAACATGTTCATTATATACGCGATAGAAATAATACCAGGTATTACAAAAAGGTAACCTATTGTATAATACTCATTGATTCGTATGCTAAATTCTTTAAATAGTCCAGGTAAAGTATTGATGTAAGATGTTATAGGTTTATATTTAAATCTACAACTAGTGTACAAAAAATTGCCGCTGGCGCAAGAAAAACACCCAAGTAAAAGATCAATGAATGGCTTATATGTTATTCGGAAACACGGTCAAAGATTACCCAGAAGTTTCGATCCGTACCGCGAACACTAACTACCCCGTTGGATTGCAAATTAAAGAATACAGACATAATTTAATAATAGTTTATCCCAGAAAGTACAATAGACAATTGATTATATATATAACTGTTACTGCTGTAAATAAAAATGATGTTTAACTTATTTTAATCATCGTCGTTCCAATTACATCAAATTGCTGATCCCGTAGATATTTGAGTAGTACACTTTTGAAACATTGCAACGCAGATATTTTATGAATGCTGCATGTCCAGTTTTTAAAAATAAGCCTTTAAAGGCTGTTAGAATGATGAATTAAGGATATCATGAGATATCATAAACAGGTTTTTAATTAACAGCATCTAAAGCGTGCTTAAACATGGATAATAATTGTTCTCTGTCTTCTAATCCAACACTTACACGGACCAGATAAGGACAGACACCAAATTGGGCAGCCCAATCCAACTCTGTGTAATGAGCAAGGATGGTATAAGGACTACACAAAGTAAAGTTTGTACCAAGGGATGGTCCTTTGGCGCAACTTAAATTATCGTAAAATGCGGCAGCACTTTTCTCATCCTTTAATACGATAGAGAATAAACCGCCGTAACCAGCATTCTCATCATCATGCTTGACAGAATCATAGTTCTCTCTACATGTAAACTTAGGGTAATACACCTTCTCGACTACAAAAAGACAGTCAATTATAAATGCGACAATTGCCTAGTATGCGGTATATACCTTTTTCGTGAGTTATTAAATAATCACATAACTCCTCGGCATTTTTGTTAATGGTACGAGATCGTTCCTTGAAGTTTCTAGAATTACGCTCTAAAAAGAGAACATCCTCTGACCAAAGCAGATCTTCATAATCATCCTTTAATGCAGCCTTGAAACCATCATAGTGTTTTCCATTTGGATTTAAAATCATACTGTAATAAAATTAAAAAAATCGTCCTTAAATCAGCATTTTCATATTTACCTTCCACCCATGACATTAGAATCACCAGAGAAAATCTTGGTTAAACTGCTTACAACTAAATCAGCCCATTCAAGAACACCGACATTACAAAAGTTACCAATTGTTTCATCAACAACGATGAAAAATTTGTATTCGTCAGCCAAACGACGAAGACGTTTGATATTAGGAGACTTTAATAATGGATTGGAAGGTAATTCACAGAACAAACTCAAGAATCTTTGACCAGACTTCAAAAGCTCCTCTAATTCGTCTATACTTTCTTCCTCACCAAGTCCAAAAAAGCGACATCCAGGTCCCCACTTTTGTAAAATCTTCAAAGTATCGGTATAAGGAAAGCTATATTTAAGGTTAATGATTGATCACGCATGTTTATGTAAATAGTAATTTACCCAAAACAAATACTCTGGAGGGATTCGTCGCCCAAAATCATCGATATTTGATGAGCATGATAGATAGCACTCATACCACATGGATATAAATAAACATCCTCTTCGGACAAACCTTTAATACCACGATCACCTTTTACTCGGCGCTGCTCATCTAAATCAATGGATGATCCCTTGTTCACGAGATCCAAAACATCTTCCTCTTCACCAGTTAGAACACCGGCGATTCTACGTCTTAAAGCAACTTTTGCGTCATTGGCAAAATTGACAGGTAAGTTACGACCATAACGTTCTTCAAGATAAGTAGTTTGTTCTACAGCTTCCTCATCCTTTTGTTCGGCTTTCTTTGAAGGCTTGCTGCTGTAATGATTTCTACTGCGACTTCCCATTGTTTGCTTGGGCTTGTACAAATCAGCCTTGTCCACCTTTTCGGCATGATTTGCAGAATTTCCGCTGTTTTCGTCCAAGATACGTAAGCAATACTCGGCCATTCTAGAGGAAATAATGTCACCTGCATGCTGCCAAAACTGCTTAGCGATAGAGAAGGCGTCTTGAGGAAACAAGACAATATGAATTGGTACTCGTTGAAGTCCACTCGAAGAGTTATTGGGAACAATTTCGAATTCAGCAATACGGACAGTGCCAGTAGGCTCTTTATAGTAACGTTTCATGAAGGATCTACATTGTTCGGCAACCTTGTGAGAAGGAAAAAGCATAACAGAATCATTTTCTTTGCCAAATTTGGCGAGAAGACGAGTACATAACTATATCATGATAAGTAATAAATTATATAACAACATTTTGACATTACTTTTTGAATGAATGGGTGAATAAAGAATCTTGGGTAACCACATTCCATTTTTGACGTTACTATGGGGTTTCCTTCTTCATACATGATATTGTCCTGCCAAGTAGGGAACATGACAGAGATAGCATGAGGGGTGTGAGCTGGAAGAGCAGCTCCAACTTGAGTAGGAGGTTCTGGCAAAGCAGGCATATGTATAATATAAGACGAAAAAACGAAACAAATCTAATTCAAACAGATCCCGCATTAATAAGAGATTCATCTCATCAGCGATATTTCACACTCCACCAATCAATCAAATCGACTTAAGATTTGTCATAGAAACAAAAATTTGAAAAATGACAGTTTTAATTATATTTACATTACAAAAAGGCTCTAAACAAATAACCGGATATATAAAACCTTTATAACTTGTTGACAAGACCTTCGACCATTTGCTTACACTCTTCAGCGCTAAGATATTCAGAATTTTGAATGGCATTGGAAATTAAAATCGTGTTTTTAACTTCCTCTGAATTAACCCAAACACGACCGTTCATTCCAACTGCTGTTTCAAAAGGAAAATGCTGTCCTAATAACACTAAAATAGGTGTGTTGGGGTTCAATAATCTATGCAACATCGTTAAATAAAAGACGCATAATTATATCATATCGTAATTACCTTCTACAAAGCCCAAGAGAGCATTTGAACACATATCCACCGACAAGTTCACCGAAACCATCGGCTTTACTAGTCTTAGGGTTGACACACTCAAGTTCTGCTTCCATGTCAGGATTAGCCATTGCTACTCTACAATACACAAGCGCATGCAAAGGCAAATTGGGTCTGTTACGTTTTGAAGCACCCTCGAAAGACAACATAGGTAAAACAGCAGAATGTGCTGTTCCGATATCGACGCGAAAGTATTCTGCCATTCTTGATGTGACAGTACCAATAACTGATTCTCCAGTAGCTGCAATGTACTAAGTAAGAGAGGGTGTTTAGTTGGTCAGGTCCAGCGTCTAATTGATTGACTTTACTCTCTTTTGATTGCTCTCAATCCACCATTTATTACCGGCTTCTAAGTGACGTAAAATACCCGCCTTAGTAGCAACAACATCTTCTCCTTCTTGTCTTAAACCGGGACCTAAAACAACGGTTGATTCTGTATCTACATCGATGGCATCGCCTGGTAAAACAATACGTTGATCGACTTCCATTTTTCTATGTAGTTATTTTTACAAAAGAGCAAAGAAATTTTTTCTTTTTTGATTAAGGACACTTATTTATCGGACTGCCTTTTCCTAGCTTTTTTACTTTGAACACCTAATGGACTTGAAAGCTAGATTTCCAAAGTATCAAGCGTACCCCCCAGTACCTAATTGGTACTCCTCTAACGTAACGGCCATTGTCGATCCTCATTTATTTCTATATGCAACTCGAAACATTATTGTCGTCCTGGGTTTAGACGACCTAAAGTACTTCAACTCTTTTGCCGCGTCCAATGACAAAGTGCATGCAATCGCTGCGTATGAAACTTTTTGCTTTACAGCCGGTACTGATAAAGTTGTCCGAGGTTGGAATATCTTGCTGGGTTCTTTGATTACTAGCCATACCGAGCATCTAGTAAGTATTTATGCGCATATTTGTCTGCCTTTTTTTTGACAGGTTTACAGGCAGAAGTCACTTCATTAAAAATAGTACGTCAAGGGGAGGTTTTGATCTCGGCTGACAAGCATGGAAAAATAGTCGTTGTACAGCCATTTGGGAAGTTAAAGCATAGTGCCACTAAAGTAAAATCCGAAATCACCTGTTTGGCGACAACAACACACGATGGACAGGATTACATAGCTGTAGGCTATGCTAATGGCATGATTTTTATTGAACATATTGGCCCAGACTTGGTCTTAACAACTAAGTTCCAAATAGCAAATGATAATGATATGATTCAATCTCTCGATTGGCAGAAACAGCACGACGATAGTGTGTGGCCATTACTAGCATCAAGCACAAAGAGAAAGAGAAATGTATTTGTATGGGCGTTTCCATCACAGGCCATATTAACCTCGATCCGATTGCCCAATCCTCCCGCTCAAGCAACAGAACAACAAAAGTCAACTGTTTTTATCGAATTAGCTTGGTCTCCTCTACATAAACATAAGCTATACCTTTCTTCCTACATAGGATCTATTGTCTGTTTCGATATCACAAACAAAACAGCAAAAATATGCAACAATGAGCGGTTAGAGAGACACAATCGAAATGTATTCACAATCAACTGGTTTAATGGTGGGAGAAACTGCATTACAACTTCATTGGATAAACAAATAATAAAATGGGATGTTAAGAACAAGTCATGCTTGCAAAACTTAAAAACTCAAACTGCGTTTCCTTATTCCTTGGATAAATGCAATTGGAATCAAGGTCAATTGGCAATTGGTATGGGTGATAATTCTATCAAACTGTGGAATTTTTCAAGTGCAGGCTCCGTAATGAAGAAGGCCAGCAAAAGTCAAGACTATTACGATGCCAATGTTTTATGGAAAGGACTGCAAGGGAAAATCGAGAAGGTAATGATAATTCATATTTGGCTTATCTAATACAGGCTTGATAGATTAAATGTCATCCAAGACGAGAAGGATTTTTAGCCTATGGAAATGAATACGGGCATGTTGGAATCTACGATACATTTAATCTACGCCATATTCCATTCAGGACATACCACAAAGTTCAAGGGGCTCCTTCTATAGACTGGGGACTGGACTTGTGCTTAGTTTTAGAAGATACGGATATGAAGGATACAGTAATATCTTGCGGTGAAGATGGCATAATTCATGTTTACGATGTGGACCATCCTCAAGCACCACCTATAAATTTAAATGAGAGGCTAAAAGAAAGAAATGTTTCGTGGATGACGAGTTTAGATGCTAAAAACTCTCATCGACGTGTTTTAAAAGTCGACGTAAAAGCACAATTTATTGCATTTGGCCACACAGACGGAATGGTCGAAGTGTATAAACTAGATACACTCAAGTTAGTATTTGTATCAAATTGCCAAAGACAGCTCATCAAAGCTCTAGACTGGAAATGTAAGAAATTGAAGTATCTCTGAATCGGATCTTTTAGTAACACCTGTATTAGACCTTGACGATAAAATATTCCTTGCTTCTGCAGATGATAATGGAGATATCGCTGTTCATGATATCAGCACAATCGACATGACAAATATTCCTGGTAGGCGATATACATTGCAAATAAAATGTCGATGCCACTAAAAAACCTATAGAAATACCTATTCCACAACCCAAGCCTTTACAACTCTTAAAGGGACACACAAAGAGTGTAACCGATGTAAAATGGAGCTCACATTTAGATATTGCACTATTAGCTTCAGCATCGGATGATAATTTTGCAGTGGTTTGGAATTCAATGACTGGAGAAAATATATCATTATTTGACAGACATCGAAGTAGAGTCTTGTCGCTTTGCTGGAAACCATCTAATCCTGATATTTTATTCAGTGGAAGTGAAGACAGATTTATATGTGAATGGAGCTACAAAGACTTTCTATTCGCAGACCCTATAAAATGTAAACTTTATCCTTGGAAAATACCTATACATTTACTTACCAAATCCTTTATCTTTAGCGTCCACAACTTTGTATGACAAAGAAAAAGCAGGGTGGAAAAATAACAGCAATAAAAGAAAACCCGAGCCGATTGCTGAAGCGACTGGTAGTCCCACACCCGCTACCTTTTCGCTGAAAAAGAAGCTAAAGAAAGATACACACACAAAAGCAGAGTTAAACGCGGCTACTGGGTTAAACAGTATGCCTGTTTCACAAGAATCGGAGCGAATGACGAGCCGATTAAAAAGAGAACAGCATTGTATGATACTTGCTGACAAAGTGATGAATGGCCATGTTATGAAAACAATGCTGAATATAAAAAACACTTACTTGAATGATGACCAAAAACTTGATAACACTATATCAAGATATACCATTTTTTCAAAAGAAGACCAACATCAAGCAACACAACATGAAAATATTCATAATCTTTTTTTCGGAGACAAAAATGACATCCGTAATTTAATCGAGTTTGAAGGTAGTGGAAGAACAAAAAGATGA
This sequence comes from Mucor piriformis, assembly GCA_943193625.1. Classification (NCBI taxonomy): domain Eukaryota; kingdom Fungi; phylum Mucoromycota; class Mucoromycetes; order Mucorales; family Mucoraceae; genus Mucor; species Mucor piriformis. The sequence goes on along the minus strand of OW971869.1, from coordinate 2,429,315 downwards.
GTTAAACACCTACTAAACCACAGTTTACTTAGCAAAAGCACTAAACGAAAAAGAGATAATAACGTCCTCAGAACTTGCTTATGCAGCACAGAATGACGTCAAAAATGACTTAGATGTTAAGCTAGCTATGGATATCATGCAATGTCAGTATAAAATGTTTAGTAAAGATCACTTTGATGTCAATGTTAACAGCTCTATGAGTGATTGGATTATTCTCGCACTAAGTCCAATGGGTAATGTCTACAATATTATTACAGGTCGAAACTAATCGTTATTTATTTAATAGTTGGAAAATCGACTTGGATATCATTAATGCTAGAGCAGGCTAAGAAGCTTGAGTCGCTTGGCCAATATAATCTATCAGCAGTATGCTATATCGCATGTACACATATTTATGATGCTGTTGAGATGTACAGGAAGAACTCTATGTTTCGGTAGGATTGTTACAGTAACCTATTTAAATACAATACCAACTTTTTTATAGAGAGGCAATTGCTTTGGCAAAACTTAGATTACCACCTAGGGACCCTATCGTCAACAAGCTCTTTGGAGACTGGGCAAATGAATTACAAAAAGGAGACTTGGATTCCTTGGCTGCCTCATGGTAAGGTGATTGAATTTATCAAGTGGATGCATAGCTAACTATATATTTGTAGTTACATTATGTCCAATGTTGAAGGCTCCGTAAGTAATGCTATCAATGCATTAGCTAGGAGTGGCAAAGAAGCCGGGTTATTCTACGCAGCCTGTTTAGCGGCAGCTTCGGATGATGTTACTAAAAACCAGCGTATTGAACAATGGCTAAGCAAGTTGAATGAACGCTTGGCTAAGAAAGTGAAGACATAATTTAATAAACAGTATTTTCACTTAGAATTGCGACACATTTCAATTTTTTTTAGACCAATTAAATTTATTTCTTATTTTTTTTTAGACTCATTTGATTACAGATTTAGACGATGTCCTATTTTTTTTAGACGATCTGTATTTTTATTTGAGATGATATGTATTTTTTTTTATACGATCATTCCTTTATGGATCAGATTATTAAGGTATTTGTTATTTCAGGCCAATTTTTTGGATCTAAATCCCTAAAGTTTATAATGTAGATTTTTGCTTGGTTTAGCAGGTATGTAAGCACCCCCAAATTTTTTTTGTGAGATTTTTTTTTCTTCCTCTCTTCAATATTTTGCAATGTACAAACAAATAATCCTTAACAAAATCCAGTCTGTGCAGGAGATAAACAAAGGTAGTGTTATTAAAATTTTTTTGCAAGATGAACTAAGCTAATAAAGTTATTAAAAAGTTGGGTCTTTCACTGCTATTATTTGTAAAGATTGTGGTAAGACCGGCCGCATATCTAGAAGCTATTTTAGATGTAAATTTTACAACCCACCAACTGCTGGTGATGGTAAGTGTTTTTAATTTATAGCTTGGTCCTTTCTTTTTCTGACATTAATTATCGTAGTTGGTACCTCCAACAAAAAAAGGAAGCAATCAGAAAGTATCAAAAACGACAAAAAAATCGCCAAAAAGTCGAAAATTTCATCAAGCACATCTACTGATGAAGATATTTGTACTAGATGCCATAAGTCTGGGCACAAGACCGCGAGATCGCCTAAATGCCAGTATCATAATGCATCAAAACAAGAAGTATTCAAAGAAACCTAGGTCAAGGCTTTTGTGCATTTACTAGGAAAATACCTCTCGATAAATGTATCAATGAACAGTACAGAAATTCTTTTAAATCAGCTACTATATCAGCGAGCAGAGATATTCGTAAAATTATATACCATGCCAAACTCTTTGTGAATTATTATGTATCCTTTCGATCTAAACAAGGCAATGACATTCCTCATTGTATTTTCAAACAGCAGTTTTGGTATTCCGTTTGCCAACTGATAAATGCTAAAAGAATAACAACTAGTACAAATATGCCAGCTGATATATTAAGTGTTTGGGGACCATTCAAAACTGATCACGGGGATATTGTATTTAAGAAAAAACTTCAAGCAGGTGCCTCCCAATGTTTAGCTGAGGCTTGAACTGAATTGGCTACAAGCTACCAAAATTGTATAGTAGAAACGTTTGAGGATCGTCTTCTCAGATATTCTTATTATCGTTTACAAAACATATTCGTGGTTAGTAAAAGAAAAATATTATATGAATACAAAATTAATATTCAATTATTTTACTTTATAGGCTATGGATCCTAATTCCATTAAACTTATTTTAAAAGAGTATTACTATCAATACGTATGCCAAGGTGATCCAAAGTGACCTAACAAAATTTCATTACCCGAAGGCTTGACAACAGACCTGCTAAAGAATACAGTAGAACAACAGTGCAAGACAATGAAAAATTTAATTAACCATAGGGTATCTCTCATTTCGATGTCAGCTGCTCCCGAAAAGGTACACAAATGCTTGGAATAAATATTAAAGCAATATGAACAAGATCATGATCAATATCATCCATTTGATGTTCGACGTCTACCTCTTACGAGACTCTTTTCGATTTTACCAAGCCCAAGATTGCACTGGCGCTCTATAACAATAAGCGTGAATGCTTTATCTTCTTTCGTCAAAGAAACTTTACCAAGAGGTTATATGAATCAACTTTTGTTATTTAATAAAATAATCAATTTCAAAGTATTAGGATACAGGTTTGAATATAATTAGGTACACAATTGATGGCATGAAATACTAAATTAGTTTTAAACACCCATAGTATTGAAGATTTATTACCTGATGGACAAAATAACGTATTATTTGGAGACATTGTTCGATCAGATGGTTTTTGCGTCGATCTTCTTTTTTATATAAGGTCTGAAAAATGACAATAGCAGCACAATAGTAAATCATGAGTTGGGCGTAAAAGATTTTACCTTGGAAGAAGTGGAAGAGTCATTTAGACCAAGTTTCCTAGACCCTGGTAGGAAAACAGTATATACTGCTGCTATTGGTCTCTATAACAACCAACACGAGATAAGACGCTGTACAACTAAAAAGTATTACCACTTGACAGGCTCCACAGTATATTCAAAACTTCTGAAAACAAGATAAGATGCGCAAGGTATTACGCAGATCGAGTCAGCAATCCCTTCATCAAAGACAGCAAATAGTAACAACTTGAAGACATATGCCCAGTATATGCTGACAAACCTCAATGTTTTATTCAATTTCTATGAAAAACATACAGCCAAAGAACATTTCAATTTGTATCAAGGCCGACAAAGGGCACCTGAGATCATGGTTAATATGTTACTGCATGGAACCTCGAAATATAATAAAAATAAAAGACCTAAAGGAAAAGAGAAAAAGAGAAAAAAGAGGAGCAGAAAGAAAAAAAGAGACAAGAAGAAGCTGAAGAAAGGCGACGAGAAGCAAAACGAGAAGGGTAAAGAGAAGCAAATCGAGAAGGGTAAAGAGAAGCAAATCAAGAAGGGTAAAGAGAAGCAACATGAAAGGTAGGCATAAAAATACATGCTTATCTTTGATACGACACTTACACTTTATAGGAATGGCAAGTGGAAACCTTCAAAATTTCAAGAAGAAGACAAAACAAAAGTTCCGCTTGTTGTATTTGGAAATGGTATGTTCGGGAAGGACATAGTAAAAATGGAGGGTTTACGCTGTGGCGTCGCTGGCGTGATGTGGCGTTGCTTAAAAAAAAAGAGAGGCTGCTGATGACCTTCTCGTTATACCAATTGACGAATACAAAACTTCGAGAAATTGTTGTGTATGCGAGACCGATCTTTGAATGATGTAAGCGGTGTCAAAGGCAATAGTGTACTTGTCTGCAACATATGTAGTAAACTATGGCAACGCGACACCAATGCTGCAAAAAACATGATGAAAATCTCTATCGCGATGTGGAAAGGTCTAGGTAGACCTGAAATTTATTCCAGGATTTAAATCCTATCTTCTATGCAAATAACAAATCGCCGTATTAAACACGGTTTTCCTATCAGGAATTTAGATTATTACAGGTAAAAACTTTTTTTTGTCTCAATTTTATTTCCACTTTGTCTAAAAAAAACTGGTATCATCTAAATTCAAAGTAGTAATACTGTAAACAGTACATAGCTTGATCTGTGATTTTATTAATAAAAATTAGCAAGCCGGGCGTTGAATATAAATCCGGTCCGCAAAGGGAGACAACACCCCCCAAAAAGAGAGGGGGGGGGGGAGGAGGAGTTGATTTTTCCCCCGGCCGGGGCCAATACTTACAGTGAGCAGAATCTGGCAAACGTGTATACGGTCTCTTTTTCCTTCTGAACATACAATGGCTGGTAAATATCAATAGATGATAATCAACAAAATCAAAGTGATCGACACCCCCCTCAATCGGTTTTTTCATGGAATGGATGAATGCATCAATTTTTTGAACAGATGGATGGATATATGATAAAACAATAGAGGGGGATACGATTTTCTTTTTTTTTATATACATGCAGAAAGAAAAAAAAAAAGTGTATTAATCTCGATAATTAGCTTCTCAGAACAAGGCTCTCGCTGCCAAGAAGGCCGCCCTCAAGGGTGTCCATGGTAAGGCTGTCCGTAAGATTCGTACCTCCACTCACTTCCACATCCCCAAGACTTTGGTTTTGAGCCGTGCCCCCAAGTATGCTCGTAAGTCTATTGCCCATGCTCCCCGTATGGATCAATACCGTGTCATCCGTCAGCCTCTTAACACCGAGACTGCCATGAAGAAGATCGAGGAACACAACACCTTGACCTTCCTCGTTGACGTTAAGGCCAACAAGAACCAAATCAAGGATGCCGTCAAGAGACTCTATGATGTCGAAGCTGCCCAAGTTAACACTCTCATCAGGTAAGCTTTTTTTAATTTATAGTTGTAGGAAAACGACAGCGTATTTACTTTTATTTGTTTCCTATAATAGACCCGATGGTTACAAGAAGGCTTTCGTTCGTTTAACCGCTGATGTTGATGCTTTGGATGTTGCCAACAAGGTAAATTATTAAAATAGTGAAAACGTGTACATCGAATACCATGTCTAATATTTACTTTTTCTTCTAGATTGGTTTCATCTAAATTACTCACTCATGTTTGAGTAGGTGTTTTATCCGAATAAATAAAAAAATGATCTCTTTATTGTGAAGAAGCATAAAAACAATTTTAGTTTATAATTTGTCACATATCCTGGATTTACTGATTGACGTATTTGCATATACACGAATGCATTCCGAACTTACAGTTCTCATGGTACCAATTTACGTGAATTTGATGTGTCAAATATGTGTCCTTAGCAATACTACATTGTCGCCTTTAACTGACCTTTTCCAGTTCATTTTCTTCGTACTTGTTACTTTTCTTTATGTACACAATTACTGGAAAAACAATTTTCGAGCTTGGATAAGGAAATGTTGACAATGAAACTGAGGCAATGGTTGGGGAGAGAAATTCAACTAACTGAATGGCTGGACCATGTGATATGCTAAATTTTGTAGTAGTTAAATAGATTATTAAACCAAAGGGCGCATTTTTCAGCTTTATCCCCTCTGACAATATAATTATTGTCGATTGTTAGCTTTGCTGATATGACGAGGAGGTATGTATTGGTATTGATAGCAATAATGGTGGCATCGGTTGTTAATTTTAATCCTATAACATAATCTTTGTTAAGCCAATATTTCTTTGAAAATTGGCCCAAGTATGGCCAAACGAAGCACATATGTCTAAAGCGCCATTTTGCCTTATTTATGATTGCTGCCAAATTTTCGACTCGTTGCTCGGGATAATAGTTGAGCACTACTAGGTCATAACCCATTCTGAAAACGATGCTATTGTGTCGTGAATTGTACCAGATGTACACTGATTATGCTTCGATTTGAAATTTTTTACTTATTTACAGACGACATGAAATGGACGGGGTATCGTAAATACTAGAGTAGCCTTTGTTACTCAAGCGAAGCCTTCAATGATTGTTTTATTTGTTCCGCATCCTGAGAGGGGTTCTGATTCTTTCACAGACACGTTTGGTGCCAAATTTATGGGACGATCGAAGACGAGATGGCTTTATAAAATAAAGCAGACAAATTTTTTTGTTACGATGGTTTCGGTCTCCAACACACAAGCTTGCTATACATCATAATCCTTTTTTATTTTACTATTTACGACGGTGCACAATATAAAATCGACCGTAAAAATTTTTTAACGTTTTTCAGCATGTTGTCGCCACTATAATATCAGCCGGTTAGTAAAATTACTCTTTTCTGATAGCAGAAGTAATTAATTTACCCTTAATCATTATTCCTGGGTTTGTAAATAACGTCTCCAATAAGTATTGGGACCCAAAGCTTGCTGTTGATATAGATTAAACAGTGTTGTGCCTTGAGGAGCAATCGGCTAAGCTTATGTAATGAAACTCCTATGGCTCCTACCAAGAACATTGTTCTTACATATAAATAACTTGTTATCTACTTGCATCTTTTATAACCACTCCGCTAGATTAATTTGAAACATCAAGGGTATGATTGTATGCTGAATATTTAAATTTATAAAGAACGAAAACAACGAGAAGATGCTCGTATTCCATAACTTAGGGCATATTTGTCAAGAATTAACTCCCCCCTTTTTTTTACTTGAGTATGTTACGCCTCTTTTAAGCATCAGAACTTGACCAAAACCCTTCTCTAATTACCGAAGGTGACTGTAACAATGGAATCATCGGACATTTTGGTTACTTACCAGAGATCAACAAAGAATCCCTCGTTCATTAACTTTCTGACAATAAATAACAATCAAGAAGCTATTGCCCAACATTCTATTAATTGCTCATTCTAAAACGTCTTCGAGACTCCAGGAAATATGGCGATCACAGTTCAACATATCTCTTAAAACTCATCGACCTGGTATTGCTATATCGCCAATGATCAAACAAACACTGCCAGAATTCCAGCGTATTTATCAACTAGTTTAAACTCTTTGAGAAAACCGATCGGAATACACGTTGGAATCTTTAGAAACACTTAGCGAGTTTTCTAGGAATGCTGGGACTTTAGTACGAGACGTAGCAGATAGTATCACCCAAGACGACGGTGAGAAATGTGGCCCGACTTGAGAGGGAGATACAACAATTAGTCCGAATGTTTTTGCTTTCTTGTTACTTCAAATTAACCAAAGTAACGCCTTCGGTCTTAAATTCGCTGCTGCATACATTATGATTATCACCAAGTTTAAACTGCAAAAGCAAATCTATCTTCCTTCCGTATGGGTTACGGGCAGAGTCACCATCATATTTTGTGTTCTATTATTAGAGGCTTTTTCACCACTACAAAACTAGTCAATATACTCGGTAATTATAATCTCAGTCTGTTCAAGTAAATCATCCAACAGGCCGTAGGAGATCACGCTAGAAAGGCTCTGGGAGTCGGTAAATTCCGTAGAGCTCCTTCTCTAGTTCAGCTCTGAATCAGTAGATTCTACCATACCCTTCTGGGCTTCAGTTCTTTTTCACCATTAATATCCTCATGTTCATACTTCATCTTAATCATGTATATCAACATGTTGTCTAGATTTTTGCTAATATAAAAAGAAAGTGTTGTAGTTTATGTTGATAATGTAAGTTAAGCACGTGCTTTTTGTAAAAAAAAACTTAGTCCAGCAAAAATACCATCCAATAATGCTCTTGTTTCAGCTTCAAATACCAGTTGACTTCTTTTGTCGCATCTAGCATTGATTTCTCGGTATTCAGAAGTAGAAAAAAGGGCTTGGTACATGTCCCACAACTTTGAGCTCTTAAGGTCTACACAGGAAGACAAAAAACCCTAAAAGTATTCATCATTTAAATTTAAGTACAACAAACAATATATATCACCTATATAATAGAGTTGCTGTCGACTTCCTTGTCGTAACTTCATAACAAATATTCAGCATGTTGGTGTAATTTGAGCGCGAGAGAGGTTGGTTTAGTGTTAGTGGTGAGGAAGTGGGTATGGGGACGGAAGAGCTTTCAGTGAATTTAGCTTTCGCTAATTTGATAAGTTGCAATAAGTCGGGTTGACTGCTTCTTCCTTTTGAGCCGGGCCACATTTCTCACCGTCGTCTTGGGTGATACTATCTGCTACGTCTCGTACTAAAGTCCCAGCATTCCTAGAAAACTCGCTAAGTGTTTCTAAAGATTCCAACGTGTATTCCGATCGGTTTTCTCAAAGAGTTTAAACTAGTTGATAAATACGCTGGAATTCTGGCAGTGTTTGTTTGATCATTGGCGATATAGCAATACCAGGTCGATGAGTTTTAAGAGATATGTTGAACTGTGATCGCCATATTTCCTGGAGTCTCGAAGACGTTTTAGAATGAGCAATTAATAGAATGTTGGGCAATAGCTTCTTGATTGTTATTTATTGTCAGAAAGTTAATGAACGAGGGATTCTTTGTTGATCTCTGGTAAGTAACCAAAATGTCCGATGATTCCATTGTTACAGTCACCTTCGGTAATTAGAGAAGGGTTTTGGTCAAGTTCTGATGCTTAAAAGAGGCGTAGCATACTCAAGTTAAAAAAAAAGAGTCAATTCTTGATAAAACACGTATTCCTTGGCCCAAAAATATATTATCAATAAATTGATCGATGTCTTCACTCTCATGAAGGACATAAAGTGCATGATTAATTTCCTAAGGTACTAAATTACTGTTGGCTTGTTAATGCAGATTTAAAGTGTATTGAGATTTTTCAGTTCAATCAATAATACCGAAAAAAAAAAAAAAAACCACCGTTACAGTCAAAATGATCTATAATATAATAGAAAACAAGAATACATCGAATTTTCCACTCCTTGTAACATTTTTGAAAGATTTACTTTTGAGGTAAGTGTTTTATTTTGACTTATAATTTAAGGTGTTAGTGAAAAATTTAAGTGCTCAAACGTCTCTAATCTATCTATTTAATGATTGCCGCTAGATGCAGTGACGCTTCTTTTAAGGTGACAGAAGGAATCCAAGTCAGCTCAATCTTATGCTTTAAGGAAGCTGTAGCATCGGTACTAGGTTTCGTTTTATTTACAGGAGGTTCTATAACTCTCATCGTTTATTAATCCTGAATATTTTCAGAGAGGAACTTTAGCTGAGGAAGCGAATAGTCATAGTATAAATAAATTAACGTCATAACTATTAAAATCTATTTATGGTAGTGAGTGATTCATTAGAGTATATATGTGACACTAACTGTCATTTATAATTCTATATTGTAAGGAACAGAAGAACCCCACCTCGGGTTGACAGTGTTATAACGAAAGGGTATTAAATCTTCCATGAAGTAGCCCAAGCGACTTGAGCTGTGTCAAGGTTTCGTCGTATAGTAGCCGCTTGCTATCTTGTGTGGTGTGCCAGTAACGATTCCTATTAAGGCGTTTATTTGATATTAACAATAGCTACCAAGCACATCTTATGCCATTATAAAATTAAAGGAAGACAATATTTAGGATGTTCAAAAATTGAATGTATAGATTTTATTGCAAAACTATCTTTCTATATTTCGAGGGGTTGGGAAGTGTTAAAATTTAACGGGTCTTGAAGTCTAAAAATGAAAAAAAAAATTAATGAATCTGTCAAATTAAATTATTTAAGCAATATGAACTTACAATCCAAGAGGACGTTCATGGCCTCAGACTCCTCTCCGAAGTCAGTGACAGCAACACAAGAACAACCGACAACCTTACGGGCGTTACCCTCACGATCGATCTTACAGAGACCGGCCCATTCACCGAGCTTCTTGGCATCAGAGACCTTGATCAAGTTGATGTTGTGTTCGGCACAGAGAGCTTCAACGAGCTTGATGTATTCAGACTCGGTACAAGACTCAACGAGAACAGCCAAATGAGCTTGACGTCTATTATGTAAAAAAAAAGGTACAAACAGTTAATTACCACAACTTTATATTTTTGACATAATCGATTTTACCTGTCCAAAGCCTTAACGGCTTCCTTCAAACCACGAGCAAGACCATCATGGACCAAAGCACGACGGAGGACTTCTTGGAGAGCATCCTCGACGGACATTTGACCAGCAGGGGCCTCAACGGCAACCTCAACTTCTTGGTTCTCAATGGAGACTTGTTGTTCTTCGGCAGACATACTATTTCGATAAAAAAAAACGGTTGTGTCAGCGAATTGCAATCATCAATGCTATCCATCCATCCATGTTCATCTCGTTTATTGATACACTCGAAGTTCGGATGGCATGTGCTGAATCATACATACTTTGGTATTTGAAAAAAAGAGGAAGATTTCAAATGGCAGATGCTTCCACAGCCTTTGTGTACAAACATTAGCGGAGATTCAACTAACCTCATTTTTATTCCGGGAGAAGCTCGGGCCGGATAATTGTATGTGACGATCCGTGCACATCTAGGTCGTAATTTAGAAAACGCGAACCAAAAGGAATGGCTACAAATGAAGCATATGTGTGGGTGCTAACAAAAACAAAAAGTTTTAAAGTACAAAGTAGCTACTAGATTTAAACCTTTAAATTATTTAACTGTATAATTCAGTTGTTCAAACAAGTTCACAACGCATCATTATTGTATATTCCTTTCTAGCCTTATATTGGCTTGTCTTAAACATCGTCATAATACCTGTTGCTACAGAATGCATCTGAACTTGGGATTGTTCTATGAACCTCTGAAGATATTACTTAAAAGACTAGTTCTGTCAAAATCATTTTTTTTTTTACCATACTCAAACGTCTATGTAGTAGCTCATAACAAAACTAGTACTGAAAAAACCTACATAGTCCTCTCAACTTTTATACAGTATTCGTTCACAACATGGTTACAACAGTGTTTTAAATTATTACCACAACTGGATTCTTAAACCATTGTTCATTAAAAAACAAAGCAGAAGCAACATATCATTTTGCTTCTTGGCTTTTGAAGGTCATTTGCAGCAAAAGTCCAATAACCGAAGATCACTTTACAATTTGTGGTATACTGTAAGATGTCTTACTATTTCCACAAACGCATTTATTATATTTAGTTTAGAATGAGGTAGAGGCCAAACTTAAATTGATACGCTATCAAACAGATGTTGTACAAGGTCCAGTGTAAGATTAGAAATATACCGTGCCAGATTCATAATATCTACAGTATGGTGAAGACTTGTATTTTAGCCACTCAGAAATTAATATCAGTGATCGGTTATCCTACTTTTATTCAGTAAGCATTACACTGCCTACTTACAATTTATCATAACAAGGGTAATAAACTTTCGCAATCTGGTGATCACTGAACGCACAGCAAGACGAAAATTCAATCCCCGTTTATATATCATTCAAAAAGCATCCTTTGGCAAAGTAGAATCTCTGTATCTCCCATATATCTAAGATGAGCCCCATTGGTGTACGTATCCTTATCCATCCATCCATTATATAAACATACTAAAATTCGTGATTTTCATGAAATAGACTATCAAATCTTACCCCAACAACCCTCGTGTTGCTAAGGCTCAAATCGCTGTAAGTAAAAACCAACATGAAAACCCAGAAAAAGATGCTGATTATATATGTAGGCTGCCTACAATGGTTTGGAATTCGATGTTCAAGCTTTTGACCTCTCTAAGGACAGATCTCCTGAATTCTACGCCAAATTCCCTTTGGGTAAGGTCCCCGTTTTCGAGTCTGCTGAAGTTAACCTCGCCGAGTCCTCTGCCATCGGTTACTATGCCGCTGCTCTCAAGGAAGACTCTGCTCTTTTGGGTAAGACGGCTGTTGACCAAGCTTTAATCCTCCAATGGGTTCTCTTCTCTGAGACCGAAATCAACACCCACTCCTCTGCTTGGGTCCTTCCTCTCCGTGGTATCTGGCCTTACTTGAAGCCTAATGTTGATGCTGCTACCACCAACTTCAAGCGTGCTTTGGGTGCCTTGAACACCGTTTTGTTGACTAAGACTTACCTTGTCGGTCACGAAATTACCTATGCTGATATTGCCCTTGCCATCTCTCTTATCCCCACTTTCACTCAAGTCCTTGATAAGTCTGCTCGTGCTGAATTCAAAAACGTTGTCCGTTACTTCAACACTGTCACAGCCAAGCCTTTGTTCCAAAAGTATCTCGGTAAGATCACCCTCTGTGAAACTCCCTTAAAGTTCGTTCCCGTCAAGAAGGAAGCTGCTCCCAAGAAGAAGGAGGCTGCTCCCAAAAAGAAGGAAGCTGCTCCCAAGAAGGAAGCTGCCCCTAAGGCTGACGATGAGGAAGAGGCCAAGCCTGCTCCCAAGCCCAAGTCCAAGTTGGATTTATTACCCCCTTCTCCTTTCATCATGGATGCCTGGAAGCGCGAATACTCTAACAATGATACCAAGGATGCCATCAAGTGGTTCTGGGAACACTTCGACCCTGAGGGTTACTCCATCTGGAAGGTTGACTACAAGTATAACGACGAACTTACCTTAACCTTCATGTCCAACAACTTGATTGGTGGTTTCTACGCTCGTCTTGAACGTGCTCACAAGTATGCTTTCGGTTCCATGATTGTCCGTGGTGAAAACAACAAGAACAACATCTCTGGTTACTTCGTTGTCCGTGGTCAAGAGGTTCCTTATGAAATCTATGATGCTGCTGATTATGGATCTTACAACTTCCAAAAGATTGAGCCCGCTCAATTCGAAGAGAAGAAGGACGAGATCTTCAAGTACTTTGCTTGGGACTTCGAGGACTGTGTTGACGGTAAGGTCTTCAAGTAAGCTTTCTAACCACAAAAGGAGAGAGACTACTAATAAAGCATTGCAATTTCTCCTTGTTTTATCATTTGTTTGGCTCCTTTTTTTTTTACATGTGTTCTTTTTTTTATGTGTTGTGTCTTTCATACGGTATCCCGGCCAAGGATGATTACTCATAGTTGTAATTGTCTTGCCTGCCGAGAGGTAAAACAATTGTTTGGAACCAAGATTAAATAGGATCTCATATAGACTCTATGTTTACAAGTTGACATAGAGACAGATACGTGATGTACATGAAAGCCCTGTCATGCATTGACTCGGGCTGTTTTTTTTTACCTTTCTGCATAATTCAAAGCCAGTGTAGCTCTTTTTAAATAAAACTAGTTTCATTTACCCTGGTTAAGAAGCCATCTTTTTCTATTTTATCATGGTAGACTCAACTGACAACGACTTTAATTTTTTGCCTCTATTAGGGCTGGATAGAAATCAAGGTCGCATTATTCATGTCACTCACCGAATTCCCTTTGAAGTCACTCACGATATTAAAGAGGAAGAGCGTCTGCACTGGTCTTTTTCCTCCCGACATGGTCATGCAGCCATGTACGCCGGGATGCATTCCCTAATTGACGAATGGGAAACATTGTGCATTGGTTGGAGTGGGCAAATGTACGAAAACTCAAAAAGTTGCTCCGAAGACGTCAATCGACATGAGATTGACATGTCTACTTTAACGAGTCAAGAAAGACAAGCAATGACAAGTCAGCTGCAGCAAGAACATAACTGCATACCATTGTTTTTGGACAATGATAGTATTGCTGGACATTATTATGGATATTGCAAAACTTGTAAGGAATACAGATCAATACATTTATCGAAGACTGACATTATTTAGTACTGTGGCCTTTGTTCAATTATATCGTTTGGAATGATGCAACAGATGGTCGTATCGAAAAAGCACAATGGAATTATTACGAGGCAGTCAATCAAAAATATGCAGATTTGGTGGTTGAGCAATATCAAACAGGAGATGTAATCTGGATCCATGATTATCATTTGCTATTAGTGCCTAATATGGTAAGAGCTAAATTACCCAAAGCTCGTATAGGTTTATTCGTTCATTCCCCCTTTCCCAGTTCAGAGATCTTTCGATGTTTACCAAGTAAGAAGAAAAGAAAACTATCTACATGTTATATATTCTAAGCTGATATACATTTCTATTAAGAACGCCAGGAGATTCTCAAAGGAATGCTTGGTGCAAATCTCGTTGGTTTTCAGGTATGATATTAGTCATTGTATATTAGCTTATTGGATCTAAACTCTATTATCTCTTGATAGACATATGCAAACTCCAGACATTTTATTTCCACATCCACCCGTGTGCTTGGATATGAATCATCACCTGATGGTGTAGAGTGTGATGGCCACTTTTGCCACGTTGGTACATTCCCCATTGGAATTGATGTTGATGCTGTTGATTCACTCAGACAAAGTTCAGATGTCGTACCAAAGATCAAAGCAATCGCGGAAATGTATTCTGATAAAAAGATCTTGGTAGGTAGAGATAAGCTGGATTTGGTGCAAGGTGTATTACAAAAATTAGCTGCATTTGAAAAGTTCTTGATGGATTATCCTCAGTGGCAAAATAAGGTTGTACTGATTCAAGTGACGGATTCCACTACTTCAGATAGTGTCAAAAATGAACACAAGGTATCAGAAATGGTAGCACATATTAATGGTACTTATGGCTCGTTGGAGTTTACACCTGTACATCATTATCATCATCAAATCCATATGGATGAATATTATGCCTTGCTTTCCACAGCAGATGCCGCACTTATTACCGCAGTAAGAGATGGTATGAACACAACGTGCTTAGAGTATGTCATGTGTCAACAAGAAAAACATGGCTCACTTATTGTCTCTGAATTGACTGGTACAGCTGGATCGATGAGCTCCGCCTTATTGGTGAATCCCTGGGACTATTCAGGTGTGGCAAAGGCTATTAATGATGCTTTATTGATGCCCGAAGATGAAAAATTGACAAGACATATGGTATGATTAATCTATTTATAATCGAATGTTCCTCTAAACTTTTTTTTTCTATATATATATGTATGTGTAGCAATTGTTAGCTCATGTCAAATCAAATACAACTTCCTTCTGGGCTCACTCATTTATCAAAATGCTATTGCATACCTGTCTCTTAACAGAGCAAAGCAAAAACACACCCAAATTAAAACTGGATTATCTTCGAGATCAATACCGATACTCAAAAAAAAGACTATTATGTTTTGATTATGATGTAAGTAGCACGGTAGTAAAAAAAGAAGCCATTTTTTTAAAAAGAAATTGTCAACATTAGGGAACATTGACACCAATTAAAAAAACACCTATGGCAGCTACGCCACCCAAAGACATGCTTGAATACTTAGAAAAGCTCTGTCAGGATCCATCAAACGAGGTATGGGTGATTTCCGGCAGAGACGAAAACGCCTTGACAAACTGGTTAGGGCATATCGAAAATCTCGGTATGAGTGCTGAACATGGATCATTTATGCGCTATCCAAAAAGCAAGAAATGGGTGAATCTCGCCGAACACTTAGATATGGGCTGGAAAAATGATGTGTTGGAAATTTTTACATATTATACAGAAAGAACCACAGGCAGTTTTATTGAGCATAAACGATGCGCACTGACATGGCATTATAGATTGGCCGATCCAGAGTATGGTGCGTTCCAAGCAAAGGAATGTCAAAACCATCTAGAACAAGCTATTCTCAGTAAATTGCCAGTAGAAGTATTAGTGGGTAAGAAGAACCTGGAGGTTCGTCCCACATCAGTGAATAAGGGAGAGATCATGAAGAAACTGATCGCTTCGGCTACGACACCGTTTGATTTTGTCATGTGCTGTGGTGATGATAGAACAGACGAGGATATGTTTAAGATTCTGAAAAAGGCTGATATACACGAACATCAAAAGTTCTCTGTCATGGTAGGCTCTGAAGACCAAAAGACACAGGCCATTTGGCATTTGCCAACCGTGGCAGATGTGATTGAGAGCATGAGAGTTATGTCTCAACCTATCTAAATTAATTACTTGTATTACCACCCCAAATAGAGCTATAAATAAATTTATTGTGATTTCCTCTTTTTATCAAATACTCAAAGCAACAATGATCGAAAGCATAAGTAAGCCAATATTTAGATTTAACTTCTCGGAGCCGCTAATTGTCAACAATGTTGTATTTACACCCATACGATTACAAGTGGGATTATTCACATCAAAATGATACAGTGTTTCGTTAACAAGAGCAGATCCAATTTGCCAATATCCATATTGTACTGTAGCCAAATCCCTTTCAGGGCAATAAAATTGCAAGAAAGGAGGACAACTTTGGACGACATGATAACATAAATCAATGCAGGGCAAAAGCTCGGTCCATTCACCTGGTTTCATGATTTCATCTACCCAAGGATTTCTAGAAGCACCCACCGATATATCACGAAGAGCAGGAGAAGTAGGCAAATCATCTGTACTTTGACTTAGATCACCACCAGCAGTCGAATCTGTACACCTGGGAATCGCCACTGCACATAACCAAGTCTTATAATCCCTATAACAATCAGTGCAATTACGGACAAGAGAATACTGAGTGGTCTCGCAATTGAATTGTGAAAGTGCAGTTCCAAAGGGCTCAAATTTTGTCAGTGCTTGCGAATCGTATTGATCTGCAATGTCCCATATATTATCCGTGGAAAAAGTATCTGGATTTGTTGGAACACTATAAGCTACTTGGTCGCAAAATGGTAAATCGTAAATGATCCGACAGTTGGCATCTATTTTTGTACTGAGAGAAACAGGTGTTGTTATTCCTAAGACCGATCCAACACTTTGTACTAGATATGCAGAGTAGACCGTATCTTGAGTCAAGTTGGACACCATAAACTGATGTCTCGTGATATTCCAAGGTCCACGCGTAGTTATGGATGTATTGACACTATAATTCGGAAGATCATACAATTTGGCGGCACATAGGGAATATGATAGTTCGGTTGGCAAATTTGTTGTAAGTAAAAGTGTAGAATTGGGTGGAGATCCTGTGAATGGGTTAGATGTAAATAGAGCATTTGTTCTATCCGTATCATCCATAATCAAAAAAGGTACAGACATATTTCTTTCTACATTAATAAAGATTGGATGCATTATTTCTAAAAGGAATTACCGAGGTTAAAAACAGATTAATATAAATGTATGAGCTTCTTACGGCTAGTCGAAACACCAATTTCGTAAGTCCAATTCCCTGTCCAAGTGTTTGGTAAACTGGTTGCGCCTACAGCTATCCAGATCTCTGAAACAGCTTCAGGACTTGTCCAAGTCGTTAGTCCATGAATACCATCGCTAACTGCAATGCCGTTATCAGGACCTGGTAATGTGTTATCTTTTGAGAGGGATATGTACATGTCGATGGAGGGTATAGCATCTGTAAATGTGCTTGGTGGTATTGGTTGACTACATGTACTTGTTGATACAAATAGGTTGGAAAGAGCTCTTTTGCCAAATGCTTGACCTGTTGCAGGAATCGAAAAATAATAATAATTGTATGAACCCGCTGCAATAGAATTTGACAAGATCTGGTTATCTTTGAGTAATGTCGTAGTGGACTGTGCTAAAACATGACTTGTATAGTATATAATAGCTACTAACACATATAAACTTTGTAGAGCCATTCTTTAATGGGCTTACTGCTACTTTTTTTATGTTCTAATGGTTGAAAAGAGTAAAGAAGCTGACTGGTAATAGTTTATTTTGTTTTAGTGGCTAAAAAAAATAATTTATTAGAATCCCATTTGCTCGTCAATTATCGCTGCAAAAGTCTCTGGTTTGGCACTAGGA
This sequence comes from Mucor piriformis, assembly GCA_943193625.1. Classification (NCBI taxonomy): domain Eukaryota; kingdom Fungi; phylum Mucoromycota; class Mucoromycetes; order Mucorales; family Mucoraceae; genus Mucor; species Mucor piriformis. The sequence goes on along the minus strand of OW971869.1, from coordinate 2,411,749 downwards.
AATTGCTCAAAAGAAGTTTTTCTCACAAGTTGAATCGTATTTAATAAATTGCTATAAAGCAAAGGTCAGGTTAATTTATGAAAATACTAGTGTGAGGCATTCATACTTAATGTCACTGCATACGGCATAACTCCTGGATTCCATGGCTTGGGCAATCTGATTTTGGTGGTTATCCATCAGTGTCATATTCACAACTACAATTAATTTCTTATTCAAGCGGAGAGATTGTAATACTGTCCCAGATCCTGATCGAGTGATTTAGTACTTATTTTTATCAAGGCTTAGGATAGATATACCTGCATGACTTATAATAACATCTGCTTCTTCCATTTCTTCTATGATTGAAGCTTTATACCTGTAGCCAGTAATATCTATTCTTGGTCCATCATAGCTTTGTATATTCTTTATGAATATATTTTCGGAGGAGCCATATTGGACGCGTACCTTTGTTATTCCCAACGATACTAATGAGGTCAGGAACTCTTGAGATGTAGCTTGGCTAATGAGGGTGTCGAAACCTGTTGAGCCAACAGTAATAAACAAAGACATGAAAATCAATTTAAAGTCACAAATATCCTTATAAAAAAGCACACGACAACTATCTAGCAGATGCACCCAATTCGGCCCTGCAGCGTTGAGCTTTCGGGACCTTTTGTTAAGGAACAACTCCGACAGGTGTTTGATTCAATCAATGAGAAGGCCGCACGCGATACTTTTTATTCCCCCTCCTTTTTTTCTTATTAGCATCTATTAAGAGATTAATTAACATGCGGCCATCATTCTTTACTTTACTCGTTCTCTCGAGTATTTTAGCAGTAGCAACCGCAATCAAGTTCGACTTGCTTGCTGTTACTCCCGAACATGTATTCGCTGGAACTAAATGTCTTTCCCAATATGTCCCCAAAGACACTTTAGTACTTGTTACCGTTAACGTCGGTGAAGGTTATAACCAACGCGTTGATCTCGAGGTAACTTAGACACCCATTAAAGCAACTAGCGTTATTTACATTATTCATCTAGATTTTAGATGAAACTGAAGCTCGTAATATCTACACAAAAAAAGCCAACATCAATGGTGAACTTCGTAACGCTTTCACTACCAACAGCGATGGTGAAGTCATGGTCTGCTTCACTAATGTTCTTGATCCAGGTAATGTCATGAAGAAATATGTGAAAATGACAGATGGGTTAAATGGCTGTTTATAGGTTTCCAAGAAGGTAATCAATACAAGCGTTCAGTTGCCTTGCAATTTAGCGTAGGTGCCGAAGCTGCTGATTATCAAAAGGTTGCCAACGCCGAGAAACTTAATCCTCTCGAGACCGAACTTCGCAAGTTAGAAACCGTGGTTAAGGAGATTGTCGATGAAATGAATTATTTAAAGGCTCGTGAGGCGAGATTAAGAGACACTAATGGTAATTGTAGTCATTTTACGATAAACCCAGACTCAATATTTTTTTTACTTGATAGAATCTACTAACGAACGTGTCAAGTGGTTTAGCACCATTTCATTATTCACTCTCTTTGGTCTTGGTACTTGGCAAATATTGTATTTACGTCGTTTCTTCAAGAGAAAGAGATTGATTGATTAAAGCAAAAAAAAAAAAAATATATATATTATGTATTCATCATTATTTATTGTTCATCAATTTCTTTAACAATGGCTAAAACGGCTTCTCCGGCCTTATGGAAGTCGTCTAAATCAACATAGATTTGGCCACATAATCTAACCCACCATTTACTGTTATTTTTGTAAATGGGAAGCATAGTATGCTGCTCATAGATGGATTTGGTCAAGAAGAAAGACGCGATCTCTGCATCGGTCTTGGAAGTTTTGAAGGCGGGTAATTCAACATTGACCATGTTGGCTGTCAAGGTCTTGGTGGAGTTTTCCATGACTTGTGTACCTAATAACTCGGCAACTAAAGCGCCACCTTTAACAGCGATATCATGAGTATATTTACGAATAGTCTCTTCGCCACCGATAGATTCACGATAGTTTAAAGCTGAAGTATAGTTTAGTCTATGCGCAACAAATCAATCCATTTTTGCTTACCTGCGTCAATGCATAGATAGGGGGCAGTATCAATAGTGTTGGGAGCATGTTCTTGACTAAAACTAGAATAGTCGGCACTATCAGCATGGAACTGGTACGCACCATTGATTGTTGTGGGATGGATAAAGCCTTGGTTACGCTTGGGTGTATACAGGATTGCGCATCCACGAGGAGAATACAACCATTTGTGACAGTTAGTAACGAAGAAATCAGGGTCTAACTCTGTTAAATTTAAGCTGATTTGTCCAATAGCATGAGCACCATCGATTAAACTCAGGATGCCATTTTCATGAACAAGGCTGTTAATTGCTTCAAAAGGAAATCGGACACCAGGGAGTGAGGACAAGGCATCGAAAACAGCCATACGAATCTGGCCATTTTCCTTGGAGTGTTCCTGAGCAATCCTTTCCTTGGTCAACTGGACAATTTCAGCATCTTCAAGAGGATAATCTAATTCAATTTCCACTAATTCGACCTTGTAGTGATCCTTTAAGTAGGCTAAAGTCTTGTCGACAGAGGTATAAATGGTTTGGTACTAGATATAGTGGTGAGTTACCTAGGTAGATGCTTATTTTGTCGAATACCTACATGAAGGATTTTGTCACCTTGCTTAAAAGGGAAACTTCTGAGAACAGTATTGACACCACTAGAAGCGTTAGGAACAAAAGCAAGATCTGAACCATCACATTGAACAAGTTTAGATAAACGACCAAGGTTAGATTTGATTAATTCTTTGGAGTCAATTCTGTTCCAACGATCTGGGTGTTGTTCAGCTTTATCTTGGAATTCTCTCATAATAGGCTTGATAACATTAGGGTAAGTACCGTATGAACCATGATTGATGGGCACATATTCAGATTCAAAAGAAAAATCTTTGCGGAAGTTTTTGCCAAAGTCGGTCATAGCGAGATAAAGAAAAAGAGATGAAAGATTTCATCATTTTTTGATTTTATAGGTTTTTCATTAAAAGTCCGGATACCATTTTTTTTTATTCAAGTCTTTGTGAGTAATCTTGTTAAAGATATGAATTGCATATATTCTATAAAGCGTGGGAAGTGAGTCATTCAAGCAAAAAACCAGCGTGTGTCACAATTAGTAATGTGTTGATGTGATCGAACAACTGCGGTAGATGGTCAAATTACTAAGCATTTTATTGGCCGGGATCTTTTTTTGGCTGTAGGGGCCTTTCAAGCATCAACTTATACCCTCGCACTTTAAGAGGTGTTTGAATTATTTTTGAATAAGCCATCAAAGCCACCGCCCCTGAAATAGTTCAATGGCAAAAATAAAATGAGATTCTTTTTTTATTTATTTAAAAAATTATTCAAGTGTTTACAATAAAAAAAATGTCATTTACCCTTCGCATCGAACCTTATGTTCCTATTCCCGAGGAAATTAAAGTACCTCTTAGTCAAATGAACCAAATATTGGACACTTTCCCTGAGAAATACGCAGTGATGTGGATTGTAGGAAAGCTGTATCATGCAAAACAATCTACCAGTAATGACCAGCCTGAGAGTGAAGGGGCATCTGTTAAAAGGAGAAGAGTAATATTGCATTCTTGGTACAAGACTTACTTTTGTCACCGAAGCGGTGCAAAAGAACCACCCAAAGCGTCTACAAACGAACAGTCTACAATTGCCAGACCTCTTCAAAAAACATCAAAGAAAATTGGCTGCCCTGCAACTATGAAAATTACTTGTTACAAAAATGATCCCAACAATGTCTTTTTCACTTTTAAAAAACAACACAATCATCAAATTGGGACTAAAGAAGACTTCTGCTTTTTGCCAATGTCAAAAACCACAAAGGTTTTTCTCGTGCAGAAGCTTGCTGAAGGATATGAGTGCAGGGATGTCCGCGTATCAATTCAACGTCAACTTAACAGCTACATCCAAAATCATTTTCGTATTATTATGGCTGGTCATCAAAGTAGCAGCCAAGATATTATTCATAGAGATCAAGTTATAGACTATAATGAGGTGTATAACCAATACAAAAAAATCCAAGAGGCAGCTTATAAAAAGCATCATGATCAGCATGAATCCGTCAGATTATGGTTGCAAGGCTTGTCAAACGAGAAAGGGTATAATGTTTATGTCGGAAACGACTTTAATACAAACTTTACTTTTGCTTTTTTATCTCCTTGGCAGAAAAACATTCTGTTTCAATGCCCATACTGGTGCTTAGATGCCACTCACAAAACAACAAGTATCAACAATTGTTTACTATTTACAATCGTTGTTCGCCATCCAGTAACTGGAACTTGAGTATGTTAGCTGCTTATCGCACGTATATTGATAATCCAAGCCGTATAAGTGATGAGGGGTTGACAATTCTTAGAAATGGAGCTTCAATGATTCACAATATACTTGATCTTAATACAAATGTAGATAATGCACCAAACAGAAGACTTACTCGTCAAAGACGTTAAATAATAAAACTTTTTCTCAAAATTGTGACTTTCAATACTTTTTAAAGATTCAAACACCTCTTAAAGTGCGAGGGTATAAGTTGATGCTAAGTAAATCGCCTTTCAACGCGCGTCACATTTTTGTGTCCAATATGCAAAAAAGGTTTTTTGGTAAACACTTTAATTCGCGGTTAGGTGATCGAAACGTAGTTTTTTTTACTAAAGGAACTGCCGAATGATTGACCTTTATAGTTTGTTTTAGTCTGTGTTCGTTTTTAGAGCATACGTTTATTTATTATTTTAACAAGGAGCCTATCTCCCTTATAGTATCTGATTTCTAATAATTTAGCAATAAAAAATCTCAAAATAATAGAACTACTTAACATTAGACAAGGTCATCATCTTTTATGTATTAGTAAAAGTATGAAAAGACTCATAAAATTGATAAAATGAAAGTTACTGAATGCAGAATAATGAATCCAATTCAAACAAACCTATACTACTAAGTAAATGACCCTTTCGAGCAAAGACAGAGCTTGATTTGTGATCTGTGTTTGGATTGCGCTTAAAACATTGTTAGAGATACTATATAGAAAAAACGCATTGTATGATAATAGCTAATAATATAGGATCTGATGTAGATATAGACTATGAGGATACGATAAACGGTACCAAAATGCGGGCTTACCGGAGCATAGTAGTGTCAATGTTATTTTGTCGCGATTAGGCTCTGGAAGATTTTGATAGATAAAGCTGGCCCTCAGAGATTTGACGAGAGGTTGTGAGACTTCGGCTGAAATCGGAGGATGTCCAATTGTGAAGGTGCCAAGCTAAACTTTAAACATTGAGGTGGAGGAACATGACTAACTAGAAAAACGCGATTATTGACTGATGCTGAATTATTTCAAGAATTGGTAGAGTGAAGCAGCCAACAGAATTAATATGACAAGTATAAAGGTATCCCACAAAATGACTGAAGTACAAGTGGCTGAATGCACATTAATAAGTTCCAACTTGAATCATCAGCAAGAAAACTACCCTTTTGAGAAAGATGAGTAATAATTTGCTACATCTCAGCATCAAGTGTCGTGTTCACATGCATTGTTGCCCCCTGAAAGGTCAACTCGATTATTGATTTTGTTAAATTTGCACCTACAATAACAAATAACATTTAATTTTAATTTTGAGGTATATGTTCAGCCGTAACGAGATCTAACCTAGTTTTTCTGCACATCCTTTTCAAATAAAACGACATTTAGTGCATGTATGTACTAAGCTTTGCCCTATAATTAGAACAGACAAAACCGGATTTGCATTGGCTATAATTATGCGGGCTTGCGAGACTAGTAGATATGCGCAAGGGATATACTATGCAAAGAAGCAGGTTAGATCTTCAAAAAAAAAAATGCGCTAAGTGTTCATCCAAGTATGAAGAACGCACACAGTAATGATAAGACATGTTGTACGACTCTAATTTTGTCCATATGGCGTGTTTTTTGTCGCGCTTAGAAAACAATTTACCCTCAAAAGTTCTAATTACATGACCATGCGTAAAATTATTTGTTTAAGCACCTCCTTTTTTTTTTCAGAAAAAAAACAGAGACGATAACACTCGTCACAAAATAAAAATAAACAGAGAGAAGGTGGTTTAATGCTGGTCGAGGACCAAAAGAAAACGCTGACAGAATTTAATAATGACAAAACAAAGTGTTTAGTAACTGTCAAAATCGATGTCATTCACGTTTTACTGAAGAGCAGGTTTTTCCATCATAATTAAAGGAGACCTGAGTCCAAACAGTGGGGATCCAAGAAATTGAACGCCCGGGAGGTAATGTGATGATGATAATAGTATATAAAAGGTAATTTTGATACTACGATACACAGCACGTCAACCGATGTCTCGCATCTATAATTATCATATATAACCAACTGAAAGGAAAGAACATTAAAACTGGTGTTGCCCACGTTCTCGTTAATGACAATTTACTAAAATACAGCAATGGCGGAGTTATGTCACACAGAATATTAAATTGAAGAAGAATATGTTTCTCCTCGGACAATACACAAAGCGCAATGAACGTTTGTTCATAATGATAATGGTTACATGATTGTTTATTATCAATTTATGTACGAATATTATGTATAAACATTGAACAGAATAGTTAAAAATATGTACTCTTGTTTCAATTCAAATGGCGCCAGCAAGACTAATAAGGAACCACCACCTCAAACGTTTTGTCACGCGTTAATCACCTCAATTCAGAAAAGATATTCGGCCTTTAGTAAACAAATATTAACTCCTGTTTCTTCCACTTCTCTTTCTCTCACTTGTCATCGAATCTATCAACCAATACCTTTACGTCCAATAAGTATGGTAGCTGACTTTCTACAACAACAAGACACTACCACTTCACCGCCAATAGCTCCAAATGACTCTACCAGATCCAAAGATCATCATCGATCGATTCCTTTAAAAATCATTGGAAACTACTCATTGCAACAGAGTATTGGTAAAGGAAGTATGGGAAAAGTTAAGCTAGGTGTCCACAACGTTACTGGTGAGAAGGTAAAATAATGTAATTAATATCAAAATTAAAATGTCTAAAAATAAACAATTTTATAGATTGCTGTTAAAATTGTCCCCAGAGCTAATTTGCAGTTACTAAATCAGCCAACACATACAAGTGGAAAATCAGTTCAACAAATTGCAAAAGAAAAAGCCAGAGAAGAAAACCGCGAAGTTCGTACCATCCGTGAAGCCCACATCATGATGTTATTAAAGCACCCCAATATTGTTGGAATGAAAGACTTAGTTCTGCAAGGTCCATATTTTTACATTTTGATGGATTATGTAAATGGAGGCCAATTACTTCATTATATCGTCAAAAGACAACGTTTATCTGACAGAAGAACAAGACAGTTTTCTAGACAGATTGTCAGCGCATTGGATTATTTACATAGAAATTCGATTGTCCATAGAGATTTAAAGATAGAAAACATCATGATTGATAAATCCGGAAGAAATATTAAGATCATTGATTTTGGTCTTTCAAACCTGTTTTGTCCAGAACGTCAATTAACAACGTATTGTGGTTCTCTCTATTTCGCTGCTCCAGAATTATTGAAGGCTACTCCTTACAGTGGTCCTGAGGTTGACGTTTGGAGTCTCGGTGTCGTTATTTATGTTATGGCTACTGGCTCCGTACCATTTGATGATAAATCAATGCCAGGTCTTCACGATAAGATCAAAAAGGGCCATGTAAACTACCCTGCTCATTTGAGTGACGAATGCAAAGATTTGTTATCAAACATTTTTATTACTGACCCCAAGAAAAGAATTATTATGACCGATATTTTACACCACCCATGGATGAACAAGGAATCTGCGTCCATTAACAACTACATGCCCTCTAGAAAACCTATAACTTTGCCTCTTAATCCAAAAGTAATCGAAAGAATGGCCCAAGGCTTTAACTTGGGAACAACTGATGAGATTGAAAGAAGACTCACCTTGATTATTCAGTCTCCAGTTTATCACGATGCATGTCAACATATCTCGGATTGCCAAGCTAGAGGAGCTCCAACCCCTCCTCATGCTCGCAATGAAAGCCGCTCCAATATCATATACGACGATCCTCAATCAGTTCCTGCAGCTTATCACCCCTTCTTATCATTATACCATCTTTCTCAAGAGAGACAAATTGCTATGGAACATGAATCTCATCATTTCCGCGTAACTGCAAAGTCAAGCTTATCAAGAAAGGCATCCATGGAATCGCTAGGTGGAAATTCTTCAGCAAGAAGTAGTCAAGCGTCACTGGTTGGTGTCGATGAAGATGCTACAAATGTTCCAAGATTATTGACCGAAGTTCCTTTGAGCCATACGCCCGTTATTCCCCAGCTCCACAATGCATCTGGTGCCAAGTTACATAACGACGGTAGCTTTCTTGGGTATGCATCACAGCCTGCAGCTATTGGGTCAACGAATTATCTCAGTAGAATCCAACGCTGGCTTCGTTCCTCTTTATCACAACATCATCTTGCGGCAGATAATAATAGTCATATTTCAGCACCTCCTTCTCCACCTCAATACGTTGAAGATTCTAAACATGCTGAAGTTGATTTATTAGTCGTTACTCCTGCAGCATCTTCCAGTAGACTGCCTACACCATCTCATTCTACCGATGACAGATGTCAGACTGTATTATCCTCTCCCAATGATAGTTTTCATAGTACAACAGCAGAGTTACCAAACTCAGACGATTACAAACAAAATCTATCTGCTGCTTCAACAAACAATATAGTTCCCGCTGGCGGAAGCAAATCCTTGTTTCGTAAACTATCTCAAGCATTTCTTCGTAAAAACTCGTCTAAAAGCTTGAACAAAAAGTCGAGTAATCTGAGTAATACGAATACAATTAATGATCAGAATGTTAGTGAAGAAGAGGTAGCCTCGGTTGCCGTTGTGGAAACACACGTGTTCAATGAGGTATTAAAGGAAGATATACCGCCACCTGTGCCACCCAAAGATGCTGCTTATTTGGTTAATTCTATCCCCCCTCCTCGTATGTCTAGCATACCGTCTGGTAACAAGGCTGTCAGGCAATCACAGCTATTACCACCTGGTATGTCGATTGCTACTGTCACATCTCGTCAAACTGCACATACTATTGACATCAGTACCATCAACAATCAAAATAGAAACAGCTATGTTGCACAACCCAATCCTGTGTCTACACCTATTGCAGCCAAAATGGCTAAATACGAAGATCCACCAATGCCAAAAGACAATAGCTTTTTGTTGCAACCAAGTCCTAATGTTTCCCGGTCGGCGTCTTTTGCTGTACCCAACACCTCCCAGTTTCAACAGCGCCGTAGAGGCTCTGTTAACAAATTGACGGGTAAGATTGGTTCCTGGTTAAACCGATCTACCTCGTTCAATCATAGTAGCAAGCCCAAAAAAGAAGCTTAAGCTTTACCCTTCGTACCTATAATAGATTTGCTTTTTTTTTTTTATATTTATATCAACCTTTTTCCTACTATATATCCCATTTATTTTACTATTCAAAATATCATCTTTATTTTTTACATGTAATATTATTCCATTAATAAAGATTAGACTTTCTCATCATTCAAAAAGCTCTTCCAGACTAGATCTTTTATATAAAAGTCTAGAATCTTCAATAAGGTTGTTTTACGTCGTGTGTAACATTATGCCACTAGCTCAACCCATGGGAAACTTGATTAGATGATTGGATGGTCTTGCGCACAACGAAGAAAGATGCAATTTTAGAAAATAACTTGAAGGGCCGTTTTAACTATACCGAAATCTAAATCTTTAACTTTAGCTGTTGTTCTTGTATTGTAGTACATTATTAATTATAGGATACGTATGCGATTTCTTTTCTTAAATATTCAGAGGTCTGTATTAAGTTCTATAAGATCGGATTTGCCTACTCCTGTGGAAAAGTGCTAAATTAACGCAAGTCGGCCAATTAAATGGACGCAAAGTCAAACTTTATAATTCGCTTTGATGCAACCTTTCTATAAAAAAAAAGAGACGCGTATCTATCACGTGCATCAGTAAAATAAAAATAAAACGCGGTCAAAAAAAGCTTGTTTTTTGTTCTTCTCATACCAAAAATGTCATTACCAAGTCCAAATTCGAGAGTCATGGCGACATGGCTTTTACAAGGTACTTCGTATAACGATCAAGTATAAAAAGCAAGTGTTCATTCTCTTTCTTTTCGTAGAACAAATAGAGTCTGGGACGATTTCATTTGTATTTAAACTTTAAACCTTTTGTTGTCCTTGCGCTCACCAAAGCTTTTTTTATGAAACAGGAAGCAGAATACCAAAGAAAAATCGCATGGGATACTAAAAAGATGAGCTGTCTGGTTGACTCCATATTTAAAAACTATTTTATCCCACCTATCCTATTCTCGATTCAAAGAGTTGACGGTAAAAGGGTACGAATGGTGATCGACGGAAAACAACGACTAACAGCAATATACCGGTATGGGTTTATGATAAATGGTTGAGAGAATATCTTAAATAATTCTGTAGTTTCATGAATAATGAATTTGGGTATGCTGACCCTGATACTGAACAAAAGCCATTATATTATTCCAAAGAACCTAAAGGAGGTAAAATGCAATGATTGAATTGAATATATATTGACCAGGTTTACAGACAACGGCTTGATGTATCTTAGCGAAGACCACTTAGAAACGTTCAATTCATTCCAATTCGTTTGTGGTTAGTGCGTATTGTTTAATACTAGCATTGCTTATAATCAACGCATTTTTTTTCCTTTTTTGGTGTAGTGGAATACGACGGACTTACAGTGGATCAAGAGGTACATATAAGCAATCATAAAAAGTAAACCGGGTACTTATTCCATGTGATAGTACGATGTATTTTCAAGAGTTCAAATGGGAATCGCTATTACCACCTCAGAAAAACTCTGGGCTCACAACACTCCAATAGCCATAGTCTGTAAAGATCTTGTCAGAAGATATCCAGAAGTTAAGGTCGTATTATCAAAAAAAAATGAAACTGACTTGTTCCAAATGGTTTTACATATGTTTTTAACTCTGAGATATGAAATGGACAACTTTCATGGACAATTGTCTGACTTGAAGGACTTCGTCAAACTTCCTGAAGAAATCCCAATTGAAAATGTTGAGGTTGTAAAACGTACTCTTACTGACCTCAGGACCATTTCCATAAATAAGGAACTGCAAGAGGTTTTTACAAAGAAAGATAGCACTTCTTTTCATCCTTTCCTAAAGAACATAGAAGCTATACTGTTTATGTTGTTCCAAAAGGAAATCCAAAGACCTAGATCAATCGAATTGTACGCAAATGATTTCAAAGAAATAAGGAGACATCTTCGAAATGAAAATACTCAAGTACGTATGGGCAAGGGCACTTTTCTTTCTGGGATACGATTTGTTAAGAAACGATTGGAAGATGAGAACCTTGTTCATGCTGCACTCGGATATGATATAAACAATGAGACTGATGACGAGTATGAATCTTTAAGTGGATCCGAATCACCAGTGACTATCATTACCATCAACAATGCTCGTCCCAGGAACTCTAGTATACAAACAGCAAAAAGGGGTGGAAAAGTCAACACAAGACTATTAAGAAGATAAAGATTGAACGATGCAAAATACAAGAACAAATTCCATGTTTATATTATAACCGTATGTGTTTGACACAACTTTACTGGTGTTATATCTCAAGAGTTCTCTAATAGTATACAGAAAATAAA